>CM060921.1:568845751-570095751 GCA_030737875.1 Allium sativum | reverse complement strand
CTACCTTATTGGAAAGATCTCAAACTTCGACATAATATCGACGTTATGCACAATGAAAAGAATGTATTTGATAACGTGTTTAATACTGTTTTGAATATCAAAGGGAAAACAAAGGACGATATACATTCGAGACGTGACATAGAAGAATATTGTAAACGTCCAGAACTTCATATGAAGCCCAATGACAATTAAAAACCCAAAGCGTGCTATGAACTAGACAACAAACAAATAAAACTTGTACTGAAATGGGTTGAGGGACTGAAATGTCCGGATGGGATTTCTTCTAATCTTCGTAGATGTGTTGACTATAAAAACAATAAACTGAGTGGGATGAAAAGCCATGATTGTCATATCATGATGGAATATTTATTACCAGTGGTGTTCAAAGAATTGTTGCCTGTAAAAGTGTGGGGTGTTTTAACAGAGTTAAGCTTATTCTATAAACAGCTTTGTTCGGCAACGTTAAAAATTGATCGTCTCCGTAAACTTGAAGTAGAAATTCCGATATTGATTTGCAAATTAGAGAAAATCTTCCCTCCGGGATTTTTTAATGTAATGGAGCATTTACCTATTCATCTTCCATCCGAAGCTATTCTTCGAGGTCCAGTACAATATGGATGGATGTATCCTTTTGAAAGGTAAAATTTATGCTTACGATTCAAAGTGACATTAGTGCATATAAATTGAATTAATTTTATTTTAGGTATTTGAACCATCTGAAGAAAAAAGTACGACAAAAAGCACAAGTTGAAGGTTCGATTTGCAAATCTTATCTTGAAGAAGAAGCTTCGTTCTTTTTTTCTCATTACTTCAGTGATCATGTGAACCTATCATTTGTAAGTGCTCCTCGTAATGATGAAACCGTGGAACCCAATTTTTGCCCGACAATGTTATCTGTTTTTAGACAACATGGTCGATCGTCCGGAAAATGCGTAGAAATTTGGTTAGATGATAGAGATCACCATGTGGCACACACATATGTTCTTCTAAATTGTGCTGAAGTTGCACCATTTGTTAGGTACTAAATTTTTAACTTTATTACAGTTATGTGTACATAAATTGTTTGCTAGTAATAAAATCATTTATATTTGCAGTATTTACGAATCAGAAAATCCAAATGGCGATCTCAGTAAAGATTTTGCTAAATGGTTCTCGAAGTACGTTTTCGATCCAATAAACTGCGTCAATGACGAGGGTTTGCAACATCTTGCGCTTGGACCAAAAAGAAATGTTAAGACTTATCCAATATTCTTCGTCAATGGATTTAAATTCAACACCAAAGACCATGGTACTGATAGATTAACATATAACAGTGGTGTATTTGTCAAAGGTAGTGATGATCCCGAAGAGCATATAAACGACTTTTATGGCGTCTTGACACAGATTTTAGAGTTGACATATTATGTACAACTCGTTGAAAAAGTTGCTCTATTCAAGTGCAACTGGTTCAGCAATGTTCCTGGTACTGGAATCAACGTGCATAAAGATTACAAGCTTATAGAAATAAAGCACACATCGCATTACTATAAGTATGATCCTTTTGTATTGGCAAAGCAAGCATTACAAGTTTACTTTGCTCCGTATCCGTCCTTAAAAAGAGATAAAGCAGATTGGTCTGCTGTAATTAAAACAAAGGCAAGATTTACCTTTGAAGGAATTGATATTCCAGACGATGCAGCGTATCAAACGGATGCAAATCAAAGCGATGAAATAATAATTGCTAATGATGTTAATTTAGAGTCTTTAAACGATGAATCAAATGAATTAATAGAAGCTTTTGAGAGTACAGAGGACAACGATATAGAGTATGAGACCGAGACTGAATCAGAAAATGAAGAAGAATAATGTTATTTGCATCGCTATGTTGTGAACTTGTATGATGTGCTATGTTGTGAACTTATATGATGTGCTATTTTGTGAACTTATGTGATGTACTATTTTGTGAACTTATATATGATGTGCTATGGTTTTTTATTATCCGGTTCTTCTTCTTTTATGTAAATGGGTCTTGTAGTTGCATTTGACAATATATGTTGTATGAGTTTATTTGATAATGGATGTGCATAATGATGTATGAGTTATTGTGATGTTCATAATTGTTTGTGTGATGTTCATAATTGTTCATACTTGCTATATCTGATGTGAATTAACTTGTTTATGACAGATATGCCTCCTAGACGCCGACCTACACACAGTTCAGAGGCGGGTGCGAGCGGTATAGCACCGGATACACGTCCGGTCGTAGAGGTTGTACCCAAGTCCGCAGGGTAAGTTATTGATTTCGTAAATGCTTAGTATTCCAAAGTTATTAAATGCATGCTAATATCGTACTTTCTGCAGGGGGTTTGATATTATTCCAGGAGAGGTTGTTTTACGTGTGTCTAGACAAGCATATGTCGCTAGGTTGACAGAGGCGTGGCCTCACTGGGACGATATTCCTGTGCAGATTAGGAATGCCATCCTCGCGGAGGTTCTTGTAAGTATAAATTTATTTCTCATTTGCAAAATTATATGAAATATGTAATACAATTTGTTTGGTAATTTATAGTGTGCTGTACGGGTCCGGGACGAAGATATGGATGTTTTCCTCACCGCATGGAACCAGAAGATGAGGAAAAATTATTCAGGCAATATATACAAGGCAAAAAAAGCGACAAAGAGGCCTCCGTGGATGAGCGAGGAGGTCTACGGCGAGTTCCAGAAATTGTGGGCCACGGATGCTGCGAGAGTAATTATTTAAGCTTATTTTAAAATTTTATTTTGTATATCAATCAATTAATCATATAATTAAATATACAGCAACTTTCAGAGCGAAACCGAGAAAATAGGCTCAAAAATCCTGCTTTGCATCGGGCTGGGTCTAAGTCGTTCTCCCAGCATCGTCGCGAATTGGTACGAACGATAAATCACGTATACAAATAGTTCTAAACTTTTAAAATCGTATTGACAAATATATATTGTATCATTTCAGATGTCGACTCTCCAGCGGGAGCCTACATTTGCTGAGGTATTTACACAGACTCATGCCGTCGAGCGGACAGATGCGGAGGGTAACACCTCATATACTTGGTCGGACCCTAAGTCCTGCGAAACGATGGTTAGCATTTGTAATATTTTGTATCTCACATTGTTATTTTGAATTGAGTATTTAATGTATTCCATAATTGTCCGCTATTGCAGGACAAGTACATGGCGTCCTTAGAAGCTCGAGCGACGCAGTTGGGTCACGAGCCAGACGTGGAGGAGTGCAACCGCATCTGGAACAGAATCATAGACCCGCCTACTAGGGGTAGACGCTATGGCTTCGGAAACATTGAGGTAAAACGTTTATAGTATATAAAAAAACTTTTGACAATGGTTTCTAACTTTTTTAATATAATTACAGATAGCGGGTACTCAGGCCTCTTATACGAGGCGTCAGGATGAGGAGGAGATCCAAATGCTCCGACGACAGATTGCAGCCCTGGAAGATTTTCAGAAGAATAGGCTGGAGACCGTGTTGGATGCGCGGATTGCTGCATATCTTCAGCAGCATGGTGTGATGCCTCCGAGTCAGCCCGTGGAGGAGGACGATGAGGACGAGGAGGACGGTGAGAGTGACGATGAGTAGGTTAGTACTTGTTTTGTTTTTTGGACATGTTTTGTAAATATAACTTGTTGTTGGTGATGGATATGGTTTGTTTGTGGTATTTTGTGGAGACATGGTTTGTTTGGTTGTTTGGTGATGGACATGGTTTGTTTGGTTGATGGTATTGTTGACATGGTTTGTTGTGTTGATGGTTTTTTGTTAGTTTATCATTTATATGTTTGTTTTTTGGATGTTTTGATGGTATGAGGTGATTTATAGTGTTGATGAGGTGATTGAATGTGAATGTGAGTTGATGGAGTGTCAAATTGAGTGTATATGAGTTGCATTTGAACTCCATTTTGAGTTTGTGTGGTTTGTTGGCTTGATAGCTGCTGGAAAACACAAAAAAAGTTCCAGATTTGCGACGGCTAGCGACGGCTTTTTGGTCACGTTGGGTGACAGTTGGCGACGGCTTGTGAGGGTTTTTCACCCAGTTTTGTCACGACTAGCGACGGCTTGTGACGGCTTATTTGCAGGGCATAGCGACAGTTAGCGACGGCTTGTTAGGGCTAAATGGTGACGGTTTGCGACGGCTTATAACCGTTTGTTTGAATTATAACCGTTTGTTTGAATTATAACCGTTTGTCCACGTGGCAAATTTGCCGTCGCTAACTGTCGCAAAATTGGGTGTCCACAGCCGTTGCCAAGGCCGACGCTATATATTTGGCGTCCGCATTATTTGTGACGACTTATAGTGACGGTTGGCGACGGCTAGCGACGGCTTGTGACGGTTTTTTGCCGTCGCTATTTTAGCCTTTTCTTGTAGTGCGTACTCATCGATGATGTTTATCTCTCAGACTATCCCCGCTATCTTCGCTAGTGACATTCACAATATAGATGAAAATATGATAGAGGCCCTCTTACTTAAAAGAATGAGGATCTTGAAATCAACGGTGGAGAATGTTATGAGTTCTCAAATTGGATTTGGAGAGGCAAATTTGTCTGAATTAAGGTGGAGCCATCAGTGTAAAGCTACAAAGCCTACATGGAAGCCACTGTGGTATTACAAACAATTTTGAAAATATTTTTTTGTGGTGCATCTCATGAGGGAAATGCATCATTTGTAGGCAGTTTTTGTATCTATAATATGTTTTTGTTTTGATATTGGTGATTGTTGGAGTGTTGATGTGATTACATATAAAGGTAGAGTGTTGTGATTTGTGATATTCAATCACATGTGCTGTGAAGTGGAGAAGAAAGTTGGAAGGATTTGCAAATTGACAGCAAGGATTTTCAGATCACGTCCGTAATTAATTCAAGATGTCCGGATGAGTTCAGGATACTTTCCGAATTAATTTTCATACATCTGGTTTTCAGTTCCAGATATCTGGAATTTAATCCAGACAATCTGAATTGGAACTCTCTTTTTGACTGGTTTTGTGGAAGATTTATGTTGAGATCTTTTAGGGTCCAATTAGGGTATTAACCTTGTTTTCCTATTTGCCTATATAAGCATATTTTTAGAGATGGATTCTTATGTACTAGAAAGGGAGATTTTTTTTTTTTTTTTTTTTTTTTTTTTGCGATTGAGATATATTCTCTATTTTTTAAGGTTCTCTTTTATAATCAGTTGATGGATTAATAAAAGTTTTGTTGGAAAGAATTTATTTGTCTTTTTTGTTTCTTTCCTCTTTTAAAATATAATTGTGTAGAGATCCTCAGGAACCATAACACATATGTAAATAAAAATATAAAAAAATATTAATAACATTTAGTTATTCAATCATTCATTTCTTCTAATATCCCCAAACTAATCAACTCATCCCTGAACCTGTAATATGTCAAACTGATCGAGTAGTATATAAATAACACATGAATCAGAATGTGCCTGAAACATAGATGTCAGTATAATATGACAATGGGAATGGGCTCCATCTATTTGCAACCATTTAATAGCTCTTCCCACCCCGATCATTTCAAAATAAAATTCTCACCCCGATTTTTCTTTATCCACCCCATTTATCCTAAAACCCTTTCCATTTTTACTTAGTTTCTTCTCTTCTTCTTACTTTCTCTATTTCAATACTCTGAATATATATTTTTTATAAATTTTCTACGTTCATATACATCGATGTGTATACAGTTTTCTTGTTAGTTTCCAGCGTTGTTTATATGTTTCCGCCATCAGTCATCAGTTAGTTTTTTTTATAGTTCACACTTTTACATTGCGTGTTGTCATTTGTTTTTCCATGTTGGTTTTCAATGTTGTCGTAAAGTTTGTGGTCGATTGACTACATCTCTTCCACGAGAAATGCTTAGTTTCAACATTTCATGCATAAAGTAGTTAAATATAACATAAGAAGAGACACAGTGCAAAAAAAAAATCTAATTGTTTGCTTGAAGGTAAAAATTACATAATTTATTTTTGTTATAACCAGGGGGTGAAAAGAAATTGCAGGGAACAATTGGAGAAATATTACCAAATGTCTTATACCATATAAGACGTACGTTAGTGTTTTTGTAATTCTTCACTATATAGAAATAGAAATCAATCATATTTCATGATTCTATTATTTATTGATTTGAAAGGGGTCCTAAAATCCATTTTTTTGAAAATATCCATAATAATGACACATCAGTATTCCACTAGAAGAAAATTCTAATTATAAAATTTTCATTCCTTCTCCAGAAATTCCTTTATAGTTTTAAAAGTAAATAGTTGGATATAACTTCATACTTAATTACAAGATTATCTTTAAACTAAAATTTAGTTAATCTATAAAAAATACACCATGACAACTTAATTTGTATTCCTATATGTACATATGTGTGTCTATATATATATATATGTATATATATACGTACACACACACATTCCATAATGTTTTTCAAATAGATTTCCTTTTATTAAAAACAATGACAACTATATACTAGATATAAGCTTCAAAATTTAATCTCAATAATATATAATAAGGATTTAAATAATATTGTTCATATGGTATATAAATAATAATCAACTTGCCATACCATCAAAATATTATTCATTAATTTTTAATTGTTAAAGAATCATATGAAATTAACAATTCAATTTAAAAACATAATTTTATTAACATTTAAATATATTTTTAATAACTAAAAACAAATGTATAAAATATAAATGTAGAATAGTCCACTCACTACTGGAGAAACAGTGTATTCCAACCCCTAGTTTCTAACGACCGCCAACGGCAAATTAGAATCCGTTGTAGCCGTTGGAAGCCGATGAAATAAAGACCGATGGCGGCCATTGGAAGCAATTGAGATATCTTCTACACCACCCAGCCGAAGCTCATTATCTCTTCCCCAAATTAAACCATACACCCCCTTCCCATGATTTTTCTTCCCCAAATTGGCTCTCCATCGTTCTCCGGCCACTACAACCCCCTCCGACGCCGTCTAGAAGGTGCTCCAGCTCATCTTCATCTTTCTTTGCTCTCTAAATTAGGTATTTGGTCTAAATCTACGTTTAGGGTTTTAATTAATTTTGGGTTTAATTCGATGTTTTATTGATTTCTAGTTGTTACTATGTGCATATTATACCATGTTACTCCCTAATTACTAGTAATACCACCGTATTAATGTTGGAATGTTCAATTTTGGGTGTTCATGAGATATGTTTGTGTGTGTGTTCATGAGAGCACGCACCCGATATGTGTGCGTGTTCATGAGATAATACTTTACGTGTTTACTTTAAGAAGCAACAAAACCTTGCTAATGATTTTAGCTACGTGATTGCCAATATTTAAGGGTTTCTTTTATGTATGGATTGTATGTGTTTCGTACAGGCCTATGTTTTTTTGTATAAAATTCGGAACAGATAATATTATAGTGAAACTCTCTTTACATTGAACTAATAATTTAAGTAAAAATATGAAAGACTTAGGAAAAGACAACAAATAACAATGTAAAAAGTCATATAAATCATTTTGATATCTAAATTATTTTGACCTATTGGCATTTAAATTGTTTATTTAGTTGCTTTCGAAAGAGATTTTCAACTGATATTTTTTATTAAGAAAATATTTTTTTTCATGTACACATTATAAACGATATTTAAAAGAATTTCTTATTTCAATTGTTCACCCTACAAAAGTAGGTGTAGACTAAAAAATAGAACTCAAGGAATAATGTAAAAAGACATGTAAATAATTTCTTAATCGGATATTTTATTTGCGCATATTCTCAAAATGCATATTTATTCATTCATGTTTTGTTGCTCACATTCATATTATTTGCAAATTTTTGTTAAATATTTTCAAAGTCAATGCTTATGTCTATGTTGTAGATATACTATGTCGACTGCCCCTGCTTCTGGCTCTAGCTCGGGCTTGGGCTCGGGATCTGGCTCAAGACGACGTAGCATTACCCCGCATGTTGGTGAGAGTAGTGGCGAACAGCGAGCTCGTCCGGTTGCTTTTTTGAAGCCTAAGGCTGACATGGCGTAAGTATAAAAATTAGCAGAATAACAATTTAATATTTTTTACATACTATAATTAACCATATAAAGTTCTAATTTATATTTAACGCAGGGGATTTGAGCTAGAGCCGTCTCAAACTACTGTAGATATCTCTAAGGAGGCGTATATGGCCAGAATGAGCGATTTTAGGCCCAAGTGGAGCAAGATCCCAGCAGACGTCAAAGAGACTATCTGGCAAAATTTCCTGGTATGTTTATACCGCTTGGTCGTACGTCAAAGAGACTAATTAATTAAACACAAATAAATGAGATTAGTAAGATTTTCTCATTATACATGGAGCAGTAGATGTGCAGGAGACTGACATGAGGCTAGTTCAGCGACAGTGGACTCGAAGGTCGCCAAGAATTATAGAGAGAGAATGAATGAGCTTAAGAAACATGGAAAGCAACCAAAGTGGATGGGTGATGAAGTGTTTGAGAAGATGGTGGCGTGGTGGGACACCCCTGAGTTCAAGGTAAATTTATAATGAATCTAATTTATTTTTTTGCCGATTTTAAATAATTTGTCAATGTACATTTCCAGGCCGAGTCAGAAAGGAACTCCGCAAACAGGAACAAGAATCCTGTAACTCATCGTGGAGGATCTAAGTCTTTCCAGCATCACCACGAGGACTTGGTAAATTTGTTAATTATTACATTTGTAAATTGATTAGTTCAATGATTGACAATGTGGAATTAATTATTCAAATTACCAACTGCAGGAACGATTTTATGGACATTTCGTGTCATACATGGATGTCTTTACTCACACCCATGCATCCAGGAAGGTAGACGAGACTGGCAACGTCGCATATGAGTGGGATGATCAAGACAAGGCGACAGGGACATACGTATGTGTATTTTAAATATTACAAGTATGAGTTGATTAGTTTATTAATTACTAGTTATTGTAAAATTATCATCGTTTTATTATTTGTCAAACGAAATTTTTTTTTTTTTTTGGTGCATTATAGGCAAAGTTCCAGGAGGCACGGGCTCATGTGCTTGAGGATTCGGGCCGTGATGAGTTGACGCAGGAGGAGGAAGACAACTTATTCGATGCTGTTATGGAAAAAACACAGCAGAGCAGGCATTAGGGATTCAGCAACCTGACGGTAATATTCGTATAATATAAATTATTTACATCTACATTATTAAGTGTTTTTTTTCTCTATTAAGACTGACTTCTACTAGAAATGTCTTTGTTCACTAATAATGATGTATGTATAACAAATTACTTGTATGATTTTGTTATGAATTCATTTTGTATGTTATAAAAATTGCATGTTATAAAAATTGTATGTTAGCATTGTTAAAATGACTTTGAAATTGTATGTTATAACATTTACTTGTAAATAAAAATTACTTATTAAAATTACTTGTATAACAAATTACTTGTATAAAAATTGCATGTTATGAATGTATGTTATAAAAATTGCATGTTATAAAAATTGTATGTTAGCATTGTTAAAATGACTTTGAAATTGTATGTTATAGCAATTACTTGTAAATAAAAATTACTTATTAAAATTACTTATATAAAAATTGCATGTTATAAAAATTGTATGCTAACATTGTTAAAATGACTTTGAAATTGTATGTTATAACAATTACTTGTAAATAAAAATTACTTATTAAAATTACTTATATAAAAATTACTTGTATAAAAATTGCATGTTATAAAAATGGTATGTTAGCATTGTTAAAATGAATTTGAAATTGTATGTTATAACAATTACTTGTAAATAAAAATTACTTATTAAAATTACTTGTATAAAAATTGCATGTTATGAATGTATGTTATAAAAATTGTATGTTAGCATTGTTAAAATGACTATGAAATTGTATGTTAGCATTGTTAGCATTGTATGTTCACTAATGTGATACTTGTATTTTCAGGTTTGACAAGACAAGAAGGCACAAGACAAGGAATAAATTAAGGAGTTGCGAGCGTTGATTGATCAGCTGCAGGACCAGAATCGCGTGCAGGGTATGCAGATTGAGCAGTTGAATCAAAAGGTTGCAGAGTACATGCATACTTATGATGATGTTCCCTCATCGTCTGCTACTGGTGATCATAACGATAATGCATCTTGAGGTATGTGTTTTGACGCTCGGTTGGGGATGTGTTTTGTTTTGATGGATGACGAGACAATTTTGGATGTGTTCTAATGGTTTGTATATATTGGTACGCTTTGTTGACACGTTTGGATGGTTTTTTTGGATGTTTGTATATGTTGGTATGCTTTGTGGACATTCTTTGATCATTTTTTGGATGTGTAAATAGTTTTGTTGCATATACATATATATATATATATATATATATATATATATATATACACATGTATATATATATATATGTATGTTTATGTGTTTTATTTTGATTGTTTGTGGTGTTAGTGGAATATATGTACCGCATAATTGTGGAATTGGTTGGAAATAGATTTTAAATGTGACTGGAATAGAAATGAAATGAGGTGGGGAGGCTGGAAGGAAGCTGACTTGTTGTTATATAAAAAAAGTACCCAGTATTTCCAACGGCTATCATTGGTTTCCAATGGCAGTATGGACATTATTTTCAAACGGTTTCCAACGGTTTTTTACTGTTGGAAGCCATTGGAACAGCCGCTAGAAACAATCCGTTGTGTCTGATGGAAGTCGTAAACACTATTCCAACGGCTGCCAACCGCTAATAGCCGTTGGAATAGCCATATGTTCTTGTAGTGACTTGTTCAATCAAATCCCATATTCAAAATAATTTCAACTTAAGCAACTAACGTAATATCTCACTTTTTTACTCTTCTTTACTAGTAATATTTTCTCAGATAAATAAATGAAAATTATTCCAAATTTCCTTACATAATTCAAAATATTTTATTTATTCCAAATTTCCCATTGATGAAAAGTGATGCAGATTTTTATGATGATAGTTTACAAGAGTTTGCTTCATTCAAGGAGAAGTTAAAGGATGCAGTGTCTATTTGCATGAAGTACATATTCACATGCAGTAGCAGATGTCTTTTAGGAACTCATGTTTGTTTCTTTCTATAAATAATACATCTACTAGTTCTTTGCAATGTATCAGGCATAGTTTTCATAACTGAACCATTCATTGAACCGTAATACTCTAAGGTCGAAGGTTTTAAAGTTTGAGCCAGTCGAACCGTCAAAACCGCGCCAATATATTTATTGATCTTATTCAATGATTTTATATTTAGTTTACCTAAAACCAATATATTTAACCAAGGATATAAATGCGTATCCCAACCCAAAATGCACTGCTGCATAAGAATGATTTTGTCTAAGATACAAAACAAATAAAACAGCGAAAATCATAGATCAAGAATACTGTAAGGCCTGAAGGAACAGTCCCAAATGGTGTAGTAACAATCTGCGTCCCATAATTAATTATCCCTCTTGAATTCTAGCCGTGAGATCAAAATGTGGACTTTTCCGCACATAATTTTCTGGCCTTCTAGCAAAGTCCATCACAGATTAAATAAAATAAACATGCTTCTCTCTGCTCTGCGTCTTCTCTTTCTCTTTGCGCCTTCCTTTTCTCTTTCGCTTTTTTATTCTGGAACCCATCATCAGCTCCTTCGAACTTTCTGCTTTCACAACTCGAAGCATATTTTGCCTAAAATCCATCATCTTTTCTCCATTGTACGACTTAAATGGTTTGGAAACCGCGGTTATTGGGTTGGATCGCGGTCGGAAGGTAGATGAGGCTTTAACCAGTTCCCGATCATGGAGGCTGGCGGTTCACGGTCAACCACGGCCTGACCGACGGTCGGTTCCGGTCATTAAAACACCAGTATTAGGTTGTTTACTAGTTATGCAATAAATTACTTCTCCCTTCAAATATTGATCTCCCATCTATTCCTAGATAATACTGTAGTTATTATACTAACAAATTTTGGTATTAGAGCGCGGTTCTTTTCAAGTTGGGCGTAGAAGAGACTAAGTGCTGAAGCATATCTCCAGCAAAGGTGTTAGTGCAACTAAAATGATGAACGATATGAATGGCCTCAATTTTTCTTAGTCGCAGTCACTTATTCCTATTTCAGTGGGGAAAACTTTGAATTTTGGGCAATCAAAATGAAGACGTTTTTCATTTCTCAAGATCTATGAGATCTTGTTGAGAGTGGATATGTGGAAACTGCAGCTGATGTGAGGGTGCTTCGTAAGAAGGATGTGAAGGCTCTGCCTGTTTTGCAACAAGCTGTGACAGAAGCAATCTTTCCACGAATATCCAATGTTGTCAAATCGAGGGACGCATAGACTATTTTGAAAGAGGAGTTCCATGGTGACAACAAAGTGACAAAGGCGAAGCTGCAAACATTTCGAAGAGAATTTGATATTTTGATGATGAAAGGTAACGTATCTATTTAGGGTTTCATTTCTCGAGTTATGGTTATTGTTAATCATATGAAAACGTTTGGAGAAAAAATTTCTGATCAAAAGTTTGTAGAAAAAGTTTTGCGAAGTCTTCCATCAAAGTTTGATCATGTAGTTACAGCTATCGAAGAGTCCAAAAATTTGGCTACGTATTCTCTAAATGAAATTATGGGTTCACTTTTAGCTCATGAAGACAAGATGAAAAGATCAATGGAGAAGAGTACTGAAAACGCGTCTAAGGTGGAAAGTACAAACAAAGAAAGTTTGTTTGATAAAAGAAATGCAGATCGTGGTTGAGGTAGAGGTGGTTTCCGTGGTCGTGGAAGGGGCCATGGAAGATCTAGTATAGATAGAAGCAACCAACAAGGAGGAAGAAGAAATCAATTTAAAGATAAAAGCATTCAAAACTCTTGCAATAGTCAAAGGTTCAAAGGAGTACAATGTTACTCATGTAATAAATATGGACACACTAAAGCATACTGTCCAGAGAAGCAACAACAACGAGCTTATTTTACCAAAGAAAAAGGAGCCGACAACTTGTTCTTTACCTGCCTTGCTGCCACATAAAGTTCAAGAGATATATGGCTTTTAGACAGTGGATGTAGCAACCACATGATGGTAGGAAGAGATCTTTTTCATAAGATTGATGAATCGATGAAGTTACAGATACGACTTGGTGATGATGAAATAGTAAAAATCGAAGGAAAGGGGACAACTGCTACAAAAGCTAATTCAGGCAATGAGAGGTTTATTCATGATGTTTATTATATTCCAGGTTTGGATCAAAACTTGTTAAGTGTCGGGCAGTTGGTGCAAAGAGGTTTTTCAGTTTTATTTGATGGTGGTACATGTGAGATTAAAAAGAAAAATTCCGATATTCCACTTATTAAAATTCATATAACAAAAAAAAGAATGTTTCCACTAAACATATCATGTCTTGATGAACAACTTGCTTTGTCCGTTCAACTTGAATATGATTCAAATCTTTGGCATTTACTTTATGGACACATGCATTTTAATGGCCTACAACTTTTAAGCAGAAGAGTATGGTTCATGGTTTACCTTCTATTGTTTGTCCTGATGGTCTCTGCGAGGGTTGTATTTATGGAAAGCAACACCGTCTATCATTTTCAGTCGGAAAATCTTGGAGAGCAAAGAAGCCTCTTGAACTTGTCCATGCTGATATTTGTGGTCCTACGAGGACTTTATCCTTAAATAAGAGTAGATATTTCTTACTCTTCACTATTGATTGTACTCGTATGAGTTGGGTGTACTTCCTAGCTTATAAATCTGAAGCTTAATTACGAGAAGTTTTTGGAGTTCAAAGTTTTAGCAGAGAAAGAAGTGGACATGTTCCTAAATTTCTCCGCACTGATAGAGGAGGAGAGTTCTTGTCCGCTGAATTCACTAATTTCTGCAAGAAATATGGCATTAAAAGGCAGCTAATTATTAGAAAAACTCCCGAGCAAAATGATATTGTTGAAAGAAAGAACTAGATAGTTGTAGAGATGGCGAGAAGCATGCTAAATGAGACTGCCTAACGAATTCTGGGCTGAAGCAGTCGCAACATCCGTTTTTCTGCTCAATATATCTCTGACAAAGGCCGTTCAAAACATGACTCCATATGAAGCTTGGTGGAATCGAAAAACGAATGTAAGTCATTCAATTTTTTTGGTAGTATTGCTTATTCCTTGATTGATTCCGTTGATCATTCAAAGCTTGATAAAAAGAGTGAAAATGTATTTTAATTGGATATAGTGATGAAACTAAAGGTTATCATTTATATAATCCAAAATTCAAGAAGCTAATCATCCGTCGAGATGTTATAATTGATGAAAACAGCTTTTGGAACTGGCAAGATGAACATAACCATAGAATGCCATTGGTTGTAAGCGACGTTGAAGCGGTCCAAACAAATGATACAACTCATTCATTACTTCGTCTCCAAGTAGATCCGTTGGACAGGAGAAAAGCTCAGGAAGAAATAATGATGATGAGTCTTCTTTCAAAAATAGTTCTCCTCATCCACAAAAACTTCATTCATTGGGAGATATTTATCAAACGGGATGCTTCGCTCTCATAGCTTCTGAACCTGCAAATTACAAAGTGCAATGGGCCAAATGGTATGGGAGAATGCCATCAGGAAGAGATTAATGCTATTAAAAGAAATAATATGTGGGAACTTGTGAACTTGCCTAATGGAAAGAAGCAATAGGAGTATGGTGGATAAATAAAGTAATGTACCATGCTGATGGTAACATTCAAAAGTGTAAAGCAAGGCAAATAAATCACCTATACCCAAAATTCTCCGTCCCTCTGTACCTAACCAATCAACACCCCTGAATTCCACCCTTTTGCAATTAGACCCTCTTTTTTTCTTTGATTTAATTGCGAAAAGGTGAAAATAAGGGATCCTAATTGGTTAGGTACAGGGGGACAAAGAATTTTGTGTACGGAGGATTAGCTCTCAAAGCAAGGCTTGTTGCTAAAGGTTATACACAAAATCAAGGTATTGTTTTTTCAGATACATTTTCTCCAGTTGCAAGATTTGAGATTGTTTGAATTATATTAGTATTAGCAGCATAAAACAAATGGCAGTATTTCAGTTTAATGTGAAATCAGCTTTCCTTAATGGCTACTTGGAAGAGGATGTGTATGTTAAACAACCACAAGGCTTTGTTATTGAAGGAAGTGAGGAAAAGGTGTACAAGCTAAACAAGGCTTTATATTGACTAAAACAATCCCTTAGAGCTTGGTACAGCCGGCTTTATTCAAATCTTTGTAAAAATGGATTTTGTCGCATCAATAATGAAATGACGCTATATGTTAAAGCAAAAGTGGATGGCGATAAATTGATTGTTTGTGTATATGTGGATGACATAATATACACAAGATCATCTAATGTTCTTATCAAGGAGTTTAAAGAAGGTATGATGTGTGAATTTGAGATGTCAGATTTGGGTTTGCTACATTATTTTCTTGGTCTTCGGGTTCAACAAACAAAAGAAGCAATTTTCATCAATCAAGAAAAATATGCAGTGGAGTTATGTTAGGCTGCAAGACATTTACGACTCCCATGAATACAAGTGAGAAGTTAACAATGAACAACGAGACTCCAAAGGCGGATGAGACACAATTTCGAAGATTAGTTGGTGGTTTGTTGTATCTAACCCATACACGCCCAAATATAATGTTACCTGTCAGTTTAGTTTCAAGATTTATGCATTGTCCATCAACTCGTCACCTAGGAGCTACAAAGAGGATTTTCCAGTACATTCGTGCTACAGCTAATTATGGCATTTGGTATAAACAAGTTCCTAGCATGAAGTTGTTTGGATTCACTGATAGCGACTGGGTGGGCAGTGTTGATGGTAGGAAGAGTACAAGTGAATTTAAGTTTAGCTTTGGCTCAGGTGCCGTAGCATGGAGTTCAAAGAAGCAATCAATGGTTTCGTTATCATCTTCAGAAGCTGAATATATTACTGCATTGACTACAGCTTGTCAAGCTATCTGGATGCGAGGAATTTTGGTAGACTTGCACAAAGTTCAGGAGGCAGCAACAAAAATTTACTGTCATAACATGTCTACAAATTCAACGAAAAAAAACCCTGTTTTTCATGAAAGAACAAAACATATAGAGATCCTAAATCATTTTATTCGGGATATTACTACTGCAGGTGCAGTAACAATGAGTATTGTTCAACAAGCGATCAAGTAGGAGATGGATTTACAAAGGCTTTGTCATATTCTAGGTTTGTGAAGTTTAGACACAGTCTTGGAGTTTCTGCCAAGGTTTTAAATCTCAGATATCGATTGCGTTTCATCTCGGGGATTTTATAGACTTGATCTCATATTGGGGGAGATCTCGGACGAGATGTGTAACACCCCGTAATTTTAAATATTAAAATTAACTAAATTTAAGAATACTTAATTTCAGATGTGGGAATTAAGGGAAACGGGTTGCGCCATTGCGTTCGTCTCAGAATTTTGCCTGAGATAGAGTCCAAGTTTGGGTAAAACGGACACCATATGAAGGAGATATGGACGAACGAAGTTAGGTGGAAAAACCAGAAGAAAAAAATGCACTGGTGCACATGGGAAGTGCACCAGTACAAAAATTGCACTGGCGCACCTGCCAAGTGCGCCCAGGTCGGGCTGAAAGCCTGCACAGCTTTATGGTGTGTTCTGATCCATATTGTGACTCATTGCTGAGTCCTTTCTGAGTCCTTGCTGAGTCATTAGGGCTGAGGTGTCACCCTATCCTGACTGAATTGTTGTGGTTAATCCTAGGTTGATCGGATAGCCTAAATTAATCTAATTACTCTATAAAAAGACATATAGACTCAAACCCTAAACCTAATCAAAAATTAGATCAATGGCCGTCATACTGTCTCTCCAAAACCTAGAGTAGCCGCCACCAACTAGAAGCAAAGTAAAGCAACTCAATTCAATTCAAAGTCTAATCTTAACAACAAAATTGTCTACATCAAGGGAACACTAATCAATTACATAATTCAGATCCCAGAACTCAAGATCCCTTTTTCTGTGAGTTCTAGTCACTTTTAGGTTTAAAATAGATAAAAGTGAATTGTGGTAGACTATGATTTGGGTGTATGTTGTTTGTAGTTATGCAAGTTTATTGTTGTTGTGGATCATGAAATTATACAAGTTTATTGTTGTTGTGGATCATGAAATTATACAAGTTTATTGTTGTGGTGAATCATGAAATTATGTAAGTGAAATTCTTAAACCTATGCAAGTTATTATGTTGCGAATTCATAAATCTATGCAAGTTGTTATCATGAACCTATGCAAGTTGTTATGAGATCATGCAAGTCACTTATGCAGGTTATTATGATTGAGAACTCATGAACCTATGCAAGTTATTATTCATAAACATGTGCAAGTTGTTATGTTATGCAAGTTTGTTATGTTGTTATCATGAACCTATGTAAGTCACTTATGCAAGTTGTTATGTTGTGAATCATGAACCTATATGCAAGTTGTTATGTTGTGAATCATGAACCTATGTGAGTCGTTAATTATGTTGTTAATTCATGAACCTATGCAAGTTGTTATGTTGAAATCATGAATCTATGCAAGTTGTTAATTATGTGGTGAATCATAATTATATGCGAAGTTATCATGTCATATTCCCTAGTTGTCATGCTTATGCCAAAAATTGTACTGAAACAATCAACTTGTCATTCCCTTTATTTTATTATTATGGCGAGGCTACTTTGTAGCCTCGATAATGCCAAAATGCATGCGATTACGCTAGTTAAGAAACGGGGAAAAGGGGGAATTTGTAATAGGCATAATTTATATAGTGATTATGTAAATTGGACACATGATTCTAGTATGGAAACATATAAATAATTACCTATTATGACATAGGTAAAGTTGAGTAAAAATGGTATAATTTGAATATGACCATTTATGGATAGGAAATTCAAATTGTTAATAAAATAGGTATTGACACCTATAAAAAGGAAAGGATTAATTAATTAACTTAATTAATCAAAAGAGAAATGTTTAAGCAATTAAAGTCTGAAAATTTAATTAACACTTATGACACGAGGTTAGGTTACATTAGTGGTGGAAGTCTGCCCGGACCCGACCGGCATATCCAGCAGCCACTAATGTTGAACCTAATGTGAGAGGTCTAAGTGTGTGAATACCACTCGGGTTAAGACACGAGGTTAGACACAACTGTGGAATAAGATTTCCCGGACCCGACCGGCATATCCAGCATCCACATGTTGTAGGCCTAATGTGGGAGGTCTAACCCAATATAACCATAATTGGACATGGTAAGAAGAAAAGACTACTTAACCTAACTTAATACATGTGGACTGTATGATGATAGACATAAGTTAGGGTTAAGTAAAATGAGTTGGATTGTGGGTGGGTTAAGTACAACTGAAGGGTAGGTGGGTAATATTAATATATATAGGCCCACAAACTTAATCATTAAATAAATAGGATTAAATCAGTGGGAGGGTTTAGTACAACTGAAGGGTAGGTGGGTAATATTAATAGGCCCACAAACTTAACCGAATAAAAAGGGTTATGTAATTAAAGACACCTAATGGTATACATAACCGGGGAAAAATAGTAATGTATTAAAGAGACCCTTAGGTGTACGCATAACTAATGGGAATAGGTAGAATTGTGTATTAAAGACACCTATAGGTAAGCATAACCGATAGGTAGATTAAGAGTTATGTACTAAAGACACCTATAGGTACGCATAACTGATTGAGGGCTATGTAATTAAAGACACCTTAGGGTATACATAGTCAGTAGAAAACTAGTGGGGATACAAGACATAGGGGAGAGCTTGTATCATGTTGTGTGGGACCCATTTCAGTCAGTAACCCGGAGGGGTATCAAAGTAAAGAACTCCGTACTAGGCAGGGAGGGGCACGCTTACTGATTGATTATAAGAGATCCAAAACGAGACTGATGGTGTGGGCGGCGCAAACCGACCGGGGACATGTGCATGCATGGGCCGGGCAGAGGGGGACAAGACAACTGTGACACTAGTAGGTATAACTGTGCACACCTTGGGTTGCCACTTTAGGCAAGTGATACCCCCTAGTTGTGGGGCCAGGATAGGGTATCTACAGAATAGGGAGTCGATCGATTAGGGTAGTGGTTAGGGTATACCCGGACATATACCCTAAGTCTACCAATTTATAGTAGGAGGGTAGTGGGTACGACTAGTTGAGATAGGAGCAGGTGGCACCTATGACAGCAGCTAGGAATACACGAAACTACCACCATCGTTATCGTTATTATGGTTAGCAGATGGGATCATCCCACCTTGATTTTACTATTAATAGTGCAGAGTAGTTTGTAGTGAAGCATGCATACATCTTACCTTATTTGTCCTGTCATACCTGCCATCTGTACCGTGAATCCTCTTATCCACTTTGTATGCCTGTCATGTTTACGTTTATTTATTTACTGGCTAAAAGTTACTGGACTCACCATATATATGTCTGACCTAGTTTGTTTCGCCTCTTTTCTTCCGTTCCCCCCCTCAGGGTCTCAGGGAGGAAACACCCAGGTTTAGTCAGGATTCATATATCATCTTCTAGGAGCTACTTCTGAAGTATAGCTCGAGTCTCTGTCTCTTATATGGCTTGCTCTTTAATATGGGGAATGATGTTTTTCTTTTAAATACCTATGTACTCTGATAATGTAAGACAGAAGTGTTTTGTTGTAATGGTTTTATGACTCATGGTATTATGTAATAAAGTATTTTGGTGATTTAATAAAGTTGTTTATTTTCCGCTGCAAAATGTTTATATCTGTCTTATGATATTCTGTGTCTGTTTACCTAAAACGCTCCACTGAAGTTAAGGCATTCCCTTTGTGAGTGACCTTAATGGAGGTGGGGTGTTACAAGATGAGTATAACTCTGGAGTTCATCTCGGATTTCCATCCCGGGTCTGAATTTTCATATCGGAACAATCTCGGGGTACATTATATGTTAAAAAATGATATTTTTACAAAATTATTTTTATGAATGCTATTAAAAACATAGTAACTTAAACTTGATTTGGAAAATAACTTTATTATTATTTATTTTGCGTAAGATCATTCATACTCTAAATCGTAATATGTTTAAAACAGAAATATTGTTAGACATTAAACATCAAAAGAATCCAAAAGATTTAAAAAATCCAGCATAAATGGACCATAACATACATAATTTCATAGGTAACATGTGTGTTAAAAAGACGAATATGAAAATCATAAGCATTGTAGAACATAGATGAATAGATCTAGATTTGAGTTTTTTAATTATTATTCTAGTTCAGACACATATTTAAATTTTAACCAAAAAAATAAGATCTTAGACGATATTCAAGTATTTCGTCTCGGTCAATATATCATTCGATATTGCAATATCTTGGGCGATATATTCGAAAGGAGATTTAGAGTGATATTTGCTGTTTCATTTCGGAAGGATCCCAAATGAGATCTCATAGGTGATCTCGGGCGATATTTGCGAGATTTGAAACAATGGTTTCTGCTTCAAAGGGGAATGATGAAAAGTGATGCGGAATTTTATGATGATGGTTTACAAGAGTTTGCTTCATTCAAGGAGAAGTTAAAGCTTGTAGTATCTATTCGCATGAAGTTCCTATTCACATGCAGATGTCTTTCATGAACTCGTGTTTATTTCTTTCTATAAATAATGTATCTATTAGTTCTTTGTAATGCATCAGGTTTTTTATTAGTTATGCAGCAAAATGCTTCTCCCTTAAAATATTGATCTTTCATCTCTTCCACGATAATACTATAGTTATTATACCAACACCCATTCAATTTCATTTATCTTCTTTTTATTAGTTTACAGATGTCGTCTCTATTTATTGCAGTCGTTTATTTATTAGTGTATGCTACAGTGCATGGTCAACATTTAAATTTTACATTGCATCAAATAGTCTACAGCCAAGAATATCACTCAACTCCAATTCATATCAATACATATTAACTTCCAACTAAGCATCCGACAAGTGAATGGGATAGAAGAGTAAATGATCGTCTACACTTAAGTTACGAATTAAGAGATTAACTTACCATATAACCAATGATTACCCAATCTCCAATCATCACAGTCCCTTACAACTCCACCCAACGCCCCTTGGAACTCCACTTTTATTTCTGAGCACCTCTTGAAACTGCAAAAAAAAAAAAAATCATAGCATCATACTTAAGTCAAGTCATCTATTTGATGCACACATCTCAGGTTACACTAAGTTGCTCCAAAGTCGATTATGATCTCTGACTATTCGTCGCAAATCAGGACTCAACTTCCGAGTCAAATACTATGGTTTTTTTTGTAAGATCATATGTTGCGATTTTAATTATTGGACTTAAGGTTATAAAATTGAATGAGCGAGTATGCACTTCATTTCGTGAAATATGGGATGTTTTTCAGTAAAAGAAGAGAAGAGGTAGTGATGGGCTCGATTCCAGCTTGCTCCATAAACTTCAACCATGTTTTAGTTTTTCGTTTCATATATTTTTCTTACTACTATTTCAATTTATTTATAAACAAATTTAATTTAAATTAAACTAATTCACACTATTTAATGTATATCGGCATCTATCTGATTTCATTCAACTAGATGTCCTTTTATTTATTTTGCATTATTTTAATCACATAACATCTAGTAACGCTTGAAAAAATATATTCAATTAAGCTTTTTGGTTTAGTTTCAATATATTGTTTGGAATAATTTATAAGTTAATAAATTAATTAAGTAAGAAATTTTATCAAATACAAATTTATTTTTGAAATATGAATAACCTAATTTGAAATTTTGATAATTGTATTTTAATTTATATATTTATTTTAATGGCATTAAAAGAAAGATTATTACAGACTTCACTCCTCATGGAAATTGCATCCTTGCGATTTCAAATAAGAAAGCATTAAATACAAATCACAAAATCTATAGAAAAATACTGTAAAATATGTAAACCTAAAATAAAATGTCAATGGACTAAAATTATATAAAAACACTATGGAACATGTAGATCTATAATAAAAACAAATTGGACTAAAAAAGTGCAACCCTTGTGAAATTTGCAAATAAATTATGACATGAATTATAATTTAGAAAGAGTAAAACCTATTATGGTATTAGAACTTATCTTAGTGAAAGTAGAGTATGAGAATATCATAGGAAAAACAAGATTATGGAGACTGAGTAATGGAAAATACAAAAATAGGATGTTGTTTGTTATGACCTATGCCGGTAACATACCATGCAGATTGGGTGTGGAAGCGAGGATCTGGAAAAAGCATGCTCGGAAGGGCCGATGTTGGCTGGGCTCGGCCTCCGAGAGTTGAGTTCATGGCAACAACTCCTCGGAGATGGAAGCCAACTTGCAAGTATCATCTGACGTTTCACTCAGGGCACTTCCTCACAGTAGGATATAGATAATGTCAATCGCAACCCCTTTACTAGAGAAATCAGAAACTCCCGAAACCCTCTGGACTTCAAGTTCCCAGTTATCAAACCATACAATGGTCGCACTGACCCGACCATCCACCTTATGCGATACATGCGACACATGGAAGTACTTGGTGCATCGAACAACGTCATGGCAAAGTGCTTCCTGCTCTTCCTCACAGATATAGCCGGCATGTGGTTTCGGCAGTTAACAACGGAGTCGATCAGCAGTTGGAACACGCTGGTCACCCGCTTCATCGAGCAATTCAGAGTACATATCTCTCGACCAAAGAGCGTTATGTTCTTATCCACCATCAAGAAGCGATCAGGAGTGACGCTTAGATCCTTCCTCGAAAAGTTCAACGTGGCAGTAGCGTCAGTCGATCGGCCCGAGCCATTTAGGTACTTATGGCCACCATTACAGGAGTTCAGATCGATAAGAATTCTCAATCTCTTCAACCAGAGACCCCCCCAACGATATAGATGACTTCTATTCCGAGGCCGAGCGATTCCTCCGATAAGAAGACGCCAGCATTGAGATGAAGAGCCTTGAGTTCCTAGCCGCCAAACAACAAGGTTCATTCAACAACAATGGCCAGAATAAAGGAATAGGAAAGGTCCCGGGAAAGAACAAGTGTCATGTAAGACCTCGAATCGAAAATAAGTACGACCAGTGCACCGAGCTCAATTCCTCTCTGCTCGATATCTACCTTGACATACGAGGGTCCCTTCCTACACCGAGACTACCTCGAAGAGAACCAACCCAGATGGAACTCGATTCCGGCAAACATTGCGTATTCTATAACATAGCTGGACATAGCACTGATGAATGCCGGCATCTGCGCGATCTCATCAAGGATCAAGTCAAGCGAGGGAAGCTTCCCGAGTATGTTAAGAAGCGTGCCCTGGCCATGCCGCCGCGATCTTCTGCCCAACCTCCTTGGGTCGGTCCTCGAGCTCCTAGAAACAAAAAGGACCTTGAGACTAGCACTCACGACATTATCATTAATTAGATCTTTTCTTTTAATGTATTTCTTTCAATAAAAAGGACATCTTGATATACACATGTATGGGGTTAGGATTTAGCTCCTTGGCATGTACTGAAATCAGCTGTTGTCCTCTTATAATTTCTCTTCTTTGTAATAATTCTTTAGCTGCTATGAATTTTCTTTTGCAAACATAGATCATGTTTGGAAACTCTAAGTCGAGCATGGCTGATGCTCGCCCCATTTCTTTAATGTGGTCCGTGCGAAAGCCCACCATTATTTCCAAAAACCTACTCCACCAGCCGAGTATGGCAGAAATCTTAAACCGAGTACGGATTATACTCACCTTTTTATTTGCACCACGAGCGTTTACTGCTCGCTGGATATACGAATTTAACATGAGTTGAGCATAAAAAAACTTGCACCAAGCCGTGTATGGTTAATGCTCGCCACCTGTCTAAGTCAATTATGGTTAATGCTCGCTACTAAGCCGAGTATGGATAATGCTCGCCACCCCTCTAAGCCGAGTATGGTTAATGCTCGCAACTAAACCGGGTATGGATGATACTCGTCACCCCTCAAAGCCAAGTGAAGTAAAATGCTTGACCGATCAGCCTTCTCCAAATCGAGAGTGGCTTATTTTGTCTTTGCAAGAACTAATTCTCATACAGACGGTGATCATCATCTTGGCCTTAATACGGTTCCCAATAGTTGTTGGTTTTCCGGCCTTAATACGACCTAGTTTGGTCGTCGGTTTCTGGCCTTAATACAATATCGAGGCCTTCAGATTTCAGGACTTAATATGGTCCGGCGCGACCATAGCTGCTCTAGCGATTGTGCTTCGATTCATATTTCATAACACACGTGCAGCGACATATGTTTGCCTTAGTCCATGGTGAACAAGCGAAAGAAAGATACAACATCCTCTCATCCCGCGAACACCAACGCAGCAGATACCAATGCTACGGAGGCAAGCCACGTAAGCCACAACTTCTGAAGATACTATTTATGAATAGTGGAATCAGTCTTCCAGCCGCTATTCTAACCAAGGAATGGACTCCACGCTTCCAAGCTTTCCCGAAAAGGCCAGGCCACGTCACAACAGCCCAAGTCGCCATATCCACCTATAGATACCTTAAAGCTCAAAGAAGAAGAGGGCTTTCTTTTCATTCTGATATCTTCGGCACTCCAAAGGCTGAAGCACCCTCCTCCAAAAACTTCTCATCTCTCAGATTTCTTCAAATATAGAAAAAGCATTGTACTTGTAATCAAAAAGCAAAAGTAATACATATAAAGTTGACGTAGGCACAGTCTTTGATGAACCACTATTAAGATTCTGTGTGTGCTCCCCGTTTTCTTTACTATTTCAGCATCTTATAATCATTATTCGCGTGCTCTCCACATGATTGGGGGTTGATTGTCACTAGTGACCAACTTTTGATGTTAATACTTGTGTTGACCCGCCTTTTGGCAGGGCCATCAACCCATATACCCATCATAGGATCGCTCAGGACTCGAGCATGGACTTGGACACATACAAAAGAACACATACAAACCATACAAAAGAACACATACAAAAGAACCCATATACCCATATACCCATATACCCATCATAGGTAAAGACCCGCAACCTCCCCGTAAAGGAAAGCGTCGGATAGTTCGAGAACAAACCACAGCAGAACACATACAAAAGAACGTTTCACTGTATATTACAACAATGCATCAGATTACAAGAATTTACAGAGTATAAATGAATATTACACAGAAATATCAGAGATTTAAATTACATTTAAATACATAGCAGCGGAAAATAATACAATACACAACCAGAAGAGATATACGGATACAAAGCTTTCCGGATATCATTCCAGCTGTAAAACCAGGATCCTGTGAATATAAATCTGCAAAACCAAAACTACTAGCTGCCCGTGTCGAAAATAAGGGCACCCAGAGTTTAGGTTAAAACAATAAACTCCAGGTCAGTCATGTGACTGGTGTGAGAACTAAAACAGTTATTAATCTTTATTTTCAAAGTTAGGTAAATCAAGGGACCACGCCGTATAACACGGAACGGGTTTCCTCCCAAGAATACCAGTGCATAGAACAAACAGCGCAATGCTAAATAAAGAAAAATGAAGCTGTTATAAGACCCAGGTCCTATCACACAATGCAACGCAAGCCGGGGGATAGGGTTTTTACCTTATAACAGCCAAAGAATGCTTGATACGTTTAAAACAAATCATTTGATACTATTATAAGTGCATAGTGTATAAAACAACTTCAAATCATAAGTATCAATCATAGGCGGCATAAGCGCCCCATCCCACTATGTCGCCATATATAGGATTACAATTAAAACCGCAAATGTCACGTATTTGGAAATTGGATTTCCGTCTATGAACCGAGGCAAAAGATAGTCCTCAACCGATTCGAGACTGCCTAGCCCGAGTCTCAGGATCAGAGCTCGAGTGACCCTAGGAGCGACAGGGCCGGTCCACCGATGTGGATTAAAATGCCTGAACACTACGTTTCCCCGCCCTTTGGGGCGTAAATGAGCCACTAAATGACTCCATCGGTTCGAGAACGACCGATCAATCCGAGGCGCCTCGCAACAGCAACAACCACATAAGTCAAACTCGTCAGGGCGTGTAAAACCACTGACGCCACTTCTAACTAGGAAGAAACGCAGGCCCTCCCTGAGGTCCTTTCTCCCGTTTTTGGTCCATACCGGGTGTGAAACTCGTGAAGTAAACGTTACACAAAGCTACGCCACAAAGGCCGTGCTTTGATCATCACCACAAGACTTTGCTTTTCAACAGAAGCCTTGATCATTTGCATCTTAGCATGCCACACAGGCAAACCATCCTATGCAACCGATATCAGTCACACAGAATGAAATCCGATGTCAGACACACAGTCCATTTACAAGTCCGTTCTGGGTCTGAACGAAGCCGGGAGCACCTAGTACCCCGCATATCCATCGATCTCCAAGTACGTCTGGACGATCACCAACTGTTTCCATCTTCTTGGGTGTACAGCCCAATCAAGATCATCAGTTATCACCCAAACGACGTGAAGACCTCCGGTCTTCGACCATCGTCTTCATCTTCGACTTATCGTCGTATCAGTTATTCAGAATGGGATGAACCCGGTCTTTCCGAATAACTCGCGTATATTTTAAATAAGTGTTACACAAACACAACATACGCCTCATTCCAATTCATTAGTCACTAACCGTAAATTAATCAAGAGAATAATTCCCCAAATATTAACCCCGAAGGCCGAAACCAACATCAGATCAATATCCAGAAAACCATTCTGCTTGGCTAACCGACAGTTAGTTTCTAAATTTCACGTTCAAATCTAATTAAAGATTTAACTATCGCCTGGAGCAAAACTGGTGATACTCCATTCTCGATCTTTTCAATCTAATTAAAGATTCATTAAAACTCCACTTAGTTTTAATCATTATCTGGGTTAAAGAATCAGTGTCATTTAAAAACACGATTCACGATAAACCCAAAATCACATTCCATTAATTATCGGGTTAAAGAACAAGTGTTATTTAAAACACTGTTCACGATAAACCCAAAAATCAATACCAATTCAATTCCAATTAAATATCATTTAATTGGTACACTTCATTAAATCTAAATAAAAAGATTTAATCTTTTCTCAACTGGGTTCAAGAACAGTGTTAGTGAAGACACCATTCACGACAAACCCAAATCACATTCGATTAATTATCGGGTTAAAGAACAAGTGTTATTTAAAACACTGTTCACGATAAACCCAAAAATCAATTCCAATTCAATTCCAATTAAATATCATTTAATTGGTACACTTCATTAAATCTAAATAAAAAGATTTAATCTTTTCTCAACTGGGTTCAAGAACAGTGTTAGTGAAGACACCATTCACGACAAACCCAAATCACATTCGATTAATTATCGGGTTAAAGAACAAGTGTTATTTAAAACACTGTTCACGATAAACCCAAAAATCAATTCCAATTCAATTCCAATTAAATATCATTTAATTGGTACACTTCATTAAATCTAAATAAAAAGATTTAATCTTTTCTCAACTGGGTTCAAGAACAGTGTTAGTGAAGACACCATTCACGACAAACCCAAATCACATTCGATTAATTATCGGGTTAAAGAACAAGTGTTATTTAAAACACTGTTCACGATAAACCCAAAAATCAATACCAATTCAATTCCAATTAAATATCATTTAATTGGTACACTTCATTAAATCTAAATAAAAAGATTTAATCTTTTCTCAACTGGGTTCAAGAACAGTGTTAGTGAAGACACCATTCACGACAAACCCAAATCACATTCGATATTCAATACAAGGCTCTGAATAGAAAATATATCGGCTTATATTCAATATCGAATTCTACGACTAACAAATGTCGTATTGGAAATAACGATATAAATATAGATATCTTTCAAATTTCCATAACAACACCTGTATAATCACGAATTCCAATCATCGAAATATTCCGAAGACAATTTCGATTCAAATCCACTCCAATGCAATCATTGGAAATTTTGGTTATTTTCAAAACCATTTCAAATTCAATTTATTTATTTAAAAATAAATAGAATTATAATTCTAGTTCAAAACTAGTTCATTTCGATAAAAATCTATTTTTATCTTTTCAAATATGGAGTTTTTCATCCCAAACTTTCACAAATCATTTCTTATGATTTTACACAAATTATTACTATTTTTAATAATTTTATCAAGGCCCGTACAGTCGATTTCCATCAATGGCCATCGAACTGCACTTACAGCGACCTTTTTCGAATTTGATTTGGACGTGTCTCCAAATCCAACCGTTAGATTTCAAATTTCTCACATTCGTTAGAAAGCTCTTTTCGATACGAACCCAACGGTTCCGGTTTTAGGAGAATCCGACGGTCGGATCTCCCGTAATGCCCGTTTGAAATAAATGGTCGAAATTCGCGAACTGCCGCGGCGCGGCGCGTTCTATTCAGGCCATTATATTATATATAATATATATATAATATATATATCGTCGATTTCTATTTAAAACGAATTATATAAATAGTTTTGAATTCGTTTCAAAAACATTTTCAACTTCCATTTCAATTCAAATCAAAATTGAATTCTTCTTTATAAATTCGTTTTAAAATCCATTTCTATTCAATTCAAATTTCAATTCAATTTGAATTTATTTCACTTCGCTTTCAATTCAATTCGAATTCGTTTTCTATTCAATTCATTTCGAAATCGTTTTCAATTCAATTCATTTCGAAATCGTTTTCAATTCAATTCATTTCGAAATCGTTTTCAATTCAATTCATTTCGAAATCGTTTTCAATTCAATTCATTTCGAAATCGTTTTCAATTCAATTCATTTCGGAATCGTTTTCAATTCATTTTGAATTCGTTTTCAATTCAATTCATTTCGAAATCGTTTTCAATTCATTTTGAATTCGTTTTCAATTCAATTCATTTCGAAATCGTTTTCAATTCATTTTGAATTCGTTTTCAATTCAATTCATTTCGAAATCGTTTTCAATTCATTTTGAATTCGTTTTCAATTCAATTCATTTCAAAATCGTTTTCAATTCAATTCATTTCGGAATCGTTTTCAATTCATTTTGAATTCGTTTTCAATTCAATTCATTTCGAAATCGTTTTCAATTCATTTTGAATTCGTTTTCTAAAATCGATATAAATATCGTTCACGTCAAAATGGCGTCAATCTAATCAACACGGCTTCATATATTCCTTTATTTTCAAATATTCTATTTCGAATATTTCTTTTTCAAATATTTCTTTTTCAAAACTGGAATGAGGCCCAATCAATTACCATATAAAATTAATTATATGGATTTTCATACAACACATGTATATAATAGCATTGAAAATAATCAACCATCAACCAAAGTGCACTACACTGTATAAGCATCAAATATAGATATTCAACGCTTATAACAGCCTGTCAATCAATCGATCGACATGTTTAATCAATCAGGATGAGTGAACTTCAAATTTCATCCTAACACCCGTGTGGGGTTTCAAACAATCAAACACTGATTTTTATTTGTGCAGTTAGGCGATGTGTAAAATTTATCGTCCCAATCAATGTCATTCAAATAGGTGTACATAAACAAACCGTCTGGTTTGTAAATGAATATTTATTTTATTCACTTCACGTTAAAAATTATATTTTTAACGATAAAACATTTTATTTCAACCTATGAATTTCTATTCAATTCATTCTTTAAATAAAATGCTATTTTTATTTTTCTAACTTATTTTAGAAAATTTCGGCGGCATAACGGCACGATACTAGAAACGGGACAAGGCCTAGCCTTATCCCCGGTCTAGTGAAGGCCCACGCCATTCACTCATCAATCAAATCAATTTCATTTTGCAAACCACAAAATTTGGAGTAAGGGTCTAACCTAGCCTTACTCCTTCGCCTTATAACGGCGCACGTCTACTCCTAACCAATTTATCGATTCGATTTTCCACACCACAAACCACATTCAAACCAATATCACAATCAATAACCAAACAGCCAAACAAACAAGTCCATGGTCTGTGGACGGGTGTCGGGTGCTACTAAGCACCGTCTGCATCCTAGTATATATATATAACTAGAAAATAAATTGAAAGGTGAGAAATTCTCACTTTTAGCTATCCAACCATCTCGACTCTTCTTTTGCAGAAGTCTTCGTCGTTTCGCCTTTTTGTCACCTTCGTTGTTGCTTTCACTACATACGTAAAAATCACATTTTTACTTCGCTATTCAATATATAAAAATCGAATTTTTAGTTCGCTATTCAATATATAAAAATCGAATTTTTAGTTCGCTATTCAATATATAAAAATCGAATTTTTAGTTCGCTATTCAATATATAAAAATCGAATTTTTAGTTCGCTATTCAATATATAAAAATCGAATTTTTAGTTCGCTATTCAATATATAAAAATCGAATTTTTAGTTCGCTATTCAATATATAAAAATCGAATTTTCAGTTCGAAGTTCTATATATAAAAATCATATTTTTTATTTCGAAGTTCCATATATAAGAATCATATTTTTACTTCAAAGTTCAATATATAAAAATCGAATTTTTATTTCAAAGTTCAATATATAAAAATCGAATTTTTATTTCAAAGTTCAATATGTAAAAATCGCGCCTTTTCCATTTCAATTCCATTTTTGACTCGAAGTTCAATATATAAAAATCCCATTTTTAACTCGCTTTATATATATATATATATATATATATAAAATCAGATTTCTTTTATTTTTCTAAAATCTATTTTTCTAAGCATCCTACTTTTATTTTTAGAGTCTATTCTATTTTATCTTTCAAAAACAAAGCAAATTTCTTTTCCATAACAAAGCTATTTTATTTGTAGACAAAGCGAAATTTTATTTTTAAACACAATGCTTTTTTCTTTATATTTATTTTCTAAACAAAGTATATTTTTCTATTTCAAACCATTTACATTTTAAAGTTCAAACCGTTTTCAATTTAAAGTTAAAACCTTTTTCAATTTAAAGTTAAAACCTTTTTCAATTTAAAGTTAAAACCTTTTTGAAATCAGTTTTAAAAACTTAAATAAAAATCAGTTTTAACTCCTAAAACCAAAATCAGTTTTTTTTTATTTTCTTTTAAACATTTTCTGTTTTAAATTCTGCTTTATAAAAAAATAAAAAAATAAAAAAAAAATAAATTAAAAGTAACTTACAGGGGGAAACTGCCGTCGGGGTTGGTGAAGGCCAGAGGAGTCGGAGGCGGGTGGAGGCCGCTGGTGGCCGGCGCTGAGGTCTTGGGCTTCGCGATGTGGGGGTTCGGCGGCTTCATCGAGGGAGGGGGGGTTCGGCGGCTTCGTCGAGGGAGGGGGGGGGAGGTCAACGCCAGAGGCGGCGGAAGGCGCAGTCGACGGCAAAGGGGGGCGACAATCCCGATTCGGGTTTTAGGTTTCTTTTTTTTTTTTTTATTTCTGTAATAGTTTTGAACGGGGGGGGGGCCAGAGGGTAATAGGGGGAGAAATTTCTTTTTTTTTTTTTATTTATTTTATTTCGCAAAGAGTTGACTTTTACATACGATCCCTGAACGAGGCCCACCGCCTGTCGTCCATAGCGTATTACCCCCATTCCGAACACAATGGGATATGTATCGTAAGCTGGTTTGATCGTTTCAATCAGTTTCCTTTTGAATTTACATTTAAATCTCTATATTGAATTTTAAACGTACATTTCAAATTACCGGGGTCACATACTAACTAGAAAAATTCCAGAAAAATATTTTCTAGCTTCGTATTGACGATACGGTCCTAACAAAACTAGTTTCGTCGAATTCTGAGACCGTTGGAAAAATGGCCAATTTCCAGTCGATTAAAATCAACTGAAACTGGTCAAACGCGTTTTCTTTTGCCACGCTCACATATTGACTCGAAAAATTATGAAATTTGAAATCTAGCAATAACTCGACATCACGGACCCAACAAAAGTGGTTTCGTCGAAATCCGAGGACGTTTGCAAAATTGCTATTTTTAAGGGCCTTATATATATAAAAATATATATAAATTCCACAGCGACTATTTCTAATTTTCAACTGGACATATCTTATCATTTCTAAAATGAAATTTCAGTTTGTTAACTTCGTTCCAAAGATATAGTTATACAGATTCAAATATTTCTTGTTTCGTTCAATTCTGACTTATATTGAATTCTGTATATTCATTTGAAATTAGAAATCGATTTTTCGAACTACCGCGCCATTTTCAATTCCTTTTATAATTATATATAATTATTTTTATTCTAACGACGACGCGTATAATATATACGTTCGAATTATATTCAAAATAAATTTATTGTCGATATTATTTAAAATAATTCATTTTAAATAATCAAAATTCGCTAAAATTGCAAAAATAAAATTTTTAAACTGGCCCAGATTTTACGGGTTGTTACAATCTCCCCCACTTAAAACTTTTCGTCCCCGAAAAGGAACAAAGTCGAAAGTGGTTTGATTAATTAATTCTACGCTCGATCTGGCTTCCATTCTCCAACCCTTTGGTTTCTGAGAATTTTCAAAATTTCAAAAATTTGGCTAACACCCTAAATTTTTGAAAAATTTCGCCATAACCTCCCCTGCACCGGGAGCATCGGGGAATTTCAAATAGCTTCCCCGGTCCTTCAGATCTCAAAAAGAAAAAGAAAAAGCCAAGCGGCTAGCCAATAGGTTCACAAAATCATCATCACCCAAACAAAACAGGAAATTATGTAGTAAACATGTACCTATTTGTCGGGCAAACAAATTTTATTCTCTGGCTCTAGCCTCCTTGCTAAGACCTGTTCAATGATATATATGTATATGCAAGCAAATGCAACCAATTTTCAATACAGTTCAATATTTGATTTAATTAGGCTAAATGGCTAAAAATGATCAAACAAATAAACATACAACACAAACATCAATCAATTAGTGAATTAGAGTTTCAAATTGATAATTTTGATACATATGTAGAAAATCTTGTTTTTGATGCCAATTCACAACAATAAGCCCTATCTAATTTTGGTTCTCACACCAGTCAATAGGAAATATATAGAAATCTCACTTTCGTCGCTCGAAAATAAATACTGGCGACAGTGCCCCATCACCAGAATTACTCCCGGGCACTAGAGGGATTCTATATCTACCCAATATATTAAAACTTCGAATACACGTTTGCAAGACATATATGCAAAATCTTTATATATCGGATTGTCCTAATCAATATAAAATAAATAATCAAATACGAATAATTGATTTAAATTTTCAAAACGAAATTTGTTTTCATTTGAAAGAAATATACTCTTCACACTCGTTCTAGGATACTACTGATCCTATCTCTAACGAGTCATTCCCATTGGATATTACTAATCCAATATCTGATGAATTCTTTCGTAGGGTTCTAATGTGTCTTGTTCTCTGCTTTGTAAACCAAAGCTCTGATACCACGTGTAAAGACCCGCAACCTCCCCGTAAAGGAAAGCGTCGGATAGTTCGAGAACAAACCACAGCAGAACACATACAAAAGAACGTTTCACTGTATATTACAACAATGCATCAGATTACAAGAATTTACAGAGTATAAATGAATATTACACAGAAATATCAGAGATTTAAATTACATTTAAATACATAGCAGCGGAAAATAATACAATACACAACCAGAAGAGATATACGGATACAAAGCTTTCCGGATATCATTCCAGCTGTAAAACCAGGATCCTGTGAATATAAATCTGCAAAACCAAAACTACTAGCTGCCCGTGTCGAAAATAAGGGCACCCAGAGTTTAGGTTAAAACAATAAACTCCAGGTCAGTCATGTGACTGGTGTGAGAACTAAAACAGTTATTAATCTTTATTTTCAAAGTTAGGTAAATCAAGGGACCACGCCGTATAACACGGAACGGGTTTCCTCCCAAGAATACCAGTGCATAGAACAAACAGCGCAATGCTAAATAAAGAAAAATGAAGCTGTTATAAGACCCAGGTCCTATCACACAATGCAACGCAAGCCGGGGGATAGGGTTTTTACCTTATAACAGCCAAAGAATGCTTGATACGTTTAAAACAAATCATTTGATACTATTATAAGTGCATAGTGTATAAAACAACTTCAAATCATAAGTATCAATCATAGGCGGCATAAGCGCCCCATCCCACTATGTCGCCATATATAGGATTACAATTAAAACCGCAAATGTCACGTATTTGGAAATTGGATTTCCGTCTATGAACCGAGGCAAAAGATAGTCCTCAACCGATTCGAGACTGCCTAGCCCGAGTCTCAGGATCAGAGCTCGAGTGACCCTAGGAGCGACAGGGCCGGTCCACCGATGTGGATTAAAATGCCTGAACACTACGTTTCCCCGCCCTTTGGGGCGTAAATGAGCCACTAAATGACTCCATCGGTTCGAGAACGACCGATCAATCCGAGGCGCCTCGCAACAGCAACAACCACATAAGTCAAACTCGTCAGGGCGTGTAAAACCACTGACGCCACTTCTAACTAGGAAGAAACGCAGGCCCTCCCTGAGGTCCTTTCTCCCGTTTTTGGTCCATACCGGGTGTGAAACTCGTGAAGTAAACGTTACACAAAGCTACGCCACAAAGGCCGTGCTTTGATCATCACCACAAGACTTTGCTTTTCAACAGAAGCCTTGATCATTTGCATCTTAGCATGCCACACAGGCAAACCATCCTATGCAACCGATATCAGTCACACAGAATGAAATCCGATGTCAGACACACAGTCCATTTACAAGTCCGTTCTGGGTCTGAACGAAGCCGGGAGCACCTAGTACCCCGCATATCCATCGATCTCCAAGTACGTCTGGACGATCACCAACTGTTTCCATCTTCTTGGGTGTACAGCCCAATCAAGATCATCAGTTATCACCCAAACGACGTGAAGACCTCCGGTCTTCGACCATCGTCTTCATCTTCGACTTATCGTCGTATCAGTTATTCAGAATGGGATGAACCCGGTCTTTCCGAATAACTCGCGTATATTTTAAATAAGTGTTACACAAACACAACATACGCCTCATTCCAATTCATTAGTCACTAACCGTAAATTAATCAAGAGAATAATTCCCCAAATATTAACCCCGAAGGCCGAAACCAACATCAGATCAATATCCAGAAAACCATTCTGCTTGGCTAACCGACAGTTAGTTTCTAAATTTCACGTTCAAATCTAATTAAAGATTTAACTATCGCCTGGAGCAAAACTGGTGATACTCCATTCTCGATCTTTTCAATCTAATTAAAGATTCATTAAAACTCCACTTAGTTTTAATCATTATCTGGGTTAAAGAATCAGTGTCATTTAAAAACACGATTCACGATAAACCCAAAATCACATTCCATTAATTATCGGGTTAAAGAACAAGTGTTATTTAAAACACTGTTCACGATAAACCCAAAAATCAATACCAATTCAATTCCAATTAAATATCATTTAATTGGTACACTTCATTAAATCTAAATAAAAAGATTTAATCTTTTCTCAACTGGGTTCAAGAACAGTGTTAGTGAAGACACCATTCACGACAAACCCAAATCACATTCGATTAATTATCGGGTTAAAGAACAAGTGTTATTTAAAACACTGTTCACGATAAACCCAAAAATCAATTCCAATTCAATTCCAATTAAATATCATTTAATTGGTACACTTCATTAAATCTAAATAAAAAGATTTAATCTTTTCTCAACTGGGTTCAAGAACAGTGTTAGTGAAGACACCATTCACGACAAACCCAAATCACATTCGATTAATTATCGGGTTAAAGAACAAGTGTTATTTAAAACACTGTTCACGATAAACCCAAAAATCAATTCCAATTCAATTCCAATTAAATATCATTTAATTGGTACACTTCATTAAATCTAAATAAAAAGATTTAATCTTTTCTCAACTGGGTTCAAGAACAGTGTTAGTGAAGACACCATTCACGACAAACCCAAATCACATTCGATTAATTATCGGGTTAAAGAACAAGTGTTATTTAAAACACTGTTCACGATAAACCCAAAAATCAATACCAATTCAATTCCAATTAAATATCATTTAATTGGTACACTTCATTAAATCTAAATAAAAAGATTTAATCTTTTCTCAACTGGGTTCAAGAACAGTGTTAGTGAAGACACCATTCACGACAAACCCAAATCACATTCGATATTCAATACAAGGCTCTGAATAGAAAATATATCGGCTTATATTCAATATCGAATTCTACGACTAACAAATGTCGTATTGGAAATAACGATATAAATATAGATATCTTTCAAATTTCCATAACAACACCTGTATAATCACGAATTCCAATCATCGAAATATTCCGAAGACAATTTCGATTCAAATCCACTCCAATGCAATCATTGGAAATTTTGGTTATTTTCAAAACCATTTCAAATTCAATTTATTTATTTAAAAATAAATAGAATTATAATTCTAGTTCAAAACTAGTTCATTTCGATAAAAATCTATTTTTATCTTTTCAAATATGGAGTTTTTCATCCCAAACTTTCACAAATCATTTCTTATGATTTTACACAAATTATTACTATTTTTAATAATTTTATCAAGGCCCGTACAGTCGATTTCCATCAATGGCCATCGAACTGCACTTACAGCGACCTTTTTCGAATTTGATTTGGACGTGTCTCCAAATCCAACCGTTAGATTTCAAATTTCTCACATTCGTTAGAAAGCTCTTTTCGATACGAACCCAACGGTTCCGGTTTTAGGAGAATCCGACGGTCGGATCTCCCGTAATGCCCGTTTGAAATAAATGGTCGAAATTCGCGAACTGCCGCGGCGCGGCGCGTTCTATTCAGGCCATTATATTATATATAATATATATATAATATATATATCGTCGATTTCTATTTAAAATGAATTATATAAATAGTTTTGAATTCGTTTCAAAAACATTTTCAACTTCCATTTCAATTCAAATCAAAATTGAATTCTTCTTTATAAATTCGTTTTAAAATCCATTTCTATTCAATTCAAATTTCAATTCAATTTGAATTTATTTCACTTCGCTTTCAATTCAATTCGAATTCGTTTTCTATTCAATTCATTTCGAAATCGTTTTCAATTCAATTCATTTCGAAATCGTTTTCAATTCAATTCATTTCGAAATCGTTTTCAATTCAATTCATTTCGAAATCGTTTTCAATTCAATTCATTTCGAAATCGTTTTCAATTCAATTCATTTCGGAATCGTTTTCAATTCATTTTGAATTCGTTTTCAATTCAATTCATTTCGAAATCGTTTTCAATTCATTTTGAATTCGTTTTCAATTCAATTCATTTCGAAATCGTTTTCAATTCATTTTGAATTCGTTTTCAATTCAATTCATTTCGAAATCGTTTTCAATTCATTTTGAATTCGTTTTCAATTCAATTCATTTCGAAATCGTTTTCAATTCAATTCATTTCGGAATCGTTTTCAATTCATTTTGAATTCGTTTTCAATTCAATTCATTTCGAAATCGTTTTCAATTCATTTTGAATTCGTTTTCTAAAATCGATATAAATATCGTTCACGTCAAAATGGCGTCAATCTAATCAACACGGCTTCATATATTCCTTTATTTTCAAATATTCTATTTCGAATATTTCTTTTTCAAATATTTCTTTTTCAAAACTGGAATGAGGCCCAATCAATTACCATATAAAATTAATTATATGGATTTTCATACAACACATGTATATAATAGCATTGAAAATAATCAACCATCAACCAAAGTGCACTACACTGTATAAGCATCAAATATAGATATTCAACGCTTATAACAGCCTGTCAATCAATCGATCGACATGTTTAATCAATCAGGATGAGTGAACTTCAAATTTCATCCTAACACCCGTGTGGGGTTTCAAACAATCAAACACTGATTTTTATTTGTGCAGTTAGGCGATGTGTAAAATTTATCGTCCCAATCAATGTCATTCAAATAGGTGTACATAAACAAACCGTCTGGTTTGTAAATGAATATTTATTTTATTCACTTCACGTTAAAAATTATATTTTTAACGATAAAACATTTTATTTCAACCTATGAATTTCTATTCAATTCATTCTTTAAATAAAATGCTATTTTTATTTTTCTAACTTATTTTAGAAAATTTCGGCGGCATAACGGCACGATACTAGAAACGGGACAAGGCCTAGCCTTATCCCCGGTCTAGTGAAGGCCCACGCCATTCACTCATCAATCAAATCAATTTCATTTTGCAAACCACAAAATTTGGAGTAAGGGTCTAACCTAGCCTTACTCCTTCGCCTTATAACGGCGCACGTCTACTCCTAACCAATTTATCGATTCGATTTTCCACACCACAAACCACATTCAAACCAATATCACAATCAATAACCAAACAGCCAAACAAACAAGTCCATGGTCTGTGGACGGGTGTCGGGTGCTACTAAGCACCGTCTGCATCCTAGTATATATATATAACTAGAAAATAAATTGAAAGGTGAGAAATTCTCACTTTTAGCTATCCAACCATCTCGACTCTTCTTTTGCAGAAGTCTTCGTCGTTTCGCCTTTTTGTCACCTTCGTTGTTGCTTTCACTACATACGTAAAAATCACATTTTTACTTCGCTATTCAATATATAAAAATCGAATTTTTAGTTCGCTATTCAATATATAAAAATCGAATTTTTAGTTCGCTATTCAATATATAAAAATCGAATTTTTAGTTCGCTATTCAATATATAAAAATCGAATTTTTAGTTCGCTATTCAATATATAAAAATCGAATTTTTAGTTCGCTATTCAATATATAAAAATCGAATTTTTAGTTCGCTATTCAATATATAAAAATCGAATTTTCAGTTCGAAGTTCTATATATAAAAATCATATTTTTTATTTCGAAGTTCCATATATAAGAATCATATTTTTACTTCAAAGTTCAATATATAAAAATCGAATTTTTATTTCAAAGTTCAATATATAAAAATCGAATTTTTATTTCAAAGTTCAATATGTAAAAATCGCGCCTTTTCCATTTCAATTCCATTTTTGACTCGAAGTTCAATATATAAAAATCCCATTTTTAACTCGCTTTATATATATATATATATATATATATAAAATCAGATTTCTTTTATTTTTCTAAAATCTATTTTTCTAAGCATCCTACTTTTATTTTTAGAGTCTATTCTATTTTATCTTTCAAAAACAAAGCAAATTTCTTTTCCATAACAAAGCTATTTTATTTGTAGACAAAGCGAAATTTTATTTTTAAACACAATGCTTTTTTCTTTATATTTATTTTCTAAACAAAGTATATTTTTCTATTTCAAACCATTTACATTTTAAAGTTCAAACCGTTTTCAATTTAAAGTTAAAACCTTTTTCAATTTAAAGTTAAAACCTTTTTCAATTTAAAGTTAAAACCTTTTTGAAATCAGTTTTAAAAACTTAAATAAAAATCAGTTTTAACTCCTAAAACCAAAATCAGTTTTTTTTTATTTTCTTTTAAACATTTTCTGTTTTAAATTCTGCTTTATAAAAATAAAAAAAATAAAAAAAAATAAAAATAAATTAAAAGTAACTTACAGGGGGAAACTGCCGTCGGGGTTGGTGAAGGCCAGAGGAGTCGGAGGCGGGTGGAGGCCGCTGGTGGCCGGCGCTGAGGTCTTGGGCTTCGCGATGTGGGGGTTCGGCGGCTTCATCGAGGGAGGGGGGGTTCGGCGGCTTCGTCGAGGGAGGGGGGGGGAGGTCAACGCCAGAGGCGGCGGAAGGCGCAGTCGACGGCAAAGGGGGGCGACAATCCCGATTCGGGTTTTAGGTTTCTTTTTTTTTTTTTTTTTTATTTCTGTAATAGTTTTGAACGGGGGGGGGGGGGGGGGCCAGAGGGTAATAGGGGGAGAAATTTCTTTTTTTTTTTATTTATTTATTTTATTTCGCAAAGAGTTGACTTTTACATACGATCCCTGAACGAGGCCCACCGCCTGTCGTCCATAGCGTATTACCCCCATTCCGAACACAATGGGATATGTATCGTAAGCTGGTTTGATCGTTTCAATCAGTTTCCTTTTGAATTTACATTTAAATCTCTATATTGAATTTTAAACGTACATTTCAAATTACCGGGGTCACATACTAACTAGAAAAATTCCAGAAAAATATTTTCTAGCTTCGTATTGACGATACGGTCCTAACAAAACTAGTTTCGTCGAATTCTGAGACCGTTGGAAAAATGGCCAATTTCCAGTCGATTAAAATCAACTAAAACTGGTCAAACGCGTTTTCTTTTGCCACGCTCACATATTGACTCGAAAAATTATGAAATTTGAAATCTAGCAATAACTCGACATCACGGACCCAACAAAAGTGGTTTCGTCGAAATCCGAGGACGTTTGCAAAATTGCTATTTTTAAGGGCCTTATATATATAAAAATATATATAAATTCCACAACGACTATTTCTAATTTTCAACTGGACATATCTTATCATTTCTAAAATGAAATTTCAGTTTGTTAACTTCGTTCCAAAGATATAGTTATACAGATTCAAATATTTCTTGTTTCGTTCAATTCTGACTTATATTGAATTCTGTATATTCATTTGAAATTAGAAATCGATTTTTCGAACTACCGCGCCATTTTCAATTCCTTTTATAATTATATATAATTATTTTTATTCTAACGACGACGCGTATAATATATACGTTCGAATTATATTCAAAATAAATTTATTGTCGATATTATTTAAAATAATTCATTTTAAATAATCAAAATTCGCTAAAATTGCAAAAATAAAATTTTTAAACTGGCCCAGATTTTACGGGTTGTTACATAACGCCGAACCACTATAAAAATGTTGTTGTCTTGCTTTTTCTTACTTTTTCAGAGATTTCTTCATATATCATGCTCAAATCTGACTTTTGGCCATTGATGACCACGTTTTGGCATCAACATTTTGGTGCTTTCACTAAGAAATGAATTCTTGACGTCGTAAGGGTTTTGCTTAACTTTTGGATCAGCAAGTTCAAGACGAAATCCTAGTTTCAGTCATCTTTTGTAGCCCTTGTTTCTAATACATCTGCACATGCTTTGGAGAACAGAAGCAGCAACATCTGCATCGCCAGCAAACACCAATCTGTCCCAGTTCCGGGTTCGACCCCAGTCGGGTCGATCCTTCGCGGGTCGACATTGACCTGACCAAACGACCAGCCAGTGGAAATTGCACTTCGGAAGGTTCCCAGTATGCAGCTTGGCCCGAAGCAGGTACTGGATCAGGGTGAGATTGGTTCGAACAACCATTGTCATAATAATGTTTAAGCCCAGGTCGACCAACTACAGATCAACCGACTCTGATGAAACCCTCCAGGTCGGCCAACTCTTCTAGATATACCAACCCGGATTACTAGACATTTCTAAAGCCCTGCACATCGATACAAGATAGGGTCATTTCATAAAAAATACGTTTTTATGATCATTTCAAAAAAGGCTCTATCTTCAAAAATTAAAAGGTGCTCACATTTTCAACCTAACCGACTAGAGTGATCGCCACCGAGACTGTGGTGCCACAGACTCTGCGCTCAGATGCGCTTGACAGCTCGTCTTCGGCTCGGAGTACAGCTCGCCTTAGGCTCAGCGTATATTTTGGCTAACAATAAATCTTATCATCCAACATTCGACGGATGGTCCGAGAATATCAACAGCAAGATGGCAGCAACTAGGACTCTTCCAAGATCCATCACCCATATTTACTGAGGTTATTCAATCCTGATCGACTGCTTCAGTCTAGCCCGAAGATCGGCGAGTTAAAATTTTGAAACACTCAAGCCATGAGGCTGATTAATCATTTATACATCAGCTCTCATTCCCCGAAGCGAGATCAAAGACATAGCGGCAGATGGACGAGACATGTCTACATTCCTAGCCTCTGTATCCCACTTCCTGCATGGAAAAGGCAAAGCTTCTATAAGCATGGATCCACTGATCTCATGTTGATCACCGTCTTAGCACCGACAAGATAAGATGCCACCATTAGCGGTTTTGATCTGACTACCTGGCCCTTATTCCCTGCCCTTGATGTGGGGCCAAGGAGGCGATTCAAAGGAAACACACCCTCATCATTCACCCACAAAGGCCGCTTGATTTCCTCTATTACCCCAATATCCCGATCAAGATCTAATCGTTCTTGGCATTGCCACCCCATGAGGAGTTGAAAAGACTTCCTTCATTAGCTAGAACTTCAACAGTCGTCACTTGTCCGAGATGGGACAAATCGGAATGGACTGGCAAACGATATGCGACACCATTCTTATTTCAAATAACACTCATTCCTCTAACATGATTATTTTTTGCCCATATCTCTTATCCTTGCGTGCTTTATGAGTTATTAATGTGACTAACTCATATAAATTTACATGTGAATGATATAGGTACCCAGAGCCTAATACTAATCAGACTTCCAACGCCTGCATACAGATCTACAGGGCATTGCCATAACGAGCCCGACTGAACCACTCATTTACAAAACCATGCCCCCTGTCTGAGGAAAGTTATACAGCTCAAGGTGGATCTGACATGACCATCCACTACTCGGCTCATGCGTGGCATGACTCAAGACAATTGTGCATCGACTTTTTCATTACAAAGTCCGAATCCGACCAAGAATGGACGCGGTTCGACAATCTATATGGCCAGATCCTATGCTTGACGCCATCGGATTATGTAGATCTAAATAGAGGAGGCAGCATCGCCGATCAATATATTTACTTTCCAATCATGCGTTTTGCCTTTACATGCTCCTTGAGTTATTGACATGCCTAACTCATGCAAATTTGTATATAAATGATGCAGGTACCCAAGGTTTGGTACCAATCACTCCTTCCATAGTTTGATCGGAGGAATGCAAAGCTTTGGCGAAAATGCTTCGACTATTCACCCGCTTACTATTGGCCTAACGCCAACATTCTAACATAAATGAAGTTTGATCATTTATTCGCTAACTTTTTCCCTCGACGTAGGGGGCGAAAGAATGGATGCACATGAGTTCGACGTGTGTTATCTATACATGGGCATACCAATGAACCCTCCTCGGTCTTTGATTCGCCAGGCATGATGTAGCGATGTATTCATGTGTGACATAACAAATCCAGCAGATCAAAGACTCCATCCCTTGATCTGACGGGAAGAGCACAACGATAACCGGGACACGATCCTATAATAACTTTTGCCTTCAACGTGGGGACAAAAGAGAAATGTTAAGATGAGGATGAGTATGACTCGACCGCTCTCCAATGATGTCTTTAGCTCTTTCCCATGCTTCCAACGGAAGGAGTCTAAACTCAACGGGGACGTGAACTGACCATTCCTGATGGCGACCTTTGCTCTTGACGTGGGAGCAACAGGACGATGCCAAGGCAATTGTGACCCGACTGTTTGCCCGACTAACTCTAATCCTCAGAGCTTGGATAGGAGTATAAATTTAGGACGAGTGTGTTGGGCGCGCCAAGATTTAAGACCACTCGATCCACAACTCTAACCCTGATTGACAAAGGGAGAGCATAAAGGACGAACAGCGACGTCCACAACTCTAACTTAAAATGATTTTGGGAGAGTACAACGGACGAGCCACGATGTCCATAACTCTCTCATGACTTGAGAGAGAGTATAAATCTGTTGGTTTAGTGTGAATGGTGCACCACGACTTAAGATCACTAAACCCATAACTCTAATTCTCATGACTTGGGAGAGAATATAAAGGACAATGATGTGACATGCATGCAATCTCCATTGCCCACCGACCGAGGACAGGATTATAAACGACTTACGGATCGGATGTCCAAACAACTTAAACCCGGTTCCCACCAACGATGGAGGCACGGGCATAGATTTATGAATTAACTTCAAACATGCTTCGGACGCGACCCATGTTTCAAAGTTAAATGGAGATTATATACATTATACCCCCGCACGATGATACTTTGTACTTCGACACTTAATCATTCTATGCTAGATAGCTTAGCACTTAACATGTTTTCATTTCGAGCTACAATTGCTTGTGACTTAAAGGTAGACTTAGTAGCTTACAAGACTAAGCGAACTATTCTTTTTAGAATTGCAAGTTCATGTACAGATACCAAACACAAACGCAAGGGCCACACTTACATACACCAATGAAGGGTCATGTTCGAAGGGATGACTTCGACTCCTAATTCTAAACTTCCCACATGACTCAATGCAATGACTGAAAGGAGGCATTGAGAGTGGGAGGTTCATTAACATACCACACGACCTAAGGCAACGACCGAAAGAGGGCCTTAAGAGTGTTATTTGAAATCAACCCACATACCCATATGTGACTAACTATAGCCCAAGTGCAACGACGAGTTTCACATTGCAAGTACAACGAATAGAAAATGCAACAACTCGAGCACTTGGACGACACAATCACTTAAGCTTTGAAAGCCATGCCTTTTTATACATACATGTCTAAATTTGAAATGGGTGTGGTCTGACCACCTGTCCTTTGCTATTACCCCCAGACTGGGGGAATAACTATTGAAAGTATTTAAAAACGGCATAACTTATTTGTGTGTACATAACTTATGCTTTCATCCTGAGAGGCCGCATGTGGACCACGAAAGGGATGCAGAGTGACCATCTGACTGATCCCAACATACTTCCCAGTTGGAAGGGGAAGAATGAGAGCATTCAAAGTGACTACAGTCTGACCTCTTGCATCCCAACTTCGATCCTCAGAGATTAGATAGGAGAGCAGAAACCAGTATGGATTGAGTACCAACAAATCAATTTGCATCCAACTTTAACTCACGACATGATGAAGAAGTATGAATCCTGAGAAGACATGGATTTGAAGTCCACTACTCAATCAATCCCCCAATGACTATGGATGAAAAGTGTGAGCCATGAAAAGCATGAATCTACTACTAGACTACTTTATGCACATTTTAAACTTCTTATAGTTTCACATGATCCCAAACTACAGCAAAAAATGATGACCTCAATGGAACTGAGCACGAAGAACAAACTTAACAAGAGTATGATGACTATTTTTGACAACGATGAAACATAAACAAAGGGGATCGACCTAACTAGCTCGAATGATAAGAGTAACTAAGTTCACTGGTGCTCGATGAGCCGATCTTCGTTTTCTGACTAAAGTGAAGGAACGATGCCTAGGCAAATGAGATTCGACTGTTTGCATGTTCAACTTTAACTCTCACCGACTCCAGGGAAAGTACAAAATGACTTGGGTTGGCTAAGACCACCAAACCTGCAACTCTAGCCTGAAACAATGACGAAGAGTATTAAGGCTTAAGGATTGGATGTCCGATTGTCTTTGCTCGACCCCCACTGACGCTGGGGGCATGAGCACTGGCTTCATTTGTCACTCGTCGATGATATGGGTATGAGTGTCAACTTACTGACTTTGAACACATCCTTGACTTGACACGTTATTCAAAAGATATATACTATAACTTCAGACTATGACAAGACTTGCCTTATTCAAGCGAGACAGCTTATGAGTTAGGCCTGACATTGAAGACCAGAATCAGGAGTACATAGAATGGAGAGCGACACTAAGCTTTCTAATGCCTTATGATTTCGACAATATCTCGTACTGACTCATATGTGATCATTTGGACCATAAAAATGATCCGGAGTGATCATGCTTTTCTGGCTTTGTATTGCTAAGACGTGGTGCGATCATGGATCCCTAGCCTACTAGTCCAATGACTGAGAAGGAAAAAGCCATATGCAATGTCAAGTTCACATGCCATTTCTGATTTTCTACACTATCTCATGACTTGGATTACCGAACCATGCACTGACTTATGTGTGACTAATGGTCTGACTTGACCTTACACTTGACCATGCTCTCTACTTGCATAAGAAGATGACACCATTTGGCGAAGACTATTTATGAACGACTATGTGCAGAAGCCAGCGACCTAGCTTGACTTATGATGATTTCATTCGACCTCTTGACTCGATAAGGCGTAAGTGATTACTTGTTCATCTCAACTACTCCAACATCGAACTTCGGCTCGATAGGTACCACAGATGGCAGTGTGATACATGACATGTTGCTTGCATAGAGAAAAGAAAAAAGAATCTGATCTTCAAGACTACTCCCAAATACATGACAATTCGACATTGCTTTACCGAAGATGAATGACATTCCAAAGGGATGCAATTCAGCTTATTCAAAGTACATCCTTTCTGCCACACGATGTACTTTGGGGGTCAAAGTGTTGACCCACCTTTTGGCAAGGCTGTCAACCCATGGACCCATTATAGGATCGCTCAGGACTCGAGCATGGACTTGGACAAGCCCGGACTTTCTTGGCTCGAGGTTCCTTGGCTCGAGGGCTCTTGGATAGAAGCACTTCAGCCCGAAATACCTGGGCAGGATGGTCTTGAGATCAAATTAAACTACAATAATGACTTGGTCGTGGGATCTATTGCATAGCCTACTTACTTGGTCCAATTACCTATTCTAAAGCATATAAACTTGGGTCAAGCTATACTTATGCTGCCACATATTGGAGGGGACATTTTCAAGTAATCAAGATTCAATTCCATCATCTACTATTCACATGGATCAACTGACACATGGCAGCTCGAATTCTTGAAGCCTACCGCCTACAAATACACCATGCTATACAACAAAGAGGGGATCTTATTTGGCTCAGATTAGAGCCTAACTCTTTGGCCCACGCATGACTCAATCACGGTTGCCAACTATTTTCATCACGAAATACTTGTTATATTCCTCAAAAACGATTATGTAATAGAGATCCTGATGATATCATTCATTGTATCTCCGACTTTATGATATTATTATGAGATTACAAAGTGGACGTAGGCTTGTTAACGCCGAACCACTATAAAAATGCTGTTATCTTGATTTTTCTTACTTTTTTCAGAGATGTCTTCATATATCATGCTCAAATCCGACTTTTGGCCGTTGATGACCACTTTTTGGCGTCAATACATGCCATGTTGATTGGAGTAAAATATAAGTGATCAAAAATAGGGGATGATTGCTAGCGTGTACTGGCAATGACCGAGCATGAGAGATTCAATTGGGATAAATAATTCGCTACTACGACCATACGTTAAATAAAGACCGTTTGATGGATCCATAGGCGAGTTATGTAGTGTATGGTTCTATTTCACTATCTGCCAGTCAGTATAAGGGAAATGCTACAATGCTAGTTTCATGGTAGTTTGGAAAGGCCGACCGATTGGTAGAAATAGGGACTATCCTTAATATACTCCTACAGTTGGGATTATTATGCAAACAATCAACTTGAACAATCTACCCATCTTATATATCACCTTAATTTATGCATAAATATTATCAAGTCTATTATTTTTAATTGTTTAAAATTCTAGTAAACACTTCCATTCAGCAGACTTTATGTTGGACTCACACTCTTTTCTATTTATTATCCCCCATTAGGCTCACAGGACAGAGATTGATTGATTTAGGCAGCATGGGTAATGCACTTTGAAGATCTTATACTTCTTTCTATTGGTGTTCTTTCCACAATTTTATGTCTTTCTATCTATGTTAGTTTGGATTGGTGCTTGAGAGGGGAATGCTTCGTTATGTACTTGTTATTACTCTAATTTAGCATATGAGGCTGAGATTATGTGAGATATTTGCCTTATATCTTCTTATGACTTATTTTGAATAATAAGTTGTTTATTTTAAGTTTTTCTATTGTAATTATTTTCTTATCTTTTGGATCTTAGTCACTGTGGTTGTTCTATTGCTCCTTGACGCATCACATTCCTTAGTAAGACTATTTTTAGGATGTGTTAAGCGGTCTGGGGTGTTACATTGGTTTCAGAGCCTAGGGTTACAGAATTCTTAAATGTTTTTTAAAGTAAAATATTTCCAATGAAAATGAATTTTTAAAACAAAAATATTTTGAATTTTTTATTTAGAGTTTTACAAAAATCTCCTCAAGTTTAATAAAATCTTGCTTCAACTCTTTAGAGTCTAAAACCTCTATCTTTCTCTTGCACTGAATAGAGAGTGCCCATAATATTCCAGAGGGTGTCCCAATCCCTGCTTGGTTCTGTAGGTATCTCCAGACTGCAGCACCAATAGAGCCACAAGAGAATGTGTTCCGTCGCCCGTTGGTAGAGCCCCTACATGTCCGCTAACTGTAGCTAATTTCTCCAAGCTTTGCAAGGACTTTTCTAATTTAGATGACATGCCTTTATTATGGCCGGAGATTCTTTTAGAGGCTCTGACTTGGTTGCGGAGTATTACGAGCATATTTGGCCTTATGAGATTTAGAGATAGGGAGAGTCGCCTTGCCCTTTGGAAGCTGAACGATGAGGCTGGTTATAGGTGAATGGTGATAGAGGCTAAGGATGGAGTGTTAAATTGGAATGGCTTTGGAGAAAGGTTTAAGAGGAAATTTTTATCCTAAGCTGCGGAGGGTATACAGTTGGATAGATTTATCAATTTGAAACAAGGAGATCTATCAATCTAGGAATATATAAACTACTTTAATGAATTTTCCAGATTCGAGCTACAGTTAGTCGATACAAAGCAGAAGAAAGCTTCAAAATTTTCTAAGGGACTGAGCCGTCCCGTTTAAGGGTTAGCATTTACTCACATACCGATAGGAGCTACGTATGATACCTAGTAGAGTTGGCTCTCATGGCAGAGGTTGCTAAGGGAGAGGTTAACAAAACTCCAGAAGGACCGACTCCTAAGAAAGGTTGGCAGAAGAACAAGAAGGAAATAACAAGAAGAAGGTCAGAAGACCCTATAAGGATTATATTTTGAAAAAGTCAAATGCCATAACTATGGGATGATTGGTCACTATTCTAATAATTGTAAGACGAAAGCGATGAATAGAAAGTGTTTCACTTACGGCCAGCCAGGGAATCATTGGAGGACTTGCCGTGAGAGGATAGGAGTAGCATAGAGGGTTGGCACTTAGTCAGCTAAGGTTTAGTCTTTGGAAGCAGCTCCATCATCCAGTAGCAGACCGAATAGAGGTAGGATGGTTACCGTGAAAGGTTTGATTTCCGTTTATGATTTTCCTATCTATACTATATATATATATATATAGTTAGTTAGTTAGTTGTCTCAAACCCCATAGGAGGATCTACACTTTTATCCATGTTATGCAACAGTCTGAAAATTATTATACTAGGGATAAAATTTGATTGTGATGCTTATGTTTTAGGATTTTCGAGATATGAGATGATTTTGGGAATGGATTGATTAACCACCTACATGTCTATCTTAAACTGCAAGAGGAGGGTTGTCAAGCAAGGATATGTAGTGGATGAACCCCTGATATTTCTTGCAAACTTCAGGGGTTAGTTATGTTAATTTCCTATATTCCCCCAATGTATCTTTAGACGACATTGGTTCAGTTCCTGTAGTTATAGATCTCTCAGACGTACTTAAGGTGGTGAGAGGATTACCTCCCAAAAGTGAGATTAAATTTTGTATTTATCCTTGTGATAATGTCAAACCTGTGGCATTGCTCGTTAGACACATGACTCCAAGGGAAAGGAAAGAGTTGAGTAAGTAAATATGTGAGCACTTGAAGAAAGGCATTGTTAGAAGTAGTATCTCGGAGTGGGGGAGGGGGGAGGGGACCAGTCATCTTTGCTACAAAGGTGGGTGGTTCCCTCAAACTTTGTGTTGTTTGCCTAGAGTTAGATAAGCTCATTAAGAAGAACCATTATCTACTCCCTCGGATAGACAATCCCTTTGACCAGTTGGTTGAAGCTACGAGACTCACATAGTTGGATTTAGCCAATGGTTTTCATCATCTTAGAGTAGCTGAGGACAACATAGATAAGATGGTATTCCATATGCTAAATGAATTCATTGAGTGGTTGGTCACCCCTCAGGCTGAATAATGCTCCGACGTACTCTGTGGACTTAATGAATAGAGTTTTCCATGATGTCGTCTATAATTCTGTCGTGGTGCTTTTTAATGACATTCTTGTTTTCTCGAGTGGCGAGAAGGAGCATAACTTACACTTGAAGGAGTTTCTCCGTACTCTTCGAGTGCATAGGCTCAAGGCAAAGTTCCTAAAGTGTTTTTTTAGGCATGAGGCAGTAGGTTTTTTGTGGCATATGGTTTTTAAAGAGTGTTTGGAACCAAGAACACTACTAAAGTCAGAAGTTTTCTCGATTTGGTGGGGTACTATCATAAATTTATTAAGGATTTTGCAAAGGTTTTTGAACCATTAACCCGCCTGACCAAGAAGAACCTAACATTTGTATGGGACGATGATTATACAGATTCCTTCCAAAGGATTAAGAAGGCACTTACCAATGCATTAGTACTAGTACCCCTTGATGGTACAAAGTCTTTTACATTCTACACTGACGTATGTGGTACTAGCCTAGGAGTGGTTTTGATATAAGAAGGGAGGGTAGAAAATTTCGGGAGTAGACAACTGAAGACCCACGAAAGGAACTACCCTGTCCATGACTTGATATGGATGGTATTGTATTTGCATTCAAGTCATGGAGACATTATCTTCTTAGTTAGTGATTCAAGTTATTGGTTGACCACAAGTCATTGAAATACCTATTCTATTAAGAGGATCTGAACTTGAGATAATAGCGACGGATGAAGCTCTTGGCATCCTATGATATTGATAATTTCCTATAACTCTAGTAAGGGGAACATGGTTGTGGACGCATTGAGTCAAAAAAGAAAATCTTTGAGTCTTTTATTCACAGTGTGCAAGAGTTTGGGATGTATTACTAACTTTTATTTTAAGCCCTATATGGTTATCAATCTATAACTATTGTCGTCGTTAGAGATTCATCCTACCCTTATTGATCAGATAGGCTCTAAATAGAGAGAGGATTCAATGCCAATAGATATTTTGAATAGGATAAGCCGAGTTGAGGTCTCAAGGCATCTTCAACGCTATTCCACAGACACCCAGGGGTGGTTTAGGAGATATGGTAGGCTATGTGTCCCCCACACAGGTGAACTAGTGACTGAAGTGTTACCGAAGGCACACCATTAATGGATAACCATCCAGTATGGCGTTGATAAGAAGTATAGGGACATGAGAGGTGTTTTCTATTGGAACATGATGAAGATAGACGTAGACGAGTGTGTGGCTAATTGCTTGATTTGTCAAAGAGTCATAGCAAAGAAACGTAATCCTTGAGGATTACTCTAGCCATTGGAAGTATGATAATGGAAATGGAAACGCATATCGATGGATTTCATAGATGGTTTACCTCAATCTTGAAGGGTGGGTAGTTATAAATGGACCGACGAAGAGTGTCCACTTCATACATAATCGAAGCAAGTGTTTGCAGCTTCATTGGCATCATTATGTATCTGAATGATAGTTAGACTTCATGGAGTTTCTTCTAGCATTGCAAGTGATATAGATCATAATTTCACGAATGCATTTTGGAAAAGTTACATAAAGCATTGGGGACAGAGTTGAGATTGAGTACAACCTATCGGCTTCAAATGGATGGTCAGACATAAAGTGTAAATAGAGTCTTACAGGATCATCTGAGGATGTGCATACTTGATTTTTAACGAACTTGGAAGGAACACCTACCTTAAGTAGAGTTTATTTATAATAACAATATTCAAACTAGTACCGGAATGGACCCATTTTAGGCTTTCTACAAAAGAACTTGTAGATCACCTTATTATTGGTAGGAGACCATATATCAATTCGTACTTGGACCCGACTTGGTTAGAGAAACCTCTGAGAAGATTGACTTGATCTGGAAGAGAATGAAGACAGTTCAAGGTGGACAGAAGTCATATATCGATAGAAGGAGGACATATATTGAGTTTGAGATTGGAGATTTGGTCTTTATCAAAGTAACATCTCTAAGGAATGTAATGAGATATGGGTTTGTTAGAAAGCTCACTCCTAAATTCATAAGACCGTTCCCATTGTTGGACGAGTAGGGAAGATGGCCTATAGGATAAAACTCTAGGAGGGTCTAACAGGAGTTCATGATTTTTTTCTTGTCTCGCACTTGACAAAGTTCTTGCATGATTTAGTAGAGGTAGTAGAGCCTAGTCAACAAGAGGAGGCTGAACCAGAGAGTATGGCATCGGTTCGTCATATTCCTACTCGGATCTCAGTCCATGAGGTTAAGAAAATAAGGAAAAAGAAAGTTAGACTAGCCACAGTTCCATGGGGAGATAGAGCATAAGAATAGACTTATTAGGCTGAGGAGAAGATGTGTACCTCTTTTCCTTATCTTTTCGATGGTATGGTTTGCAATTTTCCATCTTAAACTTTTTCCTTTGATCATGAACTTTTCTTTAGTGTTCCTTAGGAGAGTTGATTTTAGTATTAAGCCTATGGGTGGCAGGATTGGTTACAAACATGTTACTAGAATGTGTTATGTGTGATGGATGCAAGTGGATGAAAATGGACGCATATTGTAACGACCTAGATTTTCGACAGTTAAAAGTTGATAATAATACAGCCACGGTAATCATGGGTTGAACATCTAAGTTCTGGAAAACCACTAAAGTAGAACAGACTCTTACAATGAAATGAATAATATAACAGTAATCTCTATAAATAGAAATACTTTTATATTCATTCAAGCACTAAATCATACACCAGAGCATTAAAACAATAAATCGGCCTAGATTATTATAACAACTTGTCCTCACAAGTGCTGATAAATACACAACAAGCACAACGAAAAAAAATAAAAGAATATATGAGGTATGTTTTCCCTTCCACCTCTTCTCTGAAGCTTTATACTATCCAAATCTATTAACATCAGTCTGACTCGAGAACTTTAACAAAATAACACTCCAGATCAATCCGATAAACCAATGAGAGAAAAACACGCATCAATTGGATTTTGTTTTATCCTTTTAATTTTTTTCAAATAAAATGTATTGCAGGACCATGCCTTATATAAACACATATGGATTTTTATCTTACGAATACCGAACCAACTTCATATCAGAATCCAATGATATTATAATAATGTCTAAGGGCACAAATACAAATAATCTAGTAGCCATGATGCTTGTGCATGTACATCATAACAATACTATGTATATAATAAAAACCCGATATAGCGGGTTTGCTAATTACATAGGATTTCCACAGAGGTTCCCTCGATTCTTAGAGAACGGTCCTCCTGCAGAAGGATTGAAGTTATACTTCTAAAACATTATACTCAGTTAACTAGGGTACTATAGGAAAAACATGACTAGTCTTGTTAAGACCAGATGCATCGTACAAGTATGCCAAACATTTAAAAGTATTGCAAGAAAAGGGGTCTGAATCACCCTATGGGTTTGCCAACCCTACCGGTCATATCTCTTTTAACAACCCGCATATTTCACGATAATATATTTAAATACATCATTGAATGTAGGTCATAAATGTCATTTTTGGCATATGGTAGAATTTGGATTCGAGACCACTTCCATTGAGTTCAAAATGTCGTTTACAACTTTTAAAACTGTAAACATCGATATGTTTAGAGTTAGTGAAAATTGGGACTTTAGTTGAAGTTTGGGTTACCAAACCTAGCCCGCTAGTCTACTGCCTTCTAATCCCTCTTAGCCACCCCTCTCCTCATTCATTCATCTCCAAACACTTAGCAAAAATAAGAATAGGGAAGGGAAATTAAAATTCCCTAAGCCCTAGCTTGATCTTAGGAATCCAATTCATGTAGAAATCGTGTTAATTCAAGGTAAGCTTAAGTAAGCTCACTCCCCATCTTCTCCAATTCAATTCCTCTTCAATCCTTATGAATTCCTAATGCCTAACTATCAGGATTCTTATATGTTTGTGTATAGGTTGAAGATTTGTGTGTTATATTGAAAGAGAAGTTGACCTTGCTTGTTTTTAGATCATCTCCTTACTTCTTATCATCAGAGGTGAGTTCTTGCAAAATCACATCTATGTCTCAAGCATTTATGCTTGGCTAGTGTGCCATTGGCATGTATATGTTGTGTATGAATTGTGTAGTTTGGATTGCTTGTGCGTGAACTTTCCAATGTATGGATTTTGATTTCCTTTTGATGATTTCTGGTGTAAATCTTTGTGTAGATTTAATTCTTGTGATATGAGTTGCTTTGGTGGGCCTTAGAAGTTTCATTGTCATACAGGAAATACGACAAGCTTTCATGACTTGTTCAAAATCACCTAAGAGCTCAAATCCTAGGCAAACCAGTGCCCACTTGTTGATTCAGTCGACTAGATAGGTTCAAACCAGTCGACTGAATGGACCCTTGCTCTTGGGTTCATCTTTAGACCAATTTCAGTAGACGGAAATACTCCATTCAGTCGACTAATCATTGACCAACCAAATGGCTGAATGGAGTTATTCAGTCAATTGAAATGATGCACATGCATTGTTTGAATTATTTTCTTTAGGTCAGTCGACTGACTCCTTTAGTTCAGTCGACTGAATCCTAATATTGACTAGTGGATGTTGAATAACAAGATTTTGATCGATGTCAACGAATGAAGCTACTATGAGAATCAAATCACAAAGATAAGGTTATATATATATATATACATTGAGTCATGTTAGAATTATGTTAAAATCTATCCTCAAGTATACACAAATGTTCAAGACAAAGTTATATATATACCTTTTAAAATGCCAGAAATATACAAAAGCTGGCTTACCAGTCGACTGGTAGAAAATCAACCAGTCGATTGGTCTAACAATTTTTGTATACAATGGCTAGTTTTGAAAATAATATTTATACGATTTAATTTTACCAATCAGCTAATGATTTTTAATCAATCGACTGATTCAACCCAGAAACTATTTTGTGAAGAGTCACCATCCTTCATGAAGAGACTCCTCTTCATTAATCAAAGGAAATGGACATAACTTTTTGTAGAAACTATTCACGAAGGATTGCTACTCTTATACCATTATATAAGCAAGTTTAATCATGTTTTACAATCATCGATTTTAATCGAATTATACTGATTTTTCTGATCATCATTTTATTCTCTCCATTTATAATCTTTGCAATTAAAAGCTCTCCAATTCAAATACTTGTTGAATCCTTGAATCAATTTAATATCATTTGATTCAACAAGCAATCTTCTTCCTTAAATCTCCGCATTCAATCATATACTCGAGGACCAGATTATAGGAAGGTTGTACTTAAAATATTGGCTATCCGTGTTGATTCAAGAACATAAATCAAAAGTCATACAATTGTAATTGTTGAAGACCTGTGTAGTTACTCAAGCGAGAGGCATCCCTATTGGGGATTGGGTGTACTGACCTATTCCTCTGGGTTAAGAGAGGGCATTGTTAGTGAATTCCGAAGAGGAGCTTCGGGACTGGACATATGGCGGGAAGTCTGAACCAGTATAGAAATTCCTGGTGTCACTTTACTTTATTTTCCGCATTTACTTTGTTTGTGATATATCTCAGTAACTTATATTTTATTTTCATTGCATATTACTTAGCTAGCATATCGTATATATTTCCGCTATATCCCTATATATCCTTTAAGTTGTACACATACTTTTCATTTGGTATCAGAGCAAGGCCATCATATAACCGTAAAACCGTTATTTGATATTTAGATAGTATGGATAATAACACTAGCACTAGCAATAACACTAGATATTCTGAAAGCCAATCAACTGCTAGACCACCCTACTTTAATGGCATGAGTTATAGTTACTGGGCTGCACGAATGAGAATATACATGCAAGCAAATAGTTATGATGCATGGAATATTACTCAAAAAGAGTATACATCACCTACTACCGCATACACTGAATGGTCAAATATTGAGAAAAATGAAGCTACTATGCCATGAACATGCTACATTGTGCCCTAGATAGAAATGAGTTCAATTGGATTTGTATATGCAACACTGCATATGAAATCTGGAGAACACTTAAGATTACTTATGAAGGCACTAGCAAAGTTAAACAAAGTAAAATATCTATGTTCAAAAGTCAGATTCAAAAATTTAAAATGAATCCATAAATGATATGTATTCACGTTTTAAAAATATTTATCATTCTTTATTAGGACTAGGAGAAAAATATTTCAACTTTGACATAGTTTCAAAAATTTTGAATTCTTTAACGGATGAATGGGAGAGATAAGTATTAGCGATCGAAGAAGCTAATGATCTCTCTGCCGTGAAACCAGAAGAATTGATTGGTAATCTAATGTCTTATGAAGTGAACTTGCAGGCAAAGAAAGCACAAGTGCAAGATAAGAAAAATTTAGCTTTCCATGCAGAAAAAGAAGATTCCGATTCAGATGAAGAAGATATAGCATTTGTTGCTAAGAATTTTAGAAATTTTTTAAAATACAGAAAAAGTCTAAGCAAAAATATAAACAAGAATTCATCAAAAGAACCTGATCCTACTCTAGTAAAATGCTTCAACTATCACAAGACCGGACACTATGAAAAGAATTGTCCAAAACTAAAGAGAAATCGCAAAAATGAAAAGTCAAAGAAACGAGCTTTTTCAGTCACTCGGGACAACTCAGACTCATCTTCTGAAAGTGATAGTGACAGTGATAGTGAGCAAGAAAATGTGTGCTTCATGGCTAAGGACAACGATGTAAGTGATTTTACTTTTGATGAATTAGTAGAAATTAATACTGAAATCTTAGAATCTAGGAAAATATTTAAGAAAAAATTTAAACAAGCTATCGAAGATAAAAACAATGCCGAATTTGAGAGAGACCTTTTGAAAGATGAAAAAGAAATTTTAGAAAAAGAAATTAGAAAATTACAAGATTCTCTTTCAATTGAAAATTCTCAAATTTCTTTGTTGAGTCAAGAAATAGAAATTCAAAAGAATAAAAATGATTTATTGGCTTCTGAAAATCATGATTTAAATAATAAGTTAAAATTATAGTGTTAGAAAACTCTAGTTAAAAAACTAAGTTAGAAAGTATCTCTAAAAATGTAAATAATTTTAACAAGGGTAGAGAGAATTTATCTAAAATTTTAGAAAATTCCTAATCGGTTTTTAATAAAAAAGGACTTGGATATGATAATAAAATAAATTAAAAAAGAAAATCCAATCTAAAAAATTCTAATATTAAACCGAAAATTTCTAGTAGTAAAATAAATTTTTCTACTAAGAAAAAATATTCGGATAATATTAGTATATGGATTCCGAAGGAAAATAATATTCTTACTAGGAATAAATATATTAAAAAATTTTCAGATTCTATTCATTATAACAGTAATTATTTGTTCAAAAAGGAACCTAAGCCCTCTTGGGTTTGGCTTCCTATGATTTAACCCTTAGGACCCTAACGGAGGAAGTGGATACCAGTGAAATATATGATTTATTTTTTGTAGCTCCCACTCAATAAAAACGGAGGAAAATGGATACTAGATAGTGGTTGCTCAAGACATATGACAGGAGACAAGGAAAAGCTATCAAATATTACTTACTCAAAAGGAGGGACTGTCACATTTGGAGATAATTCCAAAGGATACATAATCGGCATAGACGATGTGAGCAATTACGGTATATCTAATTCACCTCTTATTTCGGATGTTTTATTAGTTAAGAACTTAGCCATAACTTATTAAGTATAAGTCAATTGTGTGATAAAGGTTTTAAAATAACTATTTATAGAAATAAATGTAGTATTTTTGATTCAAATCAAAATCTTATTTTTGAAGGGAATCACAACAAAAATATTTATATTTTAAATATGGCAATTAATAATAATCCAAGCATGTGCTTATTAGCCAAAGATAATGATCCTTGGTTATGGCACAAACGATTTTGCCATATTAACTTTAAAACAATAAAAAATTTATCTAAAAATGATCTTGTAAAAGGATTACCCAAAATAAAATTCAAAACTAAAAATTATGTGATGTTTGTCAACTCGGAAAGGTAACCAAATCCTCTTTTCAATCTAAAAAGGTCATATCAACATTATAACCACTTAGTTTCTCTTGTTGTATGTTTTTTTCAGTACTTTTTGTCTTCCGTTGTTTTGAGAGTCTCTAATGGGGTAGGGTTCTTCCGCCGCCACCATCTTTCCTCACTCAAATCCTCCCTTCTTCTCTTCATTTCCCACCCCCCGACACCTAGATTCGTCCTCCATTATCCGTTCATCCTCATTCGTTGTTTTCTCTCTTTTTTTCATTTTCGTTTTTTTTTCTGGATTCTTTTCCTATTGCCAGGTTTGAAACTGCAGTCTCCGCAACTCTATTGTGTCTCCTCGCTCAGATCTGAATCTCTCGACTGTTATCGCCAATCGCTGATGCTCCTGAGCCCCTCTTTATTAGGGTTTGCTGGTTCAACAAAGTGAGCGGATTGGCGTTGCAATTTCTTTTCAGATCTATATATTTTTCTTGAGTTCGGTTGTTATTTGCTGTTTTTTGGTCTGGTGTTGCTTCTGTTGGCTTTAGGGGGAGGGGGTGGCTGCTTTCTTGTCTAAAGTGTAGATCTTGTTTTGGATCTATACATCAGTTCTATTTTCCCCATTGATTTGCTTGTGGGCTCCGAGTATATTATTCTGCAGGTTCCCTATATTTTTTGTATCTTCATCCAGCTCACTTCTTTTTATGAGCCCAATACGACGGTCCTTGTCTCATTGTCTTGTTTCATATGTCTCTACCTATCTCTGTTTTTCCTTATGGTGCGCAGTTTTACCTTCTACCATGACCGGTATTGTGTCACGTCTTTCTTTGGTAGGTAAGCTGTCTATCTTCTATGAGCAGTGTGTCCATCATCTTTCGTTGGTTCATTGCTTGTTCTCGTCTTCAACAGCCATGGGTTGATTGTGCTGGTATGTTTGTGGTGTTGAGGTTTTCCCTGTTCGCTATGATGTCGGCATGTCCTATGCTTTATGCATTCTGTCCCGAGACGTTGGTTATTATGGGATTTTGTTGCTTTTGGGTTCTCTTCTTGGATGTCTAATTACTGATGTTTTGGCTGGCTTGGGAGCCTGTCTACACTGTCACTATGTTGCTATGCTGCTGTTTCTGTTGTTCTTGGAGTGTCTGGTTATTAACGACTACTTGGAGGCTGTAGTGTTCAAAATTGGTGATAGGGAGTTTGTTTTGTAATGTCTGCATGGTTTTTCTCTTTTGTTATGCTTTTGTTTTGTGCTGCTAATTGTAATGGCTGTATTGCTTTTGGTTCTTCCTTTCCCTGTAGGTCTTGTAATAGTTTATTATTGAATGAAAAACCTTTTGTAAACAAAAAAAAATATTACAACCACTTGAGTTACTTCACATGGATTTATTCGGACCAACTCAAGTTCAGTCTATAAATCATAATAGTTACGTGTTGTAATTGTTGATGATTTTTCAAGATACACTTGGACTTTGTTTTTAAAGAATAAAAGCGATACTTTTGATATTTTTAAAAAAATTCGTCAAACAAATTCAAAATTTAACTGATTTAAAAATAAAGAATATACGAAGTGTTCATGGAGGAGAATTTGAAAATGAAAATTTTGATTTGTTTTGTCAAAAGAAAGTAATCTTTCATAATTTTTCATTTCCTAGAGCTCCACAACAAAATGGGGTTGTAGAACGTAAGAATAGAACTTTACATGAATGTACTAGAACACTATTAAATGGAAGTACACTACAAAAACATTTTTGGGCTGAAGCAGTCGCAATGGCTTGTTATATTTTGAATTGAGTTTCCATTCGACCTCTTACTAAACGTACTCCATACGAGCTTTTTACTGGTAGAAAACCAAATATATCTTATTTTAAAGTTTTTGGATCAAAATTTTTTATTTCAAATACAAAAGATCAGCTTGGAAATTTTGATTCAAAATCCAACGAAGGAATATTCTTGGGATATTCTGAGCGTAGCAAAGCTTATCGTAATTTCAATAAAAGAACTAGTAAATAGTAGAATCACTTCATGTTTCATTTGACGAAAATTTTATTCAAAATTCCTTTAAAAAAGAAATTATAACAAATAATTCTTCTCATGATGATGATCAAATAATATATAGAGAAGATGAAAACATTATTCATAACATAGAGAATAATTCTACAGAAACTCAAGATAATATCAATAATCAAAATATTCCTGTTAATCAAGTCAGATCTCCACCACGGATATTACGAGATCATCCAATGCAAAATATTATTGGAGAAATAACTTCAAACGTTAGAACAAGAAGTCAACTTAATTTGGTAAGTAATGTAGCCTTCTTATCAAATATCGAACCCAAAAATCCTAAATTAGCATCTACAGATGAAAATTGGGTAATTGCCATGCAAGAAGAATTAAACCTATTTGAACGTAATGAAGTCTGGGAATTAGTTCCAAGACCAAGCGATCAAACTGTTATTGGAACAAAATGGGTTTACAAAAATAAAGCAGATGAATGGGGAAATATCACTAGAAATAAAGCTAGACTTGTTGCATAAGGTTACAATCGAGAAGAAGGCATATACTATGAAGAAAACTTTGCTCCAGTTGCACGCCTAGAAGCAATTCGAATATTATTAGCATACGCTTGTCATCATAACTTTAAACTATATCAGATGGATGTTAAAAGCACTTTCTTAAACGGTTACATTAAAGAATGAGTATATGTTGAACAACCTCCACTATTCGCTTATGAGAAATATCCTGATCATGTTTATAAACTGAAAAAGGCATTATATGGTTTAAAATAAGCACCTCTTGCTTAGTATGAACGTCTCAAAACTTACCTGCTAGATTCAGGATTTCAAATTGGAAAGGTTGATCAAACACTATTTATCAAGAAAGACTATAAAGATATTCCAATAGTTCAAATATATGTAGATGATATTATCTTTGGATCAACAAATAATCAATTATGTCAAGAATTTTCAAAAATAATGATCAATGAATTTGAATTGTCACATATGGAAGAATTTTCTTACTTTTTGGGATTACAAATTAAGCAATTGCCAGATGAAATTTTCATTAATCAAGAAAAATATAATACTAATTTATTAAAACATTTTGGAATGGAAACACGTCAAGTAAACCTACGCCAATGAGTACATCGACACATTTAGATAAAGATGAAAATGGTAAAAATGTCGATCAAAAGTTATATCGAAGCATGATATGTTCACTTTTGTATTTAACTACAAGTAGACCGGATATTATGATGAGTGTTTGCTTATGTGCCCGATTTCAAGCTAATCAAAAAGAGTCACATATAAGAGCGACTAAACGAATATTACGATATTTAAGTAGTACCAAAGATTTTGGACTCTTCTATCCGAAAGACTGTTCCTTTGAATTAATTTCATATAGCGATGCTGATTTTGGAGGATCACGAATGGATTGTAAGAGTACAAGTGGAACATGTCACTTTAATGGTAAATCTCTTATATCTTGGTTTAGCAAGAAACAAAATTGTGTTTCATTATCAACATGCGAAGCTGAATACATATCTGCTGTACTAGATTGTGCTCAGGTATTATATATGCAGCAAACACTAAAGTTTTCATTTTAAATTTGTCAAATTCCATAATCTAGTATGACAATACAAGTGCAATAAATTTATCTAATAATCCGGTAAAACATACCAGAACTAAGCACATTAATATCAGACATCACTTCTTGAGAGATAATATTGAAAAAAAAACAATTAATTTAGAATTTGTTAACTCAGAAAATAAAATTGCTGATATCTTTACAAACCCCTTTTAGAGAATTCTTTTATAAAACTTCAACGAGAGTTAGGAATTGTATCTTTCAAAGATCTCCAAAAAAGTTCTTCGATTATCATGTGCTTATAATGTCTTAATCTCTTTTTAATCAATGACAAAGGGGGAGAAATATTTCTCATGACTATACCATTTTTTTTCGTGCTATTGTATTCTTATACTTTCCATACTATTGGAAAATTGTGCTAACATTTGTGAATGCAGGAATCAAATGGTAAGGATATAAGATTATGAACTAACAAATTTGTGTAGAAATTTAGGGGGAGCTATACATTTTGGGGGAGAAAATCCAAAGTGTTGTCATCAATCAAAAAGGGGGAGAATGTTGAATAACAAGATTTTGATCGATGTAAACGAATGAAGCTACTATGAGAATCGAATCATAAAGATAAGGTTTATATATATATGTATACACACACATACACACACACACACATTGAGTTGTGATAGAATTATGTTAAAATCTATCCTCAAGTATACATGAATGTGCAAAACAAAGTTATATATGTATGTATACACCTTATAAAATGCCAGAATATACAAAAACTGGCTTACAACTGGTAAAAACTCAACCAGTCGACTCATAAAGAAAAGGTTTATATATCCGAGATGTTTAACACTCATTCAAAGTTGTTATACAGATGGTCGCTCCTCAACATCCTTATTCATTGGGTTACTTGACAACATTTCCTGAAATTTCCTTGGCTAACACGAGTATAGAGGTGTCACGTCACCTATCTCTTGTTTTGGTCATCTTTGTTGATGAGGCTATGCCCGGTATTCCAATTCATACATATCAACCAAAGATAGATCATATAATCCAACTTGGGTGCACTCACCTCAACATGCCCAGAGTCTTACATGGAATTCCCTCATCTCAATAGATTTTGGAATCACATATAGATTCCTATACCCCCAGTGGGTCTTGGAATCTCACATATGGATTCCAACATTCAAAATAATATCGATTATCCTCCATAAATCAAGTATATGGTTTTAGAGTGTTTTATGTACGTGTTGTCTCTTACGAGTACATAACGCTATCTAATTGGCACTCCACAAGCCAAACAATCGATTTTCTGACGAGCTTAACTCTGGCTCTTTTGAAAATAAATGGATAATACACAAGAGCAGAGATCACCCCTAACCATTAAAGTGGACGGATCTCCTTATCGTTATCCCTATCAAAGCCACAAGCTTATACACACAATACTGTACCACCGACGATAATTGTGCCATATAATCCTCATGTTTCTCCTGGATATTTCCTAAGTTAAATCCTTTGGTGTTAAGTATGGAAAATGTTCCATAACACCAGTTTAAAAGGTTTTCCCTTTTAGATCGAGATTTGATATTCATTTATTTAACCGCCAACGGGAATACAAGCAATCATATCAATCATATATTCAGTTTCCCATGGAAATCACTAATCCTCATTTGATTACTTTTTTATTGATTAAATATCTTCGTACAATTGAAAAAACATTTTTATAAACTTATCTCAATGGTACAAGTATATTCACTACTTCTGTACTTTCAGTACACAGAAAATATATTATTACGCTAGAAATCGAACCAGACAACGGATATGCTCCATTGTCTAAACAAATACCTATCTATTATCTATTTCTGTGCCATCTCATTAAATATTAAACCACAGATATGCACTGTCATCTGATATGCGCTAACACATCAAAAGAAAAAAAAAACATACGTTGTTTGATGTTACGATATCATTTCTAAAATTTTCTATTAAAAAAATATAAATATTGATTGATATGCACATCAATTACACTTATGTTATATTTGCAAAATGAAATAATGATCAATTTTATTTAAATAAGTATTTTATTCCAAATAAAATTCAAATACAATAAAACTTTCACTATACATACATTTTCAAATACGGTGCAACTTTCACTATTCTTACATCATCAAATACAATACAACTTTAATTATCACTCTCATATACACTAATATATTTTGTCTGGCAAGGCCAGCCAATTTTTATAGTGATCCGTAATACTTTTTTTATTATAACCAACAATAAAAGTACAGTATACAGGAGATAATGGTTACAATCAATTAATTCAGTTTTTAAGGTAGACCGTCCATCGGCTACGGAGTTTATAGTGTTCCGTTCACTATACCTATCAGACTTATAGCATTGGAGCTAGCTAAATTACTGGACTACAATTAAAAATATACGATTTTAAGGTGGTCCGTCCACCATTGCTCCACGCAGGGAGTCACATACAGACAATTACATACTACAGAGTAGTGGTAACGTTGTTATAGGTAACAGGAAAACTTAGTACAGTATTGTGTACATGCGGTACACAACATAGACCAAGAAACATAAGGTATAGTAGCCATAATTTCATGAAAAGGGTACAACAATTTGCACCTCACACGTCAGTTGACCAGAGGTCATACCATCCTGCAAATACTCGAGCTCCACGCCGAAAGCATGAAGCTACGTGACATGACATGATAAGGTTTCGTGGGGGACTAACTGAGAGGTGGGATACAATATGCACTAATTAAAAGCAACAGCGTCGAGAGTCAAAATTTCGCCTGTGCCGATACCATGCCAATGAACGGAGAAGCCAGCTTACCCAAAGAACTAAAGACAGCACCCAAGCAGATGAACATGCACAACCATTGTAAAAACTCAGTCATCACATCCCCGAACACAAGTGCTACAATCAGTGCAGAGCATCTCATGGGTAGCAATAATTAGAGACATTCTGATCGAGCATATACCAATGATAATACATATTCATCCAAATTACATGGAGACAACACGTTACCCAGATCCAAGGGAAAACAACTAACACCACAAACTTACAGTTACTAAACAGAATCACAAATCTATGCTACATGAACTACCAACAAGACAAAAGCACAGAGAGCATTGAAGACAAAATTAGTGAAAAGTACCATCACAAGCTCGCAGCTGAAATGCGAAAACAATTCAGCAGAGTTAGAGTTGCTACTCACCAGCTAATTCAACGTTAGTGTCAAAAATTCCCTCCAATTCAGTGACATATATAAACTAATATTTCTTTACACTCACATATATAACATTCTTTTTACTAGCACCCACTTAAACTTACTCGAGTTTACTTTTGATATTGATCTTCATTTTCTTGCTCTAGCTTGTGTTCAGCGGTCTCTTATACCTATCGAATAAACAACACAGTAAAATGGAAAAGGAAACAACCTAAATTGCAAATATAAAATAAAATTTGAATATTTATATTTCCTCAGTTTATGAGTTTGTTTACTCTTCATGGTTAGATAGGGACAACACATATGTGCACAGGCAATGTATCATATTGAACCAGACATCGATTAAATCTCACGAACTATCGCAAAGGTCAAGCTCGAAGGCTCAAAATAGTGAAAACATGTATATGGTCAAGCCTGAAGGCTCAACATAGTGAAAACATGCATAAGTCAAGCCCGAAGGCTCAACAATGTGCAAATATGCATAAGGTCAAGCCCAAGCCTATTCGGGCTCAACATAGGTGCATAAGGAAATGCAGCTCAAATCAGAAATACAAGTGCTAGAAAAACATAAAAGTGCAACCAAAAATGCACACTAGGCATTATTTTCATTTAGAGATCGGCCAACTAGGTTACAAGAAAATGCATATGCTTAAGTGTTGTGTTTTTATTTGTTTTACGCTTGTCGTAAATAGATGATTAGCATATGGATGTTGGTTGTACATGCACAAAAAACTATCAGTCATAACTAGGATATTTGCTTACATTTAGATTTATGGCATGAGCATATTTGCATAACAGGAGGTTGAATGAATTAGTAGGTTGTCTAATCATTTGCGTTAGTTAGGGGACATATGCATTATGATTTTGCATAGTAACATAAATTGCATTAGAAATTTTAAGTACAATGGATGCAATGGATAGTTTTTGAGCAGATCGATGTAAACTTTAATTGTGATTGTTTATTACATTTTTCTATCCTTCGAGATTTCGAGGAAGAAATCCTTTAAGGGGGGAGAATGTAACAACCCAAAATTAGAGTAATAATAATTGATTAAGGAATTAGTTAAATAGCTAAATAAGCTTGTGAAATTGTCTGAATTTGGTTATGAGGGTTATACCATTGGATCTGTGGCAATTTTTGGAAAAATTTCGTATATAACTTATCGAAATCCAAGATAATACGAAAAAACTACAAAAGAATTAAGAAATCAGAAATTTGGTACAAAGAATAAAGAAAATAATAATAATTTGGCATGTGTGGGTTGAGTCACCATGGAGGCAAGTCGACCTATAGGTTGACTCCCATGGAGGTCGGGTCGATGCGCCAGCCAATATACGAGCCGATTATTTCGAATTCTAATTTCATGAAATCTAGGTTGTTAAAACATGGATCAGATGGTTGGATCTGGGCATGTGACATGGTTGGCCTAGATATAATCAAGCTAATCTTATAGCCTTGGGTCCCTTGGCTCACCTAAAATAAGACCCTAAGCATAACCATTTCCTTACACCCAAATCATCTCCCTCTAGCTTCCCTCTTGACTATGGAGTGACTTAAATCTAAATATTTTAAGAGAGAAGATCTACCAAATAAAAATAATAGACAACCTAAGGCAGGGATTTGGGAGGACCGCGGGTTTCAACTAAGGATGACCGGTGAGAGGTAGTTATTATTTAGATTTTTAGTAATTAAAATAATAGGGTGGAAAATAGTTGTACTTAACAGTTTTTTATTTTTCTTAGTTTATCTCCAATCTTTTTCTTCATTGTTATTCGTATTTTACAGTTTATTTCAGTTATCTACCATTCTTTCATACATGTTAATATTTATGTAAATGTTATTTCCGAAAAGTGAATTTAATCCTTTTGCTATGTGAAAAATAAAGAAGATAGCTTGGTTTTCACGAAATACAGATTAAATAGGGAAAGAGAAAACTTACAAAAAAAAACATTGTAAAACATGTAAACCTGAAATAAAAAGGTAACTAATTAAAATAACAAAAAAAGTTATGTAACATGTAGGTCTATAACAAAAAGTAATTAACTGAAAAAGGGAAAGCTTTGAAAAACTTGTAAATTAATTATGACACGTGTTATGATTCAAAATGAATAAAACCTATTATGATATTAGAACTTTTCTTGGTGAAAGTAGAATATCTTAGGTAAACTCATATAACGGCGATTAAGTAAGGGCAAATACACAAATAAAATGTTGTTTGTTCAGACCTATAACAATAACATATCATTAAGATCGGAAGACTACTGATCTCAGATCACAGGGACTGGGCACGCTATGATGATTGGGAGAAAAATGGTCAGAAATAGGGGACAATAGCTAGTGTGTAAGAACCCGTAACTTCCACGGTAAAGGAAAGCCCGGATACTTCGAGAATAAGCCACAACAGAACGCAGACGGAAGAACATTCCATGTTTACTACAACAATTCCATCAGAATACAAGAATATACAGAGTATGAATTAATATTACACATTATAAAATTTCAGAGATTACAATAAATTAAATAGCAGCGGAAAATAATACAAACACAACTGAAGGAGATATACGGATACAAAGCTTTCCGGATATCGTTCCAGCTGTAAACCAGGATCCTGTGAATATAAATCTGCAAAACCAAAACTACTAGCTTCCTGTGTCAAAATAAGGGCACCCAGAGTTTAGGTTAAAACAATAAACTCCAGGTCAGTCATGTGACTGGTGTGAGAACTAAAACAACTATTACTCTTTATTTCTAAAGGTAGGTAAATCAAGGGACCACGCCGTATAACACGGAACGGGTTTCCTCCCAAGAATACCAGTGCATAAAACAAATAGCGCAATGCTAAATAAAGAAAAATGAAGCTATTATAAGACCCAAGTCCCATCACACAATGCAACGCAAGCCAGAGGATAGGGTTTTTACCTTATAATAGCCAAAAATGCTTGATACGTTTAAAACAAATCATTCGATACTATTATAAGTGCATAGTGTATAAAACAACTTCAAATCATAAGTATCAATCATAGGCGACATGAGCGTCCCATGCCACTATGTCGCCATATATAGGTTTACAAATAAAACCGCACAATCGCGTATTTGGAAATTGGATTTTCGTCATGAACCAAGGCAAAAGATAGTCCTTACCGATTTCGAGACAATCTAGCCCATGTCTCAGGGTCAGAGCGCATCGACCCTTGGATCGTCAGGGTCGGTCCACCGATGTGGATTAAAATGCCTGAACACTGCGTTTCCCCGCCCTATGGGGAGTAAATGAGCCAACAAATGACTCCATCGGACCCAGATCGTCCGATCAAACCGAGGCGTCTTGCAACAGCAACAACCACATAAGTCAAACTCGTCAGGGCGTGTAAAACCACTGACGCCACTTCTAACTAGAAGGAAACGCATGCCCTCCCTGATGTCCTCTCCCGTTTTTGGTTCATACCGGGTGTGAAACTCGCGAAGTAAACGTTACACAAAGCTACGCCACAAAGGCCGTGCTTCGATCATCAACCACAAGACTTTGCTTTTCAACAGAAGCCTTGATCATTTGCCACTTAGGCATGCCACACAGGCAATTCACTCTATGCGTTTGATATCCATCAGTATATAACCCCTGAGCTTGTACGTAAGGGCGTTAAGCAAGAGAATAAATTCTCCGCCGCCAAGCAGATATATATTTAATATAAATCAATCACACAGACTAAAATCCAATGTCAGACACACAGTCGATTTACAAGTTCGTTCTAGGTCTGAACGAAACCGGAGGCACCTAGTACCCCGCATATCCCTCGATCTCCAAGTACGTCTGGACGATCACCAACTGTTTCCATCTTCTTGGGTGTACAACCCAATCAAGATCATCAGTAATCACCCAAATGACGTGAAGACCTCCGGTCTTCAACCACCGTCTTTATCTTCGACTTATCGTCGTATCGGTTATTCAGAATGGGATAAACCCGGTCTTTCCGAATAACTCGCATATATAATAAACAAGTGTTACACAAACACAACATACGCCTCATTCCAATTCATCAGTCACTAACCGTAAATTAACAAGAGAATAATTCCCCAAATATTAACCCCGAAGGCCGAAACCAACATCAGATCAATACCCAGGAAACCGTTCTACTTAGCTAACCTACAGTTTAGTTTCTAAATTCACATTCTTAAGGAAAGGTTCCCATTAATTTTATCAAAGATAAATTCCTTTAAATTTATTCTTTAATCTACCTTTGAATATCAATTCAAACTAGTCGGGATTAGCGAACCACACCGAAATGATCATTTATTTTATTTCCCAATCCCAACCTATTCATCCCATGAAGTAAAACTGGTAATACTTCATATCTAACACCACGGTGTTATTGGTAAATTCAATTACCATTTCATGTTCAAATCTAATTAAAGATTTAACTATCGCCTGGAGCAAAACTGGTGATACTCCATTCTCGATCTTTTCAATCTAATTAAAGATTCATTAAAACTCCACTTAGTTTTAATCTGTGACTGGGTTAAAGAATCAGTGTCATTTAAAACACGGTTCACGATAAACCCAAAATCACATTCCATTTCAGTCAGTCCCTAACCATAAATTAGCAAGTGAGCAATTCCCTAAGTATTAACCCCCGAAGGCCGAAACCAACATCAGATCAATACCCCAGGAACCATGCAACTTAACTAATCTCCAGTTAGTTTCTGATTTTCTTTACTCCTTTGGGTCTAAGAACAGTATTATTGAAGATACCATTCACGACAACCCAAAATCACGTTCCATTAATTATCGGGTTAAAGAACAAGTGTTATATAAAACACTGTCCACGATAAACCAAAAAATCAATACCAATTCAATTCCAATTAAATATTGTTTAATTGGTACACTTCATTAAATCCAAATAAAAAGATTTAATCTTTTCCTCGGCTAGGCTTAAGAACAGTGTTAATGAAGACACCATTCACGACAAACCCAAATCACATTTGATATTAAATACAAGGCTCTGAATAGAAAATATATCGGCTTATATTCAATATCACATTCTACGACCAACAAATATCGTATTGGAAATAACGATATATATATCTTTCAAATTTCCATAGCGTTGTCTGTATAATCACGAAATCCAACATCGAAATATTCCGAAGACAATTTCGATTCAAATCCATTCCAATGCAATTATTGGGAATTCTGGTTATTTTCAAAACCATTTCATATCCAATTTATTTATTTTAAAAATAAATAAATTACTTTTCTAGTTCAAAACTAGTTCATTTCGATAAAAACCTATTTTTATCTTTTCAAACGTGGAGTTTTTCATCCCGATTCTTTCTAAATCATTTCTTATGATTTTACACAAATTATTACTATTTTTAATAATTTTATCAAGGCCCGTACAGTCGATTTCCATCAACGGCCATCGAACTGCACTTACAACGACCTTTTCCAAATTTGATTTGGACATAATTCCAAATCCAACCATTAGATTTCTAATTTCCAATATTCGTTAGAAAGCTCTTTTCGATACAAACCCAATGGTTCCGGTTTTAGGAGAATCCGACGGTCGGATCTCCCGTAATATCCGTTCGAAGTCAATGGTCGAAATTCGCGAACTATCGCGGCGCAGCGCGTTCTATTCAGGCCACTATATTATATATATAATATATACTTCGTCGATTTCCTTTTAAAACGTATTATATAAATCGTTTTAAATTCGTTTTCAAAACGATTTCAACTTCTTTTTCAAATTCAAATCAAAATTGAATTTTCCCTTACAAATTCGTTTTAAATTCATTTCAAATTGATTTCAATTCAAATCGATTTTGAATTCAATTTCAGTTCGTTTTCAATTCAATTCAATTTCAATTCGAATTCAATTCTATTCAATTTCAATTCTATTCAATTTCAATTCGAATTCATTTCTATTCAATTTCAATTCGAATTCATTTCTATTCAATTTCAATTCTATTCAATTTCAATTCTATTCAATTTCAATTCGAATTCATTTCTATTCAATTTCAATCATATTCAATTTCTATTCGAATTCATTTCTATTCAATTTCAATTCTATTCAATTTCAATTCGAATTCATTTCTATTCAATTTATCAGATTTTGAAATCACTTTCGATGTTCATTATAAAATGAATAAAATCGATATAAATATTGTTCATGTCAAAATGGCGTAAATCTAATCAACACGGCTTCGTATATTCCTATTTTCAAATATTCTATTTTAAATATTTCCTTTTCAAATATTTCTATTCAAATATTTCTTTTTCAAAACTGGAATGAGGCCCAATCAATTACCATATAATGTTAATTATATGGATTTTCTACAACACATGTATACAATAACAACGATGAATAATCAACCATTATCCAAAGTGCATTCTACACTGTATAAGCATCAAATATAAATATTCAACGCTTATAACAGCTTGTCAATCGATCGATCGACATACAACTAAACAATCGGGATTAGTGTACGTCAAATATCATCCCAATACCCGGGTGGGGTTTCAAACAATCAAACACAGATTTTATTTGTGCAGTTGGGCGATGTGTAAAATTTATCGTCCCAATCAATATCAGTCAAATGTGTGTATATAAACAAATCGTCCGGTTTGTTTATTTTTATTTCATTTCATATACACGTTAAAAATTCTATTTTTAACTATAAAATATTTTCCACTATAAAATATTTTATTTCAACTATATAAATATTTTATTTCATTTCACATCACATCACACAATCAACTACACATCAAAATCAAACAAACAAGCATACAAGTCGTCCATGGTCTGTGGACGACGGGTGTCGGGTGCTATTAAACACCGTCTGCATCCTAGTATATATTTCAACTAGAAATAAAATTAAAAAGTGAGAAGTTCTCACTGATATGCTAAACCAGACGCCTCGGCTCTTCTTATGTAGAAAATCTTCGCCGGGTTCGCCTTTTGTCACTTTCGTCATCCGTATTCACTACATATATAAAAACCGAATTTTTACTTCGTTATTCAATATATATAAATCAAATTTTTACTTCGCTGTTCAATATGTAAAAAACGAATTTTTACTTCGCTAATCAATATATAAAAAATCATATTCTTAATCTTTCTATAATATAAAAATTATATTTTTATTACTTCATTCTAATAAATAAAAATCATATTTTTATTTCTACTTCATATATAAAGATCGAATTTTTACTACCTACATAATATAAAAATTATATTGTTATCCTTCCTATCATATAAAAATTATATTTTTATTCTTTTCTTTTCAATAAATAAAAATTGTATTTTTACTTCACTAAAAATCATATTTTTATTTCGCTACATATATAAAGATAATATTTTATATTCTCTATTATATAAAAATCATATTTTTATTCTTTCTATAATATAAAAATCATTTTTTTTATATAAACCACATCCTTTTGTTTTCAAAATCTAACTTCTTTATGGTTTTCAAAATCTAACTTCTTTATGGTTTAAAAATCACTTCTTTTTGGGTTTCAAAATCACTTCTATTTGCAACTAAAAGTCTTAACTTTATTAAGATAAAATCATACTATAAAAATCATTACTCTTTTATATAAATAAAAATCGGGTTTTTATATGATTTAAAAATCATATTTTTACGGTTTTAAACACTAAAAATAAATAAATGCAAATAAAATAAAGTAAATGCTTAATGTTAAAGGTTGGTTGGGGTCGAGGGCGGTGCTGCTCCGTTCTGGTGGCGGCGCGTCGGTTAACAGCAGAAGAGGGGGCGTAGTCTTCGTTGGTTGGAAGGGGTTGGCCAAGGGGCGACGCTGGAGGTACTCAGGCGATCGGAGGTGGCGGGCTTGGGTGCTGGAGGGGCTGCGACGAGGTTTCAGCCGGGTTTTGGGGTGGCTTGGGTTCGCAGAAGTTCAACGGAGGAGGAGGCGAAGGCGGCACCGTGCTTGGGGCCGGCGGCAGCGAAGTCCGGTGGTGCCGAACTTCGGAGGTGGCGATGGGTTTTGAAGAACGAGCGCTTTTTTTTCTTTTTCGGATCTGAAAGAGAACGGATGGAAAGAGGGGGGGTTGACTAAGCAAGGGGAGAGAGAAAGGAAGTTCTACAATTTAATTATTTAATAATTTTAAATCCCAAAAAGTTACCCTTTTCATTTGAACTCCAAATCAAGTCCAACGACTGTCGCCCCTAGCTATTTACCCCCATTCCAAACACAATAGGATATGTATCGTGAGCCAATTCGGTTGTTTCCACTAGTTTTTCTCAAAATTGAAATATAAATCAGTATATATTTAATTTTAACGCACATTTCAAATTACCAGGGCCACATACTAATTCTAAAAATTCCCGAAAAATATTTTCTAACTTCGTATTGACGATACGGTCCTAACAAAACTAGTTTCGTCAAATTCTAAGACCGTTTGAAAAATGGCCATTTTCCAGTCGATTAAAATCAACTGAAACTGGTCAAATGCGTTTTCCTTTGCCACGCTCACATATTGATTCGAAAAATTATGAAAATTGGAATCTAGCGATAACTTGACATCACGGATCCAACAAAAGTGGTTTCGTCGAAATCCGAGGTCGTTTGCAAAATTCCAATTTTTAAGGGCCAGAATTCCATAGCGACTATTCCGAATTTTCAACTGGACATATCTTTTGACTCCCGCTATGAAATTTCAATTATTCGGACTCGTTGGAAAGATATTCTCAAATATATTCTAATATTTTTGGTTTCGCTAAAATCCGGTTTGTTTTGCACCCGGTATGTTCAATTGAAATTTGAAATCGAATTATCGAACTACCGCGCCATTTTCAATTGCTTTTATATATATAAATAAAATTTATATTCAAACGACGATCTATATAACTATATACGTTCGGATTCCATTCAAAATAAATTTCTCATCGATATTATTTAAAATAATTCATTTTAAATAATCAAAATTTGCTAAATTCACCAATTTAAAATTTTTAAATTGGCTCGCATTTCCGGGTTGTTACCTAGTGTGCACCGGTAATGGCTAAGCATGCAAAATTCGATTGGGTAAGTAATTCAATACTGCATTCATGAGTTAGATTATGTACATCTGATGGATTCACAAATAAGTAAGGATATAATTTTAGTTCTTTGTCCAAGCGGGTTTTTAGTCAGTATAATGGACATTCTACTATGCTAGTTTAATGGAACTTAGGAAAGGCTAATCAGTTGGGTAGAAATTGGGGTCACTTCTTAAAATACTCATGCAATAGGTATTTTACTATCCAAACAGTCAACTTGAACAATCTAACTATCTCAAAAATCACCTTGAATTGTTCATAGGCACATCCCTTATAACACTAAAAATATTATCAAGTGTATTATATAATTGCTTAAAATTCTAGTAATCACTTCCATTCACTAGACTTTTACTTTGATCCGCTCTACTTTATTTATTTTCTACCCATTAGGCTTACAGGGTAGAAACTGATTGATTCCGGCAGCGTGGGAGATTCACTCCGGGTATCTTATATTTCTTTCTCTTGGTTTTCTTTCTTCTAGTTTATGTATTTTTATCTGTTTTAACTTTTAATTGTGCTTGAAAGGGGAATGTTTTATTCAGTACTCAGATTTAGGATGTTAGTCTGAGATTTTGTGAGACATTTAGCTTGTGTTTTATTATGACTGATTTTGAATATGGAGTTTTTTATTCAATGTTTTTGCTGTATTTTTTCATGTTTGGTGAATCTTAGTCTCTGTGACTGTTCCATTGATTTGGATGCTTCAAATTCCTCTACAAGACTAGTTTTGGGGGGTCAAGGGGGATGGGGTGTTATAATATGTGTTATGGGCTAAGAAATTTTCAGAGGGAAGAAATTGGGCTAAGAAATTGTTGGAAAGGAAAATATAAATTATTCTCGGCTCTCTTCTAAGAACTAACGCTATTCGAAAAATTCTTGTCCTCGCACGAGACATCATGGCCCGCTGTCAAGTTTTGAAGTATTCTCCATAGATTCACGATAGTTCCAATAAAAAACTATGGTCACTCAACATCACAACGTAACCAAAATAATCTCAACAATTATACCATATTTACTTTATACAAAACTATTTCCTTTCTAGTTGATAGGTATAATAAAATTGTTGAAGATCGCACTCCAAAATAGAATATCATTTTTCTTAGCCCGTTTGAGAGTAAATTTTAGATGAACCTTTCGGGAAAAAAAATCTTTTAAATAACAAGGCTAGTTTCCAACCAAAACTTTCCTTAAAAAACTAATTGTTTCGAATTCTCCTTTCTAAAAATTTGAAAACTAAAACACTTTCATTCCAAAAATAATTAATAAAACATAATATAAAAACTTTGACCCACTTTTCCAAAGACTAGTACGCAATAAATATCTCTTAAATTTGACAAAGGGTTTCAACAAAATTATTCCAAACTGAAGTTATCAAGTCTACCATCAAAAGGCATCGAGTGAATGTGCCAAATTAACATGCCTCTGAACTAATATGACATACAATCCAAAATCTCTGCTTAACCAAAACTAAGTGCACTTTTGACTACAACTGTCCATCCAAAATCCAAAAAAAAATCTCCAATGTAACCAGTTTTCGACAACCTGGTCACCAGTCTCTGGTTTATGGGACTACGTCATATGTTGTCCTCATGCACCTTAGAATAATTGTCAAACACGCTATGGGGAAGTATGGAGTTGGCAAGAGACTCAAATACTAATATATTACAAACTCATAATAGCATGGCTTATTCCTACAAGGTAAAAATGAACTATGATATAGTCGAACTTCTTAGAGCCAAGCACAAATGTCAAAAAAAGATTAAAAGAAAGCTCGAAAATCTTCTCTCACCTGATCGTAATTCCTCTAATAATCAAAGCTAGCGCTCTAATACCAGTTGTAACAATTAGTGCTTTTTAGGATCAAATTTCGAGAAAAATTGAAACCTAAACCTGTTCGAACATGGATCATATTGATTTGGTATCAGTAACAATAAGTATGAACTATTATAAAAATAAACAGACACGGGAAATAATTTACGATAATAAGCAATGACTATGGCAACTACAATGAAACCAAACCGCGACATCAATATCAAGCATGAGAGAACAATAAATAAAATTAAACACCCCACTTCCAATAACCTGATTCCCCTAATGGGATCGTGGTAATGACGAGGTTAGAACAACAAATCTGGGTGAGTAGAAAATGTATAAACCATTGACAATAAACAAAATTTTCACATTTGGTTTCACTTAATTTATGTGCGTATCAGTTTAATGATTCTAGTCTAACCCTACATTACACTCATGATTACTAACTGCCTTACCCGAGACAGTAAATTCTCATAAACACTAGTCCCTAAAGTAGTACCTTTGCTTGAAGCCTTCAAACCACCCTACCTTTCCAAACTCCAATATCAAATGAGGTGGATCGATTATCCACTTACTACCTAGCCCAAAATGTAACATATACGGCGGATCTTATGATAAATTAATACCTTCCCATAATATATCATAAGCTGGATTTCTAATATGTTAACATCAATTAGACGACACTAGCTACGGAGTCCTCTAACTACTAGGTAAGGCTTTTGTCATTCACATATCTCAAACTTATAAAGGAAATAACCCATAATGCGAGAAATAGTAAGTAGTTACTTAAAACCTAAAGGATGCATAGATGTCATCTTGCAATATAAGATCTATCGCCCAGCTGACCTTTGTGTTATTATGTAGACGACATTATTGGGTAGCCTTCGGATCACTTTATAATGCTCTTAGGATAAGCAGCAACCCGAGCGTCTTCTTCTCCAACCATTTTAGTTTGAAAAATTTATCCCCAAAACCCATTTCCACCATCCCAAGCTTCCAATCCAAATTTCGAGCTCTAGGATTCTCCCCAACACCACGTACGACGTCTGTAGCTCCTTAGTATAGGTATATTCTCTTACTTCGGTTAAAAATCAACTTTTTACCCTAACCCTATAATTGCATAAATTGATAAATTCGGTTACTTAGTGATTGCAATTGTTTCCATTAGCATAGTAATGGTTTATAGCATCCCCTTATGTATAAATTTCAGGTCCTGTCGTCAAACTGTAAAATGTATGTATAACTGTGGTTGTTTGTGTACATGTAAACCATTGTATATGTGCATGTCATTCTTATCATTGTATTGTGTTAGTTGGAATAAGATAAAATAAATCCACGAGCCAGGAATATTATATTGTGTACTTCTTGATATATGCAAAAAAAAAAAGTATGAGTCTAATATCTAATTGAGTGTATTGAAAAATGACAACAATGATAAACTAGCTTTAAATTTATGTAATACGTCATCGAACAACTGTGCTAAATTAAAATATATTTTTTGTAAATGTGAACGGTTAGTAAAGTTGTATTTTTCTCGTAAATCGCGCACATCTAATTGACTAATGTCCCTTAAAATATTTTTGGCCCCGTCCGACGAGTGTTGTACATGATCATTATATAGATAGTCTTTTTTATCAAAGAAAACGACCATCTGTATTTATCTGGTACAATGTTTGCTGGATTTGTAAACATTTTTTTTCAAATATTTGATTGATAGATAAATATCAACAAATACTTAATCGAAAGCTAATGTATCAAATTTTGTATATACAGGCAAAGTCGGAAAGAAACTCTACAAATAGAAATAAAAATCTCATCACCCATCGAGGAGGAACAATGCCATTTTAGCAGTACCAATAGGAATTGGTAAATTTACTGAATACGAATCATAAATAGTTGTTGTGTTATATAATTTTGAATGCACAATCAATTTCAAGAAGTTGAGGCGTATGGTCCCGTGTCATACATGGACGTGTTTACCCATACGCATGTCATCGAGCACGTAAATCTGGACGGGAAAGTTTCATATACATGGCACGATCAAAAATCCGGCCAAAGCATATTTCAACCTATTCAGTATTTTTAATTGTTTTACTTATTAAACTGTAATGAATTAAGATATGATTTTAAATTTAACTACATACTTATTTATTTGTGCAGGAAAAGTTTACGGAGCAGCGCCAGAAAATCCTGGCTGATACGTGTCGAATGCAGTTGACGATGGATGAGGAGGATGTTATATTTAAGTCATTTATGGATCCACCATCGTGGAGCGGACGATACGAATTTGGAAATAAAGCAGTAAGTAAATAACATATTAGAAAATAACAATTTAATAATATTTTAATTTATTGTACATCACTTTATTTTCAGTCTTAAGTTTCTCTAAGAAAAATTAGTAATTAATGGAGATAAGGTCCAATTCAAAGAAAACATTAAGGATTGGGCAAAATTAAAGTGATTAGCACATATTAGTCCTCATTTTCCCACTTTTTACATGTTTTAATAACAATTAACACATTACAACATAAAAAATTTCATTATATTTGATTGTATAAAATTTCAAACATACTTTTACAAGTTAAGAAAAAATTAAAACAAATTATACAATATTTCTAACCTTCACATAATAAATTTCATATTTTACGTTCAAGTTTGTGCAGGAACTAAATTATACAATTATTACAGGCTAGCAGCTAGAAACGAGGCTATAGACCAGAGCTGCCATCAATCAAACTTGAGGGCTAGAGTGGCATAATTGGAGAATCAAAATTGTCGTCAGGCCATGGAGATGAAAACAACTGATGTATCAGCGTATCGCTAAGTTCATGCAGCAGCATAGTTGCTGCTTCCCTTCCTTTGCTGGCTTTGGAGGTTCTCCAGATGATTGACTGCTTTGAGAGGTATGTTGTATGTTTTTTGTATTAGTATGACTTAGAGGAAGGTAGATTTTTTTGATGTTATGTATATGTATTATGCGATGGTAGACTTGGTCGGTTGTATAATGATAGCCTTTGATGTTGTGTATATAATGTATTGTATTATACGGTTTTTTGGTTGTCGATGATGAAGTTTTAATTGATTTTATGTATTTTTTGGTTTGGTTAATTGTGTGTAGCTTGGCTTTTGATTTCCGGTTGGATTATTGTATATTGGGTATTGCATAACGTTGATGGAATAGTATTTGTAAGAGAAATGTGGCTGGATGATTATACTACGGCTAAAGAAAAAAACACATGGTTTTCCAATGGTTTCCAATGGCTAACGACGACTTTAGGGTCATTTTTATCTGACGGCTTCCTATAAGTGTTGGAAACCGTCGGAAACGCCTACAACGAGCTTTTTCGAAGGTCGGTGGAAATACAACTCATCGACACCTTATTTTCCAACGGATTATCCCGGCGGCTTCTAGTGGCTGTCGACGGTTGGGAAGCATTGGGAATACTAATAATTCTTGTATTGTATACTACAATTAAGCTCCAAATCCATAAAATAATTCCATAGGATAGCTTACGTCCATATGAACCCAACGCTTCTGGTCACCGTCGATTTGGATTTAGAATGATTGATTAAACAAATTTTAAGTTATCGATTTGTACACCATAATTAAATAATTAATCACATCCATATTTATCATTACCCTAATCACCCTTCAATCATTATCCTTCTTCCCCTACTGGAAACGCACGCAAAAACAACCACGGCTACAACTATCTCCTCCTTCCTTGATTTATCTAGTCGACAATACCACCATTTTTCTCTGTCCAAGCTCTATCGGCCTAGCACCACCAGATCAACCTCGAATTCCCCTCCATCATCGTGTCTGGGCCTCAACTAGAGCTATACAGGGAGAAAAGAGCGACAATAAAATGCTCAACAAGCTCCAATTTTTTTAACATAATGCTCTACTCTCTATCAAGAACTTGAATACGATTTCCATTTTCCAAAACGATTCCTATATCTCTCGAATTCCCAAACCCTAGCTAAAATGCCCAAAACTGACATCAGCCAAGACATGACCAAACCCCTCCCAACTCGCCTAGATTGAAGAGCAAGATCATCCGGAATGAAAGATCCTTTCTTTAAATTTTATCTAATTTTATTTCATTTGATTTTAATTTTTGAAGGGGAGGCTTGGCTTCCATTTTTCTTTTCTTTGCTTCATTTACTGTAGAACGTGAAAAGAGAGAGAGAGGAGAGTAGTACTTGGATGATGATTTGTCTAATTTTTTTGCTAAGTTTGAAGTTTGGACATATATATTGAATTCTGGGGTGCCCCGTTACAGCCATGATATTGTGCATGAACTTCTAATGATAAGACAAAACTATCGTCACGTTCAGTAAAGCGATGTGATTTAGTTCAATAGTAACATACACTAGTTGTTTGATTCATAAAATCAGACAACATTGCTATTTCAATATAAAACCACATTATAATTTTATAATTTCAATCGCTAAATGATACACATATCCAAAGAGCATGATTACACACTAAATTCAATCATCACGGTATTTGACATCTCATAATAATTAATTATTTCAGATTCAATAAAATTATTTTCGTCGAAATCCAAGACAATTTGAAAATTTTCAGTATTCACACATTAAAATAAACAACTTATTATTAAACTATATTAATCGTTTAAATTTCAATGATAATAATTTCGTATTACCATTCAAATTCATAAGAAATCTAATTAGACTTCTAAATCTTTTCAAATTCATACTAGATTTTAAGTCCAATATATTCACAAAAATATCAGAACTTAAATTATTATTACGCTCTTTAAAACAATAAAAAAAATTCAAAATATTTTAATTCAAGTTGCTTAATTTCCCAAAAAAACATTTAAATATTTAAATAAATTAAACATTTAGTCAACTGAAAACCTGGGTTGTTACACATACGCACACGCTAGGCACTATTATCTTTTAGCGTTTGGCCAATTAGGTCATAAGAAAATGCATATGCAAGAGTGTTGCATTTTTATTTGTTTCATGCTTGTCGTAAATAAATGATTAACATATGGATGTTCCATATTGATGGTGGTTCTATATGAATGAAAAACTGCCGGTCGTTACTAGGATCTTTGCATACATTAGGATACAATGCACGTGCATATTTGCATAACAGAAGGTTGATTGAATTAGTAGACCGCCTAATCTTTTGCGCCAGTTAGGAGACATTTGCATTATGCTTTTGCATTGTAACATAAATTGCATTAGAAATTTTAAGTTCAATGGATGCAATGAATAGTGTTTGAGTAGATCGGTGTACACTTTGGTTGTGATTGCTTATTACATTTTTCTATCCTTTGAGATTTTAAGGAAGAAATCCTTTAACGAGGAGAGAATGTAACAACCCGAAATTTAATAGATAAAGAGTGAAATTTTCTAAATTTGGTTACGTGGGTTGTACCATTGGATCTGTGGCAATTTTTCGAATGGATTCCATTTATTAAAATCCATGCTAACATGAAAAAACAACAAAAGAATTAAGAAATCAAAAATTAGGCTAAAAAATAAATAAAATAATAATAATTTGTTATGTATGGTTCGAGTCAACATGGAAGCAGGTCGACCTATAGGTCGACTCCCACGGAGGTCTGATAGATGCGCCAGTCAAGGTACGAGCCGATTATTTCGGATTCTAATTTCATGAAATCTAGGGCATTAAAACATGAATTAGATGGCTGAATTTCATGAAATCAAGCTAATCCTATAGTCTTAGATAACCGACTCACCTAAAATGAGACTGTAAACCTAACCATTTCCTCACACTCAAATCATCTCCCTCTAGGTTCACTGTGGAATGACTTAAATCTAATATTTTATGAGAGATGATTAAAAAACAATAATAATAGACAACCTAAAAGTCGGGATCTAGGAAGACCGCAAGTTTCTAGTAAGGATGACAGGTGGGTGGTAGTTATTATTTAAATTTTTAGTAATTAAAATAATAGGGTTGCAAATAGTTGTACTTGACTTTTTTTGCTTAGTTTATTTTCAACAAAGTATATTTTCAATATTTTTCTTCATAGTTATTTATATTTTATAGTTTATTTCAGTTATCTAACATTCTTTCATACATGTTAATATTTATGTAAATGTTATTTCTAGAAAGTGAATTTAATCATCTGCTAATGTGAAAAATAAATAAATAAATGAGTGTGATTTTCACGATATATGGATTAAATAGGGAAAGAAAATTTATAAAAAAAAACATTGTAAAACAAGTAAGCTTGAAATAAAACGACAACTAACTAAAATTACAAAAAACCATTATGGAACATGTAGAACCATAATTAAAAGTAATTGGACTAAAAAAAGCAAGCTGTGAAAAACTTGCAAACAAATTATGACATGCTTTACACTTGAAGGAAAATAAAACCTTTTATGATATTAGAATTCGTCTTGGTGAAAGTAAAATATCTTAGGAAAAACTCATATCATGGCGATTGATTAAGGGAAAATACACAAATAGAATGTCGTTTGTTAGAACTCGTACTGACAGCATATCATTTAGATCAGAAGACTAATGATCTTAGATCAGGGGTACTGGGTACGCAATGACGATAGTGGGGATGGACAAAAATAAGGGACAATAGCTAGTGAACGCGGGCAATGACTGAGCATGCAAGATTCGATTGTGGTAATGATTCACTACTGCATTAATGCATTAGACATGTCCATCTAGTGGATTCACGGATAAGTATGATATGTTATGGTTCTATTTCTTTGTCCAAGCGGGTTTGTAGTTTGTACAAGGGAGGTGCTACTATGCTAGTTTGACGGAACCTAGAAAGGCTAAGCGATTGGGTAGAAATAGGGGTCATTTCTTAAAATATTCCTACGATAGGCATTACTGTCCAAGAAATCAACTTGATCAATCTAACTATCTCATAAATCACCTTAAGTTTTTCATAACACATTACGCTTGTAATTATCTCATAAATCACCATAAGTTTTTCATAACACATTGCGCTTGTAACACTAGAAATATTATCATGTACATTATCTTATAATTTCTTAAAATTACAGTAATCATTTCCATTCACAAGATTTTACTTTTATTCGCTCTCCCTTACTTATTTTCTCCCATATTAGGCTTACAAGGTAGAGGTTGATTGATTTCGGCAGCTTGGGAGATTTACCCCGGGGATCTTATATTTCTGTCTATTGGTGTTATTTCTTCTACTTTATGTCCTTTTGTACTGTTTTAATTTTTAATTGTTCTTGAAAGGGGAACGTTTTATTGAGTACTCTAATTTAGGATGTGAGTCTGAGATTTGGGGGACATTTGGCTTGTGTTTTGTTATGACTAATTTTGAATAACGAGTTTTTTATTTTAAATGTTTCTACTGTATTTGTTTTCAAGTTTTATGGATCTTAATCTTTGTGATTGTTCCATTGATCCTGGATGCTTCAAATTCCGTAGAATGACTACTTTTGGGGTGTTAAGGGGTGTCGGGTATTACATTAGGTGTTATGGGCTAAGAAATTATTGGAGGGAAGAAATTAGGCTAAGAAATTGTTGGAAAGGAAAATATTAAGCATTCCCCGCCATCTTCTAAGATCTAATGCTATTCGAAAAATTCTTGTCCTTACACGACATCATGTCCCGCCGTCTAGTTTTGAACTATTCACCATAGATTCGCGGTGGTTTCAACAAAATATTGCGGCCATACAACATCACAAACCCGAAATAATCTCGGCTATTATCCCATATTTACTTCATACAAACTATTCTCTTTCTAGATGCCATGCATAATAAAGTTGAAGAAGACTATACACCAAAATAGAATACCATTTTTCTTAGCCTAACATGCCTCCTGACTAATATGACATACTATCTCATATCTATACTTAACCAAAACAAAGTGCACATTTGACTAGAACTTTGCATGGAAAATCCAAAAAATCTCAAGTGCAGCCAGCTTTCGACTACTTGGTCACTAGTCCATGGGACTACATGATATGTTGCCCTCATGCGCCTCAGAATAGCTATCAAACACACTATAGGGTAGTTTGGGTTGGCAAGAGACTCAAACTCCGATATATTACAAACTCATAATCACTTAGCCCATTCCTACTAAGTAGGACAACATCACAAACCCGAAATAATCTCAGCTATTATCCCATATTTACTTCATACAAACTATTCTCTTTCTAGCTGCCATGTATGATAAAATTGAAGAAGACTATACACCAAAATAGAATACCATTTTTCTTAGCCTGTTTTTGAGTAAATTTTAGAAGCTCCTTTCCAGAAACAGAAAACCTTTTTTCTTTTAAATAACAAGACTAGTTTCCAACCAAAAATTTCCTTTTAAAACTAAGGGTTTTGAAGTTCCCTTCCCAAAAATTTGAAAACCAAAACTTTTTTCCTTCCAAAAATGATTTATAAAGGTAATTTAAAATCTTTGGCCCACTTTTCCAAAAATGAAGTTATCGACTTTTCCATCAAAAGGCGTTGAGTGAACACACCTAATTAACATGCCTCCTGACTAATATGACATACTATCTCAAATCTATGATTAACCAAAACCAAGTGCACATTTGACTGAAACTCTGCATCCAATATCAAAAAAATCTCAAGTGTAGCCAGCTTTCGACCACTTGGTCACCAGTCCATGGGACTACATCATACGTTTCCCTCATGCGCCTTAGAATAGCTGCCAAACACACTAGAAGGAAGTTTGGGTTAGCAAGAGACTCAAACTCTGATATATTATTAACTCATAATCACTTAGCCTATTCCTACAAGGTAAGAATAACCTATGTTATAGTCGGACTTCTTAGAGCCAAACACAAATGTTAAAAAAAGATAGAAAGAAAGCTAAAATATGTTCTCTCACCTGATCTTAATTCCTCTGATAATCTAACCTAGAACTCTAATATCAGTTGTAATAATTATTACTTTTCTAGGATCAAATTTCGAGAAAATCGAAACAAAAACCTGTCCGAGCACGGATAATATTGACTTGGTACTAGCAACAATAAGTATGAAAATAATCAGAATATTAGACACAAGGGAAATAATTTACCATAATATGCAATGACTATGGAAACTACCTTGAAACCAAGTTGCCACATCAATATCAATCATGAGAGAACTAAAGGTAAAACTAAACATGTCCACTTCCAGTGACTTGATTCCCCTAATGGGAACTTGGTAATGATGAGGGTTAGAACAAAAAATCTAGGAGATTTGAAAATGTATAAACCATTGATATTAAAAAATTTCACATTTGGTTTCACTTAATATACGTGTCTATCAAGTTAGCAATTCTAGTCTAACCCTACATTACACTCATGATTACTTAACTACCTTACTCGAGACAGTAGATTCTCATAAACATTGGTCCCTAAGGTAGTACCTTTGCATGAAGACTTCAAACCACTCTAGCTTTCAAAACTCTAATATCAAAAGAGGTGTGTCCCATATCCACTTACTACCTGGCCTAAAATGTAACATACACAAAGGATCTCCTGATCACTTAATCCCTACCCAGAATATATCATAAGTTGGCTTCCCAATACATTATAATTAATTGGAGGACACTAGCTATGGAGTCCTCTAACTACAAGGTAAGGCTTTGTTCAATCACATATCTCAAACTCATGAAAGAAACAATGCATAATGCGGGAGATAGTATGTAGTTACTTAGAACCTATAAGATATGTAGATATCATCTTGCCATTTTAGATCTACCACCTAGCGAACCCCTATGTTACTATGTAGACGACATTATTGGGTAATCTTTGAATCAAATTATAATACCCTTCGGATAAACATACCCATCTGTACTCATATTACCTCATTTATACCTTATCCCTAGGCATACTCTAACCCAGTCACTTAATACCCTTAGAAAATGGACCCTACTAGAGATTCACTGATTCACACTTATTTAGCCATTTAATACTTGGATTGGAGAAAGGCGAGTCGTTTGATCACTAAATACCTAGGGAGGGAGGATCCCATGACTATTATCCATACTCTTTATAATAAATCCATAAGGAAAGGGATGAGCTATAATCACTTTACACCACAAAAGGAGGATCTAACTAGTTAATATCTTAATCCTAAAGTAGGTTTTTTGACACTCTAAATCCCTTAGGTTTCTCCTTTCGGTAGGAAGGTAGACCTTACAGATGCTTAATAACTCGATGCAAGAAGTAAACCATCAGGAACATTTTTCACACCATTTAGTACCTTTTCAAGCGTAGATCATGACAATCCCTAAGTGTCACAAGTTCCTACGATTAGTGATATCTCACATCAGTAGTACATACATCTGACTGTTGGAAAGTGCTGACTTCTATCGAGTGACCTACTCACCTCTCATCGCTAGCCTGATAAGTTTGATATCCTATTTTTAATCCAAATACTATTCCTAATTTGAAATAATCCAAAGATGAGACTAGTAGTCCTAGGGATTATTATAGTATTTAGTATAATTATGGTAATAAGTTCCTCAATTTGTTACTCAAATCCCATTTAAATTATTACCACAATAGCCACATACAAAGATCATTTCCTAAGACATTAGACACTACTTTTAATGCCATTTATATCAGTCCTTTTTCTTCCATTAATCTCTATTAATTATAGCTCTTAATTAGTCCCGTATATATTATAACATTAAATGCCTATTAATTTGAGTCGTGGAATTTAAATTCTCATTTTTCCTAATTGTAACCTTTAATTCAACCATTTTATTATCGCATTAGATGCCATTAATCCGAGGTTAATATTATTAATTCATTATTTATTATAGGAAACAAATAATTATTGCTCACAGTACATAGAGAATATCCATTTTCAAGCCTAATCTAAGCATCATCTTAATAATAATAATAACTATTGACATTAATTACGTATAATTGGTTGGATAAAATATAAATAAGCATGGTAATTACATATGAATATGGTAAAACTAAAAATTCATTATTCTAATAAAACATGTTCTAGTCCTCAATATCAACTAGAAACATCTTTCTATATTTTGATCTATTAGAACAAAACCGATACATGTTTGTTTGCTATAATTTCTTGAAAATAGTAAATCACTACAAAGAAGAATGTTGACATATTTGAAATCAGAAGAAATAAGTAATCTTTTATTTGAATAGACTGTATAAACTATGTAAACACATGTAACTTACACATCTCTTCCTTTTCGTTAGCGCATATTCCTTATAATTCAAACGCCACCATTTTAAATAAAAAGGAGAAAAATAGACTAGTTAAACTAAACAAATATCTTTCCACACATCAAAATACGGATAGATTGAAGTCAAAATAGGCAATTACTAAAAGTCCTACTTTTCACTTAATAAAAACAAAACTATATATAATCAAATCTGACATTTTTAGGGATCGATTTTCCAAATACAAGTGTAAATAACAGTCAAATCCTAAAAATGAATATATTGGCAAGTTTTATTATTTCTTAACTCAAAGCCTATAATTCCCATTATTTAGATTTAGGCATGGAAATTGGAACTACACCAATGAAAAAGAATTCATATGATATAAATTTCCCACACAACTTTGAAAGCTTTCCCTAAATCTCAAATCTTAACTGCAACCTTAAGTTTCGTTCAAAATCCTATCAAATCCATAAAATATGTACATGAATAAGGACGTATCCACATTTAAAAATTGCAAATCCAGAAATTGAATTGAATTAAGGTAAGTAAAATTGAAATAGAAACCTAAAGAAATCCACCTACGAAAGAACTAATGTGAAACCTATGTTTTCCTCTGAATCAGAATTCATTTTCTCCAATCCATGCAAATAGAATTGAAATCTATTTTGTCTTAAGAATTTTGGAGGAGATGGGAAAAAAGAAAATGGCAGAGCTTCAATGCTTCTTTTAGAAAACATTAGAAAAGATAAGGAGTCTAAGCCTTTGTTTTCAGCGTAAGAAAGATATTGAATCATTGGATAGAAAACCTACAAGATATGTCCATTAAATATAACGTTACCCTAAAATAAGACCTAGCTTCCATAATCTAGAAGTCGACCAACCGCCAGGTTGTGCTAGTCGACAGCTTTGGTCAGCCAGCTGGATATAGGGCCAGTTTTATTTATAGTTACTAATTTTGGATAATTAGTTTCTATCCTATTTTGTTTTTCGTTCGTAACTTCTCCATATGCACTTCACTTGTGATAGTACAAATACAAAAGTAGACCATATTTTTTTTACAAATGAAAAGGTTTATGTTTCATGGTTAATATCTACTGCTTGCTCAAATTCAATTTTTGGAACATAATTAAATAACTAATTATAAAAAAATCTAACATTAAATTTCAGGGTGTTACAAATAGCTTTAATAAGCAATTTCGAGGCTATCTCTAGGTGATTACAAGTATAGTGATATTCTGTACACCCTTATGATGATATTATATGCTCTTGAGATGTCTACCAAGATTTACTTCATTTTTATATATTAACATCTTACTGATTTTTCATTGTATCCTAGATTGACCAGTTCATTATTTTACAATACTCGAGTAAGAACAAGACTTGTTTTTGGTACTCTAACTCAAGAGTTTCTCTTCATTCACACAGTCAAATGCTCATGTCCTTTTTCTTTAGTAATTATGAAATATATTTGCTATCTTATAATAGTCTAAAATCTTTCATTTACCAAAATTTTTTGTATGTTGTTGCGCTTATGTCTATTGAATCATCTATTACAACCAAGTCGTTCCCACTCTTTTTTAGCTTATCTATTCAGCACATATTTCATTACTTCACAGTGTTTACTTATAATCTACAATTTCGTGTGTACTATATATTATTATAGAATTTTAGAGAGAACCCACAGTTTTGCTTTAACCCTGGATTGCGTTTGTTGATTCCACTAAAGAGAGAAAATATTCAGCATATTAGTTGGTGTATTTATTCTCACATTAAAAAAGTTATGGTTGGTCATTTTGAACCATCCATATTCTCTACATTAGCAGACGATGTTACTATAAATATTCTTTGTTAGTGTGGGTCTTGGGATGAGGCTGTAATAACTCGAAATTTTGTTGATTTAGTCGATAATATTTAATTAAATTTAGTATTTGAAATAGTTGTTTCTATATTTAATATAACCTTATTTGATTTATATGAAGTGATAAAATAATGTTTAAATTTCTTCTACAAAAGTATGTACTTTAAAAAAAACAAAAAATGTGACTAAATGAAGTTTCAAAAAGTCTAAATTTTTATCATGAAAAAGTTGTTTAAAATATTGTTTTAAATTCCTAAAATAAACATAACACACAAATATATTAGTTAATTATGTGTCGGCAGTGTTTAAACATGATTGACTAGAGAGTAAAGCAGTGATATGATGTTAGATTTGATTAAGAAAATAGAAAAGTACAAAAATTACATAAATTATCTCTCGTTCGCTTCGTCCCCACTATGCCTAAGAGCACTTACAGCATTAGTAGGAATTTAAGGGTGAGGAGCAATAAAAAAAGGGTGAATAATTCCCACTTACCCAGTAGTGAGTGGGGAAAAAGAAAAAAGAAAATTTCTAAATGGAGAAATTCTTTTTTTTTTTTCTTAAACGACCCTAAATGGCATTCAATTCACCGTTTAGGATCCCTGCTCAGAAAAGAAAAGCGTGAAAATTTCCCGCTTTTCCCCACGCTCAAATCATCATAGCTGCAGCACGAGGGGAGAAGAAAAAATGGGAATTCTCCTCACTTTCACCCTAAATCGCAATGTTGGACTAAAGGAAGAAACATAATGTGTCAGCTTCATATCTACTTACAAATGGTGGATCTCACCCTCGATCTGGTCGTCCATTCAATAGCCCTCTTGTCAACTCGTGTATGGTCTTGCCATCGATTTCCATTTCATCTTCTTCTTCATTGATTCCTGCTGTGCTAGAGGATTCTGATGAGATCCAACCTGCGTCTTGTCCAGGAACAGAAAGTAACTCGATTTTAGGTAATGTCTTCAACCTGAAAACAATGAATTTGCAAAAAATGTGTGGTTTCTTGATAAAGAAGCAACAGTGATTTTAGTAGAGTGATTTGGGTGTTGTTGTGTTAGAAAACTGTATCGGTAGGAATGAATTAGGTATGAAAAATATTGTCAGTTGTACGTAAAATTTGCTATGTTTACCCCTGTCTGGGTTGGTCGAAATCTTTGTCAAGCTGGGGTCTGAATACTATAGCATCGATATAGTTGTCTTTGCAATTTCGATCCTTATCTAATAATGCTAGAGTGTATACTCCCTGCATATTCCACATGGTGGTTGTCGGTGATATGAGTGTTATATCCAAAAAAGTTATCCAAGTAGGACAGAGTTTTTAGTAGATTATCTAGTCGAATTTTATTAGACTCGTCCACTCCTTACAGTAATGTCCAAGATCTTGCAATCAAATTTGGAGGTTGAAGGCAGTCTTAAGGTGGAATAATTTGACACGATGTTTTATTTTAATTTCTCCAACAAATCAGATAAGCTCAAAGCCCTTGTGTCGAGTCTGATTACCATCTTGGGAAACGTTTATTGCCACTAATTGAGATTTAAGGCAGAACACAATGAAATAGCAGATAAGTTTCTTGATATTGATTTTGTATTTCTAAGATATTTTGATACAGCCTTTGATATATATTTATACATATACTATAATGTTTTGGGCTGGCTCTAGTTGCAGAAGTAGAAAAAATGAAAACAAAGTAAGGTGGGCTTAGCCCAGCCCGTTTACAAATTATTCTATATATGTATCAGCTTCTAAAAGACGGCCGACATATCTTCATTTCAGCTCTCTAATATGCCCTCTCGAAACTAGGGTTTCTTGGAACCCTAGTTTAGAAATCTGACGATAAATTCTTCAGCTTTGTTTTCGAGTATGCTCTAATGAATTGATTTGGTGATATCCTTGCTGAATCTACAGAAACCTTCACTTAATGATTTCAAATTTGAAAGCTTCATTTCAGATTTGGATGTATATGCTCCTAATTGCTTGTTGGTTGAGGTTCCATTCTCCTTCTGGTTAAGAATGTTCTCGCTAGGAAGATACGAAGCTTTGAATCCATGAATTTCAGATTTGAGTGCTTTGTCTTCGACAACATTCAGATCTGTTCTAAACTTGGTAAAATTCTTAACTGAAATCGCTTTTGTCAGAATATCTGCCCTCTGAAACGCACCAGGTATATGATTAACTTGTATTAATCCTTTCTGAACCAATTCTCTGACAAAGTGAACATCAATTTCAATATGCTTAGTCCTGGCATGTTGTATAGGATTTTCTGTCATGTAAACAGCACTTCTATTGTCACACCATAAAATAGGTTTAACACATGTTTTGAGCTTGAGTTCTCCCAGTAAAGACAATATCCATTTAATTTCGGCTGTAGCATTTGCTATGCTTCTATATTCTGCCTCAGTACTAGATCGTGAAATAGTAGGTTGCTTTTTAGCACACCATGATATTAAACTCTGTCCAAAGTAGATACAATATCCAGATGTTGATCTTCTATCATCTGGATCTGAAGCCCAATCTGCATCTGCATAGCCTGTGATATTTAGTTGTTGACTTGCTTTTAGTGTTAATCCAAAATTGACAGTTCCTTTCAGATAGCGTAGAATTCTTTTTATAGCTTTCCAGTGTAAATCTGTAGGTTCCTGCATAAATTGAGAGACTTTATTAACACTGAAAGCAATGTCTGGTCGTGTTATAGTTGCATATTGTAATGCACCTACAACACTTCTGTACTCAGTGACATTTGATATTGCTTCCCCCTTATATTTGGAATAGTGTTGATTAGTAATCATTGGAGTTGGTTGTGGTTTAGCATCTATCATCTTTGTCTTAACCAGTAACTCATTTATGTATTTTCTTTGGCATAAAATAATTTCATTATCTGATCTATTTACTTCTATGCCAAGAAAGTAACTTAAGTTACCCAAATCTTTAATTGAAAATTGCTGATTTAGATAATTTGTGAGCTTGTTAATTTCTGAGACATTACTGCTAGTAACAATTAAATCATCTACATAAATTAATATGTAGGTTGTAAATGAGCTATTTATTTTAACAAATAGTGAATTATCTGATTTGGTAGACTGATAACCTAAATTTGATAGTGTGTTTTTCAGTCTATCAAACCAGACACGTGGTGCTTGTTTTAATCCATAAATAGCTCTATTAAGCTTGCATACACAATTATTGTTCTGGCTGTAACCTTGAGGCTGTTTCATATATATTTCCTCTTCTAGAAAACCATTCAAAAATGCATTATTAACATCAAGATGTCTAATATTCCATTTATTGGACAATGCAATTGTAAGAATCAGTCTTATAGTAGTTGGTTTCACAACAGGAGAAAATGTTTGATTAAAATCAAATCCAAATTCCTGTGTGAAACCCTTTGCTACAAGTCTGGCTTTGTATTTATTTATAGAACCATCTGGATTTCTTTTTAATTTGTATGTCCATCTGCAACCTACTTTATTTTTGTTAGCAGGTGGACATACTAGATCCCATGTATTATTCTTGATGAGTGCATTATACTCATCATCCATGGCTGCTTTCCAATTTTTATTTTTGAAGGCATGTTCAAAGGAAACAGGTTCCTCATAACTGTATTGAACAGTGAACACTTTTGGTTTGAAAATACCACTTTTTGCACGAGTAGTCATTGGGTGACCAGAATGTGTTTGAGGCTCATTAGGTGGTGAGGTATCATTATTTTCAGATTCTGATGAATATTCAGATCTAGTTGATTCCCCATCTGAATTGTTGTTTGAATTTTGATCATCTGATTGTACAGGTGTTTGAGAGGCGTGGCTGAGTTGTTGAGAGTGATCATGACTTGATGTTTGTGATTGCCCAGAACCAGCAGCTCCATCACCATTATTTTGCTGCCATACTTCAACACATTCTGGTAATGCAGGTATAGATGTTCTGGCATTGATGACTTTTGTTGTTGTTTTTATTTCTTTGTTTCTAAATGGAAACACCTTCTCATTGAATATAACATCCCTGCTTATGTATATTCTGCCTGTGCTGTCAATACACTTATATCCTTTTTGATTAGTAGGATAGCCAATAAAAGTACACGGCTTAGACCTGAAATCAAATTTGTTAGAATTGTATGGTCTTAAGTAAGGATAACACAGACATCCAAAAGTTTTCAGTGTTTTATAATCTGGTTTGACATTGTACAATTTTTCAAATGGCGTAAGGTCCTTCAATACTTTAGTTGGCTGTCTGTTAATTAAATAAACTGAAGTATTGAAGGCTTCTGGCCAAAATTTTAAAGGGAGATTAGCTTGAGCTAACAATGTCAAACCAGTTTCAACCAAATGTCTGTGTTTTCTTTCAACCAGCCCATTCTGCTGTGATGTGTAAGGACAAGTTGTTCTATGCACAATGCCTTTCTTTAAAAAATAATTACTCAGACATTTAAATTCACTACCTCCATCTGATTGAATAATTTTCACATGAGTCTTGATTTGTTTCTCAACCATAGTGATAAAATTAATTACAGCATTATGAGTATCAGATTTTGATTTCAAAAAATAAATCCATGTAAATCTAGTATATGCATCAACAAAAGATATGTAATACTTGTAACCAAAATCTGAACTTATAGGAGCAGGTCCCCATAAATCTGTAGCAATAAGTTGCAATGGCTCATTATATTCAGTGCTTGAATCAATAAATGGAAGTTTATGGCTTTTTCCCATCTGACAGTATTCACATATATAAGGCAAATCAATGGATTCATGCATTATGTCATTATCAGATAAAATTCTCATCACAATTCTAGTACTTGGGTGCCCAAGTTTACAGTGCCAAAGATCAAAAATATTTTTGCTGCTTTCAGCATTACTCATTTCATTTATGTTACAACAGTTTTCTCCCTTAGTAGTACTGTTGCATTTAACAGTGTTGAACTTGTATAGGCCTCTCTCCATTTTACCCTGTAAATAATTTCCTTAGTCAGGATGTCTTTAACTAAGCAGTACTTAGGGAAAAATTCAAAGAATACGCCATTATCTTGAGCAAATTGTGATACACTAATTAGATTTTTTTTAATCTTTGGAACTCTTAATAGATTATGTAGAAACAATTTCTTTTTGCCTTTAAAACAAGCACTGCCAACATGAGAAATATTTATACACTTACCATTGCCCATAGAAATGGATTGTTTACCTTTATACTCCTTTCCACCAAGGTTTAAGTTGTCAAGATTGTGAGTGAGATGATTTGTTGCTCCTGAGTCAGGGTACCAGCTGTCGTCTTGAATAGTTTCAAGTCTCGCTAAATCATTCTGACTATTATTTCTGTTGGTATTTTCATTGCTGTTACCACTTGTTTGAACTTGAGCCATGTTAACATTGGGATTATTGTTATTTCTTTGACTCTGATTTGCTGTGTAGCTTGAGTTGAATCTGAAATAGCAATTCATTGCTGTGTGACCAATTTTCTCACAAATCTGGCATTTTGGTCTATTACTATTGTTCCATCTACCTCTTCCTCTGCCTCTTCTTGCACCACCACCTCTCGGGTATGATTGATCATTTCTCACATTACCTTGATTTTTATCTTTATTAAAAGCAGTTGCAACATTAGCTGTGTAGTCAATTTCTTGAGTTCGTTTAGCATTGATTCTTGCTTCATGAGATAGTAGGATACTATTAACTTCATCTATAGGTGGTAATGCTCTTTGAGAGGTGATAACAGCCACAACAGCTTCATAATCATTAGTCAGGCCATTAACTAGGTAGAGAACTTGATCAGAATTTGATACTCTATTTCCAGTAGCATTTAGTAGATCACAAAGCTTTTTTACCTTAGAGATATATTCCCTCATAGATAGATCATTCATCTTGATGCTTTGTAGTTGATTTTTATAATGCAACACTTTTGCAGAAGATTGACTGTTGAATTCTTTTTCAACAGTTGTCCATATTTCATTGGATGAATTACATCCAATCACTTGTGGTAGTAAACTAGCACTGATAGAAGATAAGAGCCAAGAACTTATAAGCCTATCTTGCCTATGATATTTCACATAATTTTCATTAGGCACAGTTCTATTTTCTTGATTAGTTATGTATTTTGCTGGAACATCAACTGTTCCTAGGATGTACCCTTCAAGGCCATATCCTTGTATAGCAGTTTCAACTTGTAGTTTCCAAAGAAGGTAATTATCTTCTTCTAGATGAACTGTTATTAATTGACTTTGTGGACTAATAACAGTTTTTATCAATTGTTGTGCAGGTGTATTTGGATTAATTGGGTCTGAACTTGATGACACAGTGAATGAAGAATCACCCATTGCGGTATCTAATGATGATCATAAGCAAAAAAGCAAGAAGCAACAATAAAAGATGCCAAGACTGTTCAGATTTAAAGTTTATCACCTGAACAGGTAAGTAGCAGCCGAATTTTTTATTCAATGATGAGTCTCTTCTTCAATGAACTGTACTCTGAGAAAGATTCTGGCATGGCTCTGCCTGTTTTTTGTGATTTCTTTGATTTCTTGAACTATCTTCTGGTGACTTTGTGTTGTTGAGAAGAAAATACTGCACACAAATTGATGCAGCCCAATCTTGAAACCTTCTTGATTGTTGGCACGGTACTTAATCTAGTGATACAGTGTTATTCTTCCTCAAATGATGAGTTCAATGAACTCTGATGAGAAATACTCAAATGATGAGTCTTTTCTGATGAGTATCAGACTTAACAGTACAGTTGCAGCGGAGAGATTTGCCTCAACTATATTGCCGTTAGGCTTGTAATCTGGCTCTGATACCAAATTGAGATTTAAGGCAGAACACAATGAAATAGCAGATAAGTTTCTTGATATTGATTTTGTATTTCTAAGATATTTTGATACAGCCTTTGATATATATTTATACATATACTATAATGTTTTGGGCTGGCTCTAGTTGCAGAAGTAGAAAAAATGAAAACAAAGTAAGGTGGGCTTAGCCCAGCCCGTTTACAAATTATTCTATATATGTATCAGCTTCTAAAAGACGGCCGACATATCTTCATTTCAGCTCTCTAATACCACTCCATGGAGCCATGAAGTTTATATGGCCAGGGAACATGTTCTATCTATTCTTGTCTAGGACTCACGCACTCATATCCTATCAATACTTCAACCATTAATTGGTTTGAACTGGCTTGTAAGCCTTATAGGTGAATTCAAGCGTTTTGATACTTCAACAGAGGTTCATCTAAGCTTTGTTTATGCCAGAGCTCTTATCGAGATCTACACGAGTAAGCCAACACCGTTGAAACTGAAGGCAATGACCCTAGATCGTCATAATATCGATTATGGAAGTTGATGTTGAATATAAATGGAAGTCAAATCTCTGTGTCACTTGTCAGATTTTTTAACAAACTACTTAGTCCTGTAAAGTTGGATGGTTCACATGCTCCACTGAAAATCCCACTCTGCAAGCGAATCCTGACATGGGTTCCCATGTTACCTCTTATTCTACATTTGTTTGATCCACATGTAGATGTTGTTATTGTTCCTCTGTTTGCCCCTCCATCTTGTGTTCTATTGCTCCTGCTTCTACTCCTTAAGACAGACCAAATGATTGGCTTATTTAATAGGATGCCAAAGAGAAAACCTGCGTTCATGCTAAATCTGAGATGAAGTATGATCCAACAATTGGTAATTTCCATAAGTTTGTACAAGAGAAAGTGGAATCTTGGCTTCTTGGGTATCATGTTGAAAGAGATGGTAAATGTTTTTTGACTGCTGGAAAAGCATGCCAATGCAATTGGCAAACATTTTTACATTCGTTTTAGGATTGGAAATACTTGTAAACGCCAGTCTCAAGATCATACATCATGCTTCTAGCAACCTATTTCACTATTACTTGGCATGTCATAGGCCAAAGTAAAGGTGTTGACATCGGTAATGACAAAAGGGACTAGCGTTCACTATTTGCTTAGCATTTTAGATGTGTCAGCCCAAATCCTATTCATTTTTTTATCGTATTGAGTGGTCTGGCTACTATAAACCTAGTTTCAATTAATTAACCAATCAGTCTGACGCTTGTACTTTCATTAATTTGTTACTTGTTGTAATAAAAAGTGGATGGAATATTACAAAATCAGGCCGGTTTTGCCAAAAAAGTACACTTAATATATGTGTTGATCAGCTTTTTGGCAAAAGCTGTCACAACTCAAGATCGAAGTTTGATACCATGTATCGGCCCGTCCTAGGCCATCAAGAATGATTTATATCTTAGGTCGATCGATCATGGGTCAACCCGCATCACAACAATTAAGGGTTCTACCCCAAAAGATGGCATTCTACCAAAGTCAAAAGACAAGTCGATCGATCGGATCGTCAATCGATCCGTCAAGATGTTCATGAAGAATCGGGTCAAACCTAGAATATCGGATCGAGAATACCAGATCAGAATTATGCGCTATAAGACAAGGTTCTACTCCCAAGACTTCAGAGCCGATCAACTTTAGTCAAGTATAGCTTTTTATGCACCAAGTTTCAAGCTCCACGTAGGCTACGATTTCCGAGAAGAACTATTCATCAGCAATAAACCGGGTCCCATTGCTTACCACTACATTACTAGATCGAGCTACAGCCTGAAAAAAAAATATGCCACACCTCATGCCAACTCAGCGGACCATCTCGCCTATAAATACAACTCTTTCTGGAAATAGAACATCCTAAATCCACCATTCAAACTCTCCTATTCGGAACCCTAAAATAGCATGCCATATATTCTAAGTACAACATAAGGGTATTGTGTAAAAATCTCTTCTTTCTCTACTTTCTTCCACTGAAAATCCACTGTAACATGTAATTGACAGTATAAACAAATATTATAAAGTGGATGTAGGCTTGGATTAAGCCGAACCACTCTAAAAAATTATGTCTTATGTGTTTGTTTACCTTTTTCTCGCATTTTGTGAATACTGTCGTGTGTGGTTAACAAATTTTGGGGGTTGATCATCACTAGACCAAATTTTGACATCAACACTTTGGCGTTCCAAGAAGGAGTGCACGAATATATCATATGACCTTCTGCTTCCCTTAAGGCATTAATGGTGAAGCGGAAGAAGGATTCAGCACCTTCTCACGCTTAATCTTGACCTGCTGATGCAGCATAAACAACAATAACGGAGGAGTGTCAGGATGCTTCCTCCCGTGAAGACATGTCCCAATACCTCGCTAAGGGCGAGATGGATTGAGTTCTGGCCGAACTCAGAGGTTAGATGGCACAATAGGATGGACTCCTCAAAAAGCAACAGGAAATGATGGACAACTTCATCACTCGGATGGAAAAGAGACAGAGCATTCTAGCATCACTTCCTACACCAGGCGAAACTGGGACGATAACCGATTGGTCTGCTGAGATCCAAGCCCCATATAGGCCAATACTTAAGTTGCCACTCCCGGTGACCCCCCGAGTTACAGCAGCTGCAGATTCTCAGGTTGGTTGCGATCAAGATCAAGGTCGTCCAACCATTTTTCCTCCATTCCAGTAGTCGAGTCAAATCCCTGGATGCACAGAGCAACCACTGGTTTGACCATAACCAGGCACGTTGCAACTTCCGGTCCAACCCAGCATCTTATAGTAAAACCGTCTCATGTTGCCTCCCCCATAGCCTTCCCAGCTTACCGATCCAAGAAGAGCTGGGGCCAACAACCCTATGTGTCACCAAGACCACTTTACCATACCGGTCCCCAATGTGATGTAGGTAGGCACTACAGTAAACCACTATGATGACGCTCCAGGCAAGGGCAGTACCGAGCCCCAAACAGCAAACGCTGTCCTGAACCGGTCCCTTTTAATCGGAGCGGGTATGGTTCGGCCCAATGCACATTCCACTCAAGCGACTCTAGTTACTCCTGAATCAAGGCCTGGGCTTACGGACCATCTTCATTTCAACTCTCGTTGGTCGAACCGAACCTATCCAAGGAACTCGAGGCATGCTTCTACCTAGTCCTAGTACTGGGATTCTCACCAATAACCCCGGTGTAGAATTGGATTCGTGGCAAAGGCTCCTTAGGGATGGAAGTCAAATTGCAAGCATCATCAAATGCTTCACCAGAGGCACCTCTTCTCAATAGGATGTGGATGACATCCATCGTAGTCCATTCACATAGGAAATCATAAACTCTGAAATCCACCAGATTTCAAGCTTCCGGTCCAGGAGCCTTACAACGACAGGACCCGGCCCGACCATACATCTCATGCGATACATGTGTCATATGGAAGTGCTATCAGCTTCAACCAATGTCGGGGCCAAATGCTTCCCTCTATTTCTCAAGTATATAGCTGACATGTGGTTTCTGCGGTTAACAACTGAATCAATCAACAGTTGGAATATGTTGGTCACTGGCTTCATCGAGCAGTTCTGAGTTAACATCTCCAGACCAAAGAGCGTCATATTCCTACGTCTATTAAGCAGCGGTCCGGTGAGATCTTACGCTCCTTCTTAGAAAGATTCAACATGGACGTAGCATCATTGGATCGAGCCAAGCCATCGATGGTGCTTATGGCCACCATAGCCGGTGTCCATAACCGAACTGATTTCAAGATCTCTCTAATTAGAGATCTTCCTGAGGATATTGAAGATTTATATGCCGAAGCGGATAGGTTTCTCTAGCATGAGGACGCTAGCATCGAGACGGAAAGTCTTGAAGTACTTGCTACCAAGGACGGGGGTCCATTCAATACCACTGGCCAGAACAAAGGAAACGAAAGGCCTCAGAAAAGAACGATCGGAACGTACGACCCTCAATAGAGAACAAGTATGATTAATACAACGAGCTCACCTCCTCCTACTAGACATCGACCTCAATGTACGTGGATCTATACCTTTCCCAAAGCCTCCCAGAAGGGAGTCGTACCAAAGAGAACTAGAGTCAGAAAAGCACTGCATGTATCATATATAACATGGCAGGTTATGACACCAAGGAAGGCATGCATTTGCGCGATCTCATTGAGGAAAGGGTTAGACGTGGACAACTGCCCGAATATGTTAATAAATCTGCACCGGCCACGCCGCTACAACCTTCTACCCAAGCTCCTCAGGTCGGTCCCCGAGCTCCTCGAAACGGAAAGGATCTGGAGTCTAGCAATCATGGCATCATCATCATTTGATCTGGTTTAGATCATTGTGGATACACTTCATTTCTTAGGATATAAGGAATGTACTTTTATCTTTTATTTTTATTTTAAATAATGTGGTTATGTCGAAATACACATGTACGGGGTTAGGATTTAATCCCTAGGCATGCTCTGAATTCAACTATCAGCCTATTAGGATATGTTTTAATTTCAGTAATGGCTCCTTAGTAGCAATAAACTTTCTTTCTGGAACATGGATTATGTTTAATCACTAATTTTCTTAACCCGAGTATGGTTAATGCTCGCCAACATTTTTCAACCAAGTATGGTTTATGCTCATCCTCTGGGTATGGTTCATACCTCTCCTAAAAATCTATTAATCAGGATATGGAAAGCATAACTCCTTCTCAATATGAGTACACTTATACTCGATTTTAACAAGTCACAACCCGCATGGCTGATGCTCGATCCTGAATTCGGGTATGGTTTATACTCGACCAAGAGTATGGTTTATACTCATCAAATTGTTAAAGGTATGGTTTATACCCCCACTCTATAAAACCGAGTATGATTCATGCTCGTCCCCTAGATATGGCTTATATCCTCACATTGAAACTGTGCATGGTTTATGCTCGATCTTCTAAAACTCTACGTATAGATGATATACCACTTTACTCCTTTAGGCAGGTTTTGTGCCCTTCTTTAAATTTCCAGGTCTAGGTTCTACTTCACTTCCCTGAAGTCGACTTGGAGCGGTCGATTAATTCTCTGGCACTCTCGATGACATGGCCTTAATATGATCAGTGGTAATTGTCAGTTTTTCGGCCTTAATACGATCCCCGGCGGTCATCGGTTTTCTGGCCCTAATACAATCATCAATGATCATCGGTTTTTTTGGCCTTTTTCATAATATGGTTCGGCGTAACCATGGCTTCCCAGATCTCAATACAAAGGACTTCTGTTCAATATTCTCTGGAAGATCTAGAACTCATCTTTCTTTAAAAAACCGAATATGTTCTAGGAGGCAAAGTGTTGACCAGTTTTTTGGCAAAAGCAGTCACAACTCAAGATCGAAGCTTGATACCATATATCGGCCCATCCCAGGCCATCAAAAATGATTTTCATCTTAGGTCGATCGATTATGGGTCGTCCTGAAACAACGTCGCATCAATTAAGGGATCTCCTTTAAAAGATGGCATTCTACCAAAGTCAAATAACAAGTCGATCAATCGGGTCATCAATCGGTCGATTGGACTGTTCCTAAAGAATTAGGTCAAACCTAGAATATCGAATCGAGAATACCAGATCAAACTTATTTGCTACAAGAAGAGGTCGTACTCCCAAGTCTGCAAAGTCAGTCAGCTTTAATCAAGCACATATTTTCAAGCGCCAAGTTTCAAGCTCACGTAGGCCATGATTTCCGAGAAGAACTATTCATCAGCAGTAGACCGGGTCTCGTCGCTTACAACTGCTTTACTAGATCGAGCTGCACGTGTCGAAGCCTGAAAAAGATATACGCTACGTCGCATGCCAACTCAACGAACCTACTCGCCCATAAATACAACCCTTTCCGGAAATAGAAGGACATCTTGAATCCACTACTCAAACTCTTCTATTCGGCACCCTAAAATAGCATGTCATATATTCTAAGCACAACACAAGGATATTGTGTAAAAATCTCTTCTTTCTCTACTTTCTTCCACTAAAAAGCCAATGTAACCGATAATATAAACAAAAATTATAAAGTGGACGTAGGCTTGGATTAAGTCGGACCACTATAAAATATTGTGTCTTATGTGTTTGTTTACCTTTTTCTCCATTTTGTGAATACTGTCAAGTGTGGTTAACACACGTTGGGAGTTGATCATAAGTAGACCAATTTTGATGTCAACAATATGTTAAATGATACACATATGTACTTATAACATATTTTGATGTTTTTAAGGAAGGAAGGACCTTGTGACGTATAGGTAAGGAGTAGGAATGAAATGTGGTGGTGATGTGGTATGCAAGTGTGGATGGTAAAAGGACATGGGTATTTGGGTAATATTCATGCTTTCAATTTATATAACACATAATCCTTTCTCTTGCTTTCCATTTTCTCTTCATTCTCGTTTTCACGCTTTTTTTAGGATTTTAGAAATAATCTTTTAATCGTAGAAAAATAGTTTCTTTAATATTTTATGTTAAAAATCAAAATTTTCCACCTTATTGCAAGGCTTGGCTGGGCCAATATATGCTTTGTCCAAACTCATTTGTCCAAGTAAAATCAAATTGCATTTTTTGTATGAAAATGTAGAGACACTAGTGTGTTTGTGAGTTAGGAAGAGCTCTAGTTGATTTAAGGTGAGAAAACTCGTACTTTTATTCAAGTTTCTAACTTTGTTATGGAAGTTGATCTGTGGTTACGATATATTGGAAACTCTTATGCTAATGTGTTGTTTGAGATGTATGTAGTTGATGTATACATGTATTGTGCTCATATGTTGTATGGTTTGAAGTGTGGAGTAAATTTAGTAAGCTTAAAGTTATTTAGCAATATTAATTCTTTTCTAAATAATGTTGTAAGGACCTATTATTTGATGTTGTAATCATGTTTTATTTTATGCAAACTTGAATCTTGGTTTGGACATTGATTTGAGATCCTTGGAAGAAAAATCGAATCTTTTTGAATTTATGTTCTAAGAAATGTTTTCAAGTTCTCATTTGTTTTAAAAAGGTTTCAAAATTATTAGTCTTGCTTTTAAACCATATTAATCAGTTTATAAAAATGTCTCCATAGGCATCAGAACCTCGATTCAGGCTCATTGTTACAGATAGATTCTTAAAGAACTTCGTTAGCCCATACATGCAGGTCCAATCCTAGGCTCGTCCTTGACTTTTTGTTTGACCACCTGCAACCAAAATAATTGTCCAGGAAACACAGTTTTGTTTATGCCAGTGCAAACCAGCACTCTACATCCAACCGACACATGATGTGCGTTAATGCATGCATGAATCCAGACCACCTTATTTGCTCATTGATATTTAACGTATCCTTAAAAAAGGCAATTCTAAAAAATAACTGCAAAAACTATTTGTATTTATAGCACCCCGCTCAGTAAATCACATAGATAACCAAGAAAACATAGCAATATGATTCTCAATCATGTTTGTAATAAAAGATTTTTTTTCTTTTGGCTCAAAGAATGTAAAGATAGAACACTCGCTCGGCCAGGCTTACAATGATATTCTTTTGCCCACTGGTTAAAAAGAGAGATAGAGAAGGAGAAGAATGCTGATGGAATAATTTAAAAGACCCAAATTCAAATATGGAGGCCAACCCCCAAGAACTTCAACCGGACAAGAACTTGTTGAAAAACAGGGATGTGTTATCATGTTATGACATTCTGCATTATGCAAGGGAACTTGAAAAGCTTTCAATCAACATCGCAAGGAGAACGACTAAGACTTTAATGTAACATCTAAGGTGGAGACAACAACCAATCCTCCTAGCAACAAGGCCCAACAACGGGTTAAAGCATTCCAGCCAACCTGATTAAAAAATTTAAATATAAAGTTTTAATTCATTATAAAAAACTACCAATGATGCTACAAAGTAGGGCTATACAACCTGAGTGTAATTAGGGTTTGTTGACTTGTCTATTAAGAGATAATTGTTATGAATGGCACAGACAAACCCAGCAAAATGCACCACAATCACCAATGATCAATGCGAATAATCAACAGAAAAAGAGATAATAATAAAACATGATCACACACCAATTTTTAACATGGAAAACCTCTTCGATGTGAAGAGTAAAAACCATAGGACTCATGACGGAGGTCCACCCAAACTTCTCTTATTATGATAATGGAGTGATACAAAAATTCAAATCCAAGTCACAAAGTGGATACACAAATTATCCAACAATGGCTAGTAATAACAGCATCAAAACAAAAGCAAGAAAAGTGAAAAATATTACCAGGAAATAGAGCTCAGAAAAACTAAGAGATCTCACAAAAAACTGGCCAACAAAGGGCAATCTAAAAGTTGTAGAAGCAGCCCACAAAGTCTCGGAGAAGCTGATAAAGTTTTGATGGTGGATATCTATTTACCAATGCTGCTCAAATTGATGTTGTTGCTACTAAAAATGTGGATATGTATATATAGCCACCAAAAAGACACATTAAAATCTCCATTCAACAACCTTATTTAATAAGATGACTATTCCCATTAAGATGGAATTACCAAGGCACACCAAAGGTCAATAAGTCACCTTTTCAAACAAAAACACGAAATACTATAGCAACAGTTATTGCTCCAAATAAATATGAGTTTTATCACATAGGAAGGAACCTATTCCCAACAAACTTCCCCCTCCTGACAATGTGGAGGTGGTTGCCATTTTGGAAATTGAACGACTAGTCATAAATTTGTCTTTTGGCAAAGGTTTAGTCATCATGTTGGAACCATTATCATCGGTATGAATTTTTTCAAGCTTAATTAACTTATTATCAACAACATCGCATATCCAATGATATCTCAAACTATGCAGTTAAAGCGCTTAGCGGTTCTAAAGCGTTCGAGGTACAAAAAGGTGTAGCGGGGATATAGCGGAGACGTGAAAAGTTTCGTTAGATGTAAAACCAAATATTTGAAAACTAATTAATCACCTTTCTCACATTATATATGTACAGGAAACTAATAGTAATTGATATTATATAACAAAATCAAGGAATATCACAGTTATGCATGCTAAATTTGATGAGTATAATTGTTTGTTACCATATATTAGGCACTTATGCCTTAAATTTAGCCCTTTACACTAAATTTGCTAAAATAAAATAAAAAAGAACTAGTCAAATCAAGCTTTATATATTAATATTGCTAATGTGACGACCACCCACAGCCCCCGCACTATACAAGAGAAATAATGCACTGAAGGGTGTGTTAGGCAGCTATGGGCGATCATCAACTTATGGTATATAAATGAAACCTGTCGTAAACTCACAAGGCAAGGATAAAATATAATAGAAATTATACAACAGGTAGTGATAGTGAAGCAGAAAACACTAAACTTTCATAACAACTAGAAAGTATTTCCTATACATGTGGATAGCAACAATAGTGTCTGCACAATTTGCCTCACTATAGTACTCAGAGAAATAACAAACAGCGGAAATCCAGTTATTATATAGTAGTAAAGATAGTACGCCAGCCTCCTGCTCGCCATCAATAAGCATCAGCATTCCCACTAAAGCATCACCTGTCACCTGCTACTTAATCTGCCCATCCAACAATCGGATGAAAAACCCAAGGTAATAAGAGGGAAACATAAAACTTTTAGTCAGACAATAGTCTTAGTGAGTGATAAAACAACTAACAAACTACTTCAATACAGTATATGAGAATGGGTAAATAAACAACTAATCTACCCAGCTCCAGAGAAGAACTTACACCTGCCTTCCCCACACCTGAAAGTGATAGCCTTTACGATCCATAAATCAAAAGGGACAACAATTTAGCCACGACAATTAGAACAACCATTCACATGGAAAAAGTGTAATGACCCGCATTCTACGTATCGGCGGATCGTAGAATAATTATTTCTCTTTCGTACAAATTCATATGGTCGTGTAACTTTGGGAGACGACTATTGGGGTCATTTCCCATGTTCACGATTTTTGCCAAATTTTAAATGACCATTTTGTCCTTGGCGAATCTTGTTTCGCCTATAACTTTTGATTGGTAAGGAGTTTTGACATGAAGCCACTTCCATTGGATTCAGATGATGGTTTACCTTTCCGTAAAGTGGTCATACTAGCCAAACGGACTTACTGTTTGGGAGATATGCTGAAATAAGGTTTAGAAGGTGAAAAACAACTTAACCGGGCCTAATTAAGGTAATTAGCGTATGGGCCCATAACCCATTTCAGGATTATAGTTAGGGGGAGGCTGAAAGGGTTTGGGGAAATCAGTTTTTATCATTTTCTTGCCGCTACTTACACCTCTTGAACTCTAGCAATGGCCTCTAAATTCCAAATCACCTTCTAATCTCATTCTAATCACATATTGGCCTAATCAACATCAAATTAAAGCGGATTAGCATAGAGATCGAGGTAAAGCTATTGTGTTGCATACAGATTCGACCCAAATCAGGAATATTTTTAGATCTGAGATTTATTTGTGGCTAAGGTGAGTGATTAGCATGTTTCTGCACTAATTAAGGCTATGTAGGAGTGATTAGTGTTAATTAACGAAATTATGCATTCTAAAAATCTAGAAAGATATGTAAAAATTCTTAAATATTATTTTATGCCTCTATTAGAAATTTGGGTTAATTTGGACATGTTTTGCTAATCGTATGGTTAATTCATGATTAAGGAGATTAAGGGGAAATCAAGGGTTTTGGGTATGTTTGATCCGCATTGACATGTTAAAACAATTGTTTTGGTATTTATGGTTGATTTTTCATGTTACTATGACTGTTTGGAATGATTTGTTATTTCATTGAAAAGTTAGAATGGTCGAAAACGCCATCGTATTGTGTAAATAGCTCATAGGAAAAGTTGCAGGAAATTGGTCATACCCCGTTCGTGGAGTAACTATCCCTCACGATCCGACCCAATCGTGACACCACCTTTCATGAGCCGCCATGTCCTCTACGAGCCAAACACTTGAACCACAAATTGACCATTCAAGCTAGCCACGAATCGAGCCACTGCATCACGACCCGAGTGGGGTATCATGACCCAGATGGAGTCCACGAGCCAATCACGAGCTGGAGAGGACATGACCACGAGCCAATGCAGGGAAGGAGGATCACGACCTGGAGTTGGATACATGATGGGACGCCATGGGGTGATCCACGAGTCATGAACCAATGCGAGGGGGCGAGCCATGAATCGAACCAAGACTTGGAGAATTTGGATTCGAGCCGAACTGAAGAGTCACGAACCGGGATGATGACCAAAATCCCGAGATGCAAAGATAGTCCAAATGAGAAGTTGTAGCTCAGGATCCAGATGGGAACCAACGAGTAAACTTCGTGATTGAGATTTGTTGCGGGACGTGTGAAAAGGGGTTGTTGATGTCTATAGCTTTGATTCACCACTGAGAGATGGATTTGGCTGTGGATCAGTGCAGTGGAGCCGTCAGGACTTCATGGGGAAAAGTGATCTTAGCAAGGCTACGAGCTAATGCATTGGAGTCGTCATGACTCCAAAGGGGCTAAGTAGGCATAGAAAAGAATTAGTGGCTATGGATCAGTGCAATGGGGTCATTATGACAGCCAAGGGCTAAGTGAACGCAACAAAGTATTTGAAAAAGAATGTGTGGCCATGTATGTGCTAGTACAAGGATCGTGTAATATGGTGAATAACAACAATCAGAGATATAAACAGTGAATGCAGTAAAAGTAGAAAAATCACACCAAGGATTTTTGTGTTGGTTCGGAGCACCGTCCTACAACCAGTCCCAGACTTCTATCTGGATTTTTACTAACAACAACCTCACTTTACCTGGAGGAATAGGTATGCAACACCCAAGCAACCGAACGTGAATTTCATGCCTCTAATCACACGAGGACTTCAACACTTGCCACTTACAACAACGAGGACTTCAGCAAAGATGAATAATCTTTTGTTGACAATATGTGTTCTAGATAACACATTTTGTCTCTTGTAGTATAGGACTTCCTATAATCTTATCCTCAAATAATATGATTGTGTATAGAAAGATTAGGAAGTGAATATCGTATTGAATCAAGAGAATATTAAATAAATTCTAGGATTCAGAACGATATAGAATAGAATATGAGCAATTTGAGTGCTTTGAAAGTATGGAAATTAAGATTAAGAAAGCATAGATAGAATCAGTGATAATCGGTGATCTTGGAATGATGATATCGAGGAGTATATATGAGGAATAAATAGTTGTGCTCCTTTGTGAAAGGTTATAATCAAAGGATATCATCATTTATGAAGAGAAAAAGGGTGCAACTCTTCAAGGAAGAAGGTGTCTCTTCGAAAAGTTGCAATGCGGAAGAAAATGGTCGACAGGTGAAAAAGGACCGGTCGACACGTTTTTGAATATATATATGTTATATATATGTGTGCACGTTCATTGTGCATTCTGGGAAGAAACGGTCGACCGCTCATTTTCAACCCGTCGACTTGTTTTGTCCAGAATGCACAATGAATATGCATAAATATATATTCAAATATAGGAGGTGCGTGATTATTTGAGGATAGATTTTAACATAAATAAACTTCTAAATAATCAACCTCTAATATAAAATACCATATGAAGCTCGTGTCTCTTCACACCAACGAATTCTTCTTTTTGTCGATTACGGCTTAATCTATTGTCAGAAATCAAAACTTCGTTAATTTCTTGACTCAACATTCTCCCCCTTTTTGATTGATGACAACATATTTATTAATCTCCCTCTGTATATGATCTCCCCCTGAGATTGTGCCTGTAAACCTATATGTTTTCTGCATATATACGGTTAGCACAATTTTCTCCCCCTTTGTCATCGACAAAAAGGAGTTAAGAAACAAATAATGATATAGTAAGGTTATAAACAAGATGAAACAACTAGCATAACACATCAAGAGTCACAAAGTACCAACATAAACAAGTCTACTACGAATTCAGACTCTGACACTAAAATTGTGCTAACCATATATATGCAGGAACATATAGTTTTACAGGCACAATCTCAGGGGGGATCACATACATGGGAGATTAATAAGTATGTTGTCATCAATCAAAAAGAGGGAGAATGTTGAGTCAAGAAATTCACGAAGTTTTGATTTCTGACAATAGATTAAGCCGTAATCGACAAAAAGAAGAATTCGTTGGTGTGAAGAGACACGAGCTTCATATGGTATTTTATATTAGAGGTTGATTATTTAGAAGTGTTATTTATGTTAAAATCTAACCTCAAATAATCACGCACCACCTATATTTGAATATATATATATATATATATATATATATATATGAATGCATATTCATTGTGCATTCTGGAAAAAACCGGTCGACCGGTTGAAAATGGACGGTCGACCGTTTCTGCCTAGAATGCACAATGAAAGTTCACACATATATATAATGTATATATATTCAAAAACGTGTCGACCGGTCCTTTTTCACATGTCGACCATTTTCTTCCACATTGCAAATTTTCGAAGAGACACCTTCTTCCTTGAAGAGTTGCACCCTTTTTCTCTTCATAAATGATGATATCCTTTGATTATAACCTTTCACAAAGGAACATAACTATTTATTCCTTATATATACTCCTCGATATCATCATTCCAAGATCACCAATTATCACCGATTCTATCTATTATATCTATACTTTCTTGATCTTAATTTCCATACTTTCAAAGCACTCAAATTGCTCATATTCTATTCTATATCGTTTTGAATCCTAGAATTTATTTAATGTTCTCTTGATTCAATACGATATTCACTTCCTAATCTTTCTATACACAATCATATTATTTGAGGATAAGATTATAGGAAGTCCTGTACTACAAGTGACAAAATCGTGTTATCTAGAACACATATTGTCAACAAAAGATTATTCATCTTTCCTGAAGTCCTCAGTGTTGTAAGAGGCAAGTGTTGAAGTCCTCGTATGATAAAAGGCGTGAAATTCCCGTTCGGTTGCTTGGGTGTTGTATACATGTTCCTCCGGTTAAAGTGAGTTTGTTGTTAGTAAAAATCTAGATAAAAGTCTGGGACTAGACGTAGGACATTGCTCCGAACCAGTATAAAAATCTCTAGTGTGATTTTTCTACTTTTACTGCATTCTCTATTTATATCTGTGATTGTTTTTATTCACCATATTACACGATCCTTGTACTAGCACATACACGACCACACATTCTTTTTCAATAATTATTTCAGAATCAGATTCGTCATTTATGATGATTGAATTATCAGTGACTGTTGTTTTGTCATTATCTGATATATTTTGAGGACGCTAATAGAACTCATCGAAAGATACATGAAGAGATTCTTCAATAATTTTGGTTCATTTATTATATATACGATGGGCCTTGCTTCGTTCCGAATAACTGACAATTCATCGGCCTTTTCCAGGTCTAAAATTTTGACTCTTGCTTTAAGCTCATGATTTTCAGTAGTAAGAGCATCATTTTTCTCTTTTTTAGTTTTAATTTCTTGACTCAAATGAGATAATCGAGAATCAATATTAGATGATGATTCTTGAAGTTTCTCAAGTTCTTCTTCTAATATTATCTTTCATCTTTTAACATATCTCGTTCAAATTCTGCTCTACTTAAATCAGCTTTGGAAACTTTGAGTTGTCGTTTTATGTCTTTAAATTTGACTATCAATTCAACATTAATATCTAATACTTCATCAAAAGTAGGAATTTGTACCTCATCTTCTGTTGCCATAAAATAGACATTTGCTTGTTCATTCTCTGAATCACTTTCACTTTCTGATAAAGAGGAGTCTGAATCATCCCATGTTACTGAAAATGCTCGTTTCTTTGATCTGTCCATTTTATATTTGAATTTGTCACTTTTTGACTTCTTCATTTTTGGACAATCTTTGTGCATGTGCCCCTTTTTGTGGTAGTTGAAACATTCTACAATGGATGATGAAAGTTTATTTGATCCAGATTTCTTTTTGCTATAACGACTAGCTTTTCGTTGCTTTAGGAATTTTTTGAAACATTTAGCAATGAAAGCTAAGTCTTCTTCTTCAGAATCTGATTCATCTTCGTCTTTTTCAGCATGGAATGCTACAATTTTCTTTTCTTCTTTTTGTTCCTTTCTAGCCTGCAAATTTGCTTCATACGACATTAGATTTCCTATCAATTCTTCCGGCTTCATGATGGAAAGGTCATTAGCTTCTTCAATTGCTAATGATTTTCCTTCCCATTCACTAGTCAGAGAATGTAGGACTATTGAAACAACATCAAAATCGGAATATTTTTGTCCTACTCAAATAAGAGCATGATGAATAGTTTGAAATCTTGAATACATATCATTGATTGTCTCATTCAACTTCATTTTGAAATTTTGAAACTGACTTTTCAGCATGGCTATTTTGGCTTGTTTAACCTTATTAGTACCTTCGTGAGTCGTTTTCAGCGTTTTCCAAATTTGATATGCAGTGGTACAGATACTAACACGGTTATACTCATTTTGATCTAATGCACAAAAACATCATATTTATTGCATTTTCATTTACAGTTGCTGCTATTTTCTCAGTCGGTGTCCATTCTATATAGTCAGTAGTTGGATTCACTATTTCTTTTTGGGTAGCATTCCAGGATTGCATAAAGAATGCCATACGTGTTGCCCAATAGCTATAGTTGAAACCATTGAAAAAATGGAGGTCTTTGTGTTGATTGACCTTCCGTATAAGTGTTAGTGCTGGTGCTAGTGTTATTTGCCATATTACTAGAATATATCAAATAACAGTGTTACGGTTATATGATGACCGTGCTCTAATATCAATTGAGAAAGAATGTGTGGTCGTGTATGTGCTAGTACAAGGATCGTGTAATATGGTGAATAGCAACAATCATAGATATAAACAGAGAATGCAGTCAAAGTAGAAAAATCACACCAGGGATTTTTATACTGGTTCGGAGCACCGTCCTACGTCCAGTCCCAGACTTCTATCTGGATTTTTACTAACAACAACCTCACTTTACCTGGAGGAACTGGTATACAACACCCGAGCAACCGAACGGGAATTTCATGCCTCTAATCACACGAGGACTTCAACACTTGCCTCTTACAACACTAAGGACTTCAGCAAAGATGAATAATCTTTTGTTGACAATATGTGTTCTAGATAACATGATTTTGTCTCTTGTAGTACAGGACTTCCTATAATCTTATCCTCAAATAATATGATTGTGTATAGAAAGATTAGGAAGTGAATATCGTATTGAATCAAGAGAATATTAAATAAATTCTAGGATTCAAAACAAAATAGAATAGAATATGAGCAATTTGAGTGCTTTGAAAGTATGGAAATTAAGATCAAGAAAGTATAGACAGTATAGATAGAATCGGTGATAATCGGTTATCTTGGAATGATGATATCGAGGAGTATATATAAGGAATAAATAGTTGTATTCCTTTGTGAAAGGTTATAATCAAAGGATATCATCATTTATAAATAGAAAAAGGGTGCAACTCTTCAAGGAAGAAGGTGTCGCTTTGAAAAGTTGCAATCTGGAAGAAAACGGTCGATAGGTGAAAAAGGACTGGTCAACAGGTTTTTGAATATATATTTATATGTGTGCACGTTCATTGTGCATTCTGGGCAGAAACGGTTGACTGCTCATTTTCAACCGGTCGATCGGTTTTGTCCAGAATGCACAATGAATATGCATTCGTATATAATTATATATATATATATATTCAAATATAGGAGGTGCGTGATTATTTGAGGGTAGATTTTAACATAAATAACACTTTTGAATAATCAACCTCTAATATAAAATACCATATGAAGCTCGTGTCTCTTCACACCGATGAATTCTTCTTTTTGTCGATTACGGCTTAATCTATTGTCAGAAATCAAAACTTCGTGAATTTCTTGACTCAACAGTATTGGGTGATCGACGTAGTGGATATTGTACACTTTACGCACTGAGTGAGAGATGTGAGGTTGATTGCTATGTTTGATGTTTGCTATCACCATGACACGCACACTCCCATTTTCACACTATATGTTAGTGTTACCTCAGAATACCGTACATCTTATTGTGCTAACTCTTTGGTTGCAGGTCCAGGTATGATTCTTATACCAATTATTTGTTCATCTTAGAGATGAATACTTGCTACCACTCATACCAGACTGTTGTCTGACCCAGAGTTTTATGTTTCTTCTTATTACTCTTGGTGCCCACATGAGCAGACTAGAGACAGGTTAGGTGGTTGCACGAGTAGTTGTACTAGAGACGAGCACGACGCTTCCACGTATGATATATATATATATATATATATATATATATATATATATATATATATATATATATATATATATATATATTTGTTCTCCCTGTGCCGTAGCAGGTCACTACTTTGGGCATTAGTAGTTTACCTTTTCTATTTTGCTTTAGAGATAATATCTTGAAGTTGTAATAAAGGTTTTGGATCATAATATGTATTTTGGATTTCCGCTGCTATGATGGTTTAGTTTTCAGCTTATGCAATGTCTCACCTGTTTTATGTCAAATTATGTTACTATTGTATTTTATTCTGTGCGCTGTGAGACATTCTACAGGTTCCTTGATAGTTCAGTGTTAGTTTCCTTTCTTCTGACGACTGTCCCGTGCTAGTTGGACATTAGCGCAGCGCATCTAATAGGAAATGTCGGCTGGTGCAGGGATGGCCGTCACATTTGGTATCATTGCGAGGTTGCATAGTTAATCTAGGGGAAGACACAAGGGAGAGATAGTATACGTATATGAGAGTGCGTATTTGTGATATTTTGGTTTTCTAAAGCTATATATATACTATTAGTATAACTAGGGATGAAGTCGCACTACATGGGCACCACTAAGGAGATAGTTAATGATTTTCTTTTTACAAATTGAACGATGAGCCGATATACGAGGAGTACGGGGTCAAGAGCAACCATTAGGGATGTTCCTGATATGAGGACGATGTTTACTACCTTCATGAGAGAGATGCTTATGGATGTTCAAGGAGCAGTTCCTAATACTACTAACGGTGGTGGTGCAGTAGTGCAGGCGCCTAGGGCCGATTTCGCCAAGCTATGCAAGGATTATACTAGTTTTGGTGGGAAGCCGTTCCACAGAATGGAATCGGCTATAGAGGTTCAAGATTGGCTTGATAGTTGTGAGCGCATCTTCGAGGATTTGGGAATCGATGATGCGATGAAGAAAAAGCTAGCATCGCATCAGCTGCAAGGACAAGCTATGAATTGGTGGAATGATATAAAAGCAGCTACTCCAGAGGATCAAGTTACTTGGAATCATTTTAAGGCCCGATTCAGTGATAAGTTTATCCCAGCTGCTCAGAAATCATAACTATTTAGGAAATTTCTGGAGCTTAAGCAGAATGGTAGGGCGGTCTCCAAATATATTGGTGAGTTCGATACCTTATCGAAATATGGATTGTCTCTTATTGATATGCTGAGAAGAAGAACGAGAAGTTCATAACTAGCTTAGATGACTACTTGGGGGAAAGTCTTATAAACCACATCGATGAGACGTTTGAATCTATTATGGGAAAAGCATTGAGATTGAATAGTCTTTACCTTAAGTCAAAGACCGATGTTGCTATTACAGCTGTAGAGGAGCCAAAACCGCAGGCAAGCGGTGGAGGCAAGAAGGAGTCTCAGATTAAGAGAAAATAGAACCAAGCTAAGGATGGTCAGAAAAAGAAGAACAAGAAAGATGTTGAGTGCTTTAGTTGTGGCAAGAAGGGCCACTATGTAACACCCCGTGTTTTCTATCAACCTTAAAGTAATGAATTAAAGAATAATTAATTTTAGATGTGAGAATTAGGGGGAACGGGTTACTCCATTGCGTTCGTCTCAGAATTCTTGTTGTGATAGAGTCCGAGTTTGCGTGAATTGGACTTCGTATGAAGAAGTTGCGGCCTTCGGAAGTTTCAAAATTCAAATTTAAACACAGAAGAGGGCAGGGCAAGAAAATTCTTGCCCCATGCTAGGTCCACCAGGGGGTCGACCCTAGTGTCGACCTACCCTACAGGTCGACCTGGGGGTCGACCTACCCCCCGGGCAGATCTGAAAAGATGACAAATTCTGACTCCCTGCTGAGTCATTAGGGCTGAGGTGTTATCCTTTCTTGACTGAATGGTCTTGATTGCTTCTAAGGTTAATCTGATAGCTCTAAATTAATTAAACCTCTATAAAAGCAACCTAACTCTCAACCCTAAGTCACAAATATTCATACCAAGAGCCGCCATGCCGTCAATGGTGAACCTAGAATAGCCATCATCTCTTTCAACTCAAAGGCAAGATAAAAGCTACATCAAAAATCAAATTAAATCTAATCTAATTCAACTAAGAGAATTCAACGATCTACATCAAAGGCGAGCAATTCAGTTTCAGAATATAGATCCCAAAACTCAAGAACTCCTTTTTGGTTGTAAGTGTAGTTATCTTTCAGATGTGAATAAATTAAAGACATGGTTTGTAATGAATTGTAAAATAGAATTGTATCAAGTTGTATGTGATGCTGATTCATGTTTATTCATGTCTATTCTATCATATATGCCTATGAACTATGTGGTCTATCAAACCTATCATGTTATGTGGAAATCGGTGAATAAACCTATGATGTTGTATAGGAATTTGGGAATGAAATTATTATATGTATGTTTGGTGATATTATGATACATACAAGTTTTAGGCTAAGTCATGTCATTTATGCCTAATTGTTTAGATCCATTATGCATACACGTTTAGATCTACGACCTTGTATAATTTGGTGATGACATCTATATGTTGTATGTCAATTTGGAAATTATTCCATGTTTATACAAATTAGGTGATGCTATCATGTTATGAATACATGCAAGTTTATAGGTTAAAAACATGATTATGTAAACCTATATGTTTAGGTCTACAACTTTATATGTTAGATCCATATGCCTTTATATTAGATCTATGTTGTCTTGATTTAACCCCTATGCAAGTTAACCACTACATGTCTAATTAGATTTTGGTAGTTTTATGTAATACTATTATTTTATGATTCATGTTGCATAGATCTAGTTTGCAAGTTCATAATTGAAAGTATATTATGCCAAGTTTATGTGACACATCTGTAGTTAGATCCATATTTTTGTATGATGTTGGAATGTTGCAAGTTCCTCTTTTTTCCCCTTTTAGTTTATTAGTTAGGATAAAATGTCGAGTCTAACATCTTATGTAATTTCGCGAACGTACAACGGGGGTAACATCAGGGAAAACATGAAACTATACATAATTGACACATTTGGCTCATAACCATATAAATGGTATGGCATTGAAATGGTATAATCTACTTAACAAAAAATATGAATTTGATTTAAAAGGAAAGTGGGCCATGACATTAAATTGTTGATAAATTTACATATAAGCATAAAGGGGATAAATATGTAAATTTAGAAAAGACGAATATGCCTAACCCGAGGTTTGACTGAGTTGTGGTGTAAAACTTCCCGGAACCGACCGGCACATCCAGTGACTACAACAATACCTGTCTAGTGTGGGTGGTTAGGGCATTGCACCCAAAAAGGACCCGAGGTTAGACTGAGTTGTGGTGTAAAACTGCCTGGAACCGACCGACACATCCATTGACCACAACAATACCTGTCTAATGTGAGTGGTTGGTTCTTTAATAAAGCTAAGTCAAGATTGGTAGGGTTAAGTCAATTAAGGAAACACTTAACCAATTCAACATGTTAACTAAAATAATGGGTGGGGTTAAGACACTTAACCAATTTAACATGTTGGCTGGAAAACCCTAGTAACGAGGACTCATTTCAGCAGTGACCCACATAGATGTATCATAGGACCCTGAACTAGGCAGGGTGGGGCACGATTACTGGGCTGAATTGTAAGTGGTCAAAACAGCGGCGGATGGTGCGTCAGTGTAGGTTCCGACGGAGTATGGTCGTGCAAGTACTCCGGAGTGGAAAAAGCAGGAACTGGGCATCAGTAGTCATACACTATGCATCTTGAATCGTGTCGGGTTGCCACCATAGGATTTGATGCACCCCGTGGTGGGACCAGCACAGATATCTACAGTCAAGCGGGGGTCGAATGACACACGTGATAAATACATGCGATTAGGATCCGATCGATATAAGGGGATCATTTCACCATGAACACATGGTGCTAGTTGGACAAGTATAAGTAGGTGCAGAGAATTAAACATGGGTGCGATGTTTATTCGGTTTATCCTGCCTTATATAGTTTTATGTTTGCTGTTCTGGTACTGTCCTATTTTCAGTTTATTCCTATCATGACCTTTTCCTTATTCACACACTGAAAAGTCACTGGACTTACTCAGACTTATGTCTGACCCATTTTCTTTTGCCTTCTTTTCTTCCGTTCCCCACCTCAGGTACCCAGGGAGGGAATAGCTCAGCTTGATTTGGACCGTTCATCTTTCCAAGCTTGAAGACTCTGTGATGTACGTCTTGGAATCTCTTATCTTTGGCTATGGTTTTGGACACACTAGACTTGGGGATTCATGCAGTTTTATTTATATGCTTCTTTATGTTTTAATCAAGACAGAGATTATGATGAAATGTTTTGGAAGTTATTTTGAGACAATTTACTGTAATGGTTTTTGTATAGAACCACGTATGAAATAAATGTTTGTTTTCCACTGCTTATATTTCTGTCTTGTAAATTTTCTGTGTCTTTTACCTATAATACTTCACCAAAGTTAAGGCATTCCCTTAGTGAGTGACCTTAACGGAGGTGGGGTGTTTCACACTATGCTAAGGATTATAGAGCCAAGCCAGTGGACAGGAAGTGCTTCAACTGTGGCCAAGTGGGAAATCTTAAGGATAAATGTCCCTGTTCGAGTGTTGTTTGATACTGGGGCTTCCCATTCCTTTATATCTAGTGACCTGGTAGATAGGTTGGGATTGGAACCCGAGATTTTCGATAGAATTTTGGTTGTGACGAACCCGATCGGTGGTTCGACTAGCCTTTGCATGATTTTTCGTAATTTGGTCTTATCGAGTCATGGATGTATGTTTACTTGTGATTGCTCTGTTTAGGGCTTTACTGGGTTTGGCATTATTCTGGGAGTCGATTGGCTCCAAAGGTATGGGGTGGTGGTTGACTGTGAGGGGTATCCGGTGACCGTTAGTGCGGATGATGGGCGGAGGGTACTATTTCGTAGCCTACCTAGTGATGGGATGATGACTAGTTTTCTAAATTCCCTCGACATCCCGCATGATGAGTTGTCAGAGGTGCCTACTGTTGGCGAGTATCCGGACATCTTCAGGGAAGTGACCGGACTTCCACCATATCGAGAGATTGAGTTTCGTAATGATTTATTGAAAGATGCCAGACCTATAGTGATGCCACTTCGTCGTATGGAGCCAAGGGAGCTACGAGAGCTCGAGGTGCAAGTGAGCGGTCTTTTCAAGAAGGGATTTATCTGAAGAAGTGTTTCTGAGTGGGGAGCACCAGTTGTATTTGCTACTAAGGCAGATGGTTCCCTTCGATTGTGTGTGGACTATCCTGAGTTGAACACGGTGAGAGGAAGAATAAGTAACCTCTTCCGTGGATAAATGATTTGTTTGATCAGTTAAGTGGAGCGAGAGTGTTCTCCCAGTTAGATATCGCGAAAGTTTTTCATCAGCTCCGGGTAGCAGCTGAGAGTATTCTTAAAACGGCATTTCGAACGCCGTTTGGATTCTATGAGTGATTGGTCATGCCATTCGGGTTGACCAATGCATCGACATACTTTGTGGATCTCATGAAAAGGGTATTCAGGGATCAACTGAATAAGTCTGTTCTTGTATTCGTGGACGATATCTTGGTTTATTCGAGGACAGAAGAGGAACACAAGGAACATTTGAGGATAGTGATGGAGGTGTTGAGGAAACACCAATTGAAAGAGAAGTTTTCTAAGTTTCACTTCTGGAGGAGGGAAGTGAGATTCTTGGGCCATGTTGTTTCCGAGAATGGGATTTTCGTGGACCCCGCAAAGGTGGCTACGGTATAAGATTGGTCTATGCCCGAGAATGCAACAGACATAAGCAGTTTCTTGGGGTTAGCTGGATATTATCGTAAGTCCATTCAGAACTTCTCTAAGATAGCGGCACCGTTAACTTAGTTGACCAAGAAGAATCAAGCTTTCATCTGGGACAGAAAGTGTGAAAATGCATTTAAGGGTCTAAAAGAAAATTTGACGTGCACACCAGTGTTAGTTATTCCTAAAGGGAACGAAGAAATGATGGTATAACGGATGCTTGTGGTATCGGATTAGGTGATGTATTGATGCAAGGAGGTAGGGTTGTAGCTTATGCTAGTCAGCAACTGAAACCGCATTAGAAAAAATATCCTACCCATTATTTGGAATTGGCAGCGATCGTGTTCGCGTTGAAGATGTGGAGACAATATCTCTTGGGAGAAAGATTAGAGTTGTTTACCGATCATAAGTCATTAAAGTAACTTTTCTCCCAAAAGGATTTGAATCTTCGTCAGTAGAGATGGTTAGAGTTTTTGGCTTCATATTGTTTCAATATCGCATATACACCCGGGAAGGGCAATGCGGTAGCTGATGCATTGAGCAAGAGACATGCCAATTTGAGGGCTATGTTTCTTGAATGGAAGCAACTGGAGTATATCCCAGGGTACGATTTCAGACCAAAGTGTGAACTAGATCCAGAGATGTTAGCAAATTTGACGATCAGACCGACTTTGATTGAGCAGACTGGTTCCAGTCAGAGGGATGATCCTAACCTATTGGAAATCATCTCCAAGTTAGAGATGGATATCGACGAGGAGATGAACAAGTGTGGGCTTGATCGAGAAGGATGGCTTTGTAAGAATGGGAGACTAGTTATACCCAACGTAAATGGATTGAGAGATGAAGTGCTTGGAGAATGTCATCACTCGAGACTGACTATACATCCCAGTAAGATGTATCGAGACATGAAGCAGACCTACTACTGGGAAGGGACGAAGAGAGACGTTGGGAAGTTTATATCCAAACGCATGAATTGTCAGTTAGTTAAAGATGAGCAAAAGGAGCCTAGTGGTTTGTTACAACCGCTAGACATTCCAGAATGGAAATGGGAACAAGTCTTGATGGATTTCTTCGATGGATTACCAAGGACTAGATCAGTTCATGATAGTATTTGGGTGATTGTGGATCAATTGATCAAAAATGCAGGGTTTATACTAGTCAAATCGAATAGGACGACATCTAAGTTAGCGGAACTGTATATGAAGTGGGTAGTGAGATTTCATGGAGTACCAAAAGGCATTATGAGTGACTGAGATCCGTTATATACCAGTGGGTTTGGGAAGAGCTTAGAAGAGGTGTTAGGGTCAGAATTACATCTCAGTATCACGCACCATCCTCAAACTGACGGTCAAACAGAGAGGGTTAATCGTGTATTAGAGGATCTCTTAAGAGCCTGTGTATTGGATTTTGGAGGGTCATGGGATGACCATTTGCATCTAGTTCAATCCGCGTATAATAATAGTTATCAGTCTAGTATTGGTATGGCTCCATTAAAGCTTTGTACAGAAGACCGTGCAACTCGCCATCATATTGGTTTGAAACCGGTGAGAAATTTGTGCTTGGGCCTGATGTAATAAGAGAAACTTCAGATTAGATCAAGGTCATTCAACAGCGGATGAAGGCTGCCCAAGATAGGCAGAAGAGCTATGCTGATAAAAGACGAAGAGAGTTAAAGTTCTCCATTGGGGACTTAGTATTCGTCTGGATCTCCCCGCTAAAGAATGTGATTCGATTTGGGAGGAGAGAAAAGTTGGCACCAAGATTTGTTGGTCCATTCCCAGTTCTAGAACAAGTCGGGAATTTACCGTATAGAGTAGAGTTACCAGATAAGATGGTAGGAATTCACAACGTATTTCATATTTCCTAGCCAAGGAAGTTCGTGCATGACCCTGATGTAACTATTTCACTGGATCAGTTGGATGATATTGAGGTGGATCCTAAGGCAGTTGGGAACCACAGGCTGATTCATATTGTAGAGTATGACATGAGGCAACTTCAAAGAAAGACGGTGAAGCTAGTGAAGGTCCAGTGGGGTGATAACGAGAATAACTGTACTTGGAAAACAGAGGAGAACATAAGGAGGTTTGTATCCAGAACTCTTTGCGTGGTAAGATTTTAAATAGCGATAGTTATTCTCTTGTTAGTAAACCACATACTAGGATAGACTTGTTGTGTTATGTATGTTTGGTTGCTTGTAAATGATTTATAAGCATGCGGGACACTTTTGTATGTTTTGGTTAAGGAATTTCAGGGACGAAATTTCTTAAGGGATGAGAATGTAACGACCCGCATTCTACGTATGGGGATTGTAGAATATTTGTTTCTCTTTGGTACGAAGTTGTATGGTCATGTAACTTTGGGAGATGAATATTGGGGTCATTTCCCATGTTCACGATTTTTGTTGAATTTTAAATGACCATTTTGTCCCTGGCAAATCTTGTTTCGCATATAACTTTTGATTGGCAAGGAGTTTTGACCTAAAACCACTTCCATTGGATTCGGATGATGGTTTAGCTTTCCGTAGAGTGGTCACATTAACCAAACGGGCTTACCGATTGGGAGATATGGCTGAAATAAGGTTTAGAAGGTGAAAAACAGCTTAACCGGGCCTAATTAGGATAATTAGCATATGGGCCCATAACCCTTTTCGGGATTAGGGTTATGTGGAGGCTAACGGGGTTTGGGGAAATCAGTTTTTATCATTTTATAGCCGCCACTTACACCTCTTGAACCCTAGCAATGGCCTCCAAACTCCAAATCGCCTTCTAATCTCATTATAATCACATATTGGCCTAATCAACATCAAATTAAAGCGGATTAGCATAGAGATCGAGGTAAAGCTACTGTGTTGCATAGAGATTCGACCCTAATCAGAAATATTTTCAAATCTGAGATTTATTTGTGGCTAAGTGTGTAATTAGCATGTTTTTGCACTAAATACAGCTAATTAGGAGTGATTAGTGTTAATTAACGAAATTAGGCATTATAAAAATATGGGAAAATACGTATAAATTCTTAAATATTATTTTATGCCTCTGTTAGAAATTTGGGTTAATTTGGACATGTTTTGCTAATTGTATGGTTAATTCATGATTAAGGAGATTAAGGGGAAAACATGGGTTTGGGTACGTTTGATCCGCGTTAACAAGTTAAAATTTTTATTTTTGTGTTTATGGTCGATTTTACATGTTACTATGACAGTTTGGAATGATTTGTGATTGCATAGAAAAGTTAGAATAGTCGAAAACGCTGTCATGTGGTGTAAATAGCTCGAAGGAAAAGTCATAGGAAATTGGTCATACCCCGTTCGTGGAGCACCTATCCCTCACGATCCGACCCGATCGTGACACCACCTTTCACGATCCGCCATGTCCTCTATGATCCGAGCACTTGAACCACGAGTCGAGCATCCAAGCTAGCCACGAATCGAGCCACTGTATCATGACCTGAGTGGGGTATCACGACCTAGATGGAGTCCACGAGTCGGTCACGAGATGGAGAGGACATGACCACGAGCCAATGCAGGGAAGGAGGATCACGACCCGGAGTTGGACCCATGAGCCGAAGCAATGGAGTGATCCACGAGTCACGAACCGATGCGAGGGGGCAAGCCATGAATCGAACCAAGACTTGGAGAAGCTGGATTCGAGCCGAACTGAAGAGTCACGAACTAGGATTATAACCAAAAACTCGAGATGCTAAGGTAGTCCAAACGAGAAGTTGTAGCCTAGGATCCAGATGGGAACCAACGAGTTAACTTCGTGGTTGGTCTTTGCTATGGGACATGCGAAAAGGGGTTTTTGATGTATGTAGCTTTGATTCACCACTGAGAGATGTATTTGGCTATGGATCAGTGTAGTGGAGCCGTCAGGACTTCATGGGGAAAAGTGATCGTAGCAAGGCTATGAACCAGTGCAGTGGAGTCGTCATGACTCCAAAGGGGCAAAGTGGACATAACAAAGGATTAGTGGTCGTGGATCAGTGTAATGGGGTCATTATGATGCCCAAGGGCAAAGTATTTGCAGCGAAGTATTGGGTGATCAAAGTGGTGGATATCATACACTTTATGCACTGAGTGAGAGATGTGAGGTTGATTGCTATGTTTGATGTTTGCTGTCATCATGACACGCACACTCCCATTTTCACATTGTATGTTAGTGCTACCTTAGAGTGTTGTACATCTAGTTGTGCTAACTCTTTGGTTGCAAGTCCAGGTTTTGTTATATTCTTATACCTGTTATTTGTTCATCTTAGAGATGTATACTTGCTACCACTCATACCAGACTGTTGTCTGATCTAGAATTTTATGTTTCTTCTTATTACTCTGGGTGCTCACACGAGCAGACTAGAGAAAGGTTAGATGGTTGCACGAGTAGCTGCATCGAAAACGAGCAGAAGGCTTCCACATAAGATACATACATACATATATATATATATATATATATATATATATATATATATATATATTTGTCCTCCCTGTGCCGTAGCGGGTCACTACTATGGGCATTAGTAGTGTACCTTTCCTATTTTGCTTTAGAGAAATAATCTTGAAGTTGTAATAATGATTTTGGATCATAAGATGTATTTTGGATTTCCGCTGCTATGATGGTTTAGTTTTTAGCTTATGCACTGTCTCACCTGTTTTATGTCAAGTTATGTTACTATTATATTTTATCCTATGCGGTGTGAGACATTCTAAAGGTTCCTTGATCGTTCAGTGTTATGTTTCCTTTCTTCTGATGATTGTCCCGAGCTAGTTGGATATTGGTGCAGCGCATTTCGTGGGAAATGTCGGCTGGTGCGGGAAGGGCCGTCACAAAACGCAACTCATACAACATCTAGTTATATCTCATGGAAGCCACCTTAATCGAACTTGGTATCCCATAAGCACAAGCCCCAAAGGCCGAAACCAATATCAGACAAGCATCTAAGGAACATCTTATTCGAAGTCAGAAAATCTCTGCGGGATGGTACAATCAAAGCAACAAAGCATTCAAACGTCCATGATTGACTCTGGCTATCACCGCCATCCTTGCTTTGGAATCCTCGTTATTGTATGACTGGCTAAACGATTTGCCATCAATTGTCAAGGACCATACATGATGCCCCAGTTCTAGCAAAACTCCACATGTTATGCTCAACACATGCTACACGCTATACTCAACACGTGTCTAGGCCATTCACGATACCCAAGGCACTCGACCTACAATTGGTCTTCAATTGTACCTCTGCTTTGAGTCTGCTAGAACCTGCGACAACGATAATTCCTTGGCCTTCGTCTCTCTAGTCGTTATAAGTACGACTATTAATTAGCTCAGAACACTTTAGAGCTGTCACTTCACACGAACTCAATACATCCTTGAGTTGTCATACCATTCGTTGTTTTACGCCGACCAATGAACACTTTTCAACACTTCAAAGCTTCCCAATTGAATTCACTTTGAAGTCACATCATCACCAGAAATGTCCGACCAGAAATAGTTGACTAAAAATGGCAGAAACGGATGACCAGAAATGGCTGAGTATAATAGGCCAACCCAACTTTGTTCCGACCCTACTTTGGTCCGATCCAATTTTAGTCTGACCCAACTTTAGTCCGACCCAACTTTCATTCGACCCAAATTTGGTCGGACCCAACTTTGGTCTGACCCAACTTTGGCCCGAACCAACTATTGTCTGACCCAATTTTGTCTGTCCCAACTTTAGTCTGACCTAAACTTTGGTCCAACAAAACTTTAGGCCGACCCACTTTGCGGCCGATCCAACTTATGGCCGACCCAAAACCTGCATATTGCAATTCAACTCCGATTTCGACCAAAACTTCCCCAAACGATAAACCCAACGAAACTAACACATCCAATTCATCAACAAAGATTACAAGCATGTTTTGAAATCAACAATATCATCAATATGAGAATCCTATCAACGATAATGTCAAATTCACCACAATCACCACAAATATGCATATGAACAAAAACCATGGATCTAACTTGCACATTCGTACGAAATATCATAGAAATTACCTATCTAAACTTGCTAAATCGGATCCTAGGGTTATTTATATGAAAATAAACTTACCAATGCATAGATTTAAGGAAAAACACTTGAATTTGCTGAAAAACAAGACTTACTACTCATACACTTCATTGAATCCATGTGAGAGATGTAAATCACTCATCGATTCTCCAAAACAAGCTAAAATGGTAGAAATAAGGATTTGGACACTAAGCACATCGCACCAAACACCTTGATCCGATGAATACTTGCATTGATTGATGTAGATCTAGCCTCCAATGGCGTAGATCTAAGATTCCCCTCCTTGGATTTGGATTTTTAATGGTGGAAAGGTGTTAGAGGAAGAAGGAGATCAATGCCTCCAAATGAGAGAATGGAAAAGTAAACTTTTCCCTCCTCTCTCACCCCCTATTTGTAGGATTCCACCAGACCACTAATGGGCCTTTCCAACTCAGCCCACTAAAGCTCCAAAACCTGAACAGCCAACCGTTAAACCTTAAAACAACTATTCCTCCCAAACCGCGGAGCCAAATATTTAATGTTACTACTCTATGGAAAGGCGATCATCAATTCCTTTCCAATGGCATAGGTTTCATCCCCTGATTCGACCTGAGTCAAAAGTTATAACCTGTATAAGACTGAAAGAAGCAAAATGGTCACAAACAAAATTGGTAAAAATTACGGACATGTCTTACATCCCCATAAACAACATACTAAAAGATGAGAATGATCCAACCCTCAGGGAATAAAATAAAAATATTTTACGATCTTTCGATATGTAAAGTGCAGGCTGTTACGTTCTCCTCCCCTTAAGAATTTCGCCCTTAAAATTCCAAGCAAACACAAGCAATCACAACGATTCTGCATGCCTATCATCCATGAGAAGCCAATTTTTTTTATCATCCAAACTAGCAACCATCAAACCATGCATCCATAGCCTTATCCTAGCATGCAGAATTCTATCAAACAACAACAAAGATAACAAAATCAACAAGTAATAATGATGGCGTGATTTCAATGGGTCATATGGACGAAGAGTTTTGGATGGGTCGTCTTTGTTCTCTCCCCCGTCTCCCATGTAACATCGTCGCTATCCCCGCTCCATTATACCTTAACTAAATTAAATGTCTTTTCCCTAAGTTGTTTCATGTCATTCTCCATAACACAAAGCTGCTTACAAGATTTCATAACTATGAACCCAACTATAAGGTTGACGTACTACTCCTGAGGTACTACAACATCTGGACCATGCGAATATTTCGTAGGAACGATACACGAAAAGCGTTATGCACACACGACATCTTCTCGAGTAACTCTAATCTATATGCGAGATTTCCAATTTGCTCGACTATCGAAAATGGTCCAATCAAACAATAACACTTAAGCCACCCACCGCATCGTTTAGAAGCGTTGTTGAAATCTCCTCCAACTTGACTAATCGGCCAGAATACCCAACCGACCGACCCACTTGCTTCCTCAACAAAACTTGAACTTCAACCCGACCGACCCAATCACAACCAATCGACCCGATAGGACTGACGACGTATGGACTGACCTGACCCAAAAGTTTAACCGACCCATTTCCTGGCATGGTTCTAGGTAGTCCATCGATAAAATCTATTGATACTTGCTCCCACTTCCATGTAGAAACTTCCAATGGATGAAGTAACCCACTCGACTTCTTTTGTTCAGCTTTCACCAACTGACAATTCATACACTTGGAAATGAACTTTCCAATATCTCGCTTCATTCCCTTCCAGTAGTAAAATCGCTTCATGTCCTGATACATCTTATTACCACCAGGATGAATCGTCAACTTCGAGTGATGACATTCCCTCAGAACCTCATCTCTCAATTTGTTGATATTAGGAATAACTAATCGCCCTTGCTTCCGAAGCTAACCTTCTCGATCGACTTCGAACTCTTTATCCTCTGGTTCCAATCCTTGCATAAACTCGATAAGCTTTGCATCTTTCTTTTGGCTCTCACCAATCCTTTCGATAAGAGTAGGTCTTATCGACAAGCCTGCCAACACTTTAGGTTCCAACTCACAACTTGGCCTGAAATCAGATCTTGCCAAATACTCAAGACTCTTCCATTCCAAAAACATCGCTCCTAAACTTGCGTGTCTTTGACTTAACACATCTGCAACTGCGTTACCTTCACCCGGAGTATAGGCTATACCAAAATCATATGACGCCAGAAACTCGAACCATCGTTGCTGCCGAAGTTTCAAATCCCTTTGGGAGAAAAGATAATTCAATGACTTGTGATCCGTAAACAACTCGAATCGAACTCCCAACAGGTAATGTCTCCACATTTTCAGGGAAAACACAATTGCCGCCAACTCCAAATCATGAGTTGGATAATTCCTTTTATGCTGCTTCAGCCGTCGACTCGTGTAGGCCACAACCTTATCCTTCTGCATTAGCACTGCTCCAAGTCCAGTACCACATGCATCGGTGTATATCACCATTTCTTCGTTCCCACATGGAATGGTCAGCACAGGAGCACTCGTCAATCTTTCCTTTAGGATACCGAACGCTTGCTCACACTTTACATCCCATGTGAACACATGGTTCTTCTTCGTCAATCCTATCAATGGTGCAGCTATCTTGGAGAAATCCTTGATAAACCGTCGGTAATATCCTGCCAACCCTAGGAAACTTCGAATATCCGTCGCATTCTTAGGTCTATCCCGGTCCTGGATTGCTGCCACTTTAGCGGGGTCAACCGCTATCCCATTTCCAGAAACTACATGGCCTAAGAATCTCACTTCATCCTCCCAGAAGTGACACTTTGAGAACTTAGCTTTTAGCCGATGCTTTCGTAAGATCTCTAACATAACTCTCAAGTGCGTCTTGTGTTCTTCCTCATTCCTAGAGTAAACCAGAATATCATCCATGAATACAAGCACAAACTTATTCAACTGGTCTCTAAACACTCTATTCATAAGATCCACGAAATTCGCTGTTTTGTTAGTCAATCCGAATGGCATCACCAACCATTCAAAGAATCCAGATGGTGTCCTAAAAGCAGTCATCGGTACACTATCCTTAGCCACCCTCAACTGGTGAAATTTTGTTGCCAAATCCATTTGAGAAAACACTTCGGCTTCGTGAAGCTGATCGAACAAGTCATCTATCCTTGGCAACGGATACATGTTCTTCTTAGTCACCTTATTTAGCTCACGATAATCCACACACAATCTTAACGAGCCATCCGCCTTGGTTGTAAACACCATTGGTGCACCCCATTCGGAAACGCTTCTCCGAATGAATCCTTTTCCCAAAAGGTCATGAACCTGCACCTCTAACTCTCGCTGTTCCTTAGGTGCCATCTGCCTAAGAGGCATAACAATTGGTTTAGCACCCACAACCAAATCGATTCTAAACTCGATATCACGATGCGGCGACAACCCTTTGACCTCATCAAAGACATCTTTATACTCCTTAGCGATCAGCACAGATGACAAGTCTTCTTGTGGAATCACAAGAGAATATAGATAACTAACGAAGACACCCTCTTCGTGCTTACACTTTATCAACACCTTCGCCCTTCCACATCCTCGACTCTCACCTCTAGCTTCTCGCAATTCACCCTTACCGCATACCTCTTGAGCCAATCCATGCCCAAGATAATCCCAAACCCAGCAAAGTTAAGAACAAAGCAATCACACACAAAAAAACAACCATGACCCGACAACACTACACCACGGCACAACATGCAAAAACTGGACGAACCCCTAACTGGATTAGTCACGATCAATTGTCTGTCACAAATCCCAAGAAAAATTTCTCGTTCTTTTGATAAGGGGTGTCCACATATGAACAAGCATACTTCGACAAGTCTCGAAGTCAGAAATATAGTCAAGAACTAGACGACCATTCTGTTTAAGCTCCACGAATATCTTAAGCAGAACAAACTTCTACACGGCGGAGATAAATTTTGCTTCAAACTTAGCTTGGAATAACTCCCATGAAATATCCTATTTAGGTGTCTCAAATGTGATAAAGTTCCACCAGTCCATTGCTTTGCCCACTTACTGCCTTGATGCAAGTTTCCTCTTTGTTGCATCATCAATAACCATGTCCTTGAAGATTCGGACACAAGTATCCATCCACCTTTGAACCTCTTCAATTGGTTCAGTGCCCTTAAAATGCTTCCCTCCCAATGATGTAAAGTCTTTGCATAGCTCTGCAAATTCTATAGATCTATGCACTGGAACTCCTACCTCAACCGTAGCTGCCACTGGAGCGAGGTTCCTTCGAAGACATGCTTCCATCATGGCTTCAAACATGGTCGGGTAATCAGATGCCCCGCCATTACCCCTTCCAGGCATAGTTTCTTCCCTAGAATAATGTCTCGTATAGCATCGACTCACTCTAAATCTGCAAACAAGAATGATTAGCTACTTTCAAGAAAAATAGCTAAAGCAAGTACAAACGCTACTACTATATATGCTAATATATATAGTAAGCATCAAACTGAAATCTACAAATACGTCTCTCATACTTAGTTACATCTTAGAACTTTGGCTACAATCGTTGACCAGAGCTCTGACACCAAAAATGATGACCGCCCATAGCCCCCGCACTATACAAGAGAAATAATGCGCTGAAGGGTGTGTTAGGCAGCTATGGGCGATTGTCAAGTTATGGTATATAAACGAAACCTTTTGTAAACTCACAGGGCAAGGATAAAATATATTAGAAATTATACAACAGGTAGTGAAAGTGAAGCAGAAAACGTTAAACTTTCATAACAACTAGAAAGTATCTCCCATACATGTGGATAGCAACAATAGTGTCTGTACAATTTACTTTACTATAGTACTCAGAGAAATAGCAAGTAGCGGAAATCCAATTATTAGATAGTAGTAAAGATAGTACGCCAGCCTCCTACTTGCCATCGATCAGCATCACCGTTCCCACTAAGGCATCACCTGTTACCTGCTACTTAGTCTGCCTATCAAACAATCGGATGAACAACGCAAAGTAATAAGAGGGAAACATAAAACCTTGAATCAGACAACAATCTTAGTGAGCGATAAAAGAACTAACAAACTTCTTCAATAAAGTATATGAGAATGGGTAAATAAACAGCTAATATACCCAGCTCTAGAGAGGAACTTACACCTTGCCTTCCCCCTACCTGAAAGTGATAGCCTTTACGATCCGTAAATCAAAAGGGACAACAATTCAGCCACGACAATTAGAATAACCATTCATACATGGAAAAAGCAACTCATTCAAAATCTAGTTATATCTCACGAAAACCACCTTAATCGAACCTGGTATCCCATAAGCATAAGGCCCAGAGGCCGAAACCAATATCAGACAAGCACCTAAGGAGCACCTTATTCGGAGTTAGAAAATCTCTGTGGGATGGTACAACCAAAGCAAACAAGCACTCAAACATCCATGACTGACTCTGGCTATCACCGCCATCCTTGCTTTGGAATCCTCGTTATCGTATGACTGGCTAAACAATTTTCCATCAATTGTCAAGGACCATACACGTCGTCCCGGTTCTAGCAAAACACCACATGCTATACTCAACACATGCTAAACACTATACTTAACATGTGTCTAGGCCATACACGACACCCAAGGCTCTTGACCTACAATTGGTCTTTAATTGTACCTCTACTTTGAGTCCACTAGAACCTACGACAACAATAATTCCTTGGCATTCGTCTCTCTAGTCGTTATCAAGTACAACTATTAATTAGCTCAGAACACTTTAGAGTTGTCACTTCACACGAACTCAATACATCCTTGAGTTGCCATACCATTCGTTGTTTTACGCCCATCAATGAACACTTTTCAACACTTCAAAACTTCCCAACTAAATTCATTTTGAAGTTACATCATCATCGGAAATGTCCAACCAGAAATGGCAGAAATGGTTGACCAGAATTGGCTAATCGGAATAGGCTGACCCAACTTTGGTCCAACCCAACTTATGTCCGACCCAACTTTGGTCCGACCCAACTTTGGTCCGACCCAACTTTACTTTGGTCCGACCCAACTTTAATTCAACCCAACTTTAGTCCGACCCAACTTTGGTCCGACCAACCTTAGTCCCAGCTTTATGCCGACCGAACTTTGGTGCGACCAAACTTTGGTCCGATCCAACTTTGGTCCAACCCAACTTTAGGCGGACCCACTTTTCGGTCGACCCAACTTATGACCAATCCAAAATCTGCATATTGCAATTCAACTCCGATTTCGACCAAAACTTCGCCAAACGATAAATCCGACGAATCTAACTCATCCAATTCTTTAAAAAGGATTACAATCATGTTATGAAATCAACAATATCATCAATATGACAATTCTATCAACTATAATGTCAAATTCACCAAAATCACCACAAATATGCATATAAACAAAAACCATGGATCTAACTTGCACATTCGTATGAAATATCATAGAAATTACCTATCGAAACTTGCTAAATCAAATCCTAGGGTGATCTATATGAAAATGAACTTACCAATGTATAGATCTAAGGAAATACACTTGAGTTTGATGAAAAACATGATCTACTACTCATACACTTCATAGAATCCATATGAGAGATGTAAATCACTCACCGATTCTCCAAAACAAGCCAAAATGGTAGAAATAAGAATCCAAACAGCAAGCACCTCGCACCAAACACCTTGATCCGATGAATCCTTGCTAAGATTGATGTAGATCTAGCCTCCAATGGTGTAGATCAATGATTTCCCTCCTTGGATTTGGATTTTTAATGGTGGAAAGGTTTAGAGGGAGAAGAAGATCAATGCCTCCAAATGAGAGAATGGGAAAGTAAACTTTTTCCCTCCTCTCTCATCCCCAATTTATAGGATTCCACCAGCCCACTGACGGGCCTTCCCAACTCAGCCCACTAAAGCTCCAAAACCTGAATAGCCAACCGTTAAACCTTAAAACAGCGATTCCTCCCAAACCGCTAAGCCAAAATTTTAATGTAACCAATCTACGGAAAGGCAACCATCAATTCCTTTCCAATGGCATATGTCTCATCCTCTGATTCAACCTAAATCAAAAGTTATCCCCTGTACAAGACTAAAAGGGGCAAAATGGTCGCAAACAAAATTGTTAAAAATTGTGAACATGTCTTACATCCCCATAAACAACGTGCTAAAAGATGAAAATGATCCAACCCTCAGGGAGTAAAATAAAAATATTTTACGATCTTCCGATACGTAAAATGCAGGCTGTTACAGCTAAAGCGGAAGCTAAAAAGCATTGATTTAGCGGATGCAGCGGAAAATAGTGGGGTTAGAAGTGGATCAAATGTTCATCAATGCTAAATTGAAATATCATAGTGGTTGAAGAGCGCTATGAGCTATAGCGGGGATATTACAGGGCTTTAGCGGGGCTTTAACTGCGATCTCACATCAATATGCTTTGACTTTGCATGAAAAGTGGAATTCTTAGCAAGATGGATTGCACTTTGACTATCATAATACAACACATACCTCTTTTGTGAAAATCCAAGTTGATGAACAAACTGCTTCAACCACAACAACTCCTTACATGCCTCTGTCCCTGCAACAAACTCTGACTTAGCAGTAGACAAAGCCACACATTTGTGTAGCCTAGATTGCCAAGACACTGCTCTCCCTGCAAAAGTGACCAAATAACCCAAAGTAAATTTTCTTGAGTCAATATCACCTGCCATATCAAAATCTGAATAACTAACGATACAAAGCTTGTCACTCCTAGAATAAAGCTTCATTTCAGCAGTGCCCTGTAACTATCTCATAATCCACTTTACAGCACTCTAATGCTCTTTACCTATATTAGAAACAAATCTACTAGCCAAACCTACATCATGAGCTATATCGGGCCGAGTGCAAACCATTGCGTACATCAAACTAGCCACGGCGGAAGCATAATGAACATGCACCATCTTCTCCTTCTCTTCAGTTGTAGAAGGACACTGTTAGAACTCAACTTAAAAGGCATAGCTAGTGGAGTACTCATAAGCATTGCTTTCTCCATATTGAACCTTTTAAGCACTCTCTAAATATATGCTTCCAGTGGCATCCATAACTTTTGAGCCTTGCGATCACGAATAATTCTTATTCCTGAAATGTTTCATCGCCGGACCAAGTTCCTTCATGGAGAAAGTCTTGTTTAACTGTTGCTTCAAACTAGCAATCAGGTCTACATTTTGCTCTACAATAAGCATGTCATCAACATAAAGTAGCAAAATGGTAAAATCATCATTAGCAAATTTCTTCAAGAAAACACAATGATCATTTTATATCTTTTTGTATCCTTGCTCCCCCATAAAAGAGTCAAATTTGCGATACCATTGTCTTAGAGCTTGTTTTAGACCATACAAACTCTTCTTTAATTTGCACATAAATTCTTCCTTCCCTTTAACTTTGAAGCCCTCTGGTTGTTCCATGTAAATGTCTTCTTCAAGATCACCATAAAGAAAAGCGGTCTTTACATCCAACTACTAAACTTCTAAATTCAAACTAGCAACAAGACCCAGAATAACTCTGATGGAAGACATCTTGAAAACCGGGGCAAATATCTCTTCAAAAACAACTCCCTTTCATTGGTTGCATCCTTTTACAACAAGTCTTTCCTTGAACCGTAGCGTCTTTACATTTTCTTCTAGCTTCCGCTTGTAAACCCAACAATTTTTCAAAGCCTTTTTCCCTTCGGTAGTTTCACTAGATCAAAAGTGTTGTTATCATGCAATGATTTCATTTCTTCTTTCATTGCATCCGACCAAAGTTGCTTATCGTCGCTTTCTATAGCTTCCTTAAAGGTCTCAGTTTCTCCTCCATTAGTTAAGTGAACATACTCGGAAGAAGGATACATAATGGAAGGAAGTCGTTCCCCGGTAGATCGAATTACAGTGGTTGTTTGAGTTTCCAGAGAAGAATGATGATCAGTTTCAGCGTCTTCCTTATGGGGATCATTTTCCTCAGGTACATGACCTTCATTGTCATCTTCTTGTACATGCTCAGTTGGAGTTGGTGTAGGAGTTACAAGAGTCAAAGGAGGCAGATCTAAATCAACCAGATCATAGCTACTATGAGATACAGTTTCTTGTGATTTCTGAATGTCTTCGATTGTTTGGTCTTCAACAAAGTCTACATCCTTGCTACGAATCAATTTCTTCTCTATACGATCATAAAACATGTAGTAGCCAAACTTATCAAGACCATAGCCCACAAAGATGCATTGACGAGTCTTGGAATCCAGCTTCGATCTTTTATCATTAGGCACATGCACAAATACCTTACACCCGAAGACACATAAATGACAGTAAGAAATCTCCTTGCTAAGCCAAACCTTATCTGGAACATCACCATTCAAAGAAAAACAAGGAGACAAATTATTCACATGTGTAGATGTAAACAAAGCTTCACCCCAAAAGTGTTTTGGTAACTTTGCCTCTGAAAGCATGCACCTCATTCTCACTAACAAAGTCCAATTCATTCTTTCTGCTACACCATTAAACTGTGGAGTCTTCTTTGGTGTAAACTGATGCCGAATACCTTCTGCCTTACAATATTCATCAAGTGGACCGAGTTACTCACCACCATTGTCAATATGTAAACGCTTTGACTTTTTACCAGATTGTCTTTCAACCAAGGCTTGAAACTGGTTAAAAACAACAAGTACATGATATTTTGTTTTTAAGGCATATGTCCACAATTTCTTTGAATAATCATCAGTAAAAGTAACAAAGTAAAGTGAACCCCTAAAGGTCTTAACTTTTAACGGACCACAAACATCAGATTGAACAAGATCAAGAAAACCTAATTTTCTTGAAGGAGGATATCTCTTAAAGGAGACCCAATTCTGCTTTCCTGCAAAATAATGAGGACATTTGTCCAATTTTACACACTTCAAATAAGGTAGTGAATTTTTCTTCATTATACAACTTAGCCCCTTTTCACTTATATGGCCAAGTCTTCTATGCCACAATTTTGCAAGATCATCATTTGCCACATTTACAAAATCAATGGGAATTGAGGCTTGCGGCAAGTACAGGCTTGTGTGCTTCTTCCCACAATCTTGCACCATGTTTCCTTTAGTAAGCTTTCATTAACCGTAATGAAAAGTGTTGTAGTAGCCATCATCATCAATTTTGCCGTAGAGATCAAGTTTAATCGGATTTCTGGAACATGTCTAACATTTTTAAGCATTAACTTTGCTCCAATGTTGATCACCAAACATACATCTCCAATGCACACAACCTAAGCCACACCATCATCACTCATCTTTAACAACCCAAAGTCACTAGGTGTATAAGATGTGAAGAATTCCTTCCGAGATGTCACATGTAGTGATTCTCCACTGTCATTGACCCAACTCGACACATATTTAGCAAGGTTCACATAACTCTCATCATGTACGATGATAAGATCACCATAAGTTGCAGTAGCATCTCTATCATCATTACTGAAATCCGTTTGATCTTGCTCTTATCATCCATGCCTTTGCCACCCTTATTGTCCTTTTTCCACTTATAGCAATATTTCTAAATGTAATCGGATTTATCACAATAATTACACTTTATATTTGCGTATCTTCCATGAGATTTGCTTCTACTTTTGTCTCTGGAATATGGTTCTTTACTCTTTCTTCTTCCTCTATTTTCAGCAACATATGCTTCCTCGGATGAAGAAGACACACCATGAGAATTCTTCCTTATCTCCTCATTCAAAATACCAACTTTGGCAATATTTAGTGTAACTTTGCCATGTGGTGTTGAGTTACAAAGTGTCGTTTCGAAAGTGTCCCATGAATCAATTAGAGTGCCAAGTAACAAAAGTCTCTGAATTTCATCATCAAAATTTATATCCATAGCTGATAATTGTTGGATAATGCCATGAAAATCATTCTGGTGATCAGAAAGTGACTTGCTTGAATTGTACTTCAAGCCCATCAATTGCTGGATAAGTACAATTTATTGTTTCCAGACTTATTAGCATAATGGGATTCCAGTTTTTGCCATAGTGATCTAGCATGAACATCATCATTTATATGATTCAAAACATTATCATCAACCCATTGACGAATAAATACACTGATCTAGAATGATCAGGATCATCAGTTTTACCTTTCGGTTTTTCATTACTAAACACGGGTAAATGCCAAATTTTGACGTACAAGTCTCTAATTTTTCTTTTCCATATATGATAGTTAGCTCCATTCAAACTAATCATTCAGCTAGTGTTGATATTACTAGAATCCATCAGGGGATTACTACAAATAAACTAACCTTGTTCTGGTACCAGTTTGTTATGAATGACACAGACAATCCCAGTAAAATGCACCACAATAACTAATGATCAATGCAAATGATCAACAGAACAAGAGATAATAATAAAACAAGACCACACACCAATTTTTAATGTGGTAAACTTCTTCAATGTGAAGAGTAGAAACCACAAGACCAATGACGGGGGTCCACCCAAACTTCTCTTATTATGATAATGGAGTTATACACAAATCCAAATCAAAACAACAAAGTGGATACACAAATTATCCAATAATAGTTAGCAATAACAGCATCAAAACAAAAGCGAGAAGAGTGGAAAATATCACAGGAAACAGAGCTCAGAAATGATGTGACATCTTGTAAAAACACACCAGTAAAGGGCAATCTCAAAGTAGTAGCAGTAGCCCACAAAGCCTCGGAGAAGCTGACAATGTTTTGATGGTGGATATCTATTTACCAATGTTGTTCGAATTGATGTTGTTGCTGCCAAAATGTGGATATGTATATATAGCCACCAAAAAGACAAGTGGAATCTCCATTCAACAAACTTATTAAACAAGATGACTATTCCCATCAAGATGTAATTACCAAGGCATACCAAAGGTCAGTAAGTCACCTTTTCAAATAAATACACGAAATACCGTAGCAACAATTATTGCTCCAAATAAATATGATTTTTTTCCACGTAGAAAGGGACCCATTCCCAACAGTAATAACTAATTTCTCTTGTTATTGTTACTGTTACTTATGAAATGATAACATCGATGCAAAACATCTTGGATTTAACGCAATAGTAAAGTATTGGTTGATCTATGAATAAAATTTACGAAGATAAGAGATGAAATGTAATTGCTGAACAAAAGTTGCTTTATTAATTTTCTCAAAGATTATTTGAGTACAAAATAATGTGTATTACAGTAATATATATAGATGTACACCAACTTTAGTATTTTTCTTTTGGGCTTGACATTTTTGCATGCTTTTCCATATACTAAATTGAGGTAATGAACTTGAACATTTAACTTTTGCAAACCCGACTTGTTTAGCATTAATAGAAATGTCTTTAGAACCGATGCTTTATTATTTCTTAACGTCCCCACTCAAATCTAGTTTTCCTGAAACCCTGGATTTTCCACCATCATCGAATTATCAAATCGGAAGAAATAATATCCTCTTTTCTAACATATGAACAAATGAAGAGTGAACCTAGGTTGAATCTCAAGTATTTGTGAGCTTTTAATCGAAATTAAAGCCCAGCTTCAATTATAATATCTGGTTCTTTGACGAAGAGAATGCTAAAGGTTTGATATTTTAGGGCTTGCAATTTTGTTGTTAGATGAAGCTTTGCATCCTTTGCTGTTGATGTTTGAGGTTCAAACTTTTTCCTTGCTGTCACCGTTATCACGGCGAGCGACTAGTCGTCGATTAGTAGAGGTTGAGGCAATGGCTTGAAGCCTTGACTCGTAATTTGTAATTATTTTGGGCGACTAGAATGAAATAGGTCGATTAGTTGACTAGGCAGAACGACTTGCCAACTAATTTTGAATTGGGCCAAAAAAGTCGAACCCAAACCTGCTTCTCTCCTGTCTCGCCGCCTCTCCTGTGCAAAATACAAATCAGCCAACGACATAGGCATTTAACATCTAAGATATGTAGATTTAAAATGTGAAAACATTTTAGATATTGAAGTCTAGTTTTCAATATGAAGAATGCGGTTTTACAAACATTATGCCATTTTATATAACATGTTTCCCTCCAAGAATCACTTTATATTGCTGGCATGTCACTAAGATTACTGCCTATATATTATTGTTGTAACTTTTTATTGCTGCCATCAAGAAACAGAGGTATGTTAGTACATGCAAGAATTTTATCTGTACGTATTAGTTTGAAATTTAGAACTACATATATGTATTTATTTATCTATCTATCGACTAGTCTATGAGTAGTCGACTAGTTGGACCTCTGTCGACTCGGCTCGACTTACCGTTGTAATAACCATGCTTGTTGTTTGTGTTTTTGCTTTGATTTTTTGCTTCCTAAATGTTCATACCATCTCAAAATCTTTCGAAATTAGTTACTGAAATATCTTTAGTCAATATGTCTGCACATAAATGTATTCTTGGTATGTGGTGGACTTGTAGCGCTCCTATCTAAACTAATTCACAAACGAAGCACAAGTCTATTTCTATAGTTCAGTCGAGGAATGTTGAATTAATTCTTTGAAGTGTTGTTACACCATAATTTGTGTTTAATTTAACTGTCTAACTTTAGTGCACTTAATAGTGACTGGATCCATTTGATTTCAATTGTGACACTAGTTACACTTGTATACTCTGCTTTTGTGCTAGATCTTGATATAGTGGTTGTTTCTTTGAACACCAAGAAATTAGACTGCTTACAATATGAACATAGTAGCCAGTTGTTTATCTCCTGTCATCTGGATCATATGTCATGTCCGCATCTGCTTAACTAGTTATATTTATTTGCTTACATGCATTTAGTATTGATCCATAGTTGATAGTTCCCTTGAGATATCGTAATTTTTTTTACTGTAGTTTTCTATTATTCACTAAGAGGATTTTGCACAAATTGAGAAACTGTGTTTAATAAGTAATATCTGGTCGTGTCATGGTTGCATGCTATAATGCATCTATAACACTACTGTATTGTTTAACATTAAATATGGCTTCTAGCCTATATTTAGAGAAGTTTCGATTGCTTATCGTAGGAATAGGTTGATGATTAGCGTTGTCTATCTTTGTTTTAATTAGCTAATCATATATGTACTTCATTTAGCACAAGGAAATTTTTGAATTTGATCTTCTCTTGACCTCAATGCCTAAGTAGTAATTTAAATCACCAAATCTTTTATTACGAATTAATGATTGAGGTATTGAGTGAGATATCAATATCTACAATGTTTTTTCCTATAATAATCATATCACCAACACATATTAGTACGTATATAGTAGATGAGTTGTTCGTTTTGATAAGTAAGTGTTGGATCTAGATTAACTCTAGAGGGGGGTAAATAGGGTTTATTGAATTTTATTGCTGAGTTCATATCTTACATGATATTAAAATAAATATCAGAACAGATAACAGTAGTAAGTATAAAAGAAGAAAGTAAATGACACATAGTTTTTACCCAGATTCGGCAGACTCTGCCTACTGCTGCATTCACTAATGTTTCTACTAGGTAATAGAACAGATCCTGCTTACAAGACCATGTAAACTCGCGAACCCTCGCTCCTATTCTAATCCTACGCTCAAAACCCCAGACTGATCTATATCCCCTCGATCAGATTTCCCCGGATTACAACTCCTTAACCCGTATCCTTAGTTTCTACAGACTCTAGTAAACTGCCAGCTAAGACCCTAACTGGACTCCCTAGAATTTTACAGACTCTAGAAACTGTTCGAATGGTTTACAAAGAAGAAAAAATTTAAAAAACAACACAAAATAAAACAAACTGAAAACCTAGGAGTAAAAAATAAAGGTAACCCCTTTTCAATTAAAAGATGGTCGGCCTCTTTGCATTTTGGTTCAACCCGTTCTCTTTTCTTCTGAGAATTGAAAATGGCGGCGGCTTCTCAAACTAGGGTTTTCTCCAATCCCAAATCTCGATTGTGATATTAATCTGGAATTTCCTCTTTGATGCTCGAATCTGTGTGGCTCTCTGATGCTTCGATTTGGGATATTGGTGATCGAAAAACAATAAAAAAAATTAGTGAGTTTCTCTAAATCGATTATTTGATTTTGTTCTTGAATGTTTGGCTTGTGTTTTCGATCCCTTCTCTATATTTTGTCCATGATGATCTGGTGATAACATATAGGGTTTATAAATCCCTAAAATGCTCTGATTTCGAATTAAATGACTTTACTCGATTTCGGAAAAAATTCTTTTGATTGCGAGATTGTTGTGACCTTGTTTTTCGAGATGAGCCTGTATGTTTTTCAGAACCATTGTGGACTTGAAAAAATATGTTGCTTTCTATCACATTTCTATCACAAATATTTCCGCTGTTTATTCAAAAAATGGTTTTTAAAATATTAAACTCTCCACATTAATATAAAATCATAATGGATGGCAGTATGATGATAGATAATGAAGATGTTCGTGAAATAATTGCCAATTCAAAGATATTATAAAAACTGTTCAACCATCATGAAAATCTAAATAAAATCTCCTCTTGTTGTGAAATATACTATAGTCATAACTCATCACAATTTCAAAATCTGATAATTATTTTGATGAATTATAAATACAGTTCAACTTGGATATTGATTTCAATTTTTGAATGAATAATCAATAAATAATTTAAAATTGAAAATCAATTATAAGAGGAATAACAGAGGGATTTTTAAAAATGGGTGAAATCTATACAAGGTGAAGATTCAAAAAACAGATGAATGAAAAAGAACGAAGGGCCGATACCAATTGTAGTCTCCTTTATCGAGGATTTTAATCACACCCCAGTTGTTTACCCAAGAAATCTTAGGCTAAATAATTTTAAACATAGAACCCAATCAGACAAATTATGCACACAAATTTCATTTATTAGAGCAGTAAGAAGCTTTGACCAAAACAAGCAATTTCAAAAATCATTTTCAAAAGTGGTTCCTTTTATCTGAGTAGCAGACAAAAATTAATCAAAGAAAGCAGTTACCATTTTTTTTTCAAATCAATATCACGGCAGTATAACAAACAGTTTCAAATCAGACTCGACAAGAAAATGTTTCAAAGATAATTCTTGCAGTCAAAAAGATGATTTGTGACCCAAGATTAAAAATATAGTTTATTTTAAAACATTTGAAGGAATATGAAAATATCAGGATTCAATGAATCGATCACACCAGACTATAAATTTCAGATCCAAGATATGTGTGTGATTCAATGAATCAATAATTTCAAATGATTTTAAACAAACAAATACTCAAATAAAATCATCATGAAATAGAAATGAGTTTTAAGACTGGACTTTCAAAGAAATTTTCATAAGTAATACTGACAAGTACAAGAGTAATTTCAGACCATTTACATCAAGCTTGAGATATATTCATGATCCATAAATTAAATTAAATTATTTGAAATCACTTGAATCAATGTCAAGTTTTGAGATATAATGAATCAGTCACACAAGATTGATAATTTCAAATTTAAGCGGTGTGTGATATTCAAAATATCAAGAATTTCAGATGATTTCGAACAAACACATTTTAACTATAATGATCATGAATAAAAATGAATTTCAAGATGTATCACTGTGATTCAAGGCAAATAAAAATTTCCAAGCCAATATAAAAATCAATGAAATTATCACAACTGAGAAGTAGCAGTGTGCTGTAATGAGTATAACATTTCAAGCTTTTCTAAAATGAATTAGAAGAAACTCAAAGCAGCAGAGGTGTGTGAAATTCCATTAAACTTTCAGGTCTTCAAAAATTTAGAATTCAAATCAACAGTGTTCAAGATATGACAAGAATACATCAACAGTGTTATGAATTCAGAAATCAGAAAATAAACTTCAAAAGAATTGCAGATATTTACAAATTTAAATTCAAGATCTGGAAATGATTAAAACATTAGAGTTTTATTCAAATGAAGCTAATTTCCAGAAAATCATGAATTCTGCAATTTGAAGTTAAAGAAGCTCAGAGAAGAAAAAATATAGCAGTGACAACTCAAAAATAAAAATAAAAAATACAAGGGGTAGAAGAAGAAATAAACAATGGAAAATTCAAAACAGAAAATATTAACAGAGATGAGTCTAGAGATCATACCAGATTTCAGTGTAAGCAAATGAATCTCTAACTCAACTGATTTGGCTAAGGAAATGTGAATGATATAGAATTGTATACCAGCTTGAAATCAAATCTCATTTTAGCAAAACAGTTCCTCAACCTCCTATGGTACCTAACAGTTTATAGAATCGAGCGGTCTAATAAAGTTTGAAAAACCGCTCACGGTTTTATTCACATATTTCGGTACCCAGATTTATTTACACAACAACCCATCTGAATTTATCTTTGTACCCTTAGGAACCCAAATCTGTTCAGTCAAAATTATTTTATTTCCTTTTGGGGTCCAAGATTGTTTAAATGGATCGTTATACAACAACTTCACATATCGGTTGTGATTTGAAAACCTTTTGGAATTTTCAAAGTTCAAATTTTCAGAAAGACCCTTTTTGAAACAATTTAAAGGATTTTTAAAATCAAAAGAATTAAGTTTTTTAAAGCCATTTATTTTCCCAAAACCAAGACCACGTTTATTTCCAACAGAAATTTTGTTTTTCAACAGCATATTCAAAGATTTTTCTCAATTTACTCAAAATTGTTTCAAGTTGTTGAATTCTAGTTTAAAGATCACCGTTTACTTTCATTAAATCTGAACAATGGTTATTAGTGATCTTCCTTTCAACATCGTATTGTTTCAAAAACAAATTTTCAGATTCAAGTAATTTAATTCTGGCTTGGGATTCCGAGATCTCATATTCAAAATGTTTTTGTTTTTCAGAATCAAATTTCTTGGATTTTTCAATCTAGTTTTCAAGTTCTTTCAAAATCAAATTGGATTTCAACACATTCTCCTTTTCGACAATTTCAAATTTGGAATTTATATCAGTCTTAAAATTTTCAAATTCCTTTTATAGAAAATTGTTCAAACTTGATAACTCAATCTTGTTTTCTTTTAAAATCTGAATTTCCTTTTCAAACTTTTGAATGTTTTTATTGAGATGAACAAGATTGGTTTCCAATTTCAAACAATTTTTGCAATTTGAATTTGAAGAATTTTTACAATATTCAAGTTATGATTCCAAATCATCAATTTTGCTGGTCAAATTAGAATTCCTAGATTTCAGAGATTTGTTTTTCAACTAAAGTTTATCAACAAATTTAGTTAAATCAACACACATATAAACTAAATCTTCGTATGAGAAATTTCCTGTCTCATCGTTGATTGAATCTCCATCGACTGATCCATCTGAATTTTCATTTGTAGACCTTGTTAAGTAGAACTCTTAATCTGAGTTGACTTTCTTTGGTTTTGAGCTAAGGTTGCCAGATCTTCCATAATTCGTATTGAGAGTATCCCAGATTTCCTATGCAGATAAACAATGGGAGATCGGATTATACTGATCATCATCAATATGAGAATATAAAATATGCGTAGCACGGGAATTAAACTCAATAGTGTTCCAGTCATATCCACTAACAATAGAATCCCAACATTTCATATTCATAGATTTTAAATAGGACTCCATTTTTGATTTCCAATTTAAAAAATCTATACCATAAAAAATAGATGGGATACGACTGGACTGACTCTCAGAACACTGACAACTAGGATCCATGATTCTAGGGTTAATGAAATTACCAGGCTCCGATACCACTTGTTGGATCAAGATTAACCCTAGAGGGGGTGAATTGGGTTTATTGAATTTTACTCCTGAGTTCAAATCTTACGGGATATTAAAATAAATATCAGAACAGATAGCAACAGTAAGTATAAAAGCAGAAAGTAAATGACACACAGTTTTTACCCAGCTTCGGCAGACTCTGCCTACTGCTGCATTCGCTAAGGTTTCTACTAGGTAATAGAATATATCCCGCTTACAATACCATGTAAACTCGCGAACCCTCGCTCTTATTCTAATCCAATGCTCAAAACCCTAGACTAATCTATATCCTCTCGATCAGATTTCCCCGGATTACAACTCCTTAACCCGTATCCTTAGTTTCTACAGACTCTAGTAAACTGCCAGCTAGGACCCTAACTGGACTCCCCAGAATTTTACATACTCTAGAAACTATTCAAATGGTATACAAAGAAGATATAATTAAAAAAAACAATACAAAATAAAATAAAACCCTAGGATTTAAAAATAAAGGTTATCCCCTTTCAATTAAGAGATGGCCGGCCTCTTTGCATTTTGGTTCAATCCGTTCTCTTTTCTTCTAAGAATTGAAAATGGCGGCGACTTCTCAAACTAGGGTTTTCTCCAATCCCAAATATCGATCATGATGTTAATTTGGAAGTTCCCCTTTGATGCTCGAATCTGTGTGGCTCTCTGATGCTTTGATTTGGGATACTGGTGATCGAAAAACAATCAATAAATTTAGTGAGTTTCTTTGAATTGATTATTCGATTTTGTTCTTGAATGTTTGGCTTATGTTTTCGATCCCTTCTCTATATTTTGCCGATGATGATTTGGTGATAACATATAAGGTTCAGAAATCCCAAAAAATGCTCTGATTTCGAACTAAATGGCTTGACCTGATTTCGAAAAAATTCCTCTTTTGGTTGTGAGACTGTTGTGACCTTGTTTTTCGAGATGAACCTGGCTGTTTTTCAGAACCATTGTGCACTTGAAAAAATATGTTGCCCTGAATTGATATGTTTCCAGAGTGATTGATGCTTTAAACACCTTTGAGAAATTCTGGAAACCTTGAATTTACTTCTTGCCAAAACTGGAATTGTGATTTCTGCAATTGTTTACACCTGTGCTGATTTTAGCTTTGTTAAATATATTGGTTCACTATTAAAACTGTTGCCAAAAGAAATTGCTTTCCCATTTTAAATACAATTTAAAACTGGGAATCATTGGAATAGCTTGCCAAATATGACCACTATGATTTCGTGAAACCATTTAGGAGTTGCCAGAAATATGTTGAGTATTTTCTGGAGATAATCTGAATCTGGAGTTGATTTTCTTTGAATGATTATATTTCAGGAAACATTTAAAATAAATTCTTTCGAAACATTGTTTGTGCCACCATGTTGTACCACTTTGCTTGTACATGATGATCATTTGCTTTAACCTGATTTGATCCATGAACTTGAGGCTGCATCATTTAACTGGCATGCATATATGCAATCTTGCTTTGGTCAATCATGTTTGAAATTGTTGAACAATGCACCATGTTAGGTTGCTTGACCATTTTGAAATTTGGGAAGCACCATTTATACACTTGAACTAATAGCTTGAATCATTGACATATTTGTTGACTGTTAGATAAAAATTTGGACCCAACACCCAAATTGTTCTGATTCGTAAAGAGTTATAATTGGAGAATGAAGAAAAAGCAGAAAACACACAGAATTTATAGTGGTTCGGTGTTAACGAGCCTACGTCCACTTTATATGTTATCGATTATACTTTGAATGCTAGTACAATCAATGATTTCTCTCAAACTCACTCTTACAATTGTGATTTCTCTCAGTAATCTCGTAATAAAACTGACAAGAAATAGTGGTATGACAGTAATGGTGGAATCAGTGCTCAATACTGCCAAAAGATCCTGAAAAATGCCAAGCTCTGGGCTATTTATAGCTGATTTTGTCTGGCGGATCATGGTCACACGTGGCACAGATCCCGAGAATATCGGATCGTATTGCAGCTTGATGAAGAATTAGTCAAATTAGTCGTTGTGGACAGGTGTCGCGATCCCCTTAAACATCGGATCGAGCAAGGAGGAGGAATTGGTCAAAGTGACAGTTGGGGACACGTGTCGCTGGATCCGTGCATCTCAGATCGCCGAAGACTAGCTCGTGCTTGAACAGGTCAGAGGCTTCGCTGTGCATCGGGGGATCGAATCGGTCTGTGCTGGGTAGTAGTGTATATACGGATCGAGTCGTGTAGAAGTAGTCGGATCGCTGATGCAATGGGGGCGATCCGATGGGGGGCGATCCGATGCAATGGGGGCGATCCGCTGGTGCGATCCGATCCTTCATGGACTTAGGGAACGCAGTTTCATACTTTCTTCTTATGAGTGAACCTTGGTGGCTTGGTCAAAAAGCTAGCCAACATTTTTCACCCTCGAAGTATGTTTTATCGATGATGGAACATGCTTCGAAACTATAGAAACGTCTTTTCATAAAGAGATGCAAATCAGTGGTAGCGTCTATCCGAAAGGCCATATCATTTACGGAAAGTTGCCCCTTTGCTCGCTATAAATATCGGATAAATCTTTAATAGTTTCCCTGTTTATTGGACAATTCTTTTCTGGGATCTTTCAGAGTCTTCATCATCGAATCTACCGGGTGCATTTTTGAATTTTCATTCCTGTCGGTCATTTATCGGTTCGGATCGCATGTGCGAGTCACGATCCGTTAGCAAGTCGTTCGCCTCGTCCTTTGGTGAGCATTTGGGCCTCTTCACAGAACGAGATGGGCTTCTCTTCGAGATGTGGTGGGCTTTTGTTTCGCGGCCCGCCTACTTTCACGGATCGAATAGGACAATAAAGGGGGAGACTAACGGTCGCCCTTTTGCCTATATAAATTGATCCTCACCCTCATTCTTCTCCTCTTCTTTCTTCTTTCACAGCCGCCGCCAATTTTCTTGAGAGAAAACCCTAACTTTGATTTCCCAATTTCCAACCGATTTCAAACTTTAAGAAGGTAATTAAACATCTTTTCTTTAGCTTCTATCGTGTTCGCACTGGTTTAGAGAGTGGAGACAGCGGGGTTTTGTAGGATTTGGTGATAGTAAACGCGAACGCGCCTGGTTCGATTCCATGGATTTAAGGGTGAAGAGAAGAGTTGAGGAAGAAGAAGGAAGGGATGACCAGGTCGGTTCGTGGGCGAGGCCCGAGTTCGAAGCGATGGTGAGGCGAGGGGAGAGGGAACGGAACTGGAATGTTGATTTGGCTAGTGGGTCGGATCGCAGAAATGGCAAGGCTACAGTTCGTGGGGAGCTAGACGCGAGTGTCAAATCGTGGAGATACTGGAGCTTCGGGTCGTGGAGAATGGGGGGCGATGCGGGTCTCCAAGATACCATCGCGACCCGTCTGGATGAATTAGTGCGCTTCACGATTCGAAGCCCTTCCATGATCTAGTACCCTTCCGCGTACCGAGTCCTTCACCACGATCCGTCCATATGTCGCGATCCGAACCTGCCCTGCGATCCGACTGACGAACGATCTGGCTGCACACGTTGACTAAATAATATGATGCAACTCTAACAAATTGATGAACAGTTAGGTTAGAGCCCTTGAGACGAACATTCCAGATTGAACAAATGCATAATCTACCAATTGAACAACAACCAATGTCTCGATGATTTTGTTGACCTTTGTACCTTTCTTTAATGCACGCACAAGCACACACTGGCACTTGCACACACAGAGGGGACGGGTAGTTTTAATCTTATTTCTCTTGTTTGCTCGCCTAAATAGTAATGTCGGATAATTACTCCCTTTCAAGATTTAACACAGAGACGGATCCCGAGGTTTTTGAGCACCATAACCCTGAGGTCCCTTCAATTAACCCAGGGGGCGAGGATTCTGGATCCGAGTATGAGGCAATGGAATCAGATCCATCTGAAAGTACCTCACTTGATGAGGAGTCTGAAGTAGACGGGCGAGCTCCCGACGAGATTCCTGATGCGCTTGGGATAGAGAAATTTAATGATTCTTTAGCCTCCAAACTCGACGACATAAAGCTTAAAAGAATTTGCCTGAGACATGGGATCCCCTGGGATGATGTGAGGACACCCGGTAGTGAAGATAGACCTCACCTAGCTCCGGAAGGATATATGACAATCAGCCGGCTCATGTGCTGGGTAGGAGCTATTCCTCCGTTTCCTCCAATCGTGATTGAGACCTTAAAGCGATTGGGTATCGCTCCGATGCAGCTCCATCCCAATGCCTACGCAGCTCTATACACTCTATATATTGCATATGCGGAAGTCCTGCATACCGAGCTTACATTTAAAGATTTAAAATTCTTTTATCTTTTCAAGCATCGCTCCTCGGCAACCCCAAATTTCTCTTTCTTCGAATCGGTAGCGAATAGGAAGGTTCTGTATGACGGATACAGCAATATAGGGGATCCCAAGTCTGATTGGTTCAATATAAAGAGGCAGGCTGGGTGCTCAAGAAGATGGCTTAAATCAAGTAAACTTTAATCTTTTGACTGAATATCTTGCTTAAGAAATCGAAGCATTAACATCCCCCCTTCTTCTTCTTTTTTTTTTTTTTTTTTTTTTTGAGCAGATCACGTCTTTCCCAAGACGGAAGGCTTGGTATACAATAATCGATTGTCTATTCTTCTACAAAGCAGATCCGATTTTCTAAGGATCAAGAAGTGTATTACCGACGAGAATCTTCACAAGCATCGCCTTTTGGATATAAGGTTTGGACTTGGTGCAGGCGGCAAACCCTACAAATATGTGCCCACAATGCAGGGAGAGGGAACATCACGGGCAGCAGAAACGACTAAATTCCGTAAGAGTCCTTCCCCGATAATCATCCAGGACAACGAGGACCTGAACTTATATAGAGGAGATGAGGCCCGTGGTGACAAGTCCAAAGAAATCCCAGTTTCTCCAGGGGGTTTCCCCTCAAGGACTTCTCTTCCGATCGAACCTGCTGCTCCCGATAATTTGACAGAAGAACAACTATTTAAAGAGCTGAGCAAAATTCCTTTGCCTGATGATGTATACACAGAGGGGGACTTTGAAGGAGAGCCATTTTTTCCTGCTTCTGAGGAGACCACCGTTCCAATTGGAGGGCAAGGAACTACTCAGATGAGCCTGACTTCAGGCCCAGGTCTGTTAGGGGGAATTATATGGGATGCACAAATCACACGCACTTCCTGACCCCACACTTTTATATCAACAGTATCCAAGGTTTTAATATACTCTTTTCTCCTTTGCAGGAAAGATGTCTCGCAGGCGGTCTTATTCTTATCGCTCTCTTCGTGAAGGCACACCCAGTCTTCATCCGAATCCCGAGCGCTCTCGCGGCCTTTCTCACAAGCCTACTTCTTCGCAATCCCGGTCTCCACCAAAATCGACTTCTGGCAAGCTTCCCAGTTATTCGGTACCACCTACAGGGAGAAAACAACTTCCTAAAGAGTTAACTCCTCCGAAGAGTGCACCCTCTCACAGCAGGTCGTCAAAAAGACATTACGAGCCCAAGGATAAAAGCAAGGATCCAATCAAGGATTCTGAGAAGGAGAGTAGTGACGTTGTCCCTTCCAGCCAGCAAGATTTGGTTGCCCCCGGGTCACGAGATTACATCCATGGTCCCGAGACTCAAGCTAGGCTGGAAAAGTTGCGGGAACAATTCCCCAACATCTTCTTCGAAAGGATGACGTTTGTTCCAGCCTTGGAACCAGTCCCTAGGAATTGGGATAATGAAGTCGTCGGGCACATTCGCGATGTAGCCAGACAGTATGAATTGATGAAGAAACATGCGGTTAATCTTTCAGAGGTCATCCGAACGCTTGAGATGGAAGCACATAGATCCAAGGTGAAGATTGATAACAACGAAAGGGCTAGGACAAAGATGGAGAAGGAATTGGAAGATGCTCAATCCCAACTTGCCTTAGCGCGGAGAGATGCTGAAAATTATAAGACCGAATTGGAGAATGCTAAGAAACGCTTTCATTCTGAACTTGACTCAAATAGTCAAGAGAAAATGGCCTTAAAGAAGGAGATAGAAGATCTTAAAATGGCCAACATTGAGTTGAAGACGGCACAAGGCCATTTTGAAGTTGAGAGAGCTGCTTGGGAGGAAGAAAAAGCAAGTTTGAGAGAAAGTCTAGCTTTGGCTGAAGCAGAAAAGGTGATTTTAAATGATCAAGTCGCGGATGCGGAGAGGCGCGCAGATCTCGCCGAAAAGAATGTTGAAAGTGCCATTGAAATGGCTACTGCTTCTAACAACAAGCTCCTCGAGAGAGAAAAGGATATCGAAGGGTTCGAAGAGGTGATTTTTGACTTCCTTGGCCATGTCCTCAAAACCCGCAACATCTCGTGGATCCCGGACTACCACTTTACTTTAGCCAATTTATGGGATGCCATCGTTGAGGGTGAGAAGCAGAGATTAGGAGTTGAAGAGATTGACGAGGATGAGCTGATGAAGACAATCCTGAGGGATAACGAGAACGAGGATCTGGCAGAAGGCCGTCGTCTAATTCAAGAAGAAATGGAGAAGGAGAGGGCCTTGGCTAAGGGCAAAAACAAGGTTGACGAAGGTTCGAGCTCAGCTTTAGAGCCCAAGACCTCCGGAGTTGAGGAATACCATCCTGATGATCCATTAATTCCTTTGGGCCTAACACCTGTGGTTATCGGAGCTTCTGCAGCTAGCCTAGATGGAGGATCAGCGGAAGGTATCTCCCTTTTTTCCCCACAATTTGTCAAAGCAATTGTGAGTTGTCGTCGTCTGGTAGAGCAACCAATCGAATTAATAACATGTGTTCCCCATAATACATGTGGCGAGCCCGTCGACAAGGATGTCGAGAAGAGGAAAGAGGCGGAGAAGATTGTCATCTCGCCTAGCGCCGGTGTTGATATACCGAAGCAGGCTGAGGGTACAACAGCAGAGAAGGGCGTCCTGACACCCAGTGCTGATGCTCCCAAGGATGATGAAACCATCGAGGCCTTGAAAGATATGGACGGGCGCCATGTAGAGGATGAGGAGGATATCATTAGCACCAAAGAAGCCGAAGACGATGACAATGAAACTTTGGCTAACAGAAAAGCTAGGCAGGAAAAGGAGCTGGCTTTAAAGAAGGTGGGACAAGAGCCTTTGAACATAGCCCCTATCTCGGAGTTTAATCCCAAAACTTGGATGGTTTTGAAACTCCAGCCCAAATCCATCAGCAAACAGCTTCATTTTGCGAACCCTGATGATTTCCCAGCTTCTTTGACTGATAAAAGAAAGAGAAAGGAGGTGGAGGAGGAATCTTCTGATGAGTCGGACGTTCCTCTTATAGACAAACGGAAAAGAAAGAAGGGTGATCAATCCGAAACTGACAAGGTGAAGCTGGAGAAGCAGAAACAGGAGAAAAAGTCCAAGCGTAAATAGGATACTGTCGCTTGTCTATATTTTGTCTTTAGGCTTCCCACTGGCCAGGAGATGTAATTATGAGACTGGCCCTCATTTTGTTTTTTAGGTTGTTTTTCACTTTGTAGGCTTGCAGTTTATAAATGAAAGTTTATCTCTTTTTGCATCATCGTGTACCTGCATTCAATAAACTTTTCATGCTTAGTGATAGATTATCTGATTATAACTACAAATCAGTCAAGCAACAGAAAGAAAAAATTTAAAAAATTTTGTGCTGCATCAAGGTTCATGTGTATATGTATATGGCCCCCAATCAATCGTTAACGTAGCGCTAAACTAGGGCTTATTAAAGATTGATTAGCATTGTTCGCATGTTGCCCCCTATTTCTGAATATGGGGGACTTAGAAAATTTCATAAGATAACTGTCCTTGTGGTGCTGAATTTCCGGCACCTTTCAGTGCTTAATCATGGGCTCTTTTATACTCTCCTGGCGGCCGCCGAGGTTAGAGTTTGAATTCAGTAGTTCAGTCGCTCCCCATTCCTTCAGCGGGGAAGGAGCTCTTTCTCAGCGCTCAATCGGAGACGCTTTTATACTCTCTCTGCTCTGGAGAGTCAGAGTTCGAGCTCAGCAGTTCAATCGCTCCCCGATCCTTCAGCGGGGAAGGAGCTCTTTCTCAGCGCTCAATCGGAGACACTTTTATACTCTCTCTCTGCTCTGGAGAGTTAGAGTTCGAGCTCAGCAGTTCAATCGCTCCCCGATCCTTTAACGGGGCAAGAGCTCTTTCTCAGCGCTCAATCGGAGACGCTTTTATACTCTCTTTGCTCTGGAGAGTTAGAGTTCGAGCCCAGCAGTTCAATCGCTCCCCGATCCTTCAGCGGGGCAAGAGCTCTTTCTCTGCGCTCAATCGAAGACGCTTTTATACTCTCCTGGCAGTCGCCGAGGTTAGAGTTCCGTCAAGGCGGTTTCGATCATGGTACACCACCATGACTTACGGACACTGCCTTCATGTCCGTTATACTCTCTCTCGGCTCTGGAGAGTTAGAGCGCTATCAATGATATGATTTACTTTATCGCACCCTCAGAGTTTTGACTAGTGATTGCATTCCATTCTGATGAAAGGCACCTATAGTTATACGCTTCTGTGATCGTTGCATGATTCACAGCAATTTCCATAAAAATAGAAAGGCAGATAAATAATAGTGCAATAAAGGTAAACGATACACAATATTTTTATAGTGGTTCGGTCGAATCATGACCTACGTCCACTTTATAATTTTTTGCTTTAAGAAATCGGACTATTCTAGGCAAGTCGTGCCTTGTACATGGTTCTTATCAAAGCAAAAGAACAGATCTGACATCTTTACGTTAGGTACGGCCGTAAATGTTGGGCATTCCACACTCTGGGGATTTCCTTTCCATCTACGGTTGCTAGCTTGAAGGTTCCATTATCAAGATTGCACAGAATGGAGTACGGTCTTCCCACTTCGCACCCATATGAGTTGGGGCTGGAAAGACACGCTTTAGAACCAAGTCTCCGGGTTCCAAGGTTCGGGCTCGAACCTTTTTATTGTAGTATCGGGCGACCTGTTGTTTGCATCTCAAGGCACGCAGGTCTGCTTCGTCCCTCTTTTCTTCGATCATATCCAGGGATTCAAGGAGTAATTCGTTATTGTTCATCGGATCGTAATAAGTCACTCGGTGAGAAGGTACTTTTATCTCAACCGGGATGACTGCTTCTGCTCCAAAAGCAAGGGAGAAGGGGGTATGTCCTGTTGCCGATTTATACGTTGTCCTGTAGGCCCATAGTGCTAAGGGTAATTCATCAGCCCACATGGCTCTGGCCCGTTTAAGTCTTCTTTTTAGAATGGACTTAATCACTTTATTCGCCGCTTCGACTTGTCCGTTCGATTGCAGGTGCGCCACAGAGGTGTACCGTTTCTCAATGTGGTATTTCTGGCAGAAGTCTCTGAACTCAGTGCTATCGAACTGAGTTCCGTTATCCGTTATAACAATCTTTGGAATCCCGAATCGACAGATGATGTTTCTAACGACAAAATTGATCACTCATTTGGTTGTGATTGTAGTCAGTGGCTCAGCCTCGACCCACTTAGTGAAATAATCCATGGCTACAATAGCGAACTTCGCTCCGCCCCTAGCTATGGGGAGACTTCCGATGATATCAATTCCCCACATAGCGAAAGGCCATGGGCTCGTCATTGTTTTTAACTGATTAGGAGGTGCTCTAGGTATCTTTGAAAATCTCTGGCACGCATCACACCGTCGTGCGTATTTCGCCGCATCCTTGTTTATGGTAGGCCAGAAATAACCATGCCGCAACACCTTTTTCGCCAATGTTCGCCCTCCAGTGTGATCACCGCATTCACCTTCATGTATCTCCTGCAGCACACGCTTTATGTCGTCATGAGCTATACACCGGAGAAGAGGCATTGAAAATCCTTGTCTGTAAAGAACTCCGCCTTGTAGAACGTATCGGGCAGCTTCACGAATTACTTTACGCCTCTCGCTTTTCTTGGTCGGAAGCGTTCCATTCATCACGAAATTCTTTAGAGGGGCCATCCATGACTCCCTTTCTGGTTCCGTCTCTAGTACCGAATCAATTTCCATTTGATCTATACTAGGAGACCGAAGTACTTCGACTGGGGCTAGCCTGGTCTCTTCAGGATCGTCGGAACTAGCCATCTTTGCCAACTTATCCGCCTGTTGATTCTCTGATCGCGGAATATGAGATATGTTGTAGCGATCGAAGTCGTTCAGCAACTCCTTCACTTTCTTCAAGTATAAAATCAATCTTGCACTTTTGGCTTGGAATTTTCTAGTAACCTGGTTCACAACTAGCTTGGAGTCGCAAAAGATGTCCAGCTTTGTGATTTCCAACTCCTTTGCGATCCTTAGCCCGGCTATCAGGGCTTCATATTCGGAGTCGTTGTTAGTAGCGTGAAACTCCATTCGGATAGCATAGGATATCAGTCGTTTCTCAGGAGTTTCAAGCACTACTCCAGCGCCGGATCTCTTGTCATTCCTAGCTCCATCAGTATACAATCTACAGGCACTGGGGTCGAGAAGTAATTTTGAAAGGTCAACTTCTTCGTTTGTACTATCGTCCTCTGGGACAGTAAACTCTGCTATGAAGTCGGCTATCGCTTGCCCCCGTATTGACCACCGGGGTTGAAAGTTCAGATCAAATTGACGCAACTCAATGTTCCACTTGAGTAGCCTTCCAGACGCTTCTGGTCTTTGTAGAACTTGTTTGAGTGGATAATCAGTGTATACGGTAATGGGATGAGCCTGAAAATAATGTCGAAGCTTTCTAGAGGCGATCAGCAAACTATACGCCAACTTTTCTATCCTTGGATAATTACACTCTGCTGCCGTCAATTTTTTGCTCACGTAATACACAGGTCTTTGAACTTTATCTTCTTCCCTCACCAATGCTGAGCTGATCGCGTGAGACGACACTGCCAAGTACACGAGTAAGTCCTCGTGATCCATCGGCTTAGATAATATCGGAGGTTTCTCCAGGTGTCTCAGCAAGTTCTGAAATGCTTCTACGCAGTCGGGCATCCATTTGAAGTGGCGTTTTCCTCGCTTTATCAATTCGAAGAATGGGATGCATTTGTCCGTAGCCCTGGAGATAAATCTGCTTAGTGCGGCTACTTTCCCTGCAAGGTTTTGCACATCTTTAATCTGCCTAGGTTCCTGTATGTCTCTGATTGCTGCGATCTGGTCTGGATTAATCTCGATCCCACGAGAACTGACGATGAATCCCAAGAATTTTCCAGAGGCGACCCCGAATGAACATTTTATTGGGTTGAGTTTCATCCCGTACTTTCGAAGAATGCTGAACATCTCTACCAGGTCTATAGTGTGTTTGGAGGATTGCCTGGATTTAACCAACATGTCTTCGACGTATACTTCCATTGTTTTCCCAATCTGGTTATAGAACATTCTGTTCACTAACCGTTGATATGTAGCGCCTGCGTTCTTCAAGCCAAAGGGCATTACTACATAACAATATAATCCCAGATCCGTAATAAAGCTAGTGTGTTCTTGATCTGGAACGTGCATTGGAATCTGGTTATATCCTGAGTAAGCATCCATAAAGGAGAGAAGTTCATGGCCCGCCGTTGAGTCCACCAACTGATCGATCCGTGGTAATGGAAAACTGTCTTTTGGGCAGGCTTTATTCAAATCCGAGAAATCGATACACGTTCGCCACTTCCCATTGGCCTTCTTTACCAGGACTGGATTTGAAATCCAGTCTGGATAGATTGAGTCTCTGATAAATCCATTACCCTTTAGCTTTCCAACTTCTTCTTTCAAGGCAGCGGACCTCTCTGGGCCCAGCATTCGCCTTTTTTGTTTTACCGGAGGATGTTTAGGGTTAATGCTTAATGAATGGCTCATGATTGATGGAGATATCCCGCACATGTCTGCGTGGGTCCAAGCAAATACATCCAAATTATTTTTTAAGAAATTCATCAGTTCTTTAGCTAAATTCGGATTTAACTGGGATCCAATCTTAAGGACTTTCTCTGGGTCACTATCATCGATCGGTACATCCACAGTTGTCTCGTTGGAAGTCGCCATTCTGCCCCCAGGTTCTTTGTCCTCTCTGGGATCTATATCCTCGGGCAACTCTCTGGGCGACTCTCCTACGGTTATCTTCTTTAATTGCTATAAGGTCTCTGCCCTTGCGGGGGGAGAAACGCCCTTAGTTTCTATGTTCCCTCCATTGCGGAGTAGCTTTAGCTCTGCAACATAACATGCTCGTGCGGCAACCTGATCTCCTCTGACAATACCAACACCAGCTTCCATAGGAAATTTCAATAATAAGCACCAGGGGGCTATACAGGCACTAAACTTTGCGAGGGTCGGTCGGCCCAAGAAGGCATTATAGGGCGATTCAATTTTCAAAACCTCGAAGGGAAGGATTCTCACTCTCTGGCGTTCTCCTTCCCCAAGCGTAACTGGTAGCTCTACATAACCCATTGGAGCGGTGGATGCTCCGTTAAATCCACGGATCCATCCTTGATAGGGCTTCAAGTCTTTTATCTCAAGGTTCATCTAATCGAATGTCTTTTTGAAAAGAATGTTGACGGAACTCCCGTTATCCACCAAGACTTTATGAACAGTGGTCGGGCCAATAGGTACTGTGATTACAAATGGATCTTCAGTCGGAGCATGAACTCCAATGCTTTCTCGTTCATGGAAAACGACATCGTCGGACATCATCTTTTGTTGCTTTACCGGGACGTTGTCCTCATGGTTGCTACACTACCCTACCTCGAGGTGTTGCTTGGCTGCATTGACATACTGATCCATTGCCTTAGAACCGTGTCCGGCGAGATAAAGCCCTCCGATTACAGTATTGATAACAAGGTCCTTTCCCTTTTGCTGGGCAGTTGGCCTGACAGCAGGTTGATTCTGGTTCTGATTTGGGGCCTGTACGGCTTGCCCCCTGTCTTTGGGTGTTACTCTGTATTCATCCAATTTTCCTTCTCGGAGAAGCCTCTCGACTACATCTCTTAGGTGATGGCATTCATTTGTCGAATGGCCATGAATCTGATGAAAGTGACAAAACTTCCCCATTTCACGTTCTTTCTCCGTCGACTCTCTGGGATGAGTCCTTTTATTTTGGAGGACGTTGTACGAATCCATGAAGATATTTTCCAAAGTATCGTTTATTGGCGTATAACTCTCAAAAGACCTGGGACGAGTCCTTCTCTGGGAGTCGTTCCCTCGATTCCTCTTCCGGTTGTTGCCATTACTGTTATTATCATTGTTTCCTGACTGACGACCACCCTGATTCCGATTTCCGATATTAACCTCGACCTTCCCTGAGATGTCTCCTGTCTGCTTAATGGCGACATTGCTCTGGATTTCCTCTTTATCGGCTGTTTTTGCCTTTCGGTTAGCATATACTTCCTCCCAACGTAAGTGCACGTTAGCTTTTTCGTGGAATAACTCTCTAGTATGGGGTGGCTTGCCGGCCAAATATCTCCCAAATTCGGTTCTTTATCTACCCCATCAATTAGGGCTGCCACAACAGTTGGCTCATGAGGATCTTTGACTTCAGTAGCGGCCAGGTTGAAACGGTCTAGATACACCTTCAAACTCTCGCCTGGTCGTTGCTTAACAAGGAATAAGTCAATCACACTCTTCGTCTTTTGAGCATAGATGCGGAACTGTTCCATGAACCTTTCACTCAACTCCCTGAAGTTGGAAATTGATCTTGCTGGTAAGCGAGTAAACCATAATAATGCTACATCCTCCAAGAATATGGGAAATGCTTTGCACTTGACAGCGTCAGAGGATGAGGCAGCGGTCGTTGACCAAGAATATCTCATCAGATGCTGGACGGGATCAGATCTACCTGCGTAACGATTCATCTACGGCATGTTGAAGCGCCTCGGGAACGTTGCATCTAAAATGTCATCAGTGAAAGGGGTGTGACTGCGGTCAATTCCCCAATCTTCATTCCGTTGTCCACGGCTATCTGCCAGAATTTGATGAATCATGGCTGCAACATTTGCACTGGTTAGTGGAAGCTCGGGGTCAGCGCTTCTTGCTCGGTGGGGTTCTCTAATCTCTCTTCCAGGAGCGGTCACGAAATCCGGGGCTCGGATTGGGCTTCGCTGCCCCCTGTTACCATGAGCATTTGTACGGCGACGGGGCTGAGGTAGTCTGTTCTGTACAGTGTTGTCCACACCTCGAGCTCTGGGAGTTGCAGTGTGATCGTTCACATTGCGGTTTGAGGGCCCTGCACCCAGTGCCTCTTCTTCCCGTGATGGCAGGGTTCCAAATCGAAGTTGCTCTATGTTTTCAGGCCTCTCGTATGGTCGCCGCGGGGGTCTCGGCGATTCCTCTGACGAAGAAGAGTACTCTGGGGTGAGTGGACGGATTGGGGGCGTCCTTTGTCTTGCGAGATCATTAAGCCTTCTATCCATAGTGGTCAAGTTCTGTCGCAGAATGGAGCTCTCCTGCCGTTGAGCAGCCAATTCATCAAACAGCCTCTCCCACATTTCGGAAAAGCGAGAGAGATCCCCCTCAGTAACGGGAGCAGAAGGGTCATATTGATCATCATCATTTTCTCGTATGTGCAAAGAGCTTGAACCAGGTCGAGCGGAGGGGCCAGGACGGTAGGAGCGAGCCATAGGCTCCTTTCCACGTCAAGTTGTAGTCTGGTCATCAATTTGGATCGCGGTGGATCGAGGTTGGGGGCTCGCAGCGCCCCCCTGGGATCGGTTCATGGTCACGGTATGCGGAGGATTCAGGGCGTTATCACGGGATCGAGTAACAACCCCTCCAGCTTCGCGGTTCGCAGCGCCACCCTCAAGTCGGATCGTGGCACCTAGAGTGGTTCGGGTCGCCCCGCTGTCCTCGCGATCCATGACCCCCTCAACGACCTGCTTGTGTGCACTTTCGCCAACCATTTCATTCGCGACTTCATTCGCCTGCGAAGCCCGCACTTCCTTAGACTTCTTTCCAGCCATGATATCAAACGTCGCAGGAATCTTCAAAAATCTGAATAGTGAAGTTTTAGGACTGTTTTCTCAGTGAAAGCACCAAAATGTTAGATCAAAATTTGGACCCAACACCCAAATTGTTCTGATTCGTAAAGAGTTATAACTGGAGAATGAAGAAAAAGTAGAAAACACACAGAATTTATAGTGGTTCGGCGTTAACGAGCCTACGTGCACTTTATATGTTATCGATTATACATTGAATGCTAGTACAATCAATCATTTCTCTCAAACTCACTCTTACAATTGTGATTTCTCTCAGTAATCTCGTAATAAAACTGACAAGAAATAGCGGTATGACAGTAATGGTGGAATCAGTGCTCAATACTGCCAAAAGATCCTGAAAAATGCCAAGCTCTGGGCTATTTATAGCTGGTTTTGTCAGGCGGATTGCGGTCACACGTGGCACAGATCCCGAGAATATCGGATCGTATCGCAGATTGATGAAGAATTAGTCAAATTAGCCGTTGTGGACAGGTGTCGCGATCCCCTTAAACATCGGATCGAGCAAGGAGGAGGAATTGGTCAAAGTGACAGTTGGGGACACGTGTCGCTGGATCCGTGCATCTCGGATCGCCGAAGACTAGCTCGTGCTTGAATAGGTCAGAGGCTTCGTTGTGCATCGGGGGATCGGATCGGTCTGTGCTGGGTAGTAGTGTATATACGGATCGAGTCGTGTAGAAGTAGTCGGATCGCTGATGCAATGGGGCGATCCGATGGGGGGCGATCCGATGCAATGGGGGCGATCCGCTGGTGCGATCCGATCCTTCATGGACTTAGGGAACGCAGTTTCATACTTTCTTCTTGTGAGTGAACCTTGGTGGCTTGGTCAAAAATCTAGCCAACATTGACCATAGTGTTGAACTTGTTGCACATGCATGCTTATTTGTTGAACCACCATGACCTATATGTGCACCTCTACTTGACCCACGCTTCTCTTTAAGTCAGACTACTACTGTATACACACCATGCCTTGTGTGCCTAAAATACTGGGCTGAACCATGTGGAAATTAGTTGAGCCATTTCACATTTGTACCCATGCATTTGCACAACTATTGTTTCATGTATTGATCTTAGTTGCTGCACTTGAACCATGAACATGTTGGCATACACTAGTTTTACTTGACCTGGCTTTCATTGCTTTTGCTATCTTGACTTGAATGTATAGATTTTTTATATATTGTGTTGTGCACACACACACCCCATGTTGTTTTTGACTTTGATGCACCATACATGTATATATGCTCTGTCTCTTGGACTTGATCACCAAGTTGTGTACAGACCTATTGCATGTTTGTGGTTTAAACTGTCTTTACATATTCATGTTGCCTAGACATGTTGCATGATTCATGCTGACCTAAAACTTGAGAATGGCCAGACTGGCTCCACCATGTTGTGCCATTACTTGTTTGTACACCCCTTCACCATTTTGACTTGCGCTCGACCATATTCACTTGTACATTTATATATGTGTATATATACACAATAGTGTGTGTAAACATATATCGTGCATGTGTAATTTATATTATTCATCAGAAGACTGCTACAACTGTGTTGTGGCTGTTCAAAATTAACTACTGGTTCTGATCAGTAGACCAGTGTAGTTTGTTGAGGATGATCTGTGGGTACATGATATACATTCTGCCTTGTGGTATTACAGTGAATCACTGTGAATATCACAAGCTGTCCAGACATAGATGGATATATATAAACCAGATCAAGTCATGAAAAATGATGAGAAACACATTGAAATTCTAAGGCATATAAAATTTAAAATTAAATTTATATATCTATGCACTTCGGTTTTATTTCTATTACAGTGTACTACGTGTTTCTGTTTCATATGATAGGTAAGAAGATGGTGACTGGATTGACAGTGAGCTATGAAGATAGAAGACAGAAAATGAAGCAGTGAAAGAGAGAGTATCAGTATGTATGTGTAAATGAAACTGTATATGTGAGAGTGACTGAGTGAACTGTAGTAAGGAGCTGTGTATATGACATTGTATATGTATGAAGTGAAATATATCAGTGGAGTATACAAATAGAGAAGTTATAAAAGTTGTATTGTTTGAATGTTTGAAATAAAATATTCTATTTAAATAAAATACTGTGTGAATATTAGAATTTCTGTATAGTCGTATTCTATTTAAATATAAATATTATATTCCTGTCTGTGATGTATATATGAAACAGTACAATAACAAAAACATTTATTATAATATATATTTGGTTGTTATCATCAAACAAAAATTATATAATTGTGTATAAAGCAACATTATACACAACAGTAAGGAGTTGTTTGAATTGGTAGATTAATAGCGTACCTTATTTAAAATGCTTTTTTGTCTATCAAAGCATAGTCTTGAAGCCAATTATAGTCCATATATAGCCTCTTTCAACATGCAGACATAGTTAGAATTTTGAACATATTCTTGTGGTTCTTACATATAGATTGCTTCTATTAACTTGCCATTTAGAAAGGCATTATTGACATCAAGATGCTTAATCTACCAATTTTTGCTTAATGCAATGACAAGCACTAGTCTAATGGTAGTAGGTTTCACAACAAATGAAAATGTTTGATTAAAATTAAATCCATACATTTGTGCAAATTCCTTTTCCACAAGCCTAGCTTTGTATTTATTTATGGTACCATCAGGATTTTTCTTTAGCTTACATGTCCATTTATGTCCAACTATATTATTATTAGTTGGTGCATAGACTAGGTCCCATGTCTCATTTCTGATGAGAGCATTATATTCATCAATCACTGCATATCTCCAGTTTTTATCTTTAACTACTAGTTCATATGTCTCCGATTTATCTGATATTTACATAATAGTGCGCAGTTTTGGTTAAAATCCCTCTTTTAGCTCGAGTAACCATTGGATGTCAAATTTGAGTTGCTGGATCATTTGGGATAAATGTTGTTCATCTGTTGAACTTAATGTATTTTCTAGTTCCAGTTGATTGGTTATTTGTGACTTCTTCATGGTGCATTTGATTTTCTAATTGCACAGGTGAATGTGGGGCACTGTCGAGCGGCTTTGATGATTTATGGCCTCAAAAGATTAGAGATAGTGAACTGAGAGCATCAACAGTTCCTATGTTCTTGATATGCTATTAATTTTCAAAGTAACTTGTATGTCTAGTATGATTTTCTTTGAGTTGTACATATTGCATGTTGTATTCATGTCCTCCGTCTTGAATCGAAACACATGCTTATTGAAAAGTACATGTCTGCTTATATAAATAATACTTGTAGCATCAGGACACTTATACCCCTTTATTAGTAGCATAGCCAAGAAAAGTGCATGGTTTAGATCTAAAATTCAACTTGTTGGTGTTATATAGTATTAAATAGAAGTAGCATAGGCATCCAAAAAATCTTAATGTGTGATAGTCTGGTTTAATTCCATTCGATTTTTCAAAAGGAGTATTAGCTTTTAATACTATTGTGGGTTGCTTGTTGAGTAGATGAGCAATGGTATTAATGGCCTCTAGCCAAAATTTAAGAGGTAAATTAGCTTGAGCAAGTAGGGTCAAATCAGACTCTATTATATAACCATGTTTCCATTCTACTAAGACGTTCTATTGAGATGATATGAACAAGTGATTTTATGGACCATTCCCTTTTTTAAACAAGGATTTAGTGTTTTGAATTGACTACCACCATCGGTTTGACTTGCTCTCACATATAGGTTTTTTTTGTTTTTCAACCACAGTGATAAAATTTGTAAGAACACTAGTGTGTCAGATTTGGATTTCAAAAAATAAATCAAAGTAAACCTAGTGCAAGCATCAACAAAGGATACATCATGTCTGTATCCAAAATTATAATAGATTTTTGTTAGACCACACGAGTCAATATCAATAAGTTTTAAGGGTTCATAATAAATAGTAGATGAGTCAGTAAAAGGTAATTTGTGGCTCTTATCCAATTTCACATAGCAGAGAGACGGGACTAAAATCAATCTTATTTTTAACCAACATTTTTGCTTTACAACTTTAATGCTAAGATGTTCAAGTTTACAATTTCATAGATAAAATACAATTTTGTTATTGTCCTCTTTATTCACCGTAGTTAAGTTACATTTTTTTCTCTACTTTAACAGCACTGTGGCATCTAACAACGTTAAAATTATATAATCCCTTGACGACATCACCCTATAAAATAATATCTTTAGTTAGTATGACTCTAACTAAATAGCTCTTAGGGTTATATTCAAAGTAAACATCGTTATCTTTAGCAAATTGAGACACGATTTAGGTTTTTTTTTATTTGGCACTCTAAGCATATTATGCAAGTATAATTTTTACCTTTGAAGCAAGCATTTCCAGCATGAGTAGTTTGAATACGCTTGCCATTTCCCATGCATATTGATTAATTATCTTTGTATTCTCTACTGTAAATATATAAGATTTCAAGATTGTTGAATATGTAATTTGTTGCTCCTGAGTCTGGGTACCACCCATCATCCTGAATGTGTTCAACCTTTGCTGTGTCAGTCTGAGTATTATTTTTTTCCACTTTTAGTCTGCATATTGTTGTCACTTTGAGTTTGTGTCACAATAACAATAGGTTTATTGTTTCTCTAATTCTTCTTTTTCCATAACTTGAATTGAACTGTAGCATCTCGGGAATTTCGATGCTCAAATCTCTACACTAAAACATCCCGTGTCCAAATTCAAGTATCGAAAACCCAGAAAGCTAAAAGAAAGAAATTAGAGAGTGAGATAAGAAAGAAAGAAAGTTAGAATAGAAGAATAAGAAGAAGAACCAAGACAGAATCAGAGTCTCATATCGCAGCGAAACAAAATATAATATAGAAATAAATCTTTAATACAAAATTGAAATATAACTTAAAGTCATCAGAGTACAACAATACAACTGGACAGTTATAATTATCTGTCCTCATACTCAACACACAACAGAAAAATAACTAGATATCATACGTCAAATCACCTCCAGCTCATCTCTGGACTTTATAGCATCTGATAACTAGAACCTGTAAAACTCGGTTTGACCCGAGCATTGCAAATGTCAAGATCAGTCTGGTGAACCAGCATGAGAAAACACACTAAGTTTATAAGTACCATCCAACTTGATTTAAAGTTAAAATATTTTCAATAGAAAAGAATAACCGTAAGACCGAATCCACTTACGGACGTTTTTTACCTTACGATAACCCAAAACATTTTTGAAGTCATATCTCTTATGAACTTATAATAGTGTCTAATACAAATAAATAACAATCCAGCAGAATGCTTCCATCTAACGCTCTACATATATAGATACAATCAAAACCGCGAGCGTTTATTGAAAAATGGATTTCAACTATGACAAGGTGGGGAACCACCTTATGATCAATGTACTCTAGAAAGGATACACTGGAGTTCAACAAGAACATCTGTCTACTCAGCCACACATGACCGGCCATTAATTTCGCTTGAATGTTTCGAATATATTTCACCTGCAGTTGCTAGCAACATAACCGTTCCTGGGAGATAAAGAAGCAAAAAGGAACAAATAATGAATTTTCTCTAGATGGTGACAATACACCCTAATTGGGAGTGACCCACTTAGCCATGCTGCCTGCCCGATTTTTGTCATCTCCCGTTTGATAAGGCTTGAGTTAAATCTTCTTTTTAGAACATCTGGCCACCATTCACTTTGAATACCACATCGTCAAATCCATAAAATCACTAACTGATGTCTACAAAAATACTTTAGGTGTCTAAATAGTAAGAATGAATTCCTTTGCTACCAACAGAAGTATGTTTGTAGAAATAAGTGTATGAGATCCCTTGGAAATACTTTGTTAGACACTCGTCCGTACAAGTTATCCTGGGACTGGACAAACCGAAGGCATCCTCCTACGACATCTTAGGAATCACCTAATGATCAGTAACGAGTAATCCTTGCAATCCCTAGATTTCACTGGCGATAGAATCACAATATATCTATAGGGATTAGTTAGAGATTTTAAGTAATTCTACCGTTTTATGAAGATTAACGGTCTTCAATCGCTCCATCTTAATCAACACGGAATGGTCTTCGAATATAAATTCGATCCTGGTCGTCCCGTACCAACAACGTTAGGCCAGATTTTGATAGTCGGTTATTTATCTATCAAAATAAACAAACATAAAACTTAAAGTCCACTGGTTTTTTACACAGCATCACTTGGCCTTTTAATTTTCAATTTGTTAATCAAGTCTTTAAATCTTGAAACATTCGGAACACATCCTTTTACTTTTATTTCAAATATACTATAATACTTAAAATCATCTCATTCAACTTAAAACATTTCAAATTATAGTTTATACTACTATACTTCTCTTTGGAAACCTTATTTCAAACTTAAGCACGCTTACTTAATTTAAGTATTTAGTAGTTCTTTCTTTAAAACCTTTTTCATTAGCTTAAAATTGTTTTAAACCTATTTTACAAACCTTTATTCCATAATAAATAGAACCTTTTATAAACTTCTGATAAGTTTATCCCAAAACCCATTCAGTTATACCTCGATAAAACATCATCTCTTATTTTATATAGCGAATTCAGATCGCATCTAAATAACTCAACTCACCTAACCACTTTAAACTTAGATTTTGGTAATCCTATTAGATTTCCCTTTCACAACTTCATCAGTCTGTAACCGTAAATCAACAAGAAAATAATTCCCTAAATATCAACCCCGAAGGCAGAAACCAACATCAGATCAATACTTAGAAAATCATCTATCTCAACTGATCTCCAGTTAGGTTCTAATTCTTTAATCTCATATCGTCAACTTTTATTTCATTCACAAGCCATATAAAAGTTTATAGCTTTAATCATTCATTTCAATAACTGAAATCATTTAAATCTCATAAAACTTGGTTTCCAATAAATTCGTCAATTCATGGTTTACAAAATCCAATTAGATAGACCAATAAGAGTTCAATTTAAATTTTCATTTAAACTTAACTTATATTATTAAATATAAAACCGCTAAAAAATATCATTTAACTATAAATAGGCTTTACAGTTTTCATAAACCATTATCAATAAACTTTAAACTCCAAGATTTCCCACTCTGATTATTACTGAATAAGTAATAATCAAATCCTAACATTTATTAAAAATAAAATGGGTTTACTTCAATATTTATTTATTTTCATTGAATTAATAAACCAATTTAATAATCAATTCTGGTTAACACAGCTGACTTGATCAAATCTAAACATGATTAACACGTTAAACAATATAATAAACTTAAACAATCCCATTTACCTTGATTATTATTAAATATATAATAATCAGTTTTAATATAATTCCATTTAATTGTTTCTTAAAAACAATTAATCTCCGTTATTAATTGTTACATTAATTCATGTTCACTTGCTTATCAATACAATGATTTGTCTTATAATACCATTTAATAATAATTTATAAACTTAAATAATAAATAATAAATACTTACTTCCTTTTATAAACTTCATTCAAAATAATATATTTTAAATCTTAACTTCAGTTATAAAATAAATTTGATAAATTTATTTCCATCGATTTACCTGACGGTAAATCAACTTATAAAACGATGTATATTTAGGCCGTCCGCTATTTATTTTCTCAACTAAAATTGCCCATGGTTAATATCCAAATAATCGTTGAATTTGGATTCAACGATTAATAGCCAGGATAATAATCCAATCATATTGGTTAAACAGTCCGTATAGTGATCTTATGAAAATAAACAATAAATTTGAGGAATCCAGTTGGATCCCTCCAACATGTGTTTCCCTACATCCAAATAGGTTACCTTAAATAAAACAATTCATTCAATTAATACAACAATATAATAAACATGAATAATTAACGTTCAACTAACAACAACGATTCAAGCATCCAATTATTTATTTAAATACGTTTATATTTTTATAAACGTAACAAACTAGTTAAGTTACCTCATTTAGAAAATCCTTAAAAAAAATGATGTCATTTCATTTAAATTAAAAAAACATTTAATATAATAATAGATATAAAATATTTAACAAACATTCAAACAATCATAAAATCAATCAACAATTAGCAAACATATCACACAAATATTAAACCCGACTTTTAATAATTATAAGTTGGAAACTGAGTGAGTTTAACTCCCCTTGGTTTTATTATGTCGTTTAACGCTTGTTTTTAACTAAGTTAAACAACCATTTAATTTAGTTATAAAAATTAAGGTTTCTTCCAATCCAGACCAGCTTCATCTCATAGCTCGCGTCCATACAGTTCCAACGCTTCTGGTTTTGTTTGATTCTGCGCACGGATGAAATACGTACACACACTATACACGTATGGTTTAATTAAATTATTTATATCTTTAATTACTATTTAATTTTACTATATTGCTTAAAAAACAAATTAGGCCCGCTTCTTAACTTACTTTAGATTTAAAAACTTACGGCCCACTTTGCTTCGTTCAAAGGAAAACATCCCCACAAAGCTATTGGTCATTTCTTATACCATACTGTCTCAATTCTTTATGTATTTGCTCTATGAACAACACCCCGCCTGCTTCGTTATTTCTTGTCAAATGCCATCAACGCATCCCCTTCTAGCTCACCGCACCAATCTATTTTTTTTGTATAACGAGGCCCAAGCCCATTCTAAAACCCATGACTAACACAAACCCAATGCTACTGATACCTTCTTCCCCTTTCGATTGTATTTTACTTGCTATAACAAAAACTAGGCCACCAAACTTCCTTCCCACCTGACACTTTACTTTAGTTCGTTCATGCTTAGTTTAACACCTTCCACCCCACGTATGTACCTGCTTGGTGCACCCGAATACCCCATTCACCTTTTCAAGAACCCATCTCCATAGTTTCGTTTCCCATTTTCCATCGTTTGTTTTCCTCACCGCCACCTGATTATCCTTCATACTCACTTCCTCCTTCCCCTTGCATTCCAAAACCCAACCCAATAGCCATTTCCACGCATGCAACCATCACCATCTGAACAAGCCTGCTGATAACCTTGGCCAACTCACAAAGATTGGGAGGACACAAATTTATTTAAAAAAAGTTCTTTTGTTTTGGCTTTTGAAAAGAAGCTTGCGGGGTTTATTTTGTTTTAGCTATTTTGAGAATGTAAGAAGATGGCAGCGCGCATATACATAGAGTAGAAAACTTGGGTATCATGGTGTTGTGGTTTGGATAGAATCAAAGTTAAATCGAATGTAGCCATGATAGTTTAGGGTAATTGGCTTGTACTACCGTGTGTTTTCATTTCCATGCGACTGTTGTAGGCAAGAAGAAGAATAGGGTAGCTATGAGTTTTTATTTCAATAAGCTTAGGGTGGCTAAAGAATTTATTCTTCAGTTTTCAATGTCTATGAATACGCTCTGCGTTTATTCGTGGCTTTAAATCAACAGGTGAATGGGTTTCTTTGGGTAGGCTTCATTTTCTTAATGCTTAAGTGTGTACATGAATTAATATATATATATATACACACACATGTATAGGCTGCGGGTAGGTTGTAGTGTTTAAATTTACTTTGCCTTCAGATACATAACTGGCATTGTACATATTAAGGTAGGCAAGTAGGAGTTTAAAATTGTTTAAACAAAGGTTGTGCTTGCTTGGGTATGAAGCTTCATATATTTTTATTTATAGTTCAGGGTACGGTTAAATAAATGTTTACCGCTATTTAACATCGCTCATTAAATATGTGCACCGTCACACATCAACTACAAGCACAACGAATCTAGATACATTGCTACGTCTTGACGTTCCGGATCCAATGAAATTAATTTCATTGAAAACCGGTTCCATTTGCACCCGACACTATTTTAATTTCTAAATATACATCGATCCTCAATTTAAATATCGCACACTCACGAAACAACTCTGATTGGCTCCAAACTGGAAATATAACAATAAATAGCTATATGTTTTCCAATAAAATTCGTTTCATCGAAAACGGAGGTTATTTGAAAAACAACCATTTCTACGGCTTATATACTACTGATGAAATATAAATAAATTTTAAAATAATTAAACTAAATAATAACATATTATTATTCTACAGTATATAAAATTGAATAATATATCATTCCAAGAATAACCGATATAGAATTATAACTCAATATTAGCATTTCGAGAAAAACGATATCCAAATCCTATAAAACTTCCTTTTAAATTATTAAATAAATGTTATAATTTATTAACGAATTCCATAACGACTATTTTAAATTTTTACTTGGACATAACTTACAATCTATAAGAAAAAAATCTCAATTTTACTCTTTCATTAGAAAATTATAAGCTAATAGATTCAAATGTTTCTTGTTTCACAGAATTCCGACTTATAGTGGATTCTGTATATTCAATTAAAATTCAAAACTCAATATTACGAACTACCACGATGTTACGAGTTCATTTTAAATTAAATATAAATTTAAATGTTCAATCATCATTTAATAACGAATTCTATATTAAATTCCATTAATATTTCAAATATAATATTTAAAATAGATTTAAATATTCAACTCAAATAGCTGGAAAATCCGGGTCGTTACATTCTTCCCTCGATAATAGAATTTCGTCCCCGAAATTACTAAGTAAGAAGAATGATCTGAACCCAATTATTTTCAAAATAATTCTTTAAACATATAATTAAAAATATTGCTAAATCTTAAGAATTTTCAAAAAAATCGCCAGCGTCTCCTTCGCACGGCTCGATCGAAACAACTACAAGTCGCCTCTTCAGGCCTCTCACCAATCAAAAGAAAACAAAGCCAAGTGACTACCTAACTCATGGGTATAAAATCAATCACCCAAATCAATATGTTTAAGGTTTACCTATTTGTCAAGCAATCACTACTCTAATCGTGAAGCAAAGCCAATAACAGATCTTCCTCTTCCAATCTGCACTTAACTCAATATATAATGCCAGTAACAAACATAGGGTTAAATTATTTAATTTTATATTATTTCTATTCAAATTCATTATATTGTAATTTATTTCTCAGTTTTCAATTCATTTAATTGTTGATAAATTTTATTATACGACCAATCTATTACCCAACAAACAATCAACAATCAACATATCCAAATCATTCTATTTTAACTTAGTTTTAAGTTAAATTTAGATTTATTTAATTTCATATTAAAATTTTATTCATAAATTCTCCGAGTTATATTAAACTTATTCAGATTCATAATCAAACTTGAATTTTATTCAAATTAATCACCACCAATATCTCAATAATTTGAGAAAAATATTTCTTTTCTATATAAAAATATATTTTAGGCAAACATATTTCATTTATCCTTTTTCCAAAACAATATTGTATCAATTTCCAGTTCAACTTGAACCGAAGAAATAACACAATACAAAATATTTTTATATAAAATCTACAAATACACTCTCTCATATATACAATCAAATTCAAATTTTGGTATTACTAACCCAATCTCTATCGAGTTATACCACAAAGCCAAGGTTATTACTAAACCATTCCTCGGATACCCACTATAGCGTCCTAGAAATTTTGACCCTCGAATCTCGAGACTAATACATCACGTGATCAAATTCAAGTATCGAAAATCCAAAAAGCTAATAGAAAGAAATTAGAGAGTGAGATAAGAAAGAAAGAAAGTTAGAATGGAAGAACGAGAAGAAGAACCAACACAGAATCAGAGTCTCACATCACAGTGGAATAAAATATAATATAGAAATAAATCTTTAATAAGAAATTGAAATAGAATGTACAGTCATCGAAGTACAACAATACAACTGGATGTTTATAATTAGCTGTCCTCATATTCAACACACATCGGAAAAATAACTAGTATCATACATCTAATCACCTCCAGCTCATCTCTGGACTTCATAGCATCCGATAAGCTTTTATAAATTTCTGATAAGTTTATCCCAAAACCCATTAAGTTATACCTCGATGAAACATCATCTCTCATTTTATATAGCGAATTCAGAACACATCTAAATAACTCAACTCGCCTAACCACTTTAAAATCATATTTTGGTTTTTCAATTCGATTTCCCTTTCACATCTTCATCAGTCCCTAACTGTAAATCAGCAAGAAAATAATTCCCTAAATATCAAACCCGAAGGCCGAAACCAACATCAGATCAGTACTTAGAAAATCATTTATCTTAGCTGATCTCCAATTAGGCTCTAATTCTTTAATCTCAAACTTCAGCCTTTATTTCATTCACAAGCCATATAAAGGTTTATAACTTAAATAATTCGTTTCGATAACTGAAATCGTTTACATCTCATAAAACTTGGTTTCCAATAACTTCGTCAATTCTTGGGTTTATAAAATCCAATTAAATAGACCAATAAGAATTCGATTTAAATTTTCATTTAAAAACTTATATTATTAGATATAAAATAACATAAAAGTATCATTTAACTATAAATAGGCTTTACGGTTTTCATAAACCTTTATTAATAAACTTTAAACTCCAAGATTTCCCACTTTGATTATTATTAAATAAATAATAATCAAACCCCAATATTTATTAAAAACAAACCAGGTTTACTTCACCATTTATTTTTTTCATTAAATTAATAACCCAAATTAATAGTCAGTTCCGATTAACGCAGCTAACTTGGTCTACTCTAAACATTATTAACACGTTAATCAAATCCCAATTCGTCTTTTCATTTAAATTAATAAACAATATAATTAATTTAGACAATCCCATTTACCTTGATTATTATTAAATAAATAATAATCAATCTCAGTATAATTCCATTTAATTATTTCTTAAAAACAATTAATCTCCGTTATTAATTGTTACATTAATTCATGTTCACTTGCTTATCAATCAAATAATTTGTCTTATAAAACCGTTGTCTTACTTTGTAACTAGGCCACACAAAGTCCAGGCGATCACTTATAAGAAATAAGTCGGATCAGATTGATCAGGAAGCTTCAAGCAAAAAAGGGGGAATTGTGTACCAGGGTAGATCGAGTTGGATGGTTCGTGATCCAATCCCTAAAGCAAGTAAATAGTTGTACTCTAGAAGGCTGGAGCAGATCGGAGGAATCATGATCCGATCCACACAAACGAGCGACTAAGTCCCATAGCACCATCAGCCGATCGGGTCGGGGCACTACTAACTGATCCGTATAACACATAAAGGTCGTGAAACACTCTAAAAGTACTGCTCCGGGTTGGAATACACCCCTATCTGAACCTCTTCCTATCCCATACAGTGAAGCGGTTATTCCATGTTTCTACAAAGGTGGTGGGAGGGTAATTACCCATGAAGCTGATGCACTGGAGCCACCTTACAACATCTGAATCCGAGAGTTATGGGATGGGACCCACGTGGCACCCGACCTGCCTGCCCTTCAGGCCTATAAATACACCAGAACTTAGCATTTTGAAGGATTTTTTGGCAGTCTAAATACACAAACTTCACAATTAACAATTTTTCTATGTTTTATTTAGAATGTACTTTAAATTCATGAGTGTAATTCTACAAATTTGGAGAGATTATTAATTGTAATTGTTAGATTAAGAGACTATCGTTGTTGTACTTGTAATCAATTCGTCAATCAAAGAACTACAAAGTGGACGTAGGCTCGTTAACGCCGAACCACTATAAATCTTGTTTGTCGATTGCTTTTTATCTGTTTTTAGATTATAATTCTCTATGATTTCTAGTCAGTTGGGTGTTAGAACCACTTTTTGGTCTAACATTTTGGTGGTTTCACTGAGAATGTTGAATTATAAACTTTTCTGATTGTCATTCTACTTTTTGGATTTTCAAGTCCAAAGAGATAGTCCTCATTTCTACCATTTTCAAAGTTTTCATTATTTTCAAAAGACTTAGACTTCAAGGCTCCTAGAAAAGGAAAGGTACTGCAAATTTCTTGGTTGAATAATGCGAACAAAGACCAGTGGGATAAAACACAAGCACTCGAATCTACTAGGTCACAGGGGGTCGGTTCAGATCCGACCCGATCCGGAGGAGGAGGCGTGACCCGATGCGAAGGTCTGAACGTGGCTAACGATGCTCCTATGACCCACACTAGTGATGCTTCCCCGATTCGACCCAGTGGCGCCACTACGAACCGATCCAATGTTGAATTGGAGACACGATCCGATAGAGCCGATCTTAATGTGGTTGATGTTGCTGTTTCTACTCGAGCTAATACGTATGCTCCAACATTAGCAGCAATAACTAGTAATCAACCCACTCATTTTGCACCTGTTTCACGGATGTATTTTTTGCGCTTGCTTACTATGTTGGCTAAAACTAACGACGCTTTAGAGGCTCAAAGACATGATTGTGCCACAATCTGAGAGAACATGAATGTGATGAATACGCAGATAGATGAGCTTTTAGGCAGAGAATACCTTCTTCGACTCATCACCTCATGGTAGATTACTTATCTTCCTTAGAAGAGAATGTAAGACCTCCAAGAAGGCTATTTGAAAGATCTGAGAACCTCGAATAGATGACGTTTGGATCATTGAGATCTTGCGAAGACGCAGCCTGTGTCCTAGGACATAATGATCCCAGCTTAAGGGATCCAATGTTGCTACCGATGTGGGGATCTCTTGTTCTCCCCAGAGATCCCAATATCACTAATCCTACCCGGGGTCAACTTCTTCAGCCTACTCGTCCTGTGAACGACCGGGACCATGGGGGCAAGGGAATTCAGCGCCTGCTATGAGCCGGGGAACATTGCCCAATGTGGGAGATGGAAATGTTGGAAGAGAGAGAAGTGTTAGGCCTAAGCGTACGTTAACCAATGCTGAAATGGAAGCTATGGTGTGTCAGATGATGGCTGACAGAAGAGGTTACAGCAACGAAGATTGGGGCATTGATCGCAGTCGTACACCTTTCACTAACGACATACTGGATGTCCAGTACCCAAGGCGATTCAGTTTACCTACCGTGGACCAGTATGGAGGAAGAACTAACCCAATACAACATCTAATGAGATACTCTTGGTATATGAATGTTGCGGCAGCCTTCGACGCCATGAGTGCAAGGCTTTCCCAATTTACCTCGAAAATGTCCCACTGGTGTGGTTTACCGGGCTTCCACCTCGGTCAATCTCCAGTTTCAAAGAGCTAAGCGAGAGCTTTATGAATCAGTTTCGAATTCATGCCCAGAAATCCAAGATGTCATCGAGCTCTCTGTAATCAAACAAGCTCCTGGGGAAACTCTAAAATCGTATCTAGACCATTTCAACTTGGTAGTGACAGAAGTAAGCAACCCTCAAGAGCAAATAATTTTGATGGCGTTAACAGATGGAGTTGATAAAGACACTGAATTTAGGAGGTACTTGGCCAGAAAACCTCCATTAACTAGAGAATTGTTTTATGAAAAGGAAAAAATTCATCTATGACGGGAAGAGATATATGCCAATTGCAAAAGAAAATCTAAGGAAACCCCGAGAGAAGATATCCAGAGCAACGTTGCCATCAAGCAATCTAGTGATAGTGCAGGGAAAGTTGAAGTGAATGTCGACAACAAGAGTGGAGAAAATGACCGCTAAGGTAGGAATGGAAATAAGAGAGGCAGAAATCGAAGGAATGATCCTGAGAAGAGGCTTCGATTTCAATCTTTTGGGAATTACACGCTTCTGAATGAAACCTTGGAGAACATATATCTGGATACCTAAAATGTAATCCAATACAAGAAACCTCCACCCAGAGATTCGACTAAAAAGAGCATGAAACCGGAAAATTCTGTCTATTTCACGAGACGTAAGGACATTCTATGAATGAGAGTCGCCACTTGATAGTTGTTGTCCAAAAGTTGCTTCGAGCATGGAAGTTAGATGAGTACAAGGTTTTACCTAAAATAGGGGGCTAGGAAGATCTGCTCCGTATCAGAACTAACCTGCCCCGAGACCTACTGCTCTGTATAAAGGGAAAGGGATAGTCACCAATACCATGGTTTGAGGACCACGTCCAGCTGGATTTAGCAATAGAACCATGAAACGGTATGACAATGCCACTAAGCATCCATAAGTGGGAGAGTGCAGTTCCCTCGAAGATACTACTCCCACAAAGCAACAGAAGACGATGATGTTATCCTCAGAGAGAGAGAAAGTGTGGGGGTGGAGACCCCGAATGTTGACCCATTGGTGATTGCTACTACCGTTGGTCCTACTCCTGTACAGAAAGTCCTTGTTGATTGCAGTTCCGTCAATATTCTTTTAAAAATCCTTCGACCAGATGAAGTTGGAGGCTAAAGATTTGAAGCCATGCACAGGATGGATTCGTGGCTTCAATGTCTCATCAACGTCTCCAATTAGAGCAGTGGAATTGTCCGTAGAACTGGGAAAAGGAGATCGTAGGAGAGTGCATATCCTTCCATTTGTTGTTATGGATATTGATTCACCGTAAAATGCTTTCTTGGGAAGACTGACTCTCGCGGAGTTCAAAGCCTACATTGTTCCTTGGTGTTTATTGTTAAAGTTCCCGACCAAAGCTGGAGTAGGAATGTTCTGTGGTGACCAAGTTAATGGAAGAGCCTACTACATGGATGATTTGAAAATGCTATGCAATGGAGATAGCATAGAACTGAAGAATACCACCCCTCCTGCAAAGGAGGATTCAACATAGCAAACAAAGGAGATATTGCTGAAGTAGTCGCCCGACAATCTGTTTGAAGACATGGATCCCACAGAAGATGAAGTTCCGTAATGCAGAAAGGCAACACCTAATGAGGTAACTATAGAAAATCCGATTAATAAAGATGACCTGACAAAGATCTTGAAGATCGGCCTCACTTGGATCCCCTTAGGATGAACGAGTTGAATGACTTTCTATGGTCGAACCTGGAAGTGTTTGCTTGGACCCATGGCGATATGTGCAGAATTTCACCATCAATCATGAGTCATTCACTGAGCATAAACCCGAAGCATCCTCCTGTTCATAAAAGAGGTGTATGCTGGGCCTGGAGAGGTCAGCTGCCTTGAAAGAGGAAGTAGAGAAATTGAGAGATGGATTCATCAGAGATGCAAGATATCTCGACTAGATATTGAACCTGTCCTAGTTAGGAAGTCAAATGGGAAGTGGCGTACGTGCATTGATTTTTCAGATCTGAACAAAGCCTGCCCAAAATATAACTTCTCGTTACCCAGGAATGATCAACTTGTGGACTCGACGGCGGAACACGAACTCCTCTTTTTCATGGATGCATACTCGAGTTATAACTAGATTCCCATGCACGTGCAAGATCAAGAGCATACCAGTTTCCTCACCGACCTCGGATTGTACTGTTACGTGGTAATGCCATTTGGATTGAAGAACACCGGAGCGACATATCAAAGCTTGGTGAATCAAATGTTCTACAATCAAATAAAGAAATCTATGGAAGTTTACATAGATGATATGCTTGTGAAATCCAAGTAATCGTCCGACCATACCACAGACTTGGCAGAAATGTTCGATATACTCTGATGTTATGGAATGAAGTTTAACCCGCTAAAATGCTCGTTCAGGATGGCATCAAGAAAATTCCATGGTTTAATCATCAACTAGCGCAGCATTGAAATACATCCTGATCAGATTACCGCAATAAGGAACATTAACAAACCACAGAAGATCAAAGATGCGCAAAGCCTAGCAAGGAAGGTTGCAGCATTAAGAAGATTTATCTCCAAGGACATTGATAAGTGCATCTCTTTCCTCTATTTGATAAACTGAGGAAAGCGCAACTTCGAATGTACTCCAGATTGTGTTGAACCCTTCCAAAACTTGTTAAACCACTTAGAGAAGCCCCAGTATTGTCCAAGCTAGTAGATCATGAAGATTTGTTTTCATACTTAGTGGTATCATCGCATGCAATTAGCTTGGCATTGGTACGTGAGGATGATAAAATTCAGAGACTGCTGTACAGAAAAAAGTTTACAACAATAGAGCACAACTACTCGAAGATAGAAAACTCCCTTATAGCCAGCTGGTTGCCTCCAGGAAGCTTCGCTATTACTTCTAAGCCCATCCAATTGTAATCTACATCGATCAACCACTCCGACATGTCCTGCAACGACCCGAGGCATCTGGGAGACTACCCAAATGGAATATCGAGCTAAGTTAGTTTGACCTGAACTTCCTCCACAGAAAGTCCATACGAGGCCAAGCATTAGCCGACTTCATTGCTAAATTCACAATCCTCGAAGAGGACATGTTAGATGAAGGAAATGGCCCCTCAGAGCAAAAGTTGGAATCGAGCATGTGGAAGCTTTATACTGACGAAGCTAAGAATGATCGACGGTCCGGAGCCGATGTTGTATTAATAACTCTAGAAGGACGGTCAATTAATTATGCTCTACGACAGGAGTTCTCCATTACTAACAACGACTCCGAATATGAGGCTCTGATCATTGGGTTGAGATTTGCTAAGGAGTTGGGAGTAACAATGCTGAACATCTTTTGTGACTCTCAAAATGTTGTTTGTCAGGTCCGGAAGGAGTATCAAATGAGGGGACCACGACTTGCAGCTTACCTAGAAAGTGTAGAGGAACTGTGTAGTGTCCCGAATTTCTGGTACCATTTGAGCTAACCTAATAACACAAATCCAACCCAAATTGCACTGGAAAATAGAAAACTAATAGAAAGAAAACAGAGGGTGAGAATAGATATGATAAAAACTTAAAATAGAAGAAGAAGAAGAGCATACAACATCAGAGTAACACGAATCTCACAGCGGAACGAACAACATATAATAGATAACATATCTTTGAAATAAAATCAGTATATGTATACAGTAACATTATCAGAGTACAACACTTACAACACAGCCGAATAAACAATAGCTATATAATCCTGAAGCCTCCTGCTCCAAGCTCCCCAAGTATATCTATAAAATCCTGACTACTTGACTGCCCATACAAATTTGGGCACCCAAGAGTTTAGGAAAACAAAACAAAATAAACTCTGAGTTAGTCATGGGACTGGTGTGAGTAAAACAATTTAAAACAGTTTGAGTAATTAAACGATATCTCATAAGACCACGCTGTATAACGAAACGGGTTTTTCCCTTATGAGAATCAAAATCAATTTGATTTAATTTTCAAATCATTTTGAAAGAAACGATAATCTTTATATCAAAACTCATTGATATTATAATAGTGTCTATCTACCACAATATAATAATCATCTAGCAGAAATGCTTTCATCTCATGTTCTACATACATAGTATACAATCAAAACTGCGAGCACTTATTGGATAATGGATTTCCAACTATGACAAGGTATGGAACCTCCTTTCGATAGTGTACCTCTAGAGAGGAATACACTGGGTTCAACAAGAACATTTTGCAACCCGGCCACGCATGACCGATCACTCATTTCGCTTGAGTGTATCGAATGTATATCACCAACGGTTGGGATCAGCAACCATTTTCTCAAATGGGACAGCATCGAATAGATTAAAGAATAAAATGAATATCTCTAGATAGGTAATAATACACCCTAATTGGCAGCCAACCACTTAGCCATGCTGCCTACCCGATTTTTGTCATTTCCCGGTTGTGAGGCTAGAGGCCATTCTTATCTCTGATAGATCACACTATTATTCACTTTGAATGCCACATCGTCATACCAGCCAAACCACAAATTGATTTCCCCAAAAATACAATGGGTATATAGAAAAGAGAAACAAATTCCTCTGCCACCAAACGTACATACGTTTGAAGAGATCAACTTACGTTGTAACACCCCACCTCCGTTAAGGTCACTCTCAAAGGGAATGCCTTAGCTTCGGTGGAGCGTTTTAAGCTACAAGATACTAATAAATTACAAGACAAAAAATTTATGCAGCGGAAAAAGATCAATATTATTTCATAAATACTTGTTCAACACAACAATTCAACAACTGCTTTAACCTTCCAAATTATTACAACTTTTCATCAATCTTAAAAACATAAAGAAGCAATACTGAAAATAAAATGACATAAATCCCCAATAAGTGCTTGACCATAGACATAGCTCAAAAAGGAAAGTCCAAGCCTTACATCTACGGTCTTCAAGCTTTGGCTAACCTGGACTAAGCAGAAGTGTTTCTTCCCTACGGACCCGGGGGGGAGGGACGGGGGAACGGATGAAAAGAAGTGAAAGGAAAATGGGTCAGACAGAAGTCTGGTAAGCCCAGTTATTTAATAGCATGTAAACAAGTAAAAGACTATGAAATGAATAAACTGAACTTAGAATGATACCACAAGGATAGGGTAGTCCTAAAATGAGGTATGAAACACCCCACCTCCGTTAAGGTCACTCACAAAGGGAATGCCTTAACTTTGGTGGAGGTTTATAAGTAAAAGCCACAAATAAACACAAGACAGATATAAATACAAATATTTTGAACAGCGGAAACCAAACAGACTTTTATTTCATCAATACGTGTTCAAACAAAAACATTTCCATAATTGTCTCAAAATACTTCCAATATTACAACCTCATTACCGTCTTGATTATTAAAGAAGCGTAAAACATAAATAAAGTAACAAAAATCCCCATAGTGATATCTAAAGACATAATTCGAGCAAAAGAGGTCCAAACCATACATCTACGGTCTTGGAGCTTGCAAAGAGTCTGACAGAGCTGAGTTGTTTCCTCCCTGTGAACCGGGGGGGAGGACGAGAGAAAAGAAGACGGAAAGAAAATAGATATAAACTGAAAACAGGAAAGTATCACAAGCTAAGGAAGTGTAGTTTCGAATCGAATGTACTATAACACCCACACTATATCTCTGCACCTACTTGAGCTTATTCTAACTGGCACCCCATGCTGAGGGTGAAGTGATCCCCATTTTCTAAAGATCGGCTCCTACGCGCGTAAATATGTGTCATACGGCCCCCAAGAATTGTAGATACCTATGCTGGTCCCACCATGGGGTGTATCAAGACCCATGGCGGCGGCCCTGACACAATTCTAGAAGGCATAGGTTATACTACTGGTGCCCCCAATGCCCTATTTGTCTGCTCCGGAGTGTGTGCACGCCCGCACCCCGTTAGAACCTACACTGTGCACCCACCGCCGCCGTTTTGACCGCTTACAATCAGCCCAGTAATCATGCCCCACCCTGCCAAGTTTCAGGGTGCCATGATACCTAACTTGGGTTACTGCTGAAACGGGTCCCTGGTTACTAGGGTTTTCTAGTCAAACATGTTAAGTGGTTAAGTGTCTGTACTTACCTAACATCTCCCATCAATTCTTGTTAACATGTTGAATTTGGTTAAGTGTTTATAGTTGACTTAACCCTACCATCTGTCCTTAACCTCTTAAAGCACCTGACCACTCACATTAGACAGATATTGCTACGGTTACTGGATGTGTCGGTCGGTTCCAGGCAGGTTTACACCGTAGCTCAGTCTAACCTCGGGTCCTGATTGGGATCAATGCTTAACCACCCACATTGGATAGGTATTGTTGTGACTACTGGACAGCCGGGCGGGTCCGGGCAGGTTTAGGTCACAACTCAATCCAACCTCGGGTTAAGTATACCGTGTTTTCTAAATTTACATATTTTATCACTTCTCAATTATATGTAAATGTCATGTCCTTTATTCTTGGGTATAACAATTCATACCGCTTAAATGTCATTATCGTTGGCATGTGCCAATCGTGCCAACATATATTTTTCATGTTTTACACCCAACGTTATTACCCCCATTTGTATGTTCGCAACATTATAACAGGTGTTGGGCTCGACACAAATCAGCCCAGCTTTATAAACGTGAGAAAAAGGGGAAATCAAGAACATGTAATATTTTACAATACATAAAGGTGTGTGGCGCATGAACTTGCAATTTAGTGATTCAACTAACATAAATTATGGGTCATGTGAACTTGCATTCAAATCAAAGTATAACTAAGTAGGTGACATATGAAATGGCACAGTTTAGGCTTATACAAACTTGGGTTTAAGCATGTTTAACTTGGCATAATGTCAACCATAAAATTAACATGTTGTATATTCACCAAAATGTCCAATTTTAACATCTAATCATATAGCCTATTTCAACATGAACTTGCATAGTTTATGTAACCCAAATGATACTTAACATAGATCCAATTATACTTGCAAATAAACATAAGAATATGTTCATAGGTTTTGGGTCATGTAGGCATAAAAGGTCTCAAATCTAAAACATGTTTACATAAGCCTTAATTTAGACTTAGAGAATGTATATAGTCCATGCCATAGACATAAACATAAAGGGATCAAATTCTAGTTTTTGCCACAAACTTGCAAGTGCCATTATTTTCATATACAAATGTCCAACAGGCTTGCATCAATCAAATTTAGGCCACAAATATCAATACACAAGTCATGACAGAATCATTACAATACACAGAATTTATATCATTATGAGCCGTCAGATGAAGACATGAGGAATCTAGACCATACAAAGTTCAAAGAGCCAATCAAGAGGTGACATGTCAGCCCTAATGACACACCGAGCCACAGAAATTCGAGCCAGACCCAGACCCAGCCAACCAGGTCGACCAGGTAGGTCAACTGGCAGGTCGACACCCAGGTCGACACTATGATCGACCTGGGGTGACCAGGTCGACCCTATGGTCGACCTAGTCCCTGGGAGGGAATTTTCCTGCCCAGCCCAGTTTGAACCCGTTTTTCGAATTTTGAACTAGAAACCCAGCTGTTTGAATTTTAAATTTTATTCTGAAACTTCCGAAGGTCATAACTCCTTCATACGGAGTCCGATTCACGCAAACTCGGACTCTATCTCAAGCAGAATTCCGAGACGAACGCAATGGCGTAACCTATTTCCCTTAATTCTTTCATTTAGAATTAATTACACTTTAGTTTGTGAAGCTTAATGTTATAGAATTCACAGGGTGTTACATTCTCCCCCCTTAAAAGGATTTCGTCCCCGAAATCTTCAAGTTAAGAAGAATGTATATCCTACCATCCAACCGTCCATCTACTCAACCAACAAACACAAGCGTCCACTGTCCTTAAAAGACTTCTACTGCTTCATGATCATATGCATAGTGTGTGTACATGTCCTTATCTAATGCAGAAATCAGGCGGTCTACAGATTCAGTTGACCTCCTTAATGCGAATCATGTAAGTGTCATGAATCCATTATGTATGCAAATTTTTCCTACTTATAATTCTACATGAGTGCATAACTTATTCATACAAATGCGACAACCATATGACAGCATATCAAGTTTCAACCATATACAAATGAGAATACATATATGCATATGCAATATGAAGTGACTGAGCCGATCTAAAACCTAGGGTGTGTGTATATGCATCCACGAGCAACCATTTGCAGCCATCATCCATAACATGTTTTCAAATACATGTTTGCATCCATTTGTTTTCTACCTACGGAGTTAGGAAAAGGACCGAGGAGATATACCTAAAAAGATAAAGCATATCTTAAGGAAAAAGAGAAGTCAAAGATGTACCCTCAAAAAGAAAAGGGTAGGCAGCGCGTATTCTATCCTCAGTTTCCCAAGTCGCGTCTTCCTCGGCGTTGCTCCACTGAACTTTAACGAGTTTGACTTCGCAGTTGCGTAGCTTTTTCACTTCAGTTCCTAAGATGCGGGTTGGAACTCTCCTCACAGTTGCTTCATGTTCCACTTCAGCTTCTTCTAGAATGCTAGGTTCCACCACTTCCGCAGACTCCTGCAAACACTTCCGGAGGTGAGAAACATGAAAGACGTTGTGAACTCCGGCCAGTCTCTCGGGTAGCTCTAAACTATAGGCCATCTTCCCAACCTTCTCGATGATAGGAAACGGTCCTACAAATCTTGGTGCTAGCTTTCCTGCGGATCCAAAGCGAACGACGTTCCTTAAAGGAGATACATTAAGGAAAACCCTGTCCCCAACCTCAAACTCAAGGTCGGTCCTTCTTTTGTCGGCGTAGGATTTCTGTCTGTCTTGGGCAGTCTTCATTCTCCTTCGTATCAAGTCCACTTTCTCCGAAGTCTCTCGAATCATGTCCAGCCCAAGTATAAGTTTATCTGTAGACTCCCACCAACAAGTTGGTGATTTGCACGGTCTTCCATACAAGGCTTCGAAGGGTGCCATGCCTATGGTAGCTTGGTAGTTGTTGTTGTAGGCAAATTCCACTAAAGGAAGCTGATCCTCCCGTGTCCCTTCAAAGTCAAGAACGCAAAGTCTTAAAAGATCCTCTAAAACTCTATTCACCCTTTCCGTCTGGCCATCGGTATGGGGGTGATAGGCCATGCTCAAACATAACTGTGTGCCTACAGCCTCTTGCAGACTCCGCCAAAACTCGCTTATGAAGATAGGGTCTCGGTCACTAACAATGCTGGAGGGTATCCCATGGAGTCGAACCATTTCCTTGAGATAAAGAGATGCTAGAGATGAGGCAGTCCTTCTACTTTTAACGGGTATAAAGTGGGCGCTTTTAGTAAGCCTATCCACTATTACCCAAATGCTAGTGTTGTCTCTTCTCGACCTAGGTAGTCCATCAATGAAGTCCATTGAAATGCTATCTCACTTCCACTATAGGACCTCTAAAGGATGAAGTAGTCCTCCAGGCTTCTTCTGTTCTGCCTTGACCCGTTGGCAGGTCATGTGCTTAGAAACGAAATTTGTCACGTCTTGCTTCATGCCGCTCCAAAAGAAAGTTCTTTTTATATCCTTGTACATCTTATCAATTCCAGGGTGTATAGTCATCTTGGAATGATGCGCTTCCTCAAGAACCTTCTTTGTCAACTCCCTTACTTGTGGGACGCATAATCTTCCATCTCGCCTCAGCCAACCCTTATCATCGATGGTGTATCTACTGAGGTGACTAGAAGTCTCACCCCTAATAAGTTTATCAATCACATCAACAAGCTCAGGGTCTTCACGTTGTGCAGCCCCTATTGAGTCCAAGTGAGTAGGGTATACTTCGAGAGATGCTAACAAACCTGGTACAAAATCCGAGGAGGGCCTAAAATTGAAACTGGCTATATACTCCAAGCTTTGACTTTCCACAAAGAGAGGGCTTAAGGTCATTTTCTTTCGGCTCAACGCGTTTGCTACTACGTTGCCTTTGCCGGGAGTATAGGAAATTTCAAAGTCATACGAGGCAAGAAACTCCATCCATCTTTGCTGCCTCAAGTTAAGATCCTTCTACGAGAAGAGATATTTCAACGATGTATGGTCAGTGTATAATTCGAACTTCTCACCTAGGAGATAATGGCGCCAAGACTTAAGCGCAAAGACGATGGCGGCTAACTCAAGATCGTGGGTTGGATAGTTCTTTTCATGAACTTTCAATTGCCTTCCACCATAAGCTACTACCCTCCCTTCTTGCATCAAAACAACGCCTAGCCTCGTACCACAAGCATCCGTATATACTATGAACATTTTGCTTCCATCTGGAAAAGTCAGAACTGGGGCTGTTGTGAGATCCCTTTTTAATCCTTGGAAAGCAAACTCGCAGTCCAAATCCCAAGTGAACGCCAGATTCTTCTTTGTTAGCCTTGTGAGTGGAGCTGAGATTTTCGCGAAATCCCTAATAAACTTTCGGTAAAAACTGGTTAGCCCAAGAAACCTTCGGTCTTCGGTTGCATTTCTTGGTGTCTTCCAATCTTGCACTGCCACTACTTTCGCGGGGTCCCCAGCCAACCCCTTTTTGGACACTATATGCCCCAGAAATCTTACCTCCATTCTCCAAAAGTGGCACTTGGAGAATTTGGCTTTTAGCTGATGTGCACGGAGAGTATCCATGATTTCTTTCAGATGCTGAGCATGTTCTTCCTCATTCTTTGAGAAGATTAAGATATCATCTACGAAGATAACCACAAATTTGTTGAGGAATTCTCTGAACACCCTGCTCATTAGGTCTACGAAATAATCGGGTGCGTTTGTCAAGCCGAAAGGCATGACAAGCCACTCGAAGAAACCGTCTGGGGTTCTGAACGCCGTTTTATCAATGCTATCTTCAGCTACTCTTAGCTGATGGAACCCAGTTGCCAGATCAAGTTGGGAGAAGACCGACGCACTTACAAGCTGATCAAACAAATCGTCGATTCGGGGAAGAGGGTGCCTATTTTTCTTGGTCAATTTGTTTAACTCCCTATAGTCGATGCAAAGGCGAAGCGAACCGTCCGCTTTGGTTGCGAACACCACTGGAGCACCCCATTCCGAAATGCTCTGTCTAATGAACCCCTTTTCGAGAAGTTCTTTAACATGCTTACTGAGCTCCTTTCTCTCCTTTGGAGCTATGTATCTGACAGGTAAAGCTACAGGCTTTGCATTATCCACAAGATATATGCGGAAGTCTATTTCCCGCCTCGGAGGTAAGCCTTTCACCTCCTCAAAGACATCCGGATATTCCCGGACTACTCTAACTGACAGCAAATTCTCATCAGAAGCATCAAGCTACTCTAGATAACTAAGCATAATAGCATTTAAGGGATTACAAGAAATTTCTAGAGTGTTACCAAGCCGAGTCAAGAGTCTAACTACTATTTTCTCACAATCAAGAATGGCACCATTACTAGATAACCAGTCCATGCCTAAGATCAAACCATATCCCAAGAAGCCCAAAACAAAGGCATTACAACTAAACTCAACGCTGAGAATAGAGATTTTCAAACCCAAACAAACCATTGACAAATAAGCGGAGCCCCCAATTGGATTTGAAACTACTAAGGGATCCTCTACCATACTAGTGTCTAGATGCAGAGATTCTACTAAGGCAGATGAAACAAAGGAGTGTGATGCGGCAGAGTCAAAAAGTGTACGAACTGGATGATCATAAAGATAGACTACACTTTCTACAGAAATATTACTACCTCATTCCTGCGGAGGTGCCACTAGCGCATGAACCTGACCCCCTGAAGTGGATCCGGATTTCTGTCCTTGCCCTTTCTTCTTTGGGCAGTCCTTAGCTTAGTGCCCAATCTCTCCACAATGGAAGCAACCACCCATCTTCGCCTTCCTTTTTCGGCAGTCTTTTGATATATGTCCCACAATGCCACAAAAATTGCACCTTCTCCTCTCATGGGGCTTACTGTTCTTCCCTCCTTTCTTGAAGTCTGTTTTCTTAGCTTGTAAACCCTCTTTCTTTCCTTCCACCTTAGTCTCTTTCTTGTCGTTGTCCTCCTCGTGTAGCAACGCCATGTCCACCAAGCTTTCATAAGTCGCTCCCGTGGATACATGGGTCATAGCAAGGCTGTGAAGAGGCTCATTCAAACCTTTGACGAAGCGAAGCGCCTTCTTGTGTTGGGTGTTTACTAAGTCCAGCCCAAATCTGGCCAACTGATTAAACTGATTAACGTACTCCCTGATTGTCATACTTCCCTGTTTCAAAGTTAGAAACTTCTCCGTTTGCAGGCTTCATTCAGCTTGGGTGAGGAATTTCATCTCAAACCTTGTCCTGAAATCTTCCCATGTTTCCACCGCCCTCTGAGCATTGGCAATTTCCCACCAATAGGAAGCTTCATCTTTAAACAACCACACTGCTAGCTGTATCTTTTGCCTGTCATCAACTCCGAAGATGACAAACAGATCCTCGGTCTCTTTTAGCCAGTTTCTTGCTCCTACAAAGGATTCTATCCCATAAAAGTTTTTTCCACCCATAGCCTTGAAGTCTCTACAAGTTTTTGCGAAGGCATTTCCACGAGGAGGTGGAGGAGGAGGAACCGTGGCCACTGGAGAAGGAATATCTGTTGGGCCCGCGCCATTGGCCCTTGCTTCTAAGTACCTCCTAAACCAGCTGGGTATCGGTACTCCTTCTGGAAGGTTAAGGTCTCCAGACATGCTGAAACAGAAAGGAAAGATTCAAAATGAAGGATAGAGAGAGATAGTGCACATGGCTTTGGGGGATTATGTCTTTTTATAAATATAACACTTTTTCTTGAAAAAATGCTTCTTTAAACTTCCTTTTGAAAACAATTTCAAATTTTTTTTTATCTTATCTGGTAAACCTATGCTCTGATACCAAGTGAAACACCCCACCTCCGTTAAGGTCACTCACAAAGGGAATGCCTTAACTTTGGTGGAGGTTTATAAGTAAAAGCCACAGATAAACACAAGACATATATAAATACACATATTTTGAACAGCTGAAACCAAACAGACTTTTATTTCATCAATACGTGTTCAAACAAAAACATTTCCATAATTGTCTCAAAATACTTCCAATATTACAAGCTCTTTACTGTCTTGATTATTAAAGAAGCATAAAACATAAATAAAGTAACAAAAATCCCCATAGTGATATCCAAAGCCATAATCCATGCAAAAGAGGTCCAAACCATACATCTACGGTCTTGGAGCTTGCAAAGAGTCTGACTGAGCTGAGTTGTTTCCTCGCTGTGGACCTGGGGGGAAACGAAAGAAAAGAAGACGAAAAGAAAATAGAGTCAGACATATAGCCTGAGTAAATCTAGTGACTCTTCAGTATGTGAATAAGAAAAAGGGCATGATAGATATAAACTAAAAACAGGCAAGTATCACAAGCTAAGGAAGTGTAGTTTAGAATCGAATGTACTATCGCACCCACACTATATCTCTGCACCTACTTGAGCTTATTCTAACTGGCACCCCATGCTGAGGGTGAAGTGATCCCCATTTTCTAAAGATCGACTCCTACTCGTGTAAACATGTGTCATACGGCCCCCAAGAATTGTAGATACCTATGCTGGTCCCACCATGGGGTGTATCAAGACCCATGGTGGCGGCCCCGACACAATTCTAGAAGGCATAGGTTATATTACTAGTGCCCCCAGTGCCCTGTTTGTCTGCTCCGGAGTGTGTGCACGCCCGCACCCCATTAGAACCTACACTGTGCACCCATCGCCGTCGTTTTGACCGCTTACAATCAGCCCAGTAATCGTGTCCCACCCTGCCTAGTTTCAGGGTACCAAGATACCTAACTTGGGTTACTGCTGAAACCGGTCCCTCGTTACCAGGGTTTTCTAGTCAAACATGTTAAGTGGTTAAGTGTCTGTACTTACCAAACCTCTCCCATCAATTCTTGTTAACATGTTGAATTTGGTTAAGTGTTTATAGTTGACTTAACCCTACCATCTGTCCTTAGCCTCTTAAAGCACCTGACCACTCACATTAGACAGATATTGTTGCGGTTACTGGATGTGCCGGTCGGTTCCGGGCAGGTTTACACCGTAGCTTAGTCTAACCTCGGGTCCTTATTGGGCTCAATGCTTAACCACCCACATTGGATAGGTATTGTTGTGACTACTGGACAGCTGGGCGGGTTCAGGCAGGTTTACGTCACAACTCAAACCAACCTCTTTAACACCCCACCTCCGCCAGGGTCACTCACAAGAGAATGCACTAGCTTTGGAGGGGCGTTGTCTAGGTAAACATGCACAGAAATATTACAAGACAAAACATATAAAACAGCGGAAGAGAAAAAAACCAAATTTTATTACCTCATAAAATTATAAGGTCTAAAGCCTTTTACATCAAAATGCCTTTAAAAGCCATTACATTGGAAACCTGTCTTGCAATAGTTAAAGAAGCATAAAACCACAGTCATAAAATATTCCCCAAGTAAAACGGTAAAGCAGCCATAGCCAAGAAAAATCCAAGCCATACATGATGACCTTGGAGCAGAAGTCCGAGCTAAATAACAGTATTTCCTCCCTGAAAACCTGGGGGGGGGGGGGAACGAAAGACAAAGAGGCGAAAGAAAACGGGGTCAGTCATAAAGACTGGTAAGTCCTATCTACTTCCAGCATAAAAACAGGTAAAAGTAACATGACATGTATAAACTGAAAGTAAACATAAGGATGATGACAAGATAGACAAGCTAAACCAAGGTAACATGATGAACTACTGTATCAAGATAAACTACAGTCACTATGAATCAAGTATAACATCCCAAGGTTCTATCGAGTATAACATCCCAAGGTTCTATCGAGTATAACACGCCAAGGTTCTATCGAGTATATTTTCCCTGCACCATCCGTACTAGTATCCCAACTCGTGTCATGTGTTAGCTACAAAATGTCCGCTGCCCAATGAAATGGTCCCTATCAACCTAATGTAGGTTTTCCTAACTCGTATGTTTCTTTCCATGTATATGTTTAGTCCTTTACCGTAAATCCTACGGGCTTCCTCACGTAGTTCTATACTACTTCAACGTAGTTCCATTATCCTTGAAATCGTTTGGACGGTCACCCTTGATCTAGCTGTATTTTCTTACCATGAATTCTCGAATGTTCGACTAGGATTTATGCCACCTAGGACCACTAGGGATTACGCTACCTACTAAATGTTTTTGTAACTCGGTTTGGGTTTAAGCCACCTAGGACCGCTAGGGATTACGCTACCCGTCAACCACGCCCCTTTTTCCCACGTATGTATCGTGAATCGTTTTCCATGTCTAGATGCACATGTATCTCAATGTGCCATCCGAGTCCCGTGACAGGGCTAATCAAGAAATACAGGACTCGGTCGGGAGATTTAGGTTATCTGCTGATGCAGATATCAAGGTCTGCTTTTCTACCGGTGGTTATGGTCCCACGTGACCACTCCCTCAACTACTGAAAGGCAATCCAAGAAAATCATGCACGAGAACTATACTCCGGCCATCCATGCCCCACTTTCCTATTGGCCAACCTCACCCATAACTAGATAGCAAGTATATGGTCTGTTGGGAGTTCTCTGCCTTTCCGCGTACGTACACGATTGACTAAAGATGGTAGGTAGTCGATGACGTGCTATCACAGGGCTAAACTAAGTATCGCTGAATCCACGCTAATCCACCCCAGTCTTTAGGTTGCTCGCACAGCAACCAAGGCATACCCTTGGTTCTTCTACCGCAGACCTTAACCTCTGTGAGCCCAGGCGGATCATCTGCAACATCACAGAGGGATACCAAGAGTACCCTCACGTTCCCCGATGCTACCGCTTCGTCACCCAGTTCGCTGGAGCCTTTATCTAAGTCAGATAGACATTCGCTCCTCCTCGCGTGTTTGTTTAAACGATGACCTACCGTATAAGGTTACTCATCTATTTGTGAACTGGTCCAATTCTCTTGACTAAGAACTATTACTTAGTTATCCTTAACTAAGGTTTATCACTTAGTTCCCCTTCCCGTTATCCTTATTAACTACGATTTTCCCCTTAATCCCCTGAACTAGGGTTTTGTCTAATGGGTTAAGTGTTGTCCTTCGAGTTCATGACTTACCCCGCCTACGAATCATGTCAAAATTGGCTAAGTATTCAAGTTCAGGACTTAGCCCTACAAACCATGTATCAAGTTGGTTAAGTATAGGTTGTCTTAACCTCATTAAATCATCGAGTAAAATTGGTTAAGTGTAGGTTAACTTAACCCCATTAAATTATCGAGTCGGATTGGTTAAGTATATTTAAGAGGTTCGTGACTTAACCCTATCAAATTATCAAGTCAGATTGGTTAAGTGTAAGTTGACTTAACCCCATAAAATTATCGAGTCGGATTGGTTAAGTGTAGGTTAACTTAACCCCATTAAATTATCGAGTCGGATTGGTTAAGTATCATTCTTGTTGGTTTTTCTTAATTCTACCACGCATCGCGTTGTCCCAGTCGGGTGTTATCAAACAATTTAGGTTAAACTAACCCATCCGCTAATCAAGTTATATGGTTAAGTGTCTTTAAGTAATCAAGTCCGGTCTTACTTAACCTACCCATCCATGTCATATCAGTTAAGTGCTATTAGTCAAACTATCTTAACCTTATCATGTGGCATTAAGTAAATTAATGCACCCTAACCTCTCACATTAGACTTTGTTGTGGTTACTGGTTACGTCGGGCGGGTCCGGGCAGCTTTACACCACAACCTAGTCTAACCTCGGGTTTTGAGCGCGATATGACCAACTTCTCACATTGGGTCCTATTGTCTGTAGCTACTGGATTTGTTGGGCGGTTCCGGGCAGATTTATGCTACAAACTCAACCCAACCTCGAGTTGGCCACTTTCATGTTTTCCTACTTATCATGTTCATGTCAAATTTAGGCTACGACAAAGTCCACGTTTTCCACTTATGCCCATTTTCCCATTACTTAATTCATGTTAAGTTTCATAGCCCATCTCAAGTTTGCCTAAACTACCCAAGGTGTATTCCCAACGCAAGCGAAAACGAGTCAACATAGTAGGAATAATATGACAACATATTGGCCCCAAACATATATGGTAGCAAAAAGGGATTGGCCTCAAACATGTATGATAGCATAACACTAGGTTCATCATCATAGGAATGTAAATGGTCATGAGGGGTTTAGGTTCTTTTACATGCATAAGCCCCAAGTCAAGTTCATATGAATGTTCCACAAGTCAAATTGTTTTAAGGGTTCATGCCAACATTCCACAAGTCAAGATTCAATCTTGCATGATAAACTAAGTCAAACACAACATGAGTGGCATGATTTAATCACTAAGAATTAGCCCAAAGTCATAGGTTCAAGAGAGAGGCAAGACTATATTCACATAGACTAACATGCTTAGGTTTTCATCTCATTTTATTCCATGTCAACATTAGAACTACCGTTTAGATCTAAAATTAGCTAGAACTTACAAAGCATGTCTTAGAGATTTATGAGCAAGCATTTGTCGTAGAACGGTGTTGAGATGATGCTCTACTTCCTTGATTTGATGTAGAAAGCTTGCTCCTTTGACAAGGATCTAGTTATAATGCTCAAGCCTTTGAAGTTGGAGATGGAGGCCATGATCAAGAAATATTTGGGCAGCACTTTCTTGTTAGAGTGAATTGTAGTGAATTAGGCTAGGTCTTAGGGTGTTTTTATAGGAGTAGGAACAAGTTTAGGCCATAGGATCTACCCTAGAATAGATCTGAGCCATCAAAAATCGTCATAGGCCAACAGACCAAACCACAGGACCCTGCAGGTGCACACAGGCCGACCTGGTCTGACCAGGGAAGTCGACACCCAGGTCGACACCCAGGTCGACTGCCCAGTCGATCTGGTCCCTGGGGGGTCGACTCCCCAGTCGACCTGGGGCTGGGCGGGAAATTTTCCCGCCCATTCTGTTTGGGGCTAAATTTGAAATTCGAAAATCTGTTTTCGTTTTCTGATTTTTCGTGAAACTTCTAGAGGCCATATCTCGGTCATACAGACTCCGATTTACGAAATTTCGGACTCATTTCCAACCAGAATTCCGAGATGAACGCAACGGCGCAACCCATTTCTCTTGATTCTTATTTTAAAATTTAATTCTGCCATGATTTCTTGTTTTAACATGTTATAAAAATTCGGGTTATTACATTCTCCCCACCTTAAAGGATTTCGTCCCCGAAATATCCAAATTAGGAAGAACGTATCCTACCATCCATCATCCATCTACTCAAAACATCATCCACAAGTAACCATTGTCCTTAAAAGATTTCTAATACCATATGAACATATGCAAAAAGTGTGTGTATATGTCCCTTATCTAATGCAAATGATCAGGCCTGATTGATCTTCTAAATGCAAAATATGTTTAGTGCCATGAATCCATATGTATGCAAATAGTCCTAGTCACATAAACACTATATGTGTGCACAACCATTCATCCATATGCAATATTCACATGATAACACATTCAAATTCATCCATAAACAAGTATAAACACGTATACATATGAAATATGAAATGTGACTGAGCCGATCTAGTGCCTAGTGTGTATTCGCGCATCCACGAGCAACCACTTGCAACTATATCAATCATAACATGTTTTCAAATACATGTTTACATCCACAGGGTTCTACCTAAGGTCCTCAAGATAGGACCGAGAAGATAAGCAAGATAAACTCCTTTTAGATTACAAGAAATCCCTTTCTAAACCCAACCCATATCCTATAAAGCCCAAAAGGTTTAGTCAACCTAACAAACACCTTCAAACCCTAACATGTATTATTAACCGATGAGTCATACCCCCTATGGAGTTTGCAACAGAAATAAGATCGAGAATAGGACCGAGAGGATATGCATGAAAGATAGCATGCGGGTAAGCTCTACAGGAAAACAGGGATCAAGAATATACTCTTAAAAAGAGATATGATGCGCGTATCTTGTCTTCTAAGTCGCATTTCCTTGAGCTTAATTCCATTGTGCTTTGACCATCTTTAACTTCATGATTTCGTGGCCTCTTAACTCCTATTTCCAAATATGAGCTGGAACTCACTTCATTGTCGCCTCTCGTTCCACTTTTACTTATTCTCCATAGTATACTTGGCTCAACCATATCCGTGCACTCACAGTTTCATGTAAGCTCTCCAAAATTCACTAGTGAATCATGGATCTCGTTTTACTCGCTCTACGGCATTCCACGCAGAAGAACTTATCTCTTGAAAACAAACAGATGCCAACCCTGTTACCGAGTGTACTTACTAGAGTGATTCCCATAACTCATGCACAAGCGAAATGAACCATCCGCCTTAGTGGCGAACTCTACTCGAACGGATTACCAACAAATGCATCAAGAGGTTCTAGGTAATAAATCATGACAGAACCCTAAAGGTTACACGAGACTTCGAGGGTATTACCGAGGCAGGTCAAGAGCCTAACTACCCTCCTTTCAGAACCGAGAATGACACCCTTACTGGATAACCACTCCATTCCTAGAATTCAACCCATAGCTTAAAAGCATAAGCATTATTCCCAAAAGTCATAGGAGTCCTCAGATCTAAACAAGTCATGAATAAATGGACCGATTCCTCAACAAGATTTGGGACAAAAATGGGATCCTCTACTATGCTAGTATGAAGGTGCAGAGACTCAACTATCGAAGCAAACTTAAATGATGCGGTGATCAAAGCAAAGTCCTGACGGGATGATAGAGAAGAAATGCTAAACCTTTCTCAGAAACGTTACCATCATTCTTAGGTACGCTAACAGTGAGAGTATACAATTGCCCTCTCGATGATCTTGTCCTCGTCTCATAATACTTGACTATCTTTCCCTTTTTACCCTATTAGAGATACTCTCTCTTGTCATGGGTTTTATCATTCACCCTTTTCCTCCTTTGTGGATTAAGTCATACCAATCAAGTTGCTTGTCCTTAAGCTTGTATCCTTTATCCTTGTTCTTACTATCCTTTCTTATAACGCGGTAACAAGTCTCTCGAGAACTACCTCCATCATACCGAAAACACTGACGTAGTTAGAAGAGGATCAGTCGCAGTTCAAACCACTATGACTACAGGTGGAGGAAAGAAAGGAAAAGAGATTAAATCAAGGAAACAAAGGATAATTCTAATGGCCTTTGGGGAATAACCTTTAAAAATAAAACTTTCCTTGAAAAAATGCTTCTTTGTAAACGGTTTTCAAATAGTTTTCAGAAGGTTTTAAAACTTTTGCCCAGTCTGGTAACCTTCTGCTCTGATACCAAATGTAACACCCCACCTCCGCCAGGGTTACTCACAAGAGAATACACTAGCTTTGGAGGGGCGTTGTCTAGGTAAACATGCACAGAAATATTACAAGACAGAACATATAAAACAGCGGAAGAGAAAAAAAACCAAATTTTATTACCTCATAAAATTATAAGGTCTAAAGCCTTTTACATCAAAATGCCTTTAAAAGCCATTACATTGAAAACCTGTCTTGCAGTAGTTAAAGAAGCATAAAACCACAGTCATAAAATATTCCCCAAGTAAAACGGTAAAGCAGCCATAGCCAAGAAAAATCCAAGCCATACATGATGACCTTGAAGTAGAAGAATTCCGAGCTAAATAACAGTATTTCCTCCCTGAAAACCTGGGGGGGGGGAACGGTAGACAAAGAGGCGAAAGAAAACGGAGTCAGTCATAAAGACTGGTAAGTCCTATCTACTTCCAGCATAAAAACAGGTAAAAGTAACATGACATGCATAAACTGAAAGTAAACATAAGGATGATGACAAGATAGACAAGCTAAACCAAGGTAACAGGATGAACTACTATATCAAGATAAACTACGGTCACTATGAATCAAGTATAACATCCCAAGGTTCTATCAAGTATAATATCCCAAGGTTCTATCGAGTATAACACCCCAAGGTTCTATCGAGTATATTTGCCCTGCACCTTCCATACTAGTATCCCAACCCGTATCATGTGTTAGCTACAAAATGTCCCCTGCCCAATGAAATGGTCCCTGTCAACCTAATGTAGGTTTTCCCAACTCATATGTTTCTTTTCATGTATATGTTTAGTCCTTTACCGTAAATCCTACGGGCTTCCTCACGTAGTTCTACACTAATTCACCGTAGTTCCGTTATCCTTAAAATCCTTTGGACTGTCACCCTTGATCTAGCTGTATTTTCTTACCACGAATTCTCGAATGTTCGGCTAGGATTTATGCCACCTAGGACCACTAGGGATTACACTACCTACTAAACGTTTTCGTAACTCGGTTTGGGTTTAAGCCACCTAGGACCGCTAGGGATTACGCTACCCGTCAACCACGCCCCTTTTTCCCACGTATGTATCGTGAATCGTTTTCCATGTCTAGATGCACATGTATCTCAATTTGCCATCCGCGTCCCGTGACAGGGCTAATCAAGAAATACAGGACTTGGTCGGGAGCTTTAGGTTATCTGCTGATGCAGATATCAAGGTCTGTTTTTCTACCGGTGGTTATGGTCCCACGTGACCCCTCCGTCAACTACTGAAAGGAAATCCAAGAAAATCATGCACGAGAACTATACTCCGGCCATCCATGCCCTACTTTCCTATTGGCCAACCTCACCCATAACTAGATATCAAGTATATGGTCTGTTGGGAGTTCTCTGCCTTTCCGCATACGTACATGATTGACTAAAGATGGTAGGTAGTCAACGACGTGCTATGACATAGCTAAACTAAGTATCGCCGACTCCACGCTAATCCACCCCAGTCTTTAGGTTGCTCGCACAGCAACCAAGGCATACACTTGGTTCTTCTACCGCAGACCTTAACCTCTATGAGCCCAGGCGGATCATCTGCAACCTCACAGAGGGATACCAAGAGTACCTTCATGTCCCCCGAAGCTACCGCTTCGTCACCCAGTTTGCTGGAGCCTTTATCTAAGTCAGATAGACATTCGCTCCTCCTCGCGTGTTTGTTTAAACAATGACCTACCGTATCAGGTTACTCATCTATTTGTGAACTGGTCCAATTCTCTTGACTAAGAATTATTACTTAGTTATCCTTAACTAAGGTTTATCACTTAGTTTCCCTTCCCATTATCCTTATTAACTACGATTTTCCACTTAATCCCCTGAACTAGGGTTTTGTCTAATGGGTTAAGTGTTGTTCTTCGAGTTCATGACTTACCCCGCCTACGAATCATGCCAAAATTGGCTAAGTATTCAAGTTCAGGACTTAGCCCTACAAACCATGTATCAAGTTGGTTAAGTATAGGTTGTCTTAACCTCATTAAATCATTGAGTAAAATTGGTTAAGTGTAGGTTAACTTAACCCCATTAAATTATCGAGTCGGATTGGTTAAGTATATTTAAGAGGTTCGTGACTTAACCCTATCAAATTATCAAGTCAGATTGGTTAAGTGTAAGTTGACTTAACCCCATCAAATTATCGAGTCAGATTGGTTAAGTGTAGGTTAACTTAACCCCATTAAATTATCGAGTCAGATTGGTTAAGTATCCTTCTTGTGGGTTTTTCTTAATTTTACCACGCATCGCGTTATCCCAGTCGGGTGTTATCAACCCATTTAGGTTAAACTAACCCATCCGCTAATCATGTTATATGGTTAAGTGCCTTTAAGTAATCAAGTCCGGTCTTACTTAACCTACCCATCCATGTCATATCGGTTAAGTGCTATTAGTCAAACTATCTTAACCTTATCATGTGGCATTAAGTAAATTAATGCACCCCAACCTCTCACATTAGACTTTGTTGTGGTTACTGGTTACGCCGGGCGGGTCCGGGCAGCTTTATACCACAACCTAGTCTAACCTCCAGTTTTGAGCGTGATATGACCAACTTCTCACATTGGGTCCTATTGTCTGTAGCTACTGGATTTGCCGGGCGGTTCCGGGCAGATTTATGCTACAAACTCAACCCAACCTCGAGTTGGCCACTTTCATGTTTTCCTACTTATCATGTTCATGTCAAATTTAGGCTACGAAAAAGTCCACGTTTTCCACTTATGCCCATTGTCCCATTACTTAATTCATGTTAAGTTTCATAGCCCATCTCAAGTTTGCCTATACTACCGAAGGCGTATTCCCAACGCAAGCGAGTCAACATAGTAGGAATAATATGACAACATATTGGCCCCAAACATATATGATAGCAAAAAGGGATTGGCCTCAAACATGTATGATAGCATAACACTAGGTTCATCATCATAGGCATGTAAATGGTCATGAGGGGTTTAGTTTCTTTTACATGCATAAGCCATAAGTCAAGTTCATATGAATGTTCCACAGGTCAAATTGTTTTAAGGGTTCATGCCAACATTCCACAAGTCAAGATTCAGTCTTGCATGATAAACTAAGTCAAACACAACATGAGTGGCATGATTTAATCACTAAGAATTAGCCCAAAGTCATAGGTTCAAGAGAGAGGCAAGACTAGATTCACATAGACTAACATGCTTAGGTTTTCATCTCATTTTATTCCATGTCAACATTAGAACTACCATTTAGATCTAAAAGTAGCTAGAACTTACAAAGCGTGGCTTAGAGATTTATGAGCAAGCATTTGTCATAGAACGGTGTTGAGATGATGCTCTACTTCCTTGATTTGATGTAGAAAGCTTGCTCCTTTGACATGGATCTAGTTTGAATGCTAAAGCCTTTGAAGTTGGAGATGGAAGCCATGATCAAGAAATATTTGGGCAGCACTTTGTTGTTAGAGTGAATTGTAGTGAATTAGGCTAGGTCTTAGGGTGTTTTTATAGGAGTAGGAACAAGTTTAGACCATAGGATCAACCCTAGAACAGATCTGAGCCATCAAAAATCGTCATAGGCCAACAAACCAGACCACAGGACCCTGCAGGTGCACCTAGGCCGACCTGGTCCGACCAGGGAAGTCGACACCCAGGTCGACACCCAGGTCGACTGCCCAGTCGACCTGGTCCCTGGGGGGTCGACTCCCCAGTCGACCTGGGGCTGGGAGGGAAAATTTCCCGCCCATTCTGTTTGGGGCTAAATTTGAAATTCGAAAATCTGTTTTCATTTTCTGATTTTTCGTGAAACTTCTAGGGGCCATATCTTGGTCATACGGACTCCGATTTACGAAATTTCGGACTCGTTTCCAACCAGCGAGACGAACGCAACGGCGCAACCCGTTTCTCTTGATTCTTATTTTAAAATTTAATTCTGCCCTGATTTCTTGTTTTAACATGTTATAAAAATTCGGGTTGTTACAACCATAGGTTAAGCATACCGTGTTTTCTAAATTTACATATTTTATCACTTCTCAATTATATGTAAATGTCATGTCCTTTATTCTTGGGATAACAATTCATATTGCTTAAATGTCATTATCGTTGGCATGTGCCAATCGTGCCAACATATATTTTTCATGTTTTACACCCAACGTTATTACCCTCGTTTGTACGTTCGCAACATTATAACAAGTGTTGGGCTCGACGCAATTCAGCCCAACTTTATAAAAGTGAGAAAAAGGGGAAATCAAGAACATGTAATATTTTACAATACATAAAGGTGTGTGGCGCATGAACTTGCAATCTAGCGATTCAACTAACATAAATTATGGGTCATGTGAACTTGCATTCAAATCAAAGTATAACTAAGTAGGTAACATATGAAATGGCATAGTTTAGGCTTATACAAACTTGGGTTTAAGCATGTTTAGCTTGGCATAATGTCAACCATAAAATTAACATGTTGTATATTCACCAAAATGTCCAATTTTAACATCTAATCATATAGCCTATTTCAACATGAACTTGCATAGTTTATGTAACCCAAACGATACTTAACATAGAACCAATTATACTTGTAAATAAACATAAGAATGTGTTCATAGGTTTTGGGTCATGTAGGCATAAAAGCTCTCAAATCTAAAACATGTTTACATAAGCCTTAATTTAGACTTAGAGAATGTATATAGTCCATGCCATAGACATAAACATAAAGGGATCAAATTCTAGTTTTTGCCACAAACTTGCAAGTGCCATTATTTTCATATACAAATGTCCAATAGGCTTGCATCAATCAAATTTAGGCCACAAATATCAATACACAAGTCATGACAGAATCATTACAATACATAGAAGTTATTTCATTATCACACAATAACACAATTCTATTTTTATTTACATCGAATCATGTCATAGTTTTTTTTATTCATATTCTGAAAGGTCACTATACTTACAACGAATGCAGAATCTTGAATTCCGGATTTTGAATTTTGAAATTGAGATGCGTACCTTTGGGTAGATTAACGTTGCTTTGATTAATTTGATTAAGCTTTAGTCTTCTTCTTAATTTGATTCGTCTCTAAGACCCTCTCTCTTGACGGCTACGCTCAATTCCTTCCTGGCAGCATGCGACTCCAATCTTATTTTTTTGTGTGAATTTTACTTGAGACTTAGGGTATATATATAGATTTTTAAATTTTTTGAGCCGTCAAATGAAGACAGGAGGAATCTAGACCATACAAAGTTCAAAGAGCCAATCAAGAGGTGACATGTCAGCCCTAATGACACACCGAGCCACAGAAATTCGAGCCAGAGCCAGACCCAGCCAGCCAGGTCGACCAGGAAGGTCGACTGGCAGGTCGACTCCCAGGTCGACACTATGGTCGATCTGGGGTGACCAGGTCGACCTGGTCCCTAGGCGGGAATTTTCCCGCCCAGCCCAGTTTGAACCTGTTTTTCGAATTTTGAACTTGAAACCGAGCTGTTTGAATTTTAATTTTTATTCTGAAACTTCCAAAGGTCATAACTCCTTCATACGGAGTCCGATTCACGTAAACTCGGACTCTATCTCAAGCAAAATTCCGAGACGATCGCAATGCCGTTACCTATTTCCCTTAATTCTTTCATTTAGAATTAATTACATTTTAGTTTGTGAAGCTTAATGTTATAGAATTCACGGGGTGTTACAAGGTAAAATAAGATTTAACAAGATTTGGCTATCGCACCCACTTTTACTTCTCTGCACCTACTAAGAGCTGTTTAACTAGCAATGTATGTTCATGATAAAGTGATCCCATTCATGTATTGATCGACTCCTACTCGCATTCATGTATTCCCGGTGTCATGCGGCCCCACGTGATTTTTAAGTACTTTTGCTGGTTCCAGTATAGGGTGTATCAAGTCTTATAATGGCAACCCTGACACAATTCAAAGATGCACAAGTGTACGCCTGGTGCCCAGTGCCTACTTTTTCCACTCCGGAGCCCGTGCATACCCGTACTCTAGCGGAACCTACACTGATGCACCTAACCGCCGCCCTTTTGACCGCTTATATTCAGCCCAGTAATCGTGCCCCACCCTGCCAAGTTCAGGGTACCTTGATACATCCATGTGGGTTACTGCTGAAATGGGTCCCCGTTACAAGGGTTTTTCTAGTCAATATGCTAAATTGGTTAAGTGTCCTTGGTTTGACTTAGCCCCTATCAATCTTGTCTAGCTAACATATTAAGTTAGTTAAGTGTTTCCTCAATTACTTAACCCCACCAATCTTGTCTTGTTAACATGTTAAGTTGGTTAAGTGTTCCCTTAATTACTTAACCTCACCATTTCTAGCTTGAGTGTTCATGAGCTTTAATTAATTAATTAATTAAAGAAGCAACCACTCACATTAGACAGGTATTATTGTGGTTACTATATGTGTCGGTCGGTTCCGGACAGTTTTACAACACAACTCAGTCTAACCTCGGGTCTTTCTGGGCTTGATGCACTAACCTCTAACATTAGACAGGTATTGTTGTGGTTACTGGATGTGCGGTTGGTTCCAGTCAGGCTTATACCACAACTCAGTCTAACCTCGGGTTAGGCATATTCATCTTTTACATTTTATATATGTGAATTTTCTACAAGTGTTTCATATCACATATTTTAATTATGTTCAAGACTAATGGTATAAATTATACCGTTCATAGCCTTAATCATTTACATGGTTTTCGGCCCACCTACATTATTATCATGTTTTGATTTAATAACTATCCCAACATTACCCCCGTTTGTTCGTTTGTATTAATTACGTAAAGTCATTGGGCCCACATATTAGCCCAATTTATAAACAAGAGGTAAAGAAGGGAGCATGCATAATATAGATTCAACCAAACATGTAAATTTTGCATAAAACTTTATTCATATAATTTAACATGTCACATGAACTTGCATATAATTTAGACTTAGATAACCATAAGCCTAAAACATGTTAATATATATATATATATATATCTAGGCATGTGTGAACATAACCTCAATTATAAACTAGCATATGACATAATCATGACATGTCCAATCCCTGGGCATGTATAATTTTAACATTAACATATAAGTGTGAACTAGATCTAACAAGGTGAACTTGCATAAGTCCACTTTACAAACATGCATATAAATATAGATCTAGTTTTGGATCTAACATGTAACTTGCATATGAACATATGTATAATTAGATCGTGACTTGGATCTATCATAAAACATATAACTTGCATTAATCATATGAACCCAGATAGATCTTGACATGGATCCAACATAAAACTTGTAACTTGCATATGAACATATGAATATATACAGGCATATGGATCTAACATAAAGCATATGAATATATATATATATGTAGATCTTGACTTGGATCTAACATAATACATACAACTTGCATTAATCATATAAACATATATATGTAGATCTTAACATGAAACATATAACTTGCATATGATATTGATAGTTTCATTCTCAATCTTTAATAGATCCAACACCAAGTCCAATAAGCCACAAACATTCCAAGACAATTCATGATAAAATCATCACAAGAAACAAACATGAATTAGCATCGCCAATATTATACAACATGGTATAATTCTATTTTTCACTTTATATCAAATCACGTCTTAAATTTATTTACATCTAAAAGATAACTACACTTACAAAAGACAATCTTGTTTTCTAGAATCTGTATTCTGAAGTTGAAATGCTCGCCTTTGATGTAGATAATTGTTGTTTTAGTTTAATTTTGATTTGATTTGGTTTGTCTCTTTTAATTTGCTTCAAGTTGAACGGCGGATACTCGAGGTTGTCCAACGGCAGCATGACGGCTCTTGGTTTTTAATATGATTTAGGGTTGAGATATTAGGTTGCTTATGTAGAAGTTTGATTTAATAGGAACCGTCAGATTAACCTAGAGGAAATCAAAGCCATTCAGACAAGATAAAATAGCCACATCAGCCCAAATGACTCAGCAAGGAGTCCATCAGAACCAATCAGATGCCACATCTGCCTTAGAGCGAATCGGCCCACGGGTTGACAGCCAAACACCCTGAATCAACCCCTAATAGACCCAGCGGGGCTCGGGTCGACCTCGAAGATGAGTCGGTTCGGTTATTCCCCCTCCTGATTCGTTGTTTTGAACTTTTTTGCATATTTATTTATTTAATATATATATATATATATTTCTCATATGCATACAAACTTCAAGGCTTAATAACTTCTCCATAAGGTATCCGTTTTATGCAAACCAAATGTCTATCTTGACCAAAATTTTGAGACGAACGTAATAACGCAACCCATTTCACTTAATTCTTCTTCTAAAAATTAAGTGTTCTTGAATTTGTTAATTTTAATATTCTCAGAAAAATCGGGGTGTTACATTCTCCCCTCCTTAAAGGATTTCGTTCCCGAATCTTCAAGTTAAGAAGAATGCATCTTAACATCCAATCGTCCATCTACTCATCCATCATCCACAAGCATCCATTGTCCTTAAAACACTTCTAATGCCATATGAACGTACGCAGAATGTGTGTATATGTCTCTTATCTAGTGCAAAATCAGGCAGTCTACTGATCCAGTTGATCTCCTTAATGCGAATCATGAGAGTGCCATGAGTCCATTATGTATGCAATTTTTCCTATTCATAATTCTACATGAGTGCACAATCATTCATACAAATGCAACGTCCATATGGTATCACATCAAGTTTCAATCCACATACAATTTCATGCGTTCATATGCAAATACAATATGAAAATGATTGAGCTGATCTAGAACCTAATGTGTATGTGCATATGCTTCCACGAACAATCACTAGCAACCACTTGCAACCACTTTGTAACCATCAACCATAACATGTTTCAAATACATGTTTACATCCATTGATTTCTACTAAGGATCAAGAAATAGGACCGAGAAGATAACTAAGCATGAATAAACTTATGACAAAGAAGATCAAAGATGTACCTTCAAAAAGATAAGGGTAGGTTGCGCGTATCTTGCTTTCGGTCTCCCAAGTCGCGTATTCTTCATTGTCACTCCATTGTACTTTTACAAGCTTGACTTCATGGTTGCATAGATTTTTGACTTCCGTTCCTAAGATACGAGTTGGGATTCTTCTCACTGTTGCTTCTCGTTCCACTTCTAGTATCTTTGGTTCCGCCACTTCCGCAGACTCATGTAAGCACTTCCGTAGGTGAGAAACATGAAAGTCTTTGTGAACTCCTGCCAACTTTTTAGGTAGCTCTAATCTGTAGGCCATCGTCCCAATTCTTTCAATGATAGGAAATGGTCCTATGAATCTAGGTGCCAATTTCCCTTTGGATCCAAAGCGAACAACATTCCTCAAAGAAGATACTTTAAGGAATACTCTGTCTCCAACCTCAAACTCAAGGTCGGTCCTTTTTTTTATCTGCATAGGACTTCTGTCTATCTTGAGTGGTCTTCATTCGTCTTCTTATTAGGTCCACCTTTTTAGAGGTTTCCCTAATCATGTCTGGCCCAAGTATAAGCTTATCTGTGGATTCCCACCAACAGGTTGGTGATCGACACAGTCTCCCGTATAAGGGTTCGAAGGGTGCCATGCCTATTGTAGCTTGGTAGCTATTGTTGTAGGCGAACTCCACCAGAGGAAGATGATATTCCCATGTCCCTCCAAAGTCAGGAACACACAATCTCAAGAGATCTTCTAAGACTTTGTTCACCCTTTCCGTCTGTCCATCGGTTTGGGGGTGGTAGGCCGTGCTTAAACATAGTTGTGTGCCTCCAACCTCTTGTAAACTCTTCCAGAACTCGCTTGTAAAGATAGGGTCTCGATCGCTTACTATGCTGGAAGGTATCCCATGCAGTTGAACTATCTATAGAGATGCTAGAGATGAGGCAGTCCTTCTACTTTTGACAGGTATAAAGTAAGCGCTTTTTGTGAGCCGATCCACTATTACCCAAATACTGGTATTGCACCTTCTTGACCTAGACAACCCATCAATAAAGTCCATCGAAATGCTATCCCATTTCCACTGTGGGACCTCTAGAGGATGAAGCAAACCACCAGGCTTCTTCTGCTCCGCCTTGACCTGCTAGCATATCATGCACTTTGAAACGAATTCCGCTACGTCCCTCTTCATGCCATTCCAAAAGAAAACTCTTTTGATGTCTTTATACATTTTGTCTCGGCCTGGGTGTATGGTCAGCTTTGAATGGTGTGCTTCTTCTAGAACTGTTTTCACTAAATCTCTTACTTGTGGGACGCATAGCCTTCCATCCCGTCTCAACGATCCCTTATCATCGATGGAGTATCTATTGAGGTGACTCGAAGTCTCACCCCTAATCAACTTATCTATCACATCTACTAGCTGAGGGTCTTCACTTTGTGCAGTTCCTATTGAGTCAAAAAGTGTAGGCCGCACTTCCAGTGTTGCTAATAAGCCAGGTACAAATTCATAGGAGGGTCTAAAGTCAAAGCGGGCTATGTACTCCAAGCTTTACCTTTCTACAAAGAGAGGGCTTAAGGTCAGCTTCTTTCTAATCAGAGCGTCTGCTACCACATTGCCCTTGCCAGGAGTATAGGAAATCTCAAATCATATGAGGCAAGAAACTTCATCCATCTTTGCTACCTCAAGTTGAGATCTTTCTGCGAGAAAAGTTACTTCAACGACAGTAAACAATTCAAACTTCTAACCTAGAAGATAATGACGCCAAGACTTAAGAGCGAAAATGATGGCCGCCAATTCTAGGTCGTGGGTTGGGTATATTTCTCATGTACTTTCAACTGCCTTCCACCATAAGCTATTACCTTCCCTTCTTGCATCAAGACAACGCCTAATCCTGTACCGCATGCATCCGTGTATACGGTAAACATCTTTCTCCCATCAGGCAATGTCAGAACTGGGGCTGTTGTTAGAGCCCTTTTCAAGCGTTGGAAAGCAATATCGCAATCCAAATCCCAAGCGAAAACTAGGTTCTTCTTCGTCAACCTTGTAAGTGGAGCTGAGATTTTCGCAAAGTCTTTGATGAACTTCCGGTAAAAGCCTGCTAGCTCGAGAAAGCTTCAGACTTCAGTTGCGTTTCGTGGAATCTTCCAATCTTGCACAGTAACCACTTTTGCGGGGTCCACGGCTAACCTCTCTTTGGACACCACATGTCCAAGGAATCTAACTTCTTCTCTCCAGAAATGGCATTTGGAGAATTTGGCTTTCAACTGATGTGTACGTAGAGTATCCATGACTTCCCTTAAGTGCTGAGCATGCTCTTCCTCACTCTTCGAGAAGATCAAAATATCGTCAACGAAGACCACCACAAACTTACTGAGGAATTCCCGGAGCACCCTGCACATCAAGTCCATGAAATAAGCACGTGCGTTTGTCAAGCCGAAAGGCATTACAAGCCACTCGAAGAAACAATTCGAGGTCCTAAATGTGGTCTTGTCAATGCTATCCTCAACCACTCTTAGCTGATGAAACTTGGTAGCCAGATCTAATTGGGAGAAAACGGATGCACCTACGAGTTGATCAAACAGATCGTCAATTCTTGGCAGTGGGTGACTATTCTTCTTGGTCAGCTTGTTCAGCTCCCTATAATCCACGCATAGGCGGAGTGAACCATCGGCCTTGGTCGTGAACACTACTGGAGCACCTCATTCAGAAATGCTCCGTCTTATGAACCCCTTTTCAAGCAGCTCTTTAACTTGCTTGCTGAGCTCTTTTCTCTCCCTTGGAGCCATGTGTCAAATGGGTAAAGCAACGGGTTTTGCATTGTCAACGAGGTATATGTGGAAGTCTATCTCCCGCTTCGGAGGTAAGCCCTTTACCTCTTCAAACACATCCGAGTATTCACGGACCACTCTAACAGACTGCAAATTCTCAACAGACGCATCAAGAGATTCTAGATAACTTAGCATAACAGAATTCACGGGATTACAAGAGATTTCGAGAGTGTTACCGAGGCAAGTCATGAGTCTAACAACTCTCTTTTCACAATCGAGGACGGCATCATTACTGGATAGCCAGTCCATGCCTAGAATCAGCCCATAGCCCGTGAAGCCCAAAACATAAGCATTACATTAAAACCTAATGCTTAAAATAGAGATTTCCAAATCCAAACAAATCATTAACAAATAAACTGAGCCCCTAATTGGATTTGAAACAACCAAGGGATCCTCTATTATATGGGTGTCTAGGTGCCGAGATTCAACTAAAGTAGTAGATATAAAAGAGTGCAATGCGCCAGAATTAAAGAGAGCACGAACAGGATTATCAAGCATATAAACTAAACTCACAACAGAAATATGTCTACCTCGTTCCTACAGAGGTGCAACGAGAGCATGAACATGCCTCCAGAAGATGATCCAGTCCTCTGTCCCTGCCCTTGCCTTTTTGGACAGTCCTTAGACAAGTGTCTAGTATCCCCGCACTGGAAACAAGCACCCAATTTCCTCTTTTTCTTTCTACAGTCCCTAACCAAATGTCCAAGTATCCCATAGAAATTGCACTTCATCTTCTTACGGGATTTATTATCCTTCCCGCCTTTCTTGGGGTCCGTCTTCTTGTTCTGAGTTCCATCTCCTTTCTTGTTTTGAGGCTCTTCCTTCTTCACCTCCTTCTTGCCATCTTTGTTCTCCTCTTGCAACAAAGCCATGTCCACCAGTCTCTCGTAAGTCGCTCTCATAGGTATATGGGACATTGCCAAACCTTGCAGTGGCTTATTCAGTCCTTTGGCAAAGCGGAGAGCCTTCTTGTGTGGAGTGTTTACTAACTCAAGTCCAAATCGAGCAACCTGGTTGAATTTATTGATGTATTCTTTGACCGACAAGCTGCCCTGTTTAAGTGATAGGAACTTCTCTATTTGCAGACTTTGCTCAGCTTGTGAGAGAAACTTCATTTCAAATCTCGCCCTGAAGTCCTCTAAGTCTCTATCGGTCTTTCAGCAATAGTGACTTTCCACCAGAAGGTGGCCTCGTCTTTGAGCAACCACACCACCAACTGTAGTTTCTGCCTCTCATCTACTTCAAAGATAACGAGTAAGTCCCCAGTCTCCTTGAGCCAGTTTCTGGCTTCCATGAATGATTCGCTCCCCTTAAAGTCTTTTCCACCCATGGATCTAAAGTCTCTACAGATCTTTGAGAAACCATTTCCTCTAGGAGGAGGAGGAGCAACAGCTGGGGGAGGAGGACTGTCTGCTAGGCCTGTGTCATTGGCCATAGCTTCTGGGTATCTACTGAACCAGCCAGGTATCGGTACACCCTCTGGAAGGTTAAGATCCCCAGACATGCTGAAACAAAAAGGAAAGATTCAAAATAAAGGATAGAAAGATAGTGCATATGGCTTTGGGGATTATGCCTTTTTAAATTAACACTTTTTCTTGAAAATGCTTCTTTATGACTTCTTTTTGAAAAATAGTTTCAAAAATTTTATCCGATCTGGTAACCTTTAGCTTTGATACCAAGTGTAACACCCCACCTCCGTTAAGGTCACTCTCAAAGGGAATGCCTTAACTTTGGTGGAGCGTTTTAAGGTACAAGATACTAATAAATTACAAGACAGAAAATTTATGCAGTGGAAAAAGATCAATATTATTTTATAAATACTTTTTCAACACAACAATTCAATAACTATTTCAACCTTCCAAATTGTTACAACTTTTTATCTGTCTTGAAAACATAAAGAAGCAATACAGAAAATAAAATGACATAAATCCCCAATAAGTGCTTGACCATAGCCATAGCTCAAAAAGGAAAGTCCAAGCCTTACATCTACGGTCTTCAAGCTTTGGCTAACCTGGACTAAGCAGAAGTGTTTCCTCCCTGCGGACCTCGGGGGGAGGGGGGGGAAGAAGTGAAAGGAAAATGGGTCAGACATAAGTTTGGTAAGCCCAGTTATTTAATAGCATGTAAACAAGTAAAAGACTATGACATGAATAAACTGAACTTAGAATGATACCACAAGGATAGGGTAGTCCTAAAACGAGGTAAAGTAAGATTTAACAAGATTTGGCTATCGCACCTACTTTTACTTCTCTGCACCCACTAAGAGCTGTTTAACTAGCAATGTATGTTCATGATAAAGTGATCCCATCCATGTATTGATCGACTCCAACTCGCATTCATGTATTCCCGGTGTCATGCGGCCCCACATGATTTTTAAGTACTTGTGCTGGTTTTAGTATAGGGTGTATCAAGTCCTATAATGGCAACCCTGACACGATTCAAAGATGCACAAGTGTATGCCTGGTGCCCAGTGCCTGCTTTTTCCACTCCGGAGCCTGTGCACGCTCGTACTCCGTTGGAACCTACACTGACACACATAATCGCCGCCCTTTTGACTGCTTATATTCAGCCCAGTAATTGTGCCCCACCAAGCCTAGTTCAGGGTACTTTGATACATCCATGTGGGTTACTGCTGAAACGGGTCTCCGTTACTAGGGTTTTTCTAGTCAACATGCTAAATTGGTTAAGAGTCCTTGATTTGACTTAACCCCTATCAATCTTGTCTAGTTAACATGTTAAGTTGGTTAAGTGTTTCCTCAATTACTTAACCCCACAAATCTTGTCTTGTTAACATGTTAAGTTGGTTAAGTGTTCACTTAATGACTTAACCTCACCATTTCTAGCTTGATTGTTCATGAGCTTTAATTAATTAATTAAAGCACCAACCACTCACGTTAGATGGGTATTGTTGTGGTTACTGGATGTGCCGGTCGGTTCCGGGCAATTTTACACCACAACTCAGTCTAACCTCGGGCCATTTTGGGCTTGATGCACTAACCTCTCACATTAAACAGGTATTGTTGTGGTTACTGGATGTGCGGTCGGTTCCAGGCAGGTTTACACCACAACTCAGTCTAACCTCGGGTTAGGCATTTTCATCTTTTACATTTTATATATGTGAATTTTCTATAAGTGTTTCATGTCACATATTTTAGTTATGTTCAAGACTAATGGTATAAATTATACCATTCACGGCCTTAACCATTTACATGGTTTTCGGCCCACCTACATTATTAACATGTTTTGATTTAATAACTATTCCAACGTCACCCCTGTTTGTTTGTTAGTATTAATCACATAAAGTCATTGGGCCCGCATATTAGCCCAATTTATAAACAAGAGGTAAAGAAGGTAACATGCATAATATAGATTCAACCAAATATGTAAATTTTGCATAAAACTTTATTAATATAATTTAACATGTCACATGAACTTGCATATAATTTAGACATAGATAATCATAAGCCTAAAACATGTTCATATGTAGATCTAGGCATGTGTGAACATAACCTCAATTATAAACTAGAATATGACATAATCATGACATGTCCAATCCCAAGGCATATATAATTTTAACATTAACATATAGGTGTGAACTAGATCTAACAAGGAGAACTTGCATAAGTCCACTTTACAAACATGCATGTAAATATGATCTAGTTTTGGATCTAACATGTAACTTGCATATGAACATATGTATAATTAGATCGTGACATGGATCTATCATAAAACATATAACTTGCATTAATCATATGAACCTAGATAGATCTTGACATGGATCCAACATAAAACTTATAACTTGCATATGAACAAATATATAGGCATATGGATCTAACATGAAGCATATGAATATATATATATGTAGATCTTGACATGGATCTAACATAATACATACAACTTGCATTAATCATATAAACATATACATGTAGATCTTAACATGAAACATATAACTTGCATATGATATTGATAGTTTCATTCTCAATCTTTAATAGATCCAACACCAAGTCCAATAAGCCACAAGCATTCCAAGACAATTCATGATAAAATCATCACAAGAAACAAACATGTATTAGCATTGTCAATATTATACAACATGGTTTAATTCTATTTTTCACTTTATATCAAATCATGTCTTAAATTTATTTACATCTAAAAGATAACTACACTTACAAAAGACAATCTTGATTTCTGGAATCTGTATTCTGAAGTTGAAATGCTCGCCTTTGATGTAGACAATCGTTGTTTTAGTTTAATTTTGATTTGGTTTGTCTCTTTTAATTTGCTTCAAGTTGAACGGCGGCTAATCGAGGTTGTCCAACGGCAACATGACGACCCTTGGTTTGATTTTTAATATGATTTAGGGTTGAGGTATTAGGTTGCTTATGCATAAGTTTGATTTAATAGGAACCATCAGATTAACCTAGAGCAAATCAAAGCCATTCAAACAAGATATAATAGCCACATCAACCCTAATGGCTCAGCAAGGAGTCCATCAGAACCAATCAGATGCCATATCTGCGTTAGAGCGAATCGGCCCACGGGTTGACAGCAAACACCCTGAATCAACCTCTAGTCGACCCAGCTGGGCCCGGGTCAACCTAAAAAATGAGCCAGTTCGGTTATTCCCCCTCTTGATTCGTTGTTTTGATCTTTTTGCATATTTATTTAATTTATGTATATATATCTCATATGCATACAAACTTCAAGGCTTAATAACTTCTACATACGGTATCCATTTTATTCAAACCAAATGTCTATCTTGACCAAAATTTTGATACGAACGTAATAGTGCAACCCATTTCACTTAATTCTTCTTCAAAAATTTAGTGTTCTTGAATTTGTTAATTTTAATATTCTCAGAAAATTCGGGGTATTACATACGTGATCCATTAAATATACTCTGTCAGACATTCTTCCATACAGGTTGTCCTGGGACTGGACAAATCGAAGGCACTATTCTATAAACAGGACTGCCCTTGCATAAATCCATTTTCAATTATCTTCATCATATTTGATTCGCAACGCTAACGCCCATACAGGGTGGTTTTCAGATAATGAATCTGATCCCGGTCTCTCCGTATTGATGACAAAAAAATGGTCAAAAACTTCGATAGTCGGTGAGTTAACTATCAAAGAAAAACACGTGTGCGAACAATGATATTATTTCCAGATGGAAATTTTATCGACCAATCATCATTTAACGTTTATCTCTTTAGTTCATTACTTTATTTAATTCGTGTTCCCATATATTCAACATTTCTTATTTTCTAAATTTAGAAAATATATGTTGTTAACATTGGAAAACATTTCCATTTCTTGTTTTCTATATTAGAAAACATTTCTGATTCTTATTTGGAAACCATTTCCAAAACTTCTACATTGGATTTAAATAGATGTTTAAATAAAACATCGCGACGCGAACTCAGACCATTATACTCGTTTACTAAATTCACTTAACCAACCTTTACTATCGAACCTTAACCATTCCTTAGTTAAAAACGAAGTCAATCAAGTTAGGTATAACTACCTCTCAGACCTTAACTGAGCAACATTTCTAACCTCAAAATAGACAAAGTTCACCTTTAAATCTTTAACAAACTTCCTTACGTTACTCTTAGATTCTATTTATGAATCCACTTCTTTTACAGAAATCATTTGATTATAACAATAGTGTTATAATCCCTACTTCCTAAATATCTAATTTAAAATAAAAAGTTTTATACCTTAATTCAAATAAATAAATAAATGAATTATTTAATAAATAAATCTCGATTAAAAAACCGGAAAGTAAATACTACTTCCCTACATTCGATATAATCGAACCCTAATGTATAATTCTCTTTAGAATAAACTATATTCGATTTAACTCTATTTCGAATAACTAATTCGATTAACTCTTTTCGAATAAACTATATTCGATTAACTCCTTTTCGAATAAACTGTATTCGATTAACTCCTTTCGAATAAACTATATTCGGTTAACTCCTTTTTGAATAAACTATATACGATTAACTCCATTCGAATAAACTATATTCGATAACTCCTTTTCGAATAAACTATATTCGATTAACTTCTTTCGAATAAACTATATTCGATAACTCCTTTTCGAATAAACTACATTCGATTAACATCTTTTCGAATAAACTATATTCGATAACTCCTTTCGAATAAACTATATTCGATAACTCCTTTCGAATAAATTATATTCGATTACTCCTTTTCAATTAACTCTAATCGATTAACTCTAAATCGATTAACTCTAACTCGATTAACTCCTTTCAATTAACTCTAATTCGATTAACTGTATTCAATTAACTCTAACTCGATTAACTCACTACACCATAATGGCCAATTGGCAACTCTTATTTTTTTCAACTGCCAACACTTATATGTGTTGTAGACTAGTGACACTAATATGTGTTGCGGTAGGAAAAATGTGTCACCAAAAATGTGTCAACACTTTTATGTGTTGTTATGCTTGGTCAACTCTTATTTTCTAAGGGCAAAAGGGTAAGTTCTCAGCCATAACCTAATTGTTGCCTCAATTCTTTTCCCCCCAACGCTTATTCCTCTGAAGGCCGCATCTTTAGCGATTAAAAAGAAAAATGGACTTCGCTTCTCAACTCGTTTCTCAATCCACGACTAATTAAAACCCTAGAAAATTAAAATGGGGGAAAATCAAACTACGGTGTCTCGATTCAACGTTAAAGCTGGAATCAGAGAGGGAGATGGAGTCGAGAGGAGCGACAGCAACATAATCTGAGAGCTCGAGAGTCTAAATTAAATCTAAGAGGGCGAGATCGAGGATCAAAAGTGTGGTGAGTGTATTCTCACTTTTTAGGTACTATGACCTTATTTTGTAGGCAGTCTGTTAGTTGTATGTGTCTTCGATTTCATGCTTAGTATGACGAAATGCATTTATATACCGATTGGGTGATTCACGAGTTAACATGTATGATCTTTGTGAATGGGTGTATGGTTGCTGATTGTTTTCCTATTTGCTGTTTGCATAGATATAAACTAAATAGAAGAGGCTTTGTAGGAAGGATTAGTAAACTTGTTATACATTGCAGTAATGATAGGCTGTGCACACTTATTATACAGATGAATCTGATGAGTAACAGTGAAGTGAATGCTTGTTATTATGTGTACATGGATGTGCTATGTGTTTTCATGTTTGGATGTATTGTTGTGATTGAGGACAATTGACACTATAAAGAATAATATATTCTTGAGAACATGTGTTCACTGGTGTAGAATTCAGATGATAAAAATGATAGTAAAATGTGATATTAAGGGCAATGTTAAGATTGCATTGAAACTGATTTTAAAAGCCTGTTGAATAAAAGCCATTTGCATGGATAGATGTTCAATTTTATATGAGTTAAATAGTGGTATATATAGACTTATGTGCATCAGTATGTACTAGAGAAGGAGCATGGCTTATAATTGATATAAGCATGTGCTGTTTTCTATGTAGAAAGGTTTAACATGGGTAGATTTGTGTGTGTATATATATATATATATATTTATTTATTTATTTATATGCAAGAAATAGCAATAAGGGAACTGTATGCATGACATCTTAGTTCCTTTGACATTGTTGGTAAATATATACGTGCTCATATGTATTATCTTTTTAAAGAAGAAAGTTATGCCATTTAATTGATAAATGGGTATGGTTTTTTTTCTAGAAAATTATCAGATTTGAACCTAAATATGTAAAAATATCAATGCTAATATTTGAGTGGGTAATAATATATATATGGGGATACATTTCTGTGAATAGCCATCTACATATATAATGAATAGAGAGAGCATGTAATATAGTCAATATATGCATTTGTTCCCTTGTTTAACCCAAAAGTATAAAAACATGCAGAAGTGTTATTATTTATGTGTTGCACGACAAGAAGGAAAACAAGGCATATAAGAGATATATGCTTGTGGTTTTCTTATGCAGCATGTTGTAAAAATAGTTAGAATCATGTAATGATAAGCATAAAAAGAAGTAAGACAGCAAGAATCTTTTATAAGTGTTTATATTGCTGTGTTGAGCAAGTATTATTCATTGATTTGAGTATTGGGTACCTTAAGCTGCTGAGATATATCCCTTGAACATTTATGTGGTGTTAAAAGCATTTAGTTTGGGTTTGGTATAAAAGCAAGAATAATTTGGGGTATGATCAGTATTGAACACCTGCTGTATATGATAAATGATAAATAGTTTAATAAATAACTTAGCATCATTTGGAAACATAGAGGTTTTAAGGGTATGAAACAAGAATTGGTCTAATTTGACTTTATGTCCAAATTTGAACTGATGAGATTGTTCACTGCTCTAAAAATTAAATATGGTTGTGTAGATTTGATCCATATGAAAATGAACCATGGAATAGATCAAGGTAGGCCATATATGCATTAAAGTTGTGTAATAAGTATTTCCTTTTATTCAGCGAGTAGGGCCAAAGAAGTACCATATTTACGTTGAATTCCTTATTTCTAAATTTAAGGGAATTTAAAAGAGATGAGCAAAACATTTAAGTTGGTTTGAATGGTGTTTAATTGCCCAAACTTAGCTATAAGTTTATAACCGAACAATTAAGTATATTTAGTAATATAAAAGTATGAATAGGCTTTAGTTGGCATGGTATTTCTTTAGGAAGTAAGAATTACTTTAAGGTAATTATACATTTGGGAAGGGTGTGTTTATCACCAAGGTCTGCCATTAAATGGTTGAATAATTCAGGATGAATAACATGCTATTTATTATAATGAAAGTAGTAATCAGAATGTATGTTCAGTTAGAAGCATATATGAACTGTTACTTAAAATTAAAGTAGTAATCAGAATGCAAAAACTTCTCTAGAAGTGGTTGATAATTAAAATATGTATTCCGGTTATAAGCTACGAGAAGTAAGAGAAATAGCTTATAAATAATATATATGATTATGCTCAAACAGTAAGGCACCTGAAATGAAAAATTTATGTGAGTACTTTAATGGAAACCAAGAGATAATGAAAAACACATGTGGCTGTTTATCTGAATGTAGCATGATTTGTTTAGACATTGGATGCTTGTTGTCATGTAATTAGAAGAAGTTTTAGCTCTTCATGAAAACAAATCATTTTAGTTTGAAAATGGAATTAAAAATGTTCACGTTTAACAATATTTTAAGTTGTTGACGTGCTATATAAATCATTGATGTTTCATGCAAACTGTTTGTTAAAGATTAATGTTAAAAGTATGTTATAAAATTCTTTGGATAGTTGCTGTGTTATAAGCATAAAAAGTGCAATGATTAAAATCTGTTAAATGTTTAGCTAAAATAAATCAGTATTTTATAATGAAATGATAGATTGAAAATTTACATTGGGTATGTGAAATGACCTAAATGGATGGCCAATTTATGTTTTAATATGTATTTAGTGAGATTTAATATGACTGGAAGTAGGTTAATGTTAAAAGATACTCAAAATTATTGATAAATAACCTATAAGGGAGGAAAAATTCATAGTAAAAATCAGAGAATTTAAATGCTGATTACCATGTTACTGAAAAATGATGTGATTAAATCAGGATTAATGAAAATTTTGTGGTCAGAACAGGGATTAAACTGGAAAATTGATAAACTATCCACATTAGAAGGTATGGATTAAAATTAATTATTGAAATGGTTTGAGTTAGAGGGGTTAAAACGACTGAAGATTTCTGGATTTATAGGCAAATGGAATAAAAAGAGCCTGTACATGAATGAGTTTGAATGTAAAAACATAGTGCATATAAGGTAGATTATTCAGGGGAATCATATAAGGGGTATAAGCTATACTGTGATACCCTGACACAACTGCCAGTTTTAACTTGATTTCTCAAAAAGGAAATATTTGAAAAAAAAAACTGGTTTTGGAAGTATACTTGTTATGTAAGAGAGGACGTTTAAGAGCTGGTTTTGCTATTAAGAAGATGCCAATATTTAATTATAAGAAAGATATAGGCATGCTGCATACTATAAAAACAGAAGTGGAATAAAAGGACATCATAGTATTCCAGTTTGAATTTAAATAATCAATTGCTACTACTATCTGAAATCATATAATGCTAGATTATGCTAGAAAATTCTTTTTGGCAATCAGATGCTTCAAAAGGACATCATATGTATGATGTACATATCTGAGCCTGAGAAGTTATGCATGCTAAAGAAAATAATGTTTTAAAGAACCTGACTTTAAGAAAACATTCATAGAAATAAACATGTATGTTATTAAAAAGATTGTTATAAACCTGTTGGATGAAAAGCAGGATATGTGAAAACTAATTAATATTTACACAAGTACATAAGTTGAATTTATTGTTTAGAAAAGAAGGAAGGGTAAAGTGTATATGAATGAGCCAAGTGACAGGCTTGGGACTGTTGAATCAGATTATTGAGGATAATTGATTGAGGAAGATACTTGAAGTAAGTACGAGGAAATTGTGGGACACAATTCCTAAAAGGAGGGGTAGATGTGATGACCCTAAGCACACACAAACTCACACGCTAATTAATAATGTTAATTTAAATCAGTAGGTATTATAAGTGAAAATATATATGGCTAAAGATGGATTATTTGTGTGTGTGCATAACCTAAATGAATACCCACTGTTTGAATAAAATCATATGGATTCACAAAATAATAAGGATGTATATATATACATATTGTTTGATTATATGCAAACAAAAATAATGACATCTAGCAATATACATATATCTACATATTTAAGAAGCGAATATGTTATAATCTAGCAATATACATATATCGAATTTCCTGAAGTAGTATTCACATTTTTAATACATTTTTAATTGTGCATCCTGAAGTAGTATTCACATTTTTAATACATTTTTATCGAATTCCCATCATGCAATTCCATCACTGATTCATAAGCTGGCTTTGTTATCTTTTTATGATAGAAAGATATCAAGTTATTTCAAATTCATAAGTTGTATGTTTTCCTATTTATGTTTGTACTCAGCAAAAGCATATCTATTTATGTGTGATGTATGTTTTCCTATTTATGTTTGTACTCAGCAAAAGCATATCTATTTATGTGTGATCTTTAAGCTATTTACTTGATTGGTGGATATGCCGTTGTAAGGATTGGTTTTTGATTGTTGATGCATGTATCACCATAGTGAAAAATGTTCCATTGCAACTTGTCATTTTTTTCTTCTTCTAAAAATGAGTACATTTATATTTTGCAGGCACTCGTAGAGGAGGGATAAAACAGAAAGAAAGCAAACACGTGTGACCTTGACAATGATTTTATCTCTAAAGTTTTTGGAATGTGATGAGTGCATTTATATTTTACAGTTTGGACATGATATTATGGTATTTTGAAATCGGAAGCATGTAGCTTAAATTTGAGTATTATGAAAATGTGACATTGTTGAATTTGAGATATGGAAGTGTACTAAATCTTATATTGAATTGATATGTTGAATTATATATGCGTATTGAAAATCACAAAGATATGTTATATTCATTTGTTTGGAGAGTTTTAATATTAATCGTGTAAAAAATAGAGAAGAACTTAATTTCGTACTGTGATGCATATAAGTGTTAGCAATTTATGTATACCAACATTTATAAGAGTTAGTAGGATTATGATACTGGCATTTATAAGTGTTACCATTTCTTATAGTTTCAACATTTATAAGTGTTAGCAATGAATATGTTTGTAACTCTTATAAATGTTACCATATCTTATGGTTCCAACATTTCTAAGTGTTAGCAATGAATATGTTTGTAACACTTATAAGTGTTAGCAGTTACTTTGTTTGTAACACTTATAAGTGTTAGCAGTTACTCTGTTCGTAACACTTATAAGAGTTACAGGAAATTCCTCACACGCCGTTGGTGACACATAAAAGTGTTACAGAAATGATTTGTAACACATATACTTGTTGGGAATCCACTGTTTTGGTGTAGTGACTCTAATCAATTAACTCTAACTCGATTAACTCTATTCAATTAACTCTAAGTTGATTAACTCTATTTAATTAACTCTAACTCGATTTACTCTATTTAATCAACTCTAATTCGATTAACTCTGTATTTCAAAATAGTATCCCATTTCCAAATTCTATTTATACTTCTATTTATAGAATTTTCATACAAAACCTCCTTTTTATTTCTAACACTTAAATCTCATTTAAAATTCCCTTTTTATAACTATATTTATTTTCTAAATAAATATTACTTTTTAATTCCATTTATTTTCTAAATAAATATTTCCTTTTAACTACGTTTATTTTCTAAATAAATTTCCTTTTATCTTTATATTTTTTTAACACATATTTCCTTTTCAATTCTATTTATTTAACAAATAAATATTCCATTTTCAATTCTATTTGTAAATGTTTTAAAGATATTTCCTTTTCAATTTGTTTCACAAATATTTTCCTTTTATATTTGTTCTATTTATTTCGTAAATATTTCTTTTTATAACATCTTTTGATTTTATAAATATTCCCTTCTCAGTAATACAATGAAAATTTCCTTTTTAACATTCCAGTATTCCTTATGGTATTTAACGTACCATATAACAATGATCGGTATCATTCAAACATACAAAATCAACAACAGATTTCATATCACATCATATAACACAATATATGAAAAACAGTAAAATAAATGTTGAGGAATCCAGTCGGATTCCTCCGACCTATTTCCCTGCATTCACAGATGTTACACAATATAATCCACATCAATTTCATTTCAATATGAAATATTTTGATAAACAGAATCAATATTTGATTAACGATACATATATAACTATATCGATATTTTCAACTAATCAATTAGTAGTTCAACAAAACAGTCAACACACAGAATCAACCATCATTTATCAGTTCTAAAAATACATTATAAAAATATGAACTGATCAAAGTAGTGAGATTTACTCACATTGGACGATCATCGTTAATAACGATAACCATCGCTTGATTCGGACGGTCAATTTATTTTACTATAAATTGTAACGAGCTCCAATTCACTCCCGGTCAGTTTCATTGCGTAGTGTCCGTCCATGCAATCCTAACGGATCCTGTTTCATCAAATTTTGATAAGGTATGACAAAGTTATACATTTTCTACGTTAATATACATTTTATATAAGCAAATTTATAATTACTTGAAATCTAATTGGGCCTCACCCTCTCCACTTGGCCTAAACCCGGAGTGGATAGTATTGTCTCTCCCAAAATTGAAATGTCGCACCACTGTTTTCAGATATTTCTGCACTACCCCTTTCTACCCTTAATAACTTCATTGATCAAGTAACCCACCACCCACCAACTACTTAATTATGTTATTCATCACTTTAACCTCGAACTCATCCTCCTCGTTTTGAATCACTTCACTCAGGCACACACAGTGCTCCAGTAACCAACCCTACCATTTCCGATTCTTTCTGGAGACCAATCTCCAACTTCGAAACATGAAAAATCCGGAAAAATATACCATTCGCTCCTCCTTCTGATGCTCTTCCTCCTCATACCAACCATATTCAACTCACACTACCCTCCTGCTTTGCGTCTCCAGGCTTCAATCGGCCTTCGTGGTAGACCGTCGAACAAAATCATCGCACAAATACCAAAATAAACCATAATCAAAGCTCCTAATCCTCCTAAACACCAATATGGACACTATTTTGTCAATTGATGCTCGAAGAACCTGCAACCTCCAACCCTAGTTCGCACATGCCCTTCGCTATACATTTTTTAGCGAACATAAAGAACATCGAACCACTCAAAAAGGCATATAAGATTAAAGAGCACCTTGTGATGAATCCAAATATGTTTAGCTAAGGATTTATAGATTTTTTTCCTAAATTTCTTTTGATTTTCTTTGTAACGGTTTAACTGTTGAAAGAAAATGAATGGAGGCGGAAGAGTTGGTTGACCGTGGAATGATAAAGTTTAGGGTTAATAGTGAAAGCGGTTTATTTATAGGATAAAGATAATAATTTTTAATTTGAGTTTTATATTAATTTTTAACCCGTCGCTGTTTGTTTTTATCCTTTAAAAATTCGTATGACCACAGGCAATATCCAATTTCAACGAAAATAGACATGCAGTTATATTTTGACATTACGGACCCAACGAAACTGGTTTCGTCGAGTTTTGACTTCACTTGCCCACACAGCGTATTTTTAACCGTCAAAATACTAGCTTTTTTCACATTAAAATACGTACGGCCACACACTGACTCCAAAAATCAGAAAATTGAAATCTAACAATAATTCGATATTACGGATCCAACAAAATTAGTTTCGTCGAAAACGGAGGTCGTTTGCAAAACTGGCTATTTTTAAAGCTCTAAATAAACCCTTTTAAATATTAATATATTTAAAAATAATTAAATTAAATATTTATAAATAAATATTATCGTATATATTCACAACAGAATATCATACAGCTCCAAATGGGATTTATAACTCGATATTCAAATCCCGGTTGAATCGATATTCGATTTATATTGAAAATCCATTTATAATATATATAAATCGCTATAAATTATAAAGGAATTCCATAGCGACTTTTCAAAAATCCCAATTTTTCTCTACCACTAGAAAAATATACTTCACCACCTCCGAACGTTTCTTGTTTCACAGAAATCCGATTTAAAACGGATTATGTATATTCATTTAAAGTTCGAATCGCCAGACAGCGGACTGCCTCGCCATTTTGAGCTCGATTTTAATAATATTATAGTTATATGTTCAAACTTCATTTAGATAATATATTCGTTATTATATTTCAAATCTAAACTGAATTATATCTTAGAAATAATCCAATTCACAGAATATTGTGAATTCAGCTATTTTTGATTTTTCAAAGTTAGATATATTATTCTATTATCTATATTAATTAAATATTCAATATAATTTAATTAAACAACTATTTAAATAATTAAACAAATTAATTATAATACCGTAAAAAACGGGGCATTACATTTGCCCCTCCTTAAAATAATTTCGTCCTCGAAATTGCTAAGGTAGAAAACACACCCTATTAACTGGGTAAAATTATTTGTTTACTTCTTTAATTTCAGTTTCAACTGAACAAATAAATGTCAATTAAAAATTTATTCATTCCTCCTAACGAAAATTTTCAAAAACCCTGAGAATTTTCTAACACTGTAACTTTTCGAAAAATTTCAGCAGCACCTCCTTTGTACTGATCAATAGCTCAAACTCCAACTCGCCTCTCTAGGTCTTCTTCAAGCCAAAAGAAAATCAAACAGCCAAGCGGCTTGCCAATTTGGCTCGTCAAAATCTCAAACCCATATATAATTTAAACTGGTACCTTTTTGTTGGGCATATCAATATATTCTTTCCATGTGTTACCAATTCTGCATATACCAATATCATCTTAACCATTCGTTATACCCAGGCCAACTTCTGTTCTTAACTCGGATGTCATTACGAATTTCAACTCTTAACTTACCAGTCCAATATAATTCCAGACTCCCATCTCGCCATCCAATCATTCTATGTCAATTCAATTTCAGTTACCACTTAACTGGCTTTACTTTAATTCCAATTTGCTTTTACAAGTATTATTTAACTTGTTTTTAATTCATCAATCTGTCTTTGGGAGTTTTAAACAGCTCCGCTTTTCTCAAAAATCAAACAATCCTTTTCGAAATTCAAACAACTTGTTTTCGCAAAACATTTCCAAAAACAAAACATTTGGTAGTAATCCATTACTTACAACTCGAAAATAAACACCGATGATGTCCTGATCATCACCAGAATCTATTTCCAGCTATCAAAGTGAGTTCAATACTATATTACTTTTAAAACCATTTCTAAACACTTCTATTTTGAAATACATTTCAAAATACCATTCACAATGCTTGAACAACAATTTAAAATCTCCCAGGATTTCAAAGTTCTCTTATATCCAATCCATATTCATTTACAAACACTTATTCAATTTTCCAAGGTTTTAAATTTCAATTCTGATTTAAATTCAGGTTTAATTCACTTCGTAATACTTATACGAAATTTGATTGGTTGTTTACATAACCGTTTCAATTATAATCCTATTCGATTAATATAACAACCAACACATCCAATATACTATAATATTTCAAATATCTATATTTTGTTGATATCAAAATATAATTTGGATAAAATTATTCCATTTACCCTCTTTTCAAAACATACAGTGTCGGTTTATCTTATTCAAGTGTTTATAAACCCCTACCGATACAGTGGATCAAACTGATCGACTAGAACCCATAAACAACTCAATCAATAAATCTCCACAATATAAAACATTTTTTTATAAAATCTACAAATATTTTCACTCGTATATATACACTCAACTCAACCTAGGGTACTAATAACACCGTCTCTACTGAGTCACACCACAGAGCCAAGGTAATTACTTAACCTTTAGCTTAAATACCAATTGTATTGTCCCGCATTTCCGGTACCATTTGAGCTGACCCAATAACACAAATCCAACACAAATTGCACGGGAAACCAGAAAACTAATAGAAAGAAAACAGTGGGTGAGAATAGATAAGATAGAAACTTAGAATAGAAGAAGAAGAAGAAGAGCATACAACATTAGAGTAACACGAATCTCACAGCGGAACGAACAACATATAGTAGATAACATATCTTTGATATAAAATCAGAATATGTATATGGAAACATTATCATAGTACAGCACTTATAACACAACGGAATAAACAATAGCTATATAATCCTGAAGCCTCCTGCTCCAAGCTCTCCAAGTATATCTGTAAAATACTGACTACTTGATTGCCCGTATAAATTTGGGCACCCAAGAGTTTAGGGAAAACAAAATAAACTCCGGGTCAGTCATAGGACTGGTGTGAGTAAAACAATTTAAAACAGTTTGAGTAATTAAACGATATCTCATTAGACCACGCCGTATAACGAAACGGGTTTTTCCCTTATGAGAATCCAAATCAATTTGATTTAACTTTCAAATCATTTTGAAAGAAAAGATAATATTTATATCAAAACTCATTAATATTATAATAGTGTCTGTCAACCACAATATAATAATCATCCAGCAGAAACGCTTTCATCTCACGTTCTACATACATAGTATACAATCAAAACTGCGAGCACTTATTGGATAATGGATTTCCAACTATGACAAGGTATGGAACCACCTTCCGATAGTGCACCTCTAGAGAGGAATACACTGGGTTCAACAAGAACATCTTACAACCAGGGCACACATGACCGGCCACTCATTTCGCTTGAGTGTATCGAATGTATATCACCTACGGTTGGGATCAGCAACCGTTTTCCCGAATGGGACATCATCGAATAGATTAAAGAATAAAATGAATATCTCCAGGTAGGTGATAATACACCCTAATTGGCAGCCAACCACTCAGACATGCTGCATGCCCGATTTTTTTCATTTCCAAGTTGTGAGGCTAGAGGCCACGCTTATCTCTGAAAGATCACACAATCATTCACTTTGAATGTCACATCGTCATACCCGCCAGACCACAAATTGATTTCCCCAAAAATACAACGTGTATACAGCTAAGAGAAACGAATTCCTCCACCACCAAACGTACATACGTTTGAAGAGATCAACTTACGTGATCCATTAAATATACTTTGTCAGACATTCTTCCATACAGGTTGTCCTAGGACTGGACAAACCGAAGGCACTATTCTATAAACAGGACAGCCCTTACATAACTCCATTTTCAATTATCTTCACCATATTTGATTCGCAACGCTAACGCCTATACAGAGTGGTTTTTAGATAATGAATCTAATCCCGGTCTCTCCGTATTGACGACGGAAAAATGATCAAAAACTTCGATAAAAGGTGAGTTAACTATCAAAGAAAAACACATGTGCAAATAACGATATTATTTCCAGATGGAAATTTTATCGATCAATCATCATTTAATGTTTATCTCTTTAGGTCATTACATTATTTATTTCATGTTCCCATATATTCAACATTTCTTATTTTCTAAATTTAGAAAATATATGTTATTAACATTGGAAAACATTTCCATTTCTTGTTTTCTATATTAGAAAACATTTCTGATTCTTATTTGGAAACCATTTACAAAACTCCCACATTGGATTTAAGCAGATGCTCAAATAAAACATCGCGACGCCAACTCCAACATTATATTCGTTAACTAAATTCATTTAACCAACCTTCACTATTGAACCTTAACCACTCCTTAGTTAAAAACGAAGTCAATCAAGTTGGGTATAACTACCTCTCAGACCTTAACTGAACAACATTTCTAACCTCAAAATAGACAAATTTCACCTTTAAATCTTTAACAAACTTCCTTACGTAACTCTCAGATTCTATTTACGAATCCACTTCTTTTACATAAATCATTTGATTATAACAATAGTGTTATAATCCCTACTTCCTACATATCTAATTTTAAATAAAAACTTTTATACCGTAATTTAAATAAATAAATAAACGATTTATTTAATAAATAAATCTTGATTTAAAAACCGGAAAGTAAATAGTACTTCCCTACATTCGATATAATCGAACCCCAATGCATAATTCTCTTTCGAATAAACTATATTCGATTTAACTCTATTTCGAATTACTAATTCGATTAACTCTTTTCGAATAAATTGTATTCTATTAAGTCCTTTTCGAATCAACTATATTCGATTAACTCCTTTCAAATAAACTATATTCGATTAACTCCTTTTCGAATAAACTATATTCGATTAACTCCTTTCAAATAAACTATATTCAATAACTCCTTTTCGAATAAACTATTTTCGATTAACTTCTTTCAAATAAACTATATTCGATAACTCCTTTTCGAATAAACTATATTCGATTAACTTCTTTTCGAATAAACTATATTCGATTAACTCCTTTCGAATAAACTATATTCGATTAACTCCTTTCAAATAAACTATATTCGATTACTCCTTTTCAGTTAACTCTAACTCGATTTACTCTAATCGATTAACTCTAACTCGATTAACTCTAATCGATTAACTCTAACTCGATTAACTCCTTTCAATTAACTCTAATTCGATTAACTCTATTTAATTAACTCTAACTCGATTAACTCTAATCAGTTGACTCTAACTTGATTAACTCTATTCAATTAACACTAACTCAATTAACTCTATTCAATTAACTCTAACTCAATTAATTCTATTCAATTTACTCTAATTCGATTAACTCTGTATTTCAAAATATTATCCCATTTCCAAATTCTATTTATACTTCTATTTATAGAATTTTCATAAAAACCTCCTTTTTATTTCTAGTACTTAAATCTCATTTAAAATTCCCTTTTTATAAATCTATTTATTTTTTAAATAAATATTTCCTTTTAACTCCATTCATTTTCTAAATAAATATTTCCTCTTAACTACATTTATTTTCTAAATAAATTTCCTTTTATCTTTAAATTTGTTCAACACATATTTCCTTTTCAATTCTATTTATTTAACAAATAAATATTCCTTTTTCTATTCTATTTGTAAATGTTTTACAAATATTTCCTTTTCAATTTTTTTCACAAATATTTTCCTTTTATATTTGTTCTATTTATTTCATAAATATTTATTTTTATAACATCTTTTGATTTTATAAATATTCCTTTCTCAATATAATAATGAAAATTTCCTTTTTAACATTCCAGTATTCCTTATGGTATTTAATGTACCATATAACAATGACCGATATCATTCAAACATACAAAATCAACAACAGATTTCATATCACATCATATAACACAATATATGAAATACAGTAAATTAAATGTTGAGGAATCCAGTTGGATACCTCCGACCTGTTTCCCAGCATCCACAAATGTTACACAATATAATCCACATCAATTTCATTTCAATATGAAATATTCTGATAAACAGAATCAATATTTGATTAACGATATATATATATATATATAACTATGTCGATATTTTCAACCAATCAATTAGCAGTTCAACCAAACATTCAACACACAGAATCAACCATCATCTATCAGTTCTAAAAATACGTTATAAAAATATGAAATGATAAGAGTAGTGAGATTTACTCACATTGGACGATCATCCTTAATAACGATAACCATCGCTTGATTCAGACAGACAATTTATTTTACTATAAATTGTAACGAGCTCCAATTCACTCCTGGTCAGTTTCATTGCGTAGTGTTCATCCATGCGATCCTAATGGATCTAGTTTCATCAAATTATGATAAGGCATGACAAAGTAATACATTTCCTAAGTTAATAAACATTTTATATAAGCAAATTTATAATTACTTAAAATCTAATTGGGCCTCACCCTCTCCACTTGGCCCAGACCCGGAATGGAGAGTATTGTCTTTCCCAAAATTGAAATGTCGCTCCACTGTTTTCAGATAGTTCCGCACTACCCCTTTCTACCCTTAATTACTTCATTAATAAAGTAACCCACCACCCACCAACTACTTAATTATGTTACTCGTCACTTTAACCTCGAACTCATCCTCCTAGTTTTGAATCATTTCACTCAGGCATACGCAGTGCTCCAGTAACCAACCCTACCATTTCTGATTCTTTCTAGAGACCACGCACCAACTTCAAATCATGAAAAATCCAGAAAAATATACCATTCACTCCCCCTTCCGATGCTCTTCCTCCTCATACCAACCATATTCAACTCGCACTACCCTCGTGCTTTGCGTCTCCAGGCTTCAGTCGGCCTTTACAGTAGACCATCGAACAAAATCACCATGCAAATGCCAAAATAAACCACAGTCAAAGCCCCTAATCCTCATAAACCCCAATATGGACACCATTTTGCCAATCGATGCTTGAAGAACCCGCAACCTCCAACCCTAGTTCGCACTTGCCCTTCGTTGTACATTTTTCAGCGAACACAAAGAACATCGAACCACTCAAAAGGCATATAAGATTGAAAAGAACCTTGTGACGAATCCAAATATGTTTAGCTAAGGATTTATAGATTTTTTTTTCCTGAATTTCTTTTAATTTTCTTTGTTACGGTTTAATTGTTGAAAGAAAATGAATGGAGGTGAAAGAGTTGTTAGACCGTGGAATGAAAAAATTTAGGGTTAATAGTGAAAGTGGTTTATTTATAGGATAAAGATAATAATTTTTAATTCGAGTTTTATATTCATTTTTAACCTATCGCTGTTTGTTTTTATCCTTTAAAAATTTGTATGACCACAGACAATATCCAATTTCAACAAAAATGGACATGCAGCTATATTTTGACATTACAGACCCAACGAAACTAGTTTCGTCAAATTCCGACTTCGCTTGCCCACACATCGTATTTTTAACCGTCAAAATACTAACTGTTTTTCATATTAAAAATCCGTACGGCTACATACTAACTCCAAAAATCACGAAAATTGAAATATAACAATAATTCGATATTAAGGATCCAACAAAATTAGTTTCATCGGAAACGGAGGTCATTTCCAAAACTGGCTATTTTTAATGCTCTAAATAAACCCTTTTAAATATTAATATATTTAAAAATAATTAAATTAAATATTTACAAATAAATATTATCGTATATATTCACAATAGAATTTCATACAGCTGCAAATGGGATTAATAACTCGATATTCAAATCCCGGTTAAGTTGATATTCGATTTATATTGAAAATCCATTTATAATATAAACAAATCACTATAAATTATGAAGGAATTCCATAGTGACTTTTCAAAAAAATTATTTGGACATAACTCAAAATCTACACGACGAAATCCTGATTTTTCTCTTCCACTAGAAAAATATACTTCATCAGCTCCAAACGTTTCTTATTTCACAGAAATCCGATTTAACACGGATTCTGTATATTCATTTAAAGTTCGAATCACCAAATAGCGAACTGTCACGCCATTTCAAGCTCAATTTTAATTGTATTATAGTTATATGTTTATACTTCATTTAGATAATATATTCGTTATTATAATTCAAATCTAAACTGAATTATATCTTAGAAATAATCCATTCACAGAATATTGTGAATTCAGCTATTTTCGATTATTTCTGAATTAAATATATTATTCTACTATCTATATTAATTAAATATTCAATATAATTTAATTAAACAACTATTTAAATATCTATATCACTATTTAAATAATTAAATAAATTAACTATAATACCGTAAAAATATGGGACATTACAAACTGTAGGATGACATAAAACATTACAACATATCCCACATTCTGTGAACAGAGAATCAGAAGGCGGACAGGCTGGCCAAATTAGCAAGCTCCGATAATCCAAAAGAAACAGGTATGGTCCGGATCGAGATATTGGAATCTCCAAGCATTGATCAGATGGAAGTCGACCCGATGCTGGGAGTTGACTAGAGAGAGTCATGGTTGATGCCTATAAAGAACTTCCTGCAAAACGGAACACTGCAGACAAAAAAGAGTGAGAGACATTGTAACAACCCGGGGAAAAGACCGACAATCGGGTTCTTCGAAAACAATACATAAACCCGTATCGCTTGCCAAAACCCAAGTATCGAACCCCCAGATTGTCATGAGAAAGAATTTAGAGGGTGAGAATAGAAAGAAAGAAGTATTAGAATAGAAGAAAGAAGAACACATCAGAATCTCACAGCGGAACAAATAAAATATAATATAATAAATCCTTTATACAGAAGAAAACTGTATATACATACCAATCATCAGAGCATACATACATCAGACACAGCGGAAAATAACTTCATATAACTAGCGGTGAAGCCTCCTGCTTGTAGCTCCCGAAACTCCAAGCGCAACCAAACCTAGAACATACTCGGTCTGACCCGAGCACATTTGATTTAAAACAAAATACACTGGGTCAGTCTGGAATACCATCAGTGATAAATTCACAGCACACACACAACTTGTTTAACTTTGGAAATCCTTTTCGAAACAAAAGGATAATAGTAAGACCAGCCCACACATAAACACGGACGGTTTTTACCTTACTATAACCCAAACCATTTTTGAAAATCATAACTTGATATGATATTATCATAATGTCTAAATACAAGTAAATATCAATCTAGAGGAACGCTTGCATCTCACGCTCCCCATATATAGTATACAATCAAAACCGCGGGCGCTTATTGGATATTGGTTTTCCAACTTGACAAGGTATGGGACCACCTTCCGCACGTGTATCTCTAGAGGCGAATACACTGGGTTCAACAAGAACGTCTTGCAACCCGGCCCTCACATGACCGACCACTCATTTCGCTTGAGTGTATCGAATGTATATCACCGACGGTTGGGCTCAAACCACCGTCTCCCGTAAAGGGACAGCATCGAATATAGATTAAAGAAGCAAAAGGAATTTCTCTAGATAGGTGATTATACACCCTAATGGGAGCGACCCACATAGCCATGCTGCCTGCCCGATTTTAGTCATTTCCCGGTTGATGAGGCTTGAGGCTAGAATTTCTTTTCGAACATCTGGCCACACTTCACATTGAATGCCACATCGTCAGATCCGCCAGATATCACTAATTGACATCCACAAAAATACTCTAGCAGTTAAGCTAAGAGAACGGCCATTCCCCGCCAACCACTATCGTACGTTTGAAGAAATCAACGTACATGACCCCTTTGGAAATACTCTGTCAGACACTCGTCCATACAAGTCATCCAGGAACAGGATGAACCGAAGGCCCCTCCTACTGCATCCTTATAGGAATCACCCCAAGGATCAGTAGCGAGTGGTCCTTGTAATCCGTGGACTCAACCACGACAGAATCACAAATCGAATAACTCTGGTTGCAAGCCAGAGAGATTCAACCAGTAGTCCTTCCGCTTATGAAGATCCACGGTCTTCACTTGCTCCGTCTTCAATCGACGTCTTCACGTATTTGTTGGTCGGAATGGTTTTCGAATATAAATTCGATCCCGGTCTTTCCATACTAACAATCGTATTGGTCAGGTTTTGATAGTCGGTGTTTTAACTATCAAATAACAAATGTGTCAATGAAATGATTTTACTGATTTAGTACTTGGTATGACTTGGCCTCTTTTAAACATATTTAACAAATGGATGGATAAAACCTTTTCGATATATTTAGACCTTATAATTACCTTTATTTCATAATAGAATTCCCAATACCATTTTATATACTATTATAGCATGATTATATTTTCCTAACTTGAATTAACTCCATTCGCTTGACCTAGATCGCAGCGATCACAAATGGTTACACCTGATTCCCTCAGGAAACATCCGACCGCCGAAGGCTATCTGCAGCCCTGCGAATTACGCTAGCAGTCGTACGCAATGGCGACTCTGCCTGAATAACTATACTTTTGATCAATTCTATTTCCAATACTGTATTTGAACAACTTTAGTTGAATAGCAAATGTTCAATATAATTTGAAAACAATATTCTTATTTCTTTAAAACCCTTTCCCTTTTCCTCGCTTTCATTTTCAATATTTCACGTATGGGACATCACGCCGATCACACCACTTATCACTTGTTTCAACCCAATATCATTCCTCGATAATAACGAAGCCGTTCAAGTTGGGGTATTCTATTTACCTCTCAGACCTTGATCGACAATGTCCTTATCTTAGAATAATATCAGTTCATCACTCAACCACTGATATTCAAATCTCTTTATCACTTTGATTTCAACTTGGTTTTTATAAACCATATCTTACACTTGAAATTCTCGTTCAATCTAATCTCTTTACTTAATTCCCTTAGTTAAGTAAGTGTTCACTTTTAACTTCGAACAACACTCCACTAAATCCTGGATAAAAACCCATTAACCCTACTTGTTGGTAACTTGGATTTATAAAACTCTTAATAGAATTCTTATTTGGTTTTGATTTACTTAGCGATGCTTAGCCATCTTAATTCATAACTAATCGAAGATTAATTAGTCATTTACACCATTCGTTAAACTTTAACGAATATTCAAAGTATTTACATCAAATTACTTTGATTACCAATTTCATATAAAGACGGTTGATTTCTGTCGACCGTAAACCTCACTTATCCGTTAAGTGATTATCATTAGTCATTTCCCCTTTTTGATTTCAAATCTAGTTTTAAAAAAAACCTTTTTCTTACAATTGAAATCCTCGCCACACAATCTTTATACTTAATTTTCTTAATTAAGTAAATATTCACCAACGAAAAATTTCTTACTTAAAAACATCATTTCGCTTATCACAACATATAAATCCCTCATCAAATGATTTGCTACCATCTATTCGAGCACACGTAGTGAACTCTCTCTCTTGGATTTTTAACTAAAATCTATTTATCCTTTATTTAAAAAATAAGTCTCTTTTTAACTTGGACTTTATTTCCAAGAATTCATTTAAACTAACACAACCACATTCGCATATATTTTCCTTTACGTTCGAAATCCTTATTTCAATTTCGCTCTCGTGCTCACGTCAATCCTTTAACCTTTAAGGTCGTCATTTGGTTTAAAAACCATTTTAAAATCTTGTTTGTATTTTTCCCTTTCCACTCATACAATTCCCTTTTTAAATTAATTTAATGACTTAATTATTTTAAAAACACTATTTAATTATTTTAAAAACAATTATACTATCTCACCAATCCATAGGTGATTCCTTTGCCCTTTTTGTTTTATAACTTGTTTTCATCGTACGATATTACTTCTTAAACCATTTGAAAAATTCCTTTATAACTTAATTAAATATTTAATTATAAATTTCTAATTAAATTAATTATATAAAACAACTGAGAAACTTCGATTCAATTATAAGATAATTTATAACTTTTAAAACTGCGTCGTTTCACCGAATGGTCGAACGACGTGAAAACAGCACATTTATGGCCATTCACTGCCAATTACCAAATCAACATTGTCGGTTGATTCTAGACACAACACGGGTGAGTATTTGTCCAACCATCACATTCAAACAGGTTTTTCAATCATATGGTGTTCACTCAGTTCAATATCAACAGTATAAACAAACCAACAACATATATGATATTTGAGGAATCCGGTCGGATCCCTCCAACCTGTGCTGCCCTGCATGACAGCTCGTTAAACATTTCATAAACATATATGAAATAAATTTCATATAATCAATCAAATCTAATTAACTGCATCCAATCAACCATAGCAGTCAATAGCAATCAGTCAACCAATTTAAAGGTAAATTATATTTTAATATGAATTTACCACATCACAGAATTCCAGAAGGTGTGAGAATTAACTCACCAGAGTTTGTTCTGGTCGACGGTTGACGCATTTGTTGCATTTAATTTGGGAGGACCGTCCAAAATTAGCTGAATTTTCAACAGCGTCAGAATGACTCCTAGTCGGTGCCATCGGGTAGGTCTCGTCCCTGCGATCCCAACGGATCCAGTTTCGCTGAAATCCGTTAACTTATGAACAAGTTACGCTTGTTTTAAGTTTGATATATAAATACGATAATTTAAACAAACTAAATTATTAATTAATTAACTAACCTAACTAATGATTAGTAAATGATTACCTTAATTATTGTTTTGACCAGCCACGTCAGCATCTCCTTATGGCCATCACGCGTTTCTTCTTTTCATTACTCCTGAACCCGATTCATCCCGTTACTCCCAAATACGATCACCAAGCTCCATCTCAGCACCTCCATCGATGAACCTGGGCCCACCCCGACCCCGTCGCCGGCTTCCCTTCCACGTCCAAAGCCTCCGCCCCTGACGCCGTGACCTAGCATCAGCTCCTCCGCCTCAATTTCCGGTTACCCCCAATACGGTTTAGCCCCAAAATTCTCCGCCACCTCGCCACCGTACCCAACGCCACCACCCCAGAACTGACCGCCACCCAACCACGCTTCATCGGCCTCAGGACCCCGACACCAAAAACCACTACGGCCGCCGGAATCACCTCAAAACACTTCGCCACTTTAAAACCGAACACAAAATAAAACTCCTCCGTTCATCTCGTCACTCCGATCACCTCCGACCACCATACAACCTCAGACCACCGCCAAATCGAAGCCACGTCTCTCCTCTTCCAAACCCCCAAGGTCTCGGCCTTTAAAATTGGGCCAATTCTTCGAATTTCAGTAAAGAACGAAAGCAGTTTTTCATGGAAATGGGAGATTTCCGGCGAACTCATGCGACCGTTGGTGCTGGATTTTTGTGTGGAGGTACGTCTCGACTGGATCTACAACATTCCCTCAGAACCCCATATCAAAAACTTCACGGATCGAGAGATATAATTGATTTTGTGTTTAGGGGTGTTTTTGCAAAATTACATGAAGAATTGAAGAAGTGCTGAAATGGGCTAAGGCTTTAGGTCTTTATATAGTTGAAAATAATATAATTTAAGTTGATGTGATGTCTGACAATGACTGACGATTTTTATTTCGTGTCTATCGCTATTTCGAATATCGTTTATTCGCAGCTGCGCTCACATACGAACCCCGTTCGAGATGCAAATGGACGGCATAGTATAACTCGACGATACGGTCCTAACGAAACTTGTTTCGTCGAATTCCGTGCTCGTTTGCTCAAATATCGTTTGTACACGTACAAATAGATCGATTTATTTTACATTTTATTTTGCCACGCTCACAGAATAGCCCCGATTGACGCGCCGTCTGAAAATCTAGCAATAATTTACCGTTACGGTCCCAACAAAATTTGTTTCGTTGAAAACAGAGGTCGTTTGAAAAATGTCCCTTTTGAACTGGCCAATTTTGAATAAAATAACCCAATTTAAAAATACTTCAATATAATGATATCAAAATATTGCAGTTGGCCATACACGACCAGAATATCCTATATTACCCAGATAAAATATCCCGGGTTGAGTTTGAAGCCAAATCGATATTAAAAATAATTAAAAACCCCTTTATTTAATATAAATAACGATATATTATATAACGAAATTCCACAGCGACCTTTTCAAAATTTGATTTGGACATAAAATGAAATCTACACAACGAAAACTGGATTTTTCTCTGCCATTGGAAAGATATCGTCATGCCGGTCCCGACGTTTCTTGTTTCGAGAAAATCCGACTTATTTTGAACCCGGTACGACCCGTTGAAGTTCAAAACGCCAAAACGCGAACTGCCGCGCCGCTGCAGCTCGTTATTTAATTAAATTAAAATTTTAAATATTCCATCGTCGTTTAATACGCGACATCGTCGATATATTTTAAATACAGACCATATTTGACCATTTTAACTTGCCCGGTCATCCTGTATTGCCGACACAACATTTTCTGACCGGTCTGGAATTAAAATATTATTTTATTATTTATTTAAATAATAAATTCCAATTTTAAATCTTTAAATTCAATTAATTAAATCCAAACCCATATTTTAAATAAATAAAATATTTAAAATACCCAGATAAATAGGCAGAAAAATACGGGTCGTTACATTCCTTCCCCCTTAAAATAATTTCGTCCTCGAAATTGCTAAGTAGGAGAATGTCGTCAACTATTACCTCTTCAAAAAGAATATATCTTAAACTCAAATAAATTTTCAAACTGACCCAAATTGGTTTTAAAACCAGTTCTTTTCAAATAAAATAAATTTCCAAAAATTTTCTAACTCCTTAAATTCTAGAAAAAAAATCGGCAGAGTCTCCCCTGCACGGAGGACATCTGCAAAATCGCAGGTTCAAGAAATAAATATTCCTCGACTCTCATTATCGGAAAAATCAAAAATCAAACTCGAAACCCAAACAAAACCAAAAATTTAATATTGACGTAGACGTACCTTTTGGCGAGCGTTATTACGCTATAAGCTATAATTTTATATTCGAGCCTGCTTAATTTTTATGCAGCTCTACTCCAACTGGATTTAATTAACTCCAAAATTTCTCCCTTGGATGGATTTTAAAGCTGACTGACACTTGCACCTGTTCTCAACTCAAACAAATTCATCAGCTATCACACAAGGTCAGTTATGTTTAAAACATCTATATAATTTCCTATTAACTCATTCCACACACAGTTCAATCCACACGGGGTTTATTATTCATAATTACTTCCTTTATTACTATAATTATCCATTCGGATTTATTTCCCCGAATTGGTTTATTTAATTACCCGTTCAAAATTATTTGAATCAGGATTGATTGGTCAGCTTAATTATTTCCAGATTTGTTTCACCCAACACTATTCAGGTTCAGATTTATATTCGAGCATCCATCAACACAATTCAGCATATCACACAATCAACAAATCCAAACAATTTTCCCATACTATAATAAACTTTACTTTTTTTTAATAAAATAAATTGGGCCAAAAATAGTTTCAAAAATAATTTTATACCAAAATACAAATACGCGCTTTCGTATATACACTTCAACTCAATCTAGGGTATAACTAACCCCATCTCTATTGAGTTACACCACAGAGCCAAGGTTATTTCTAAACCAATAGCTCTGATACCACTGTAATGGGTCTAGGCTTTGCAACCATCAACCACTGGGCTAACCTCCCAGCGTGGCACTACAGAGATACCTCAGAACTGCTTTTACGGCCAGCCTCTCGACTCGACCAACCCACATTGTCGGGAGATGTAGGGGTAAGAGTCTCCCATTCGCCACCAAACGCGAAGCGAGAACCCCCTATCATCCGTACCAATTAAGCAACCAGCTCTGATACCACTGTAACAACCCGGGGAAAAGACCGACAATCGGGTTCTTCGAAAACAATACATAAACCCGTATCGCTTGCCAAAACCCAAGTATCGAACCCCCAGATTGTCATGAGAAAGAATTTAGAGGGTGAGAATAGAAAGAAAGAAGTATTAGAATAGAAGAAAGAAGAACACATCAGAATCTCACAGCGGAACAAATAAAATATAATATAATAAATCCTTTATACAGAAGAAAACTGTATATACATACCAATCATCAGAGCATACATACATCAGACACAGCGGAAAATAACTTCATATAACTAGCGGTGAAGCCTCCTGCTTGTAGCTCCCGAAACTCCAAGCGCAACCAAACCTAGAACATACTCGGTCTGACCCGAGCACATTTGAGTTAAAACAAAATACACTGGGTCAGTCTGGAATACCATCAGTGATAAATTCACAGCACACACACAACTTGTTTAACTTTGGAAATCCTTTTCGAAACAAAAGGATAATAGTAAGACCAGCCCACACATAAACACGGACGGTTTTTACCTTACTATAACCCAAACCAATTTTGAAAATCATAACTTGATATGATATTATCATAATGTCTAAATACAAGTAAACATCAATCTAGAGGAACGCTTGCATCTCACGCTCCCCATATATAGTATACAATCAAAACCGCGGGCGCTTATTGGATATTGGTTTTCCAACTTGACAAGGTATGGGACCACCTTCCGCACGTGTATCTCTAGAGGCGAATACACTGGGTTCAACAAGAACGTCTTGCAACCCGGCCCTCACATGACCGACCACTCATTTCGCTTGAGTGTATCGAATGTATATCACCGACGGTTGGGCTCAAACCACCGTCTCCCGTAAAGGGACAGCATCGAATATAGATTAAAGAAGCAAAAGGAATTTCTCTAGATAGGTGATTATACACCCTAATGGGAGCGACCCACATAGCCATGCTGCCTGCCCGATTTTAGTCATTTCCCGGTTGATGAGGCTTGAGGCTAGAATTTCTTTTCGAACATCTGGCCACACTTCACTTTGAATGCCACATCGTCAGATCCGCCAGATATCACTAATTGACATCCACAAAAATACTCTAGCAGTTAAGCTAAGAGAACGGCCATTCCCCGCCAACCACTATCGTACGTTTGAAGAAATCAACGTACATGACCCCTTTGGAAATACTCTGTCAGACACTCGTCCATACAAGTCATCCAGGAACAGGATGAACCGAAGGCCCCTCCTACTGCATCCTTATAGGAATCACCCCAAGGATCAGTAGCGAGTGGTCCTTGTAATCCGTGGACTCAACCACGACAGAATCACAAATCGAATAACTCTGGTTGCAAGCCAGAGAGATTCAACCAGTAGTCCTTCCGCTTATGAAGATCCACGGTCTTCACTTGCTCCGTCTTCAATCGACGTCTTCACGTATTTGTTGGTCGGAATGGTTTTCGAATATAAATTCGATCCCGGTCTTTCCATACTAACAATCGTATTGGTCAGGTTTTGATAGTCGGTGTTTTAACTATCAAATAACAAATGTGTCAATGAAATGATTTTACTGATTTAGTACTTGGTATGACTTGGCCTCTTTTAAACATATTTAACAAATGGATGGATAAAACCTTTTCGATATATTTAGACCTTATAATTACCTTTATTTCATAATAGAATTCCCAATACCATTTTATATACTATTATAGCATGATTATATTTTCCTAACTTGAATTAACTCCATTCGCTTGACCTAGATCGCAGCGATCACAAATGGTTACACCTGATTCCCTCAGGAAACATCCGACCGCCGAAGGCTATCTGCAGCCCTGCGAATTACGCTAGCAGTCGTACGCAATGGCGACTCTGCCTGAATAACTATACTTTTGATCAATTCTATTTCCAATACTGTATTTGAACAACTTTAGTTGAATAGCAAATATTCAATATAATTTGAAAACAATATTCTTTTTTCTTTAAAACCCTTTCCCTTTTCCTCGCTTTCATTTTCAATATTTCACGTATGGGACATCATGCCGATCACACCACTTATCACTTGTTTCAACCCAATATCATTCCTCGATAATAACGAAGCCGTTCAAGTTGGGGTATTCTATTTACCTCTCAGACCTTGATCGACAATGTCCTTATCTTAGAATAATATCAGTTCATCACTCAACCACTGATATTCAAATCTCTTTATCACTTTGATTTCAACTTGGTTTTTATAAACCATATCTTACACTTGAAATTCTCGTTCAATCTAATCTCTTTACTTAATTCCCTTAGTTAAGTAAGTGTTCACTTTTAACTTCGAACAACACTCCACTAAATCCTGGATAAAAACCCATTAACCCTACTTGTTGGTAACTTGGATTTATAAAACTCTTAATAGAATTCTTATTTGGTTTTGATTTACTTAGCGATGCTTAGCCATCTTAATTCATAACTAATCGAAGATTAATTAGTCATTTACACCATTCGTTAAACTTTAACGAATATTCAAAGTATTTACATCAAATTACTTTGATTACCAATTTCATATAAAGATGGTTGATTTCTGTCGACCGTAAACCTCACTTATCCGTTAAGTGATTATCATTAGTCATTTCCCCTTTTTGATTTCAAATCTAGTTTTAAAAAAAACCTTTTTCTTACAATTGAAATCCTCGCCACACAATCTTTATACTTAATTTTCTTAATTAAGTAAATATTCACCAACGAAAAATTTCTTACTTAAAAACATCATTTCGCTTATCACAACATATAAATCCCTCATCAAATGATTTGCTACCATCTATTCGAGCACACGTAGTGAACTCTCTCTCTTGGATTTTTAACTAAAATCTATTTATCCTTTATTTAAAAAATAAGTCTCTTTTTAACTTGGACTTTATTTCCAAGAATTCATTTAAACTAACACAACCACATTCGCATATATTTTCCTTTACGTTCGAAATCCTTATTTCAATTTCGCTCTCGTGCTCACGTCAATCCTTTAACCTTTAAGGTCGTCATTTGGTTTAAAAACCATTTTAAAATCTTGTTTGTATTTTTCCCTTTCCACTCATACAATTCCCTTTTTAAATTAATTTAATGACTTAATTATTTTAAAAACACTATTTAATTATTTTAAAAACAATTATACTATCTCACCAATCCATAGGTGATTCCATTGCCCTTTTTGTTTTATAACTTGTTTTCATCGTACGATATTACTTCTTAAACCATTTGAAAAATTCCTTTATAACTTAATTAAATATTTAATTATAAATTTCTAATTAAATTAATTATATAAAACAACTGAGAAACTTCGATTCAATTATAAGATAATTTATAACTTTTAAAACTGCGTCGTTTCACCGAATGGTCGAACGACGTGAAAACAGCACATTTATGGCCATTCACTGCCAATTACTAAATCAACATTGTCGGTTGATTCTAGACACAACACGGGTGAGTATTTGTCCAACCATCACATTCAAACAGGTTTTTCAATCATATGGTGTTCGCTCAGTTCAATATCAACAGTATAAACAAACCAACAACATATATGATATTTGAGGAATCCGGTCGGATCCCTCCAACCTGTGCTGCCCTGCATGACAGCTCGTTAAACATTTCATAAACATATATGAAATAAATTTCATATAATCAATCAAATCTAATTAACTGCATCCAATCAACCATAGCAGTCAATAGCAATCAATCAACCAATTTAAAGGTAAATTATATTTTAATATGAATTTACCACATCACAGAATTCCAGAAGGTGTGAGAATTAACTCACCAGAGTTTGTTCTGGTCGACGGTTGACGCATTTGTTGCATTTAATTTGGGAGGACCGTCCAAAATTAGCTGAATTTTCAACAGCGTCAGAATGACTCCTAGTCGGTGCCATCGGGTAGGTCTCGTCCCTGCGATCCCAACGGATCCAGTTTCGCTGAAATCCGTTAACTTATGAACAAGTTACGCTTGTTTTAAGTTTGATATATAAATACGATAATTTAAACAAACTAAATTATTAATTAATTAACTAACCTAACTAATGATTAGTAAATGATTACCTTAATTATTGTTTTGACCAGCCACGTCAGCATCTCCTTATGGCCATCACGCGTTTCTTCTTTTCATTACTCCTGAACCCGATTCATCCCGTTACTCCCAAACACGATCACCAAGCTCCATCTCAGCGCCTCTATCGATGAACCTGGGCCCACCCCGACCCCGTCGCCGGCTTCCCTTCCACGTCCAAAGCCTCCGCCCCTGACGCCGTGACCTAGCATCAGCTCCTCCGCCTCAATTTCCGGTTACCCCCAATACGGTTTAGCCCCAAAATTCTCCGCCACCTCGCCACCGTACCCAACGCCACCACCCCAGAACTGACCGCCACCCAACCACGCTTCATCGGCCTCAGGACCCCGACACCAAAAACCACCACGGCCGCCGGAATCACCTCAAAACACTTCGCCACTTTAAAACCGAACACAAAATAAAACTCCTCCGTTCATCTCGTCACTCCGATCACCTCCGACCACCATACAACCTCAGACCACCGCCAAATCGAAGCCACGTCTCTCCTCTTCCAAACCCCCAAGGTCTCGGCCTTTAAAATTGGGCCAATTCTTCGAATTTCAGTAAAGAACGAAAGCAGTTTTTCATGGAAATGGGTGATTTCCGGCGAACTCATGCGACCGTTGGTGCTAGATTTTTGTGTGGAGGTACATCTCGACTGGATCTACAACATTCCCTCAGAACCCCATATCAAAAACTTCACGGATCGAGAGATATAATTGATTTTGTGTTTAGGGGTGTTTTTGCAAAATTACATGAAGAATTGAAGAAGTGCTGAAATGGGCTAAGGCTTTAGGTCTTTATATAGTTGAAAATAATATAATTTAAGTTGATGTGATGTCTGACAATGACTGACGATTTTTATTTCGTGTCTATCGCTATTTCGAATATCGTTTATTCACAGCTGCGCTCACATACGAACCCCGTTCGAGATGCAAATGGACGGCATAGTATAACTCGACGATACGGTCCTAACGAAACTTGTTTCGTCGAATTCCGTGCTCGTTTGCTCAAATATCGTTTGTACACGTACAAATAGATCGATTTATTTTACATTTTATTTTGCCACGCTCACAGAACAGCCCCGATTGACGCGCCGTCTGAAAATCTAGCAATAATTTACCGTTACGGTCCCAACAAAATTTGTTTCGTTGAAAACAGAGGTCGTTTGAAAAATGTCCCTTTTGAACTGGCCAATTTTGAATAAAATAACCCAATTTAAAAATACTTCAATATAATGATATCAAAATATTGCAGTTGGCCATACACGACCAGAATATCCTATATTACCCAGATAAAATATCCCGGGTTGAGTTTGAAGCCAAATCGATATTAAAAATAATTAAAAACCCCTTTATTTAATATAAATAACGATATATTATATAACGAAATTCCACAACGACCTTTTCAAAATTTGATTTGGACATAAAATGAAATCTACACAACGAAAACTGGATTTTTCTCTGCCATTGGAAAGATATCGTCATGCCGGTCCCGACGTTTCTTGTTTCGAGAAAATCCGACTTATTTTGAACCCGGTACGACCCGTTGAAGTTCAAAACGCCAAAACGCGAACTGCCGCGCCGCTGCAGCTCGTTATTTAATTAAATTAAAATTTTAAATATTCCATCGTCGTTTAATACGCGACATCGTCGATATATTTTAAATACAGACCATATTTGACCATTTTAACTTGCCCGGTCATCCTGTATTGCCGACACAACATTTTCTGACCGGTCTGGAATTAAAATATTATTTTATTATTTATTTAAATAATAAATTCCAATTTTAAATCTTTAAATTCAATTAATTAAATCCAAACCCATATTTTAAATAAATAAAATATTTAAAATTCCCAGATAAATAGGCAGAAAAATACGGGTCGTTACAGACATGCAATCGTTCGCAAGGCCCCATGATATGTCATGAAGGGAGAAGTTCATTACCGAAAAGGATTTTCAATACCCCTACTCCGATGTATAGCGCATGACAACATCAAACATGTGCTAAGATAAGTGCATGAAGGTGAATGTGGAGACCACATTGGAGGTCAAACACTGGAAAAGAAGATACTGCGGTACGACTATTTTTGGCCTACCGTAAATCGAGATGCAGCTGATTATTCACGAAGCTACGTTAGGTGCCAAAAGTTTGCAAAGATTCCCAAAGCACCTCCTAGCCGACTCAACACAATGGTGAGTCCATGGGCATTCTCCATATGGGGAATTGACATTATCGGTAGACTTCCAATTTTGAAAGGTGGAGCGAAGTGTGCAATAGTAGCCATAGATTACTTCACGAAATGGGCAGAAGCTGAGCAATTAACCATGATCACGACAAAGCGATCCATTAATTTCGTTGTTAGAAACATTATTTTCTGGTTTGGGATCCCCAAAGCCGTCATAACTGAAAATGGAATCCAGCTCGACAGCATAGAATACAGAGATTTTTGCCAAAATACAGAATTAGGAAGAGATACACAACTGTAGCTCACCCGCAATCTAATCGGCAAGTCGAAGCAATAAACAAAATCATTATACCCATTCTAAAGAAGCTATTGAAGCAGGTGAAAGCCATGTGGGTCGATGAATTACCCTTAGCATTATGGGCCTATAGAACGACCTACAAATTGGCAACTAGACACACTACCTTTTCACTTTCATTTGCATCAGAAGCAGTCATTCCAGTGGAATTGGAAGTCCCTTCTCACAGAACAGCATATTATGATCCGATGACAAACAAAGCGCTCCTTCTTGAATCCTTGGACATTATTGAGGAAAAGAGATATAAAGAAGACTTACGTGCCTCGAGGCACATACACCACGTCGCTCATTATTACAACAGGAAGGTTTGGCTTCGAACCTTTGAACATTTGAATGTCTTCCCGACCCCCGTTTTTCTAGGCCCTCAATGGGAAGGACCGTATCTCATCCAATGGAAGCTTGATAAAGGGCTTTCAAGCTAATGACCGCAGATGGCGATGAAATCCCTAGAGCATTGAATATCCAATATTTGCATCATTACTTGACTTGAGATTGTTTTAATTCTTTTGTTTTGTAAATTATGTACAAAGGCATGACTTTCCTAGAACAGTCTAGTGGATATAAACAAAAGATTATAAAGTGGATGTAGGCCATGATTTAATCAAACTACTATAAAAGTATCGCGTGTCATTTACTTTTCTTGTTTTTATTTCTCTATGTTCCGTTACTATTTTGGTCTTGATTGATGCATGAAGCCCGAATCAAAATCAAGTGCAAAAACGGAACTCGAACCGGTGAGATCCCACCCTCAGAAATAGGGTGTAGAAGGGAAGTCGGAGCGAATGCTATGATCGTTCATGTGATCAACTCAAAATATCTTGATCCGAGAGTGAGTATAAAAGCAGGCGTGACTGGTGCATCGTGATAAAATATAGCCTTAGCTACACTCTAACTTGGGGATACGACGAAAGAGTATAAAGACGCTGAGATCAAGCACCAATGAAAATGGGTTACTACCCTAATGAATAATTAGGAGAAAGAATGAAAACTAAGCCCGCACTCCCCATAGAAGGAATGGGGGGCAATGTAATGTCGATTCTAATCAATCCCGAACAAGCCCTGGCTAGGCACTTTATTCAAGACTGACTGGGGTCATACACATACACATCACACCTCCTTATTATTTATTACCTAATTTAGTAATAATTTTTTTTATTACAGAAGTTATTGGTCGTAGGGATGCTGGATTGAAACCCTTGTTTGATTTGTGATGTGATTTATTGTATGTTACTTAGATTAGTAATATTTTTACTACGACTACATTTGATTGAAATAAATAGCAAGTTTGCAAATATATGATATCATAGGGAAACTACTTTATTAACAAAAGGCAGATTCATATAAAGGAAGTAACCAAAAGCGCGAGGGCCGCACTTACGGTGGAAAATAAAATGAAAAGACTAAACTATGTTTCCATCGGGATTTGAGGAAGATTTGGACTTTTTGGCAGCTTTATGCTTTTCCTTCTCTTCTCTCTTAAAGTTAGTAAAGATACGCTTTTTCATTATCCTGTCTGAGGGAGCTGCTCTTGGATCGGCAGAGGATTTCTGAGCAAACTCTCCAGTGATTGACCGAGAAGAAAGCTTGAAAATCAACTTAGACCTAGGAGCAATCGCTTGGATGGGATCGATGTTCAGGGTTCTTCCTTAGTTTTGGCTTTCAGAAGCTCGTCATTCTTTGCCTTTCTTTCCGCCAAAGTCATGTTTTTACCCTCGCCTGAGTCCTCGGTCACAACATCTTCATCTCCCTCGCCTTCATTGTCGCCAATGTCTTCCAAAGCATCTATCACATCTTTGTCCTTGGAAACTTTAGCACTGGACGACACGATGGCTTTGTCAGCTACCTCTCCTTACTTCTCTTCGGTCTCCTCAGCAGGTTTTGCACCTAAAGAAAGAGAAGCAATAGTTATTAGCTCGGGAGAGAACATGGGCTTTTCAATTGCTTGCTCAACAGTGCGACGTCAGGCTATGATAGCTTTAAAAAATTGAGGCGAGAATGTAGAGATACCTTTGAACATCTAGCCAGCAGGAGTTGCAGAAGTTTCAGGTGCCGATTCGGCAATTGGAGATAGGAGAGCAGCCGTTGGGATCCCTGGACAATCGGGATCATACCCCTATGTTTAAGTAGCCTCAGGAACGACAGATGAAGATCTAGAGTCGCCTTCGAGAGTATCCTTCCCTTTGTCTTGGCGCATCTTCTCCACCATAATTGCATTGATCAACCTCCTCCCTTTAGCCAAATACTCCGCCTCTTTGCCTCTCAAATGTGTTCTCATGAGCTCTTCCTCGTCAGTAGTGTCAACCTTAAGCCACCGCTATTTGTCATCAACTATCTGATCCCACACATTGACCAGATTCGTTGGATTGTCCTTGATCCAGGAAATGTCTCGAGTCCGGATCACTTAAGCAAAGAATTTGATCATAAGCTCGCTGTAACCGTCTAACTCCCTATGGATTTTGGCAAGCTATGCAGTAGAATCTGTAGCATATTTGATGGCAATGTTGGCATTCCCCTCAACTAATAATGCACTTTCCTCGACCTCTGCTAACTTGGCCTCCAAACTAGCATTCTTTTTTTCTAACTCCACCTTTTCCTATTCGAGGCAAGTACAAGAAAACTTCGCCTTGGTACTCTTTAACTTAGCATCATCGACTTGCTTTTTTAAAGCTGTGCACTCCTGACTATGAGTGTCAAGCTCGGTATAGTATCGCTTCTGCAATTCTTCATGCTGCTTTTGTAATTCTCATCATCACGCTGTGCAAAGGCAAGCTTGGCATGTGCGTCCTTGAGCTCTTTCTTTGTATTTTCTATAGACTTCGCATCATATTCAGCCATCTCCTTCATGTAATTTACATCCGCTAACAAATCTCAGATGATTTTGGAAAGATTTCTGGCATACTTGCGCATTTCCTTGTTGAAACGACCCAAACTTCCCCATAAAGGAAAGTACAGATTGAATTGAGAACAACACTCATCAGAGCACAAACAGAAGAACATTTTCATTTCTATTACAACAATTACATCATAGTACAAGAATATATCAGAGTATGAATAAATAATGTACATTGGAAATACAATAATAGATAGTAAATTACATTTAAATAGCAGCGGAAAAATAATACAAAACACAATTGAAAGAAATACACGGATACAGAGCTTGCCGAATATCGCTTCAGTTGTAACCCAAGATCCTGTGAATATAATATCTGGAAAACCAAAACTACTAGCTGCTCGTGTGGAAAATATGGGCACCCAGAGTTTAGGTTAAAACAATAAACTCCAGGTCAGTCATGGGACAGGTATGAGAACTAAAACGATTAATAATCTTAAATTTTAAAGTGGGGATATCATGGGACCACACCGCATAACACAGAACGGGTTTACTCCACATAAATCTTAGTTTAGAATAAAACAACGCAATGCTTTTTGAAAATTGAAGCTATTATAAGACTCATGTCCCATCACACAATGCAATGCAAGTCGGAGGATAGAGTTTTCCCTAATATTAGCCAAAAATGCTTGATACGCGAAATTTCATCTTTTATTATTATTACAATAAGTGCATAGTGTTAAAAACAACTCCGAATATAAATGTATCAATCATAGGCGGCATGGGTACCATATATCATGTCGCCATACTAGTTCTACAACCAAAACCGCATGATGTCATATTGGGAGTTGGATTTCCATCTATGAACCAACGTAAGGGATCATCCTTACCGAATTTGAGACAATTTAGCCCGTCCCTTAGGACTCAAACGCAACTCAACCAAGGAGCACCAGGGTCGGTCATCCGTCGACGATTAGTTATACCATAAACTATATGTTAGCCTACCCTATGGGGCATAAAATAATCTGGTCAGTAATGTCGACTTGACCACTATCAATATATATATCCGAGGCGCCTCTCTATCCGTCAAGTAATAATAAGCAACATCCGCATGAGTAAAATGCCAGCGCTTGTAAATGCTGGCACCCCTCCTAGCTAGAAACTAACATATGTCCATTTCCCTGGGGTCCTTCTCCCGTTTCTGGTTCATACCGGGGTGTGAGGCTCCCGAAGTAACGCTATACACAAAGCTATGCCTAAAATGGGCTGTGCTTTGATCATCTACCATAAGGCTTTGCTTTTCAACAATAAGCCTTGATCATTTGCATCTTAGCATGCCACATTGTCAGTCCATACCATACCATTGATTTCTGCCAATATATAACCTCTAAGCTCGTACGTCTTAGATAAGGGTGTTAAGAAAGAGAATAAATTCTCTGCCACCAAACAGATATATATTTAGCAGAGATCAACAAATACAGCATAAAGGAATACAACGTCAGATGTACTATCCATTTACAAGACCGTTCTGGGTCTGAACGAAACCGTAGGCACCTTCTTCCTCGTCCCATATGTCCAATACAGGAGAGAGGTCCTCACATATCCGTCGATCACCAAGTACGTTTGGACGATCACCACTTATTACCTTGTCTTGGGTGTACGTCCCAATCAAGACATCAGTAATCACCCAAACGATGTGAAGATCTCTGGTCTTCAACCACCGTCTTCATCTTTGACTCTTGATGTCGTAGTAATTATTCAAAATGGGTTAAACCCAGTCTTTCCGAATAATTCGTGTATTTTATAAATAAGTGCTATAAAACACATCACACACCTCATTCCAAATCAGAATATTCTTTTAATAAAATATTCACATTTTTAATCTAATTAAAGATTCATTAAAACTCTAGTTTGGTTTTAATCTCAAAAATCATTACTTAATGATTATTCACATTTAAGAAATTAATCTAATCTTTAACTGGGTCAAAGAACAAATGTCATTAAAAACACAGTTCACGACAAACCCAAAATCATCTTCCATTAAATGTGGAATCTTCCTAGAAATCAGATCAATATAAAATTGATATACATTTCTGTATCAGACTAATAATATAAATGAAATAACGGCAAGGCCTTTTAAATTCCATATATAGTAACAGTCTTTATTCACAGAAGCTCACCTCAATTATTATTAAATCGAATTCCATTCAATTCCAATTTAATAGATTAAATTGGAAAATTCTACTTTGGAAATTTTCCATTTAAGTCTTAATAAAAGATTTATAAATTCCAAATATTATTTTCACTGTTAATTGGGTTAAAGAACAAATATCGTTAAAAAACCGTTCACAATAAACCCAATTCACATTTCATTTTATTCCAATTACTAAATATAATTGGGAACTCTAATAATCTTAATTAAAAGATTTATAACTTCCAAAATTATATTTCTATTTAATTCCAATTAAATATTAATTGGAAAACTTCATTAAATCTTATTTAAGAGATTTATTCTTTTCTAATCGGGGTTTAAGAACAATATTTTTAAACACACCGTTCACGACAACCCAAAATCCAATTTGACATTAAATATAAGGTTCTGAATAGAAATTATATCGGCTTATATTCAATATCAAATTCTGAAACCAACAAATAATGTATTGGGAATAACGATATATATATCTTCCAAATTCCTCACAATATTCATATAATAACGGAATCCAATATCGAAATATTCCGAAGATAATTCTCATTCAAATCCATTCCAATATATATAAATATATATTGGAAAATTCTGGTTATTTTAAAACCATTTTCAAATCTAATTAATTTATTTCTAAAAATAATTAAATTATTATTCTAGTTAATAACTAGTTCATTAAACAGTTCATGTCGATAAAAATATATTTTATCTTTACAAAATTGGAATTTTTCATTCAAATTCTTTCCAAATCATTTACTATGATTTTACATAATTTTTTCATATTTTTAATAATTTTATTATCTCCCGTACAGTCGGTTTCCAATAATGGCCACCGAACTGCATCCATAGCGACCTTTTTCAAACATGATTTGGACATAATTCCAAATCCATCCATTAGATTTCACACTTCTTATATTCATTGGACAGCTCCTTTCGACACGAACCCAACGGTTCCTGTTTTAGGAGAATCCGACGGTCGGATATCCCGTTACATCAGTTTGAATTTAGTGGTCGAAATTCGCGAACGGTCGCTGCGCGACGCGTTTTGTTCAGGCCATTAAATATATATATCATATACATTTCATCGATTTCCATTTGAAACATATTTTATAAATCGTTTATAAACTCGTTTTAAAACGATTCCAACTTCATTTTTCAATTTTAAATCAAAATTGAATATTCTATATCTGTATCATATTAAAATGATAATATATTCAAAATATTAAATTTTGAAATCTCCTCTTTTCGAAATTCATTTTAAATGAATAAAATCGATTGATAAACCTGTTTGGGTTAAAATGACGTTTCTATACTTAACCCGGCTGCATATTTTTATATTTGTGTGCCCATTCAAAGGAGGACATCAAAATCATAATCTTATTCTTCACCGTTTATTATTTTAAAACATTGTTTATTTTAAAATATTCTTTATTTAAAATATTCTTTATTTTAAAATAATCTTTTACATTGAAATGTTCTTTTATATTCCTTTACATTAAAATGTTATTTTACATAAAAATGTTCTTTACCATTAAAAATGTTTATTTACAATTAAAAGTGATTCTGTTACATAAAATGTTTCTTTAACATTAAAAATGATTCTTTAATATAAAAATGATTCTTTTACATAAAATGTTCCTTTAACATTAAAAATGTTTCTTTACATTATTTACCTTAAAAATGTTTGATTACATTAAAATGATTCTTATATTTTATTGACAACTCTATTTCAACAAAATGACTAAAAAGCAACAACTTCATTTTGTTAACAATTCTATTTCAACAAAATGAATTAAAATGATAACTTCATTTTATTTAAAATAATCTAATTCAACAAAATTGACATTTTTGTTTTAACACAAATCTATTTAGCAAAAATGTTATATTAACTATTTCGTTTCAACAAAAAAAATGATATTTTGGTTTCAACTCTTTATTTCAACAAAAATGTCCATTTTGGTTTCAACTATTCATTTCAACAAAGATGTTAATTTTAATTCTAAAATGTCTTTTTAATTCTAAAATGTCTTTTTAATTCTAAAATGTTATTTTATTCTAAAATGTACTATTTCATTCTAAAATGTACTTTTTACATTATAATGTTATTTTAGTTCCAAAATGTCTTTTCCATTCTAAAATGTTATTTTATTCTGTTTTCATGATCAAGTTAAAAAGGTGACATTTTTAATGTACAAAATATATTTTAACATATACTTCTTTTATTCTCTATACATACAATAAAAATGTGATTTTTGTTGTTAAAATATTTTATTTCAAAATATTCTTTATTTTTAAAGATTCTTTATTTTAAAATTATTCTTTATTTAAAATGACCTTTTATTTCTGAATCGGAATGCGACTCAATCAATTACCATATGATTTCAATTATATGGATTTCATACACCGCATGTATGCAACAATAATGATAAATAATCATCAAACAGTCCAATCGCATCCAGAGTGAAATTTACAACAGTGTGAGCATTAAAGTAAATAAATAACGCTCATCACAGACTGTCAATCCATCGTTTGACATACAACTAAATATTGGGACTAGTGTATATCAAATATCATCCCAATACCCGTATGGGGTTCTCAAACATTAACAGTTTGTTTACACAAATTATTGGTTAATAAATTTAACCAAATTTCACTGTTCAAATTATAAATAAATATTTATAATCTAATTTTAACTACCAAATATATGTTAACATTATTTTTAATCATTTCAACATCACAAACAATATATAATACAGTCAATTTAAATCGTCCATGGTTTGTAGACGAGGGGAGTGATCTAACAAGCACTGCGTACAGTTTGTAATGATTAAACCGATAAAAATATAAACTGGTAATTCTATATATTTTTCAGTTATGAAAATTGATAAATAATAGTGTAGAAATTTTAGTTAGGAGTTCTCACCTTTGGTTCCCACTCCGCTAGTTTTACTTCTGAATTTCTTGGATTTGTCCGAAATTCCAACGTAGTCTTTTTCATGCTATTCACAGTAAAAATCACGTTTTTAATATGATGTTATTTAAATAAAAAATCATATTTTTATTTCAACTATATATATATATATACATATTTTTATATACAGTGAAAAATCATTTTTTTTCTATACAATGAAAACATTTTTTTCTATACAATGAAATCATATTTTTATATTTTAAACCCATGCTATTTTCATTTTTAAAACAATGGGTATTTTTTTAAACAATGTAAATTTTGTTTTCAAAACAAATGCGGATTTTCCTACTAAAAATGCGATTATTCTCTTTAAAAACATTACATTTTTATTTTGAAACAATGCTAAATTTTTGTCTTTAAAAACAATTTTGTTTATATTAAGATCTGAAATTTAAAAACCATTTTATTTATGTTAAGATCTGAAATTTAAAAACAATTTCATTTATATTATAAAATCAGATTTTATACATGCTAATTATTAATTAACAGGTTACATAGGAAATTACCCTTTTACATTATGTTGATAAAACGTTGTCGTATAGTGTATTCTTTGAAAGCCTAGAACCCGTCGTCTCCCTTACAGGCACAAATTTAACCCATTGTCACGATATGCTCCCCTTTAGGGTTTCAGCGTGCACCACCAAGGAGCCACCGTGCCAAGATCAACCAACTCCACAAGAAAGCCCATTCCTTCCACTTCCAAGGCCGTGCGCCTCGTCATGCTCGGTTGAGCCCCCCGCCACAAAATTAGCCTCGATCACGCCACCTTCTGACCAAAATTCCAGCCACCAGAGTCGTTGAGAACCCATCTCCACCATTGGTTGGCATGATCTCATCGCGTTCTATTAATTTCGTTTTATAAGTTTGGATTTTTACTTCATGGTTTTGGAAATTTTTGGGTGCAAAAATCTGAATACGGGGGCCGTTGATTCTTGAGGGCGGCGGCTGGTTATACCGCTAGGGTTTTGGAGACGGGGGCCTATTTATAATATATATATATATATATTAATATTTAATTCAATAAAATTCCAATTTTACTTATTTATTCATCCAGACTCCAGATCACACCCAATGAGTGTCGCCCCTAGCCAAATACCCCATTCCGGACACCATGGAACATGTTTCGTAGCCCAATTCGGCTGTTACAATTAGTTTTTATCAAAGTTAAAATATAAGACAATATATATTTAATTTAAACGTACATTTTAAATTACGGGGCCACATGCCAACCCCAAAAATTCCATAAAAAATATTTCTAGTTATGTTTTGACAATACGGTCCTAACAAAACTAATTTCATTGAATTTTGAGATCGTTTGAAAAATGGCCATTTTCTGGTCGATCCAATTTGACTAAAATTGACAAAACACGTTTTCTTTTGCCACGCTCGCATATTAATTCCAAAAATTATGAAAATTAGAGTCTAACAATAATTTGACATTCCGAATTCAACAAAAGTGGTTTTATCGAAAATGGAGGTTGTTCGCAAAATGACTATTTTTAAGGGCTATATATTTAATTAAAATATATATAAATTCTATAGCGACTTTTCTGAATTTTAAACTGGACATAACTTTCAATTTATAAAGTGAAATCTCAATTTCTTACATTCGTTAGAAAGATATTATTAAACAGATAAAATATTTCTTGTTTCATCCAATTCTGATTTAAAATGAACTATGTATATAAAATTGAAATCGAATTTCAAACTGCCACACCATTTCAGGCTCATTTTATAATTAAAATAAATTTATACATTCTAACTTCGATTAAAATAATTTTTTCATCGTTATTATTTAAAATATATTAATTTAAATATCCAAAACCTATTAAAACAGTTAAAATAAAAATTTTAAATTGGTTTTGATTTTCCGGGTTGTTACACTTGTACTGTTTATCCATAAAGTGAATCCTAGCTTTGACTTCATCCGCCCAATCTGAAGATACCAGCTCAAGGGCTAGAACAAAATGCATGTTCCCGAAATGGTGATCTGGAAATTACTTCCTTAAAGTCTTCAGTTTAGCCTCAATATCGGAGTCAAGTATCACGGGCCTCATCGTAGTGATATCGATATTTCACCGTCTGATGGGCACAAGAGCTGCTTTGCTTTTTCCCTGCTCTTTGCCTAAATCTTTGGTTTTGTCCTGTGGGTCAGAGCGCTTCGATAGTGGGTTCTCCCGAGAGTGTGATTCCTTTGGGAGAGTTGGAGCCTTTGATGGTGGCTTATCCCCTTCACGATGGTCTTGATGGCTCTTTGCTTATCAGTATCTGACTTGCGAAGGGAATGAGAGCGTAAAGAGTAAGAGCTATGTGAATCATAATGTTTTCTACTATTCCTCCCGTGGCTGTTACCTCGGTCGTACTCAATATCAGAATCGAACCTAGGCATGCTTGCACAAACGTCTTAATAGAATGACGTGGGCAAGGCATTTTCTTTGCAAATCAAAATAAATAAATATTGGATTTCAGAACTAACATATTGCATAAGTGTTGTGACTTGTACTGCTGATGCAGTATGTGTCCTAAGTGATCCCCCTAATGGACCAGAGCCCGGATTTAGGCTTGTTTGTGTGGCTTCCCCGGCTTTCGCAGGAGTGACATCCTCCTCAGAGGTAGGGAGGAATGAGCCTGTCCTGATATCCTGAGAGGTACAGAGGTTGTAAGGCAAGGGAAGTTTATCAAATCCCTGAATATGGAATTGTCTAGTTGAGGATTGTCAACGCGGGACTTGACCGGAGATAGTGTCTTTGGAGAGGGCTATCTTTCTGAAATAGAAACATCCTTTGGGTCAGCATCGTAGGGAACTCCCTCAATTGGCCTATTTAGAACTTCATCATCTTAGATATGCATTGGAGAAGGACTTTGGAGGAAGGTGTTTGGATCTTGTGCGGGAGTCGTCTCTCTATCTCCCGACGGTGGTACTTCCCCGGAACCAAAACATTTTTGGATTCTGGAGCTCTCTCCCTCCTCAATCAAAGCTATAACTTGTCCCTCGGCTGGAGGGACTGGAACACCCCACCTCCGCTAGGGTCACTCACAAATGGAATGCACTAGTTTTGGAAGAGCGTTATCGAGGTAAACAATCACAGAATTATTACAAGACAGAACATAAATAAAACAGCGGAAGATTCAAAAGCTAAATTTCATTACTTTCAAAAAGAGTCAAAACCTTTTACATCAAATAGCCAAGGTCATTATTTTCCATTACAATAAATTCTGTCTTGGATAAATAAAGAAGCATAAACTTGAAACGACAAAAGGAGCTTAATTCCCCAAAGGTAGCAGAAATGCAGCCATAGCATAGCTCAAGATCAAACCATACGTGAGCTGAACCGAAAGCAAGTGAAATCCAAGCTAAGTGCTAGAGTTTCCTCCCTGAGAACCTGGGGGGGAACGGAAGAAAAAGAGGTGAAAGAAAACGGGTCAGTCATAAAGACTGGTAAGTCCAAGTGACTTTCAGCATAACAACAGATAAAGGTACCATGACATGTATAAACTGAAAGTAAACATAAGGATGCTGTCAAGATGGGCAAGATAGACTAAGATAACATGATAAATCAAGTATAAGTCAAGTATACCATCACATATTCAAGGTTCGCTGCATCCACTGTACTAGAATCCCAAACCCATGTCTTATATAAATCATGAAATAATCCCTTGGCCCAATATCATGAAATGACCCACTTCTAGGTCCAACGAAACGATCCATTAGTCGATCGGCTCCCTACAAGTTCTAGCTCATCATGTGTCTGTGTCATTCGGCCATATCACGAATGTAGTCACCTGTGCTAGGTCCATCATAGGGTGTATCAAGCCCTATGGTACCAACCATTGACACGAATCAAGCATGCACAGATAAACCTACTGATGCCCAATGCCTGCTTTTTCAACTCCGGACCATGTGCATGACCATAGCCCGCCTGAATCTACACTGGCGCACCAACACAGCCGTCGTTCTGGTCGCTTACAATCAACCCAGTAATCATGCCCCACCTTGCCTAGTTCCAGGGTACCATGATACATCTAGTGGGTTACTGCTGAAATGGACCGCGTAACTAGGGTTTTTCGTCCAATAGGTTAAGTGTTATCATTTAAATTCGTGACTTAACCCTTATCAGTCTAGCATGTCAAGTTGGTTAAGTGTTGTCATTCAAGTTCGTGACTTAACCCACCTACGAATCATGTATCAAGTTGGTTAAGTGTTGTCTTTCATGTTCATGACTTAACCCTATCATGTGGCATTAATTTATTAATGCACCCCAACGTCTCACACAAGACCTGTTGTTGTGGTCACTGGATATGCCGGGCGGTTCCGGGCAGAATTACACCACAACTCAGTCTGACCTCGGGTTTTCAAGTGCGATATGACCAACTACCCATATTGGATCCTATTGTTTGTAGTAACTGGATTTGCCGGGCGGTTCCGGGCAGAATTACATTGCAAACTCAACCCAACCTCGAGTTGGCCATTTTCAAGTTCATTCTAGTGTCATGCCTATGTTCAAGTTTCATGTCATGTTCGTGTCAAGTTTTGTAACACCCCACCTCCGCCAGGGTCACTCTTGCAAGTACACTGGCTTTGGAGGGGCGTTAAACGAGGTAAACATGCATGCAGATATCACAAGACAGAACATATAAGTAAAAACAGAGTAAATAAAGCAGCAGGTAAAAACTAACATTTCAAAACCATAGTCAAGTTACATCATAGTACTTGGTCATTATTTTCCCATAAAACAAAGTCTAGAAACATAAACTGAAAACTGGAAAAAAGCATAAAGTAACTATCCCCAAGGTAGAATAAAGCCATAGCATGCTCAAGTCCAAACTGTACATGAGCTATCCAGAAAAGCAGCTAAGGATCCGAGCTAGGTACCGGTGTTCCCACTCTATAAACCTAGGGGGGAAAGGAAGAAGAAAAGAGGCGAAAGAAAACGGGTCAGTCAAAAAGACTGGTAAGTCCTACCTACTATTAGTATAAAAACTAATAAAGTTAACTGGACATGTAAAACAGAGATGAAACATTGGATGATAAAAAGTTAACGAGATAGATCAAGTGTGGCATCGCATATACAAGGTTAAGTTGCACCAAGTGTGTACTAGTATTCCAATCCATGTCAAGTATAAACAAGAAATGATCCCTTGGCCCAAAGCTAGCCCAATATCATGAGATGACCTAAATCAAGGTCCAACTACACGGTCCAGTCGATCGGCTCCCTATAAGCCTAGCTCGTCGTGTATCGGTGTCATACGGCTTAATCGTGAAATGTAGTTAACTGTGCAAGGTCCATCCTAGGGTGTATCCTGCCCTAAGGTGTAAACCACAGACACAAATCAAGCATGCACAGTCTAATCCTACTGGTGCCCATGTTCAACTCCGGACTTAATGTGCACGACCATGGTCCGCCTGAACAATCGGTGCACCATTCAGCCGTCTCTTTTGGTCTCTTACAATCAGTCCAGTAATCGTGCCCCACCCTAGCCTAGTCCAAGGTATCCATGATACTTCTTGTGGGTTACGGCTGAAAAGGACCACGCAACTAGGATTTCAAATGGGTTAAGTGTGGTTAACCCCATCCTAACCATGTATTGAGTTGGTTAAGTGTGTTCAAGTAATTCATGACTTAACCCTATCAATACATCGGGTTCAATTGGTTAAGTATTCAAGCAGTCCATGACTTAATCCTATCAATACATCGTGTTTAATTGGTTAAGTATTCAAGTGGTCCATGACTTAACCCTACCATGTGGCATTAATTAACTTAATGCACCCCAACCTCTCACATTAGACCTTGTTGTGGTTACTAGTTAAGCCGGGCAGGTCCGGGTAGCTTTACACCACAACTTAGTCTAACCTCGGGTTTTTAAGTGCAATATGACCAACTTCTCACATTGGGTCCTATTGTTTGTAGCTACTAGTTAAGCCGGTCGGTTCCGGGTAGATTTATGCTACAAACTCAACCCAACCTCGAGTTGGCCACTTCCATGTTTTCTACATGTCATGTCCACGTTCATGTTTTCAAGCATAAACACATGTCAAACTTTCATGTCATATTTTCAAGTCATGTTTTAATGTTATTTAAGTTTGCCCAACTACCCATAACGTATTCCCATCGCACGTAAATTCGCATCAACGCAAATAGATCAAAGAGGGAACATAACAATATGACAAGGTGGGCATAAGATGACAAAGTCTATCACAAGTTAAACATGGTGCTATTTGAGGCCAAAAGGGGTTCAACATACTAGCATATGACCTCAACATGTATGATAGCATAAAAGGTGACTTGGCTTCAAACATATCAAATAGCATAAGGGTGATTTGACCCCTAGCATGCATAATAGCAAAAGGGTGATTTGGCCACAAGCATGCACAATAGCATAAGGGTGATTTGGCCACAAGCATGCATAATATCATTAGGGTGATTTGGCCACAAGCATATTAAGGAACATGAGGGGTTAAGGTTTGGCCACAAGTTAAACATGGTGGCATATGAGGCAAATGTGTTCATAAACTTGCATATTACATTATAAGCCTCGAAACATGCATGATATCAACTTTAGCATAATAGGTGAAACATAGTCATAAATGACATAGGATGTTAGCTAGTGATTCGCATATGACATCATATGCAAGATAACATAAGGGTTATGAGAGTTTCTATGTTGCTTTATGCAACATTTTAAATCAAAGCTCATAGCTTTCTATGCACAAAGTCAAGGTGATATCTTTACAAACATGCATAGAATAAATCTATGCATAACATGATAGAATCAAAGCTTATAGCTTTCTATGCACAAAGTCAAGGTGATAGCTTTACAAACATGCATAGAATAAATCTATGCATAACATGATAGAATCAAAGCTCGTAGCTTTCTATGCACAAAGTCAAGGTGATAGCTTTACAAACATGCATAGAATAAATCTATGCATAACATGATAGAATCAAAGCTCATAGCTTTCTATGCACAAAGTCAAGGTGATAGCTTTACAAACATGCATAGAATAAATCTATGCATAACATGATAGAATCAAAGCACAAATCATACTTAGGCCCAAACTCAAACTTGCAACATGTCATATTTAACTTTATAGTTGGAATCTAAGAGTAGAATAGGGCTTACAATGCTATGAAGACTTATAAAATAAAATAAGATTGAGACGAAGCCACTAGCAACTCTAAAAACCCCAAATGAATACAAGCTCCAAGTTGTCTTGAGAAACAAGAAGCTCCTTTGATTTGTATGAAGAAAGATCCTTGTTTTGATGAAGAAAGGTGGCTCTTTTACTAGCTTAGGACACTCAAACTTTCATGAAGAGGATGGAGGCCATGATATGAAGATGGAGGCCATGATCAAGAAACATTTTGGCATAGTTTAGTTGTAGGAATGATTAATGAGGGTTTAGGCTAGGTCTTAGGGTCTTTTTATAGAAGATTAGGTTAGTTTAGGCCATAGGATTAACCCTAGTTCAGATCTAAACCATCAAAAATCGTCATAGGCCAGCAGAACAGACCAGAGAACCAAAACAGGTGCACCAAGCCAGCCAGGGTCAAGCCAGAAAGCTGTGCAGGTTTCTGGCTCGACACGGACGCACTTCCCGAGTGCGCCAGTGTATTTTTGTGCTGGCGCACTTCACAAGTGCGCCAGTGCATTTTTGCTTGTTTTCGGTTTTTCTGCCTAACTTCGTTCGTCCATATCTTCTTCATACGGACTCCGATTTTCGAAAACTCGGACTCTATTTCGCGTATTTTTCCGAGATGAACGCAATGGCATAGCCCGTTTCCCTTGATTCAGATTTTATCATTTAATTCTGCCTTGGTTTATGTTATAACATGTTATTTAAAAATACGGGTTGTTACAAGTTTCAAGGCAAGTTTCATGTCCACATCCAGATTCAAGTTATAACAATGTTCATGTCAAGTTTCGTGGCGAGTTTCATACCAAGTTTCCTATAATTACCAATTTTTCCCAACGTTACCCCGTCTAAATATTAGGCTAACAATCTTAGCCTAATTTTCCATCCACATGATTTTTGGCATAATATTAGGCTAAAAACTTAGCCTAATTTAACGTACACAAAATTTTCATAAAGAAATTCATTAACATGACATAGGTGTAAACTTGGCAATCTTGGCATAGTCAATATGAACACCATGGGTGTGTACTTGCAAAACAATCAACATGAATATCATAGGTGTGAACTTGCAACGTAGATTAAACCAACATACATATATGTGAATTTGCAACATAGACTAAATCAACTTACATATATGTGAACTTGCAAATCAATCACGAACATATGAATAAGTGTGAACTTGAAATATGACATAGGTTTAACATATACACATAAACATGTAGATCTAACATTTGGTCACATATGTGATATGATTTCACAACCTAAAACTTGCATAACATGATAAACTACACAACTTATCATAACAGGTTATACTTCAAGTTCCTATACATATGTATAGACTTATTCATTAATTCCCAATTCAACATGATAATAAAATAGAACCACAGGCATAAATCAATATCATTCAATAACATAATCAATCTATTTTCAAGGCATGACATAACTGAATAAATTGATTAAAACATAGCAGGCATAACATTATGAACATGAAAAAGGTTTGAATAATAATCTAGATTCAAGAACACGGATAGATCTAACTTAAATAGAAAAATCCCCAAAATCAAGACAAATAAAGAAAATAGGTCTGAATAGAAAATCAAGCTTTCATCCAATTTCATAGTCATAATCCTAGGCAATAACCTCATAGGTGATTAGCCACAATTGTCCTTGTCATAGTTATAAGCAATAGTCTTGTATTCACAGTCATGGGCATAGGCATAGTCTTATGTTCACCGTCATAGTCATAGGCATAGTCTTATGTTCACCGTCATAGTCATAGGCATAGTCTTATGTTCACAGTCATAGGCATAGTCATGGTCTTATGTTCATAGTCATAAGCGTAGTCATAGTCTTATGTTCACAGTCATAGGCATAGTCATAGTCTTATGTTCACAGTCATAGGCATTGTCATAGTCTTGTGCCATTAACAATAGTTTCAACGTCGTAGACAATATTCCCAATAGTCAAGATCCAAGAAGAAAACAAGAATAGATATGAATCATACGTAAATCGATTCCAATTTAACATGCCCATATTAGATTTATTGTTTTTATCTAAAAGTAACTGGAACTTACATATCATGGTCTAAGAAATTTAGATGCAGAAGTCAAGTCTAGAAATTTGTCGCAGAATGTTGCGGTGTCGCTGATCTATTCTCTTGAATTGTTGTAGAAGCGTTGATCTTTGATTTGAATCGAGTTTGAATGCTTAAGCTTTAATTTGGAGGCGGCAGCCATGGTTCAAGGGGTAAACTAGCAGCATAGCAGTGTAAGAATGATTTGTATGAATTAGGCTTGGTCTTAGGATGTATTTATAGGGGTAGCAACTAGTTTAGGCCCTTAGATTAACCCTAGAATCAATCTGGACCATCAAAACACGTCTCAGGCTTCAAAAATGGGTTCTGGGTCAAAACAGGCATACCGGGTCGACCTGTAAGGGGGGTAGGTCGACCACATGGTCGACCTGGGGGGTAGGTCGAACCTAAGGCTGACCACATGGTCGACCTGACCCCTAGGTCGACCATAGGTCGACCTGCCTGGTCTGAAATTTGCTGAATCTTCTACAGGCCATAACTTCTTCATCCGGACTCCGATTTTCGAAAACTCGGACTCTATTTCATGTAAAATTCCAAGACGAATGCAATGGCGCAACCCGTTTCCCATAATTCTCAATTTAAAAATTAATTATACCTTGATTTCTTGTTTTAACATGTTATAAAAATTCGGGTTGTTACATTCTTCCCTCCTTAAAGGATTTCTTCCCCGAAATCTTCAAGTTAAGAGGAATGCATCCTATCATCCAATCAACCATCTACTCAACCATCATCCACAAGCAACCATTGTCCTTAAAGGATTTCTAATGCTATATGAACATATGCAGAAAGTGTGTGTATATGTTCCTTATCTAATGCAAATGATCAGGCCTGATTGATCTTCTAATGCAAAATATGTTTAGTGTCATGAATCCAACATGTATGCAAATAGTCCTAGTCACATAAACACTACATGTGTGCAGAAAAATCCATCCATATGCAAAATCGACATGATAACGCATTTAATTTCATCCATAAACAAGTATAAACACTCATGCATATGCAATATGAAAATGTGTCTGAGCCGATCTAGTGCCTAATGTGTGTTATGCAACCACGAGCAACCACTTGCGACCACTTGCAACCATTTGCAAACATCAACCATAACATGTTTCAATCACATGTTTACATCCAAAAGGGTTCTACCTAAGGTTCTCAAGATAGGATTGAGAAGATTAGAAAGATAAAACGAAGCATCTAGGAGAAGAAGTTAAAGATGTACCCCTAGAAGGTCCTGCTTGCGGGGCTTGCCCTTGCTTCTTAGGGAAGTTCTTGCTGATGTGTCCAAGCTTACCACATTTAAAGCACGCACGTATCTTCTTCTTCTTCCTTCTTTTACAATCCTTGATAGCATGCCCAACTATACCACAGAAGTTGCACTTCCTCTTATCACGTGACTTGTTATTATTGTTGTCGTTGTTCTCGCCTCCCTTCTGGAAGTCTTTCTTCTTGTTCCGAGACTCATTCGCCTTAACTTATCACTCATACCTTCCCTATGTAACATGTTAACAAGCCTCACGCAAACTATCTCCATCGTACGGAAAACCTTCTACAAAGCTAGAAAGAAGATTAGCCGCAGGTAAAAACTATTGCGACTACAGATGGAGAAAAGAAAGGAAAAGAGATTCAAACGAGGAAACAAAGGATAGTGCTAATGGCTTTTGGGGAATAGCCTTTAAATAAAACTAGAGTTTTCTTGAAAAATGCTTCTTTGTAAACGGTTTTGAAAATAGTTTTAGAAGGTTTTTTTAAAACTTTTGCCCAGTCTGGTAACCTTCTGCTCTGATACCAAATTGTAACACCCCACCTCCGCTAGGGTCACTCACAAAGGGAATGCACTAGGTTTGGAGGAGCGTTATTGAGGTAAACAATCGCAGAATTATTACAAGACAGAACATAAATAAAACAGTGAAAGATTCAAAAGCTAAATTTCATTACTTTCGAAAAGAGTCAAAACCTTTTACATCAAATAGCCAAGGTCATTATTTTCCATTACAATAAATTCTGTCTTGCATAAATAAAGAAGCTTAAACTTGAAACAACAAAAGGAGCATAATTCCCCAAAGGTAGCAGAAATGCAGCCATAGCATAGCTCAAGATCAAACCGTACATGAGCTGAATCGAAAGCAAGTGAAATCCAAGCTACGTGCTAGAGTTTCCTCCCTGAGAACCTGGGGGGAACAGAAGAAAAAGAGGCGAAAGAAAACGGGTCAGTCATAAAGACTGGTAAGTCCAAGTGACTTTCAGCATAAAAACAGATAAAGGTAACATGACATGTATAAACTGAAAGTAAACATAAGGATGCTGTCAAGATGGGCAAGATAGACTAAGATAACATGATAAATCAAGTATAAATCAAGTATAGCATCACATATTCAAGGTTCGCTGCATCAACTGTACTAGCATCCCAAACCCATGTCTTATATAAATCATGAAATAATCCCTTGGCCCAATATCTTGAAATGACCCATTTCTAGGTCCAACGAAACGATCCACTAGTCGATCGGCTCCCTACAAGTTCTAGCTCATCATGTGTCTATGTCATACGACCCTATCACGAATGTAGTCACCTGTGCTAGGTCCACCATAGGGTGTATCAAGACCTGTGGTGCCAACCACCGACACGAATCAAGCATGCACAGATAAACCTACTGATGCCCAATGCCTGCTTTTTCAACTCCAGACCACGTGCACGACCATAGCCTGCCTGAACCTACACTGGCGCACCAACACAGTCGTCATTCTGGTCGCTTACAATCAGCCCAGTAATCGTGCCCTACCCTGCCTAGTTCCAGGGTACCATGATACATCTAGTGAGTTACTGCTGAAATGGACCGCGTAACTAGGGTTTTTCGTCCAACAGGTTAAGTGTTGTCATTTAAATTCGTGACTTAACCTTTATATGTCTAGCATGTCAAGTTAGTTAAGTGTTGTCATTCAAGTTCATGACTTAACCCGCCTACGAATCATTTATCAAGCTGGTTAAGTGATGTCTTTCATGTTCATGACTTAACCCTATCATGTGGCATTAATTCATTAATGCTCCCCAACCTCTCACATCAGACCTGTTGTTGTGGTCACTGGATATGCCAGTCGGTTCCGGGCAGAATTACACCACAACTCAGTCTGACCTCGGGTTTTCAAGTGTGATATGACCAACTACCCACATTGGATCCTATTGTTTGCAGTAACTGGATTTGACGGGCGGTTCCGGGCAGAATTACACTGCAAACTCAACCCAACCTCGAGTTGGCCATTTTCAAGTTCATTCTAGTGTCATGCCCATGTTCAAGTTTCATGTCATGTTCGTGTCAAGTTTCATGTCCACATCCAGATTCAAGTTATAACAATGTTCATGTCAAGTTTCATGGCGAGTTTCAAGCAAAGTTTCCTATAATTACCAATTTTTCCCAACGTTACCCCATCTAAATATTAGGCTAACAATCTTAGCCTAATTTTCCATCCGCATGATTTTTGGCATAATATTAGGCTAAAAACTTAGCCTAATTTAACGTACACAAAATTTGCATAAAGAAATTCATTAACATGACATAGGTGTAAACTTGGAATTCTTGGCATAGTCAATATGAACACCATAGGTGTGTACTTGCAAAACAATCAACATGAATATCATAGGTGTGAACTTGCAACGTAGATTAAACCAACATACATATATGTGAATTTGCAACACAGACTAAATCAACTTACATATATGTGAACTTGCGAATCAATCACGAACATATGAATAAGTGTGAACTTGAAATATGACATAGGTTTAACATATACACATAAACATGTAGATCTAACATTTGGTCACATATGAGATATGATTTCACAACCTAAAACTTGCATAACATGATAAACTACACAACTTATCATAACAGGTTATACTTCAAGTTCCTATACATATGTATAAACTTATTCATTAATCCCAATTCAACATGATAATAAAATAGAACCACAGGCATCGATCAATATCATTCAATCACATAATCAATCTATTTTCAAGGCATGGCATAACTGAATAAATTGATTAAAACATCGCAGGCATAACATTACGAACATGAAAAAGGTTTGAATAATAATCTAGATTCAAGAACATGGATAGATCTAACTTAAATAGAAAAATCCCCAAAATCAAGACAAGTAAAGAAAATAGGTCTGAATAGAAAATGAAGCTTAGATCCAATTTCATAGTCATAATCCTAGGCAATAACCTCATAGGTGATTAGCCACAATTGTCCTTGTCATAGTTATAGGCAATAGTCTTGTATTCACAGTCATATGCATATGCATAGTCTTATGTTCACCGTCGTAGTCATAGGCATAGTCTTATGTTCACCGTCATAATCATAGGCATAAGCATAGTCTTATGTTCACAGTCATAGGCATAGTCATGGTCTTATGTTCATAGTCATAAACGTAGTCATAGTCTTATGTTCACAGTCATAGGCATTGTAACACCCCGAATTTTCTATTAACACTAAAGTTGCTAAAATAATAATAAGTGTGTAGAAGAGGGGATGTATCTAATATGAATATAAAAATATTAATAAGTATGTAAGAGAGGGGATGTATCTATTATGAATATAAAAATATTAATAAGTATGTAAGAGAGGGGATGTATTTAATATGAATATAAAAATATTAATAAGTGTGTAAGAGAGGGGATGTATCTAATATGAATATAAAAAATATTAATAAGTGTGTAAGAGAGGGGATGTATCTAATATGAATATAAAAATATTAATAAGTGTGTGAGAGAGGGGATGTATCTAATATGTGTATAAAAACAATAATAAGTAAAGGGGGATGTATCTAATATGTACATTGTAGAAAATATATATATATATTTATGACATGAATAGAAGTTTATTAATATGCTGAGTGTTTGCTGAGTCACTTCTGACTCATTGCTGAGTCAACAAGATAAACCCCATCTTGTCTGAACGGCTGCGGTTATTTCTAGGTTAAATCTAATGGCCTAAATGCATTCTAAAATCTATAAATAAGTGGGTAGACCCTAAACCTAAATCACTTGTAAAATTAGAGAAGCTACCGTCATGCTGCTGCCATGGAGTTCAGCGTACCCGTCACAAACTAAGAAGAGGAAGCCTAATCATCTACAACTAAATCTACACAAATCAAATCAAAAGATCTCTCTTTCTCTAATTCTTTTCTTTTGTTGGTGAGTATGATGATTCTCACAAGACTATTACAAACTAATTTGACTCAGTTATGAATGGATCACAAGAAAGTGATGTGATTTGCAATTGTAAATTCTATATATTGTGGATCTCTTATTATGTTATTATGTTGTCGTATGATGTAAATTATATATGCTATGTCATGCTATGTTGTAAATTCTCTTATGTTATGTCGTGCTATGTTGAGAATCATGTCAAGCTATGTTATACTATCATACTATGCCATGTTATAAATCATGCTATATTATGTTGTAAAATCATGATGTTGTTGGAACATGCTTAAAGTTATGTTTTTTTTAATTTAAATGGATCTTGTTTATGGGAATTTGCCTATTAGGTTAGGTGTACCCATAAACTTGAAACTATAATTAAATAAAACTTGAATATGGGAATTTGCCTATTGAGTTAGGTGTACCCATATAAAACCATGTTGTTAAAAAATTAGATGATGTTGATTCACACATGTTCATATGTAAGTTTATGAAAATTGATTGAGATTATATTAGGTGAATTTTGAACAAGTTGACACCTTTAGGTCCATGACATGTATAATCTATGCAAGTTGGACATATGCAAGTTTCACCCCTTATTATGATTCATTTTGTCACATATACATGTTGTTATTATGATAATCTCTTTTATGCTATGAGTTAGGCTATTCGAGTCTAACATATATTTTGCGAATAAACGTTCAAACGTGGGGTAGGGGTAATATTAGGAATTAATAAATTGGGTGCAATTTTGTAAGATTTTGCATACCATGAATGGATGTCCATAATTGAGTCAATTATGGACATTGTTAAAAATTGGAAGTAATTAATAATTCAAGTAGGGAATTATTAAAATTGGGGGAAAATGGATTATTATTAATAATCAATGCTTAGGACACGAGGTTGGACCCGTTTGTGATGTAAACCTGCCCGGACCCGCCCGGCAAATCCAGTAGTCACAAATGTCGGCCCAATGTGAGAGGTCCTAGGCCCAAACTAAAGCATAACAGTTGTAAAGACACGAGGTTAGACTCTTTTATGGTGTAAGACTGCCCGGACCCGCCCGGCAAATCCAGCTGCCATAAATGCCAGTCTAATGTGAGAGGTCTTTATGAGGTTATGGCCTTAATGAACTAAGAAATACTTAACCAGATAATCATGTAAGGTGGGACATGGGGGTTAAGTAGGTGCCTTGGGTGGCATGAGGAATCTGGTGGTTGCCTTTAGAGGCATTTGAAATACGATTAGACTTAACCAAACACACATGTAAATGAACATGACTAAGTGGGTTAAGTGGGATGGACTAATGGGGACAAGCTTAGGTGGAATGTTTGTGGTAAATAGTGGGGGCCCATTTCAACCAGTATCCCAAAACGTATCTTTGTGGGCTCGACCCAAGTCGAGGACGGGACACGCATACTGGGTTTGACTATAAGAGGCCAAAACAGGGAGCGGTGGCAACGCAAGTCCAACGGGTTTCATATGCGTGTGTGGACCCGGGCTGGTAGGTAAGACGTTGTTGCATCGTATAGGTATAAGCCGTGCATGTCCGTTGTATCAGGTTGCCACTTTAGGGGAGTGATACACCCCACTGTGGGGCCAGCACGGGTATCTACGAGTTAGGGAGCCGATCGAATAATGGGAAGTAGGGTACACCTAGTGGAGATAGGGGCAGGCGGCACCTATGTAGTCAGCTAGGGGTACGTAAAGCCATTGGGAAAGTTTCTAAGTGAAGCTAAGTGGGATGAATCTTTAGGGTGACTGGTGTGGTGCAGTATAGTGTTTATCCTTTAGTATTTAGGAGCGCCTATAACGTTGCCTTTAGCGATTGTCTATGTCCTTAATCTGCTCTTCATAGACATTTTCTTGTTTTCCAGCTTATGCCTTAGTCCAGTTATTTTGGTAATAGTATTGTAGAATTATCATATTCACCAGACTTTATGTCTGACCCCCTCTTTTCCATCCTTTTTCTCCCTTCAGGTCCGCAGGTTGGGCCAAGTTCTAGTGGAGTCTAGTTGGATCGCTTATCTACTGGAAAGCTTGGACTGCTGAAGTAAAGTCCAGCTTGTTATCTTTCTTTTTAATGGCTATTCATGTAATGGGATTATGTACTTGTTTTATCAAGATAGATATTGTACTTGACATTGAATATGGTGTTATGATGTAATCAAACATGTTTTGACTTCTGCTACAATGAAATAAAGTTTTTGAATTTCCAAGTACTATTTTATATCTGTCTTGTTGTAATTTTACTGTTCTATATTCACTTAAAACCTCCATGGAAGTTAATGCATTCCCTTTGTGAGTGACATTAATGGACGTGGGGTGTTATACGTGGTATCAGAGCATAAGGTTACCAGAACAGATAAAAAAAAAATTTAGAAAAATATTTTTTTCTAAAGTATTTTTGGCAGAAGTGCTTTCAAAAAAAAAAACATGTTATTTAAAGAGAGTTTTTATGAAAAACATAATCCCAAATAGCCACATCCTTATCTTTATCTTTCGAATTCTCCATTTTGAATCTTTCCTTTTTCGTTTCAGCATGGCTGAAGATCTTAATCTCTCAGAAGGTGTGACGATTCCAGGGTGGTTTAGGAGATACTTGGAGGCTAGGGCCACCACTGCAGGCCCAGCGGATACTCCTCCACCCCTAGTTGCACCTATTCCTCCTCCTCCTCCTCCTCGTGTTGACACTTTTGCAAAGACGTGCAAGGAATTCAAGGCTATGGGAGGAAAAACTTTTCAAGGGACTGAGACGTTTGTGGAGGCCAGAGATTGGCTTAAGGAGACTGAGGAATTGTTGGATATCATTGAAGTGGAAGATGGGAGGAAAGTCCGTTTAGCTGCTTGGTTAATGAAGGGAGAGGCCTCGTTTTGGTGGGAGGTCACTAACGGGGAACATCCAGTTGATTCATGGGCGGATTTCAGACGAAGGTTTGAGGCAAAGTTTCTTTCAAGGGCAGAGGATAACTTAAATATGGAAAAATTCCTGGCACTAAAGCAAGGGAGCTCATCAGTAAAGGAATATGTCAATAAATTTAATCAGTTAGCAAGGTTTGGCTTGGAGTTGGTGAACACGCCAGAGAAGAAAGCTTTGAGGTTCGTTAGAGGCTTGAATGAACCGTTGCAAGGGTTAGCTATGACCCACATCCCTATGGGAGCCACCTTTGAAAAGCTAGTAGAAATGGCACTTATGCATGAGGATAAGGCAGTTGAAAAGAAAGGGGATCAGAAGAAACCCCAACAGCAAAATAAGAAGGGTGGTAAAAACAATAATGGCAAAGGGAAGAAGAAATGCTTCAATTGTGGGACTCCTGGCCATCTCAGCAAAGATTGTAGAAAGAAAAAGAAGACTGGTTGTTTTCATTGTGGAGATGCGGGACATTTAGTAAAGGACTGTCCAAAGAAGGGGCAGAGGGCAGGGTCTACCTCGGGAGGACAGATGCAGGCTCTTATGGCACCAGGGCAGGCAAGGGGGCAAGTTCAGGCTATTGCGGCCCCACCGCTGCAAGAAAGAGGTAGAACAATTTCTGTTGAAAGCTTAGTTTTTCTGTTTGATCATCCTGTCCGTACCTTATTCGATTCTGGCGCATCTCATTCGTTTATCTCTGCATCATTAGTTGAATCACTGCACTTGAACACCAGTTTAGTAGAAGATCCCTTGGTCGTTTCAAATCCAATTGGGGGTTCGGGTCATTTGACCATGATATGTTTGGATTTGAAAATCTCTATACTTAGAGTTGAATTTAGATGTGATGCTTATGTATTGGGCTTTACGGGCTATGGGCTAATTTTAGGAATGGATTGGTTGTCTAGAAATAGGGCCATTCTTGATTGTGAAAGGAGAGTAGTTAGGCTTGTGACTCGCCTTGGTAATGCTCTCGACATCTTTTGTAATCCCATAAATTCCGTTATGCTAAGTTATCTTGAATCGCTTGACGCGTCTGTAGAGAACCTGCGATCGGTAGAAGTGGTCCGGGAATATCCGGATGTGTTTGAGGAGGTGAAGGGCTTACCTCCAAAGCGGGAGATAGACTTTCGAATTTATCTTGTGGATAATGCTAAACCCGTATCTTTGCCAGTGCGCCACATGGCTCCTCGTGAAAGGAGGGAACTCAATAAGCAAGTAAAGGAGTTGCTTGAGAAGGGGTTCATAAGACGTAGTATATCGGAGTGGGGTGCTCCAGTAGTTTTTGCCACAAAGGCGGATGGGTCTCTTAGACTTTGTATGGACTATAGAGAACTAAACAAGCTTACTAAAAAGAACCGACACCCACTGCCGAGGATTGACGATCTCTTTGATCAGTTAGTTGGCGCCTCAGTGTTTTCGCAGTTGGACTTAGCCACTGGCTTTCATCAACTGAGAGTGGCTGAGGATAGTATAGATAAGACTGCTTTTAGGACTCCTGATGGATTCTATGAATGGCTAGTGATGCCGTTTGGTTTGACAAACGCCCCTGCATATTTTGTTGATTTGATGAGTAGGGTGTTTAGGGAATACCTTAACAAATTCGTGGTAGTCTTTGTGGATGACATCTTAGTCTTTTCTAAGAATAAAGAAGAGCACTCCCTACATCTTAGGGAAGTGTTGGAAACCCTTCGAGCGCATAACCTTAAGGCAAAATTTTCTAAGTGTCACTTCTGGAGGAAGGAAGTACGGTTCTTAGGGCACGTGGTTTCCAAAGAAGGGATAGCAGTGGATCCCGCAAAGGTGGTGGCCATCCAAGATTGGAAGGTCCCTAAAAATGCAACCGAAGTAAGAAGTTTCTTGGGGTTGGCTGGCTATTATAGGAAGTTTATCAAAGACTTCGCAAAAATATCAGCTCCATTAACACGGTTAACGAAGAAGAACCTGGTTTTTACGTGGGACAAAGATTGCGATGATGCGTTCCAACGTTTAAAGAGAGCCTTAACTTCAGCCCCAGTCTTAGTGCTGCCAGACGGGAATAAACCGTTTACCATCTATACTGATGCTTGTGGGACGGGACTTGGCGCGGTCCTCATGCAAGAGGGAAGAGTAATAGCCTATGGTGGAAGGCAGTTGAGGGTTCATGAAAAGAATTACCCCACGCATGACTTAGAGCTAGCCGCAATTGTTTTCGCGCTTAAGTCTTGGCGTCACTATCTTCTTGGTGAGAAATTCGAACTGTTCACTGACCACAAATCATTAAAATACTTATTCTCTCAGAAGGATTTGAATTTAAGGCAGCAACGGTGGATGGAATTCTTAGCCTCCTACGATTTTGAAATAGCATATACCCCGAGCAAGGGTAACGTGGTGGCAGACGCCTTAAGTAGGAAAAGGTTGTCCTTGAGTCCGTTGTTTGTTGAACGACAAAGCTTAGAATTCATCTCTATGTTTGACTTTAGACCCTCCGTTGACTTAGTACCCGGTCTGTTAGCATCCTTGGAGGTTAGACCTACACTTCTAGGACGGGTTGGTGAGGCACAGCGAGACGACCCACAGTTGGTTGAGATAGTAGAAAAGCTCAAAGGGGGGGAGTCATCAAGCCATCTTCGTAGGTATACCCTAGACGATAAGGGTTGGTTACGAAGGGATAATAGACTTTGTGTACCACAAGACGAAGACTTAAGGAAGGCCATTCTTGATGATGCTCATCGCTCAAAAATGACCATTCATCCCGGCGGGGATAAGATGTACAAAGATATGAAGCGGGTTTTCTTTTGGGCCGGTATGAAAAAGGATGTGGCCGAGTACGTCGCTAGATGCTTGGTGTGCCAACGAGTTAAAGCAGAACAAAAGAAACCCGGTGGGTTGCTTCACCCATTAGAAGTTCCACTATGGAAATGGGAAAGCATCTCAATGGATTTTTGTGGATGGATTACCAAGATCAAGGAAGGGTAACACGGGGATTTGGGTTATAGTAGATAGACTTACTAAAAGCGCCCATTTTATTCCCGTGAAAAGTAAGAGGACTGCTCCGTGGTTGGCTTCTGTATACATTAAGGAGATAGTTCGTTTGCACGGTATTCCTTCTAGTATAGTAAGCGACCGTGACCCCATCTTTACTAGCGAATTTTGGAAGAGTTTACAAGAGGCGGTAGGGACTCAGCTATGTTTCAGCACCGCATATCATCCTCAGACAGACGGCCAGACCGAGAGGGTGAATCGCATTCTAGAGGATCTTTTAAGGCTTTGTATCCTAGACTTTGGGGGTACATGGGAAGAGCACCTTCCGTTAGTAGAATTCGCATATAACAATAGCTTTCAGTCTAGTATTGGCATGGCACCTTTCGAAGCTCTTTATGGAAGGCCTTGCCGTTCGCCTACATGTTGGTGGGAATCTACCGATAAAATCCTACTTGGGCCCGATATGGTTAGGGAAACCTCGGAGAAGATTGAGTTGATTCGAAGGAGGATGAAAGCAGCACAAGATAGGCAAAAATCGTATGCTGATAAGAGGAGGACAGATCTTGAGTTTGACATTGGGGACATGGTTTTTATCAAAGTATCTCCGTTACAGAATGTTGTTCGCTTTGGGTCCGTGGGGAAATTAGCACCAAGGTTTGTAGGGCCGTTTCCTGTAAAAGACAGGATTGGGAAGATGGCATATAGGGTGGAGTTGCCTGAGAAACTTAGGGGAGTACACGACGTATTCCATGTATCACATTTGAGGAAGTGTTTGCACAAGACCGCGGAGGTAGTGGAGCCGAGCTTGCTTAAAGAGGTGGAAATAGAGCGTGATGCAACAATTAGACGAGCTCCTACATGCATTCTTGGGTCGGAGATCAAAAAGTTGAGGAATCGAGAGGTCAGACTGGTTAAAGTGCAATGGGGAGATGATGAGAGCAACGCAACTTGGGAGACAGAAGAGAAGATGCGTTCGTTGTACCCTTTTCTTTTTTAGGGTATGTCTTTTAATTTCTCCTTTATCGCTTAGCTTATCTTATCTTATCTTTAGTATGTCCTGTCATTAGTATCTTTGACCTTTAGTTAGGATAATCCTACGGTTGAAACATGTGTTTGAGACATGTTATGTATGATGGATGCAAAATGGATGCAAGTGTTTGCTAGTGGTTGCTCGTGGATGCATATATACACACACTTTAGGCACTAGATCGGCTCAGTCACTACATATTGCATATTGCATATATATATGGATGTATTTAGTAAAATGGATGAACGATGGTTGTATTATCATGTGGATGCTGCATTCAGATGATGGTTGTGCACGCATATAGAAGTATTATGTAGCATTAAGAATCTTTTGCATACATAATGGATGCATGGCACGATCATAGTTGCATTAAGGAGGTCAAGTGTGACAGCCCGCCTCGCACCAGCCTGCATTTCCTCCAAAAGTGCGTTGTACACATGCCCGACTAGCACAAGACGGTCGTCAGAAGAAAGGAAAGAAGGGAATGAACAAATCAAGGAACCTGTAGAATGTCTCACAGCGCATGGGATAAAATATAATAATAACATACTTGACGTAAAACAGGCGAGACAGTGCATTAGCTGATAACTAAAATCAACATCAATCGTCAGAGCAGCGGAAATCCATATACAGCTTATTACAATTTTCCAAATTTACTGTCTCTAAGCAAAAGAAAGCTAAAGTAGAAGATACACCAACAAATGCCCAAGCAGTGATCTTCAACAACACAGGGAGAATATTATGTATATAGTACGTGGAAGCCTCCTGCTCGTCTCCGAATCATCTACCCGTGCATCACCAGCTAACCTGTCTCTAGTCTGCTCGTGTGAGCACCCAGAGTAATAAGAAGAGACATAAAACTCTGGGTCAGACATAAAGCCTGGTATGAGCGATAAGCATCTAAACAGAGTAATAACGGGTATACTAAACCATACCTGAACCTGGACCTGCAACCAAAGAGTTAGTACCACATACCGTACAATACTCCAAGGTGCCATAATAAATAGTGTAAGAATACGGGGGTGGGGTGTACATGTCACAATGATAGCAACAATTCATCCATAGCAACCATCCTCACATCTCTCACTCAGTGCGTAAAGCGTACGACATCTACCACTTTGGAACACTAGACAAACTGAGGTAACGACGAATCCCGACTTGTAGAAACCCTGCTATGACCAAGCCAAACACTTGGAGTCATGACCAAACATTTTAATGACCCACTTCATTGGTCGTAGCCCTTGGTTCTACCGATGCCATAATGGCCCTGAATCCGCCTTCGTACCTCCTACCATAGTGGTCTAAAGCTATAGACGTCGATAACTCCTTGGCACGCGTCCCGCAGCAAAGCCCAACCATGAAGCGAACTCGTTGATTCCCATCTGAATCCTGAGCTCTTACTTCTCATTAGGACTTCCTTTGCATCTAGGGTTTGGTCGAATTGGAGTGGATCTTCAGAAGAGTTGTCACGCAGTAACAGTCCTGGAATTCGGTTCGGTTCGGTAATCATTGCCCTCGTCTGTTCGGTTCGGGTTTCTTCACTCCGGGTCGGGTCGGTGTCCTCCTCCGGGTCGGGTCGGTGTCCTCCTCCGGGTCGGGTCGGGTTGCTATCCTCCTTCCAGCTCATGCTTCTTCTTCGATCAGCTCCCTCATTTCCTTCTACTCCGATCCGATCACTTCGCTTTACTTCAGTCCGATCCGCTCCGCTCCCTAGCCTACTCCGATCCGATCCCCTTGTCCACTCCAACTCTAAGTAAACGGCCTTCCTTTTTGCCAAGCCCTTCATGTGCCAAACTCCAGTTCGGGTCGGGTTTCTTGCCCAGTTCACATTTCCGATCCGAGCCCCATCCGATCCGATCCGAAGCCCTGCACACTTTCTGCAACTTTTCCAGCAACTTGTTTACGCCGTTCGACGACGTTTTTGACAAATCTACCTATTCTAATCAATCACAATTCATGTCAAATAGTCATAACACATAGCAAACTAACCACAAACACCAAAACAATGAATTCATATGTCAAAATGGATCAAATGTGCCCAAAACCTCACATTTTCCTATAATCCCTCTTAATCATGTTTAAGCATACGATTAGCAAAACACATCGGAATTAACCCAAATTTCTAACAGAGCCTTAAAACATTATTTTAGAATTTTAAGAATTTTTCCAGAATTTATTTACGTATAAATTCGCTAATCTTCACTAATTACCCTTAATCACTGTAATTAGTGCAAAAACTATGCAAATCACTCACCTTGGCCACAAATGAAACACCAAATCTGAAGTATCCTCTGTTTGGGTCGAATTCCTATGTATAGCAGCAGCTCCAACCTTGCTTTGTTGCTATTTGGCCTTGTTTTGACGTAGTTTAGGCTTAATCTTCGCTAAAAATGTGTTTTGGGGTGATTTTAGAGGATGGAAGCCATTACCAATGTCTCAAGAAGGTTTGTGGCAGCTCAAAACTGAAATGAAAGTGATAACCTAACCCTAATCAGTCCTCCTATACCTCTAAACCCGAAATTCCCCTGTGGGCCTAGCTGCTAATCACCCGGTTAAGCCCAATTAAGCTGTTTTTCACCGTCTGAAACTTGTTTCAGCCATATCTCCCAAACGGTAAGTCCGTTCGGCTAATGTGACCACTCTACGGAAAGAGAAACCATCATCCGAAGCCAATGGAAGTAGTTTCAGGTCAAAATTCCTTCCCAGTCAAAAGTTATGGCCAAAACAGTGCCAACTAGGGGTAAAATGGTCATTTAAAAATCGGGAAAAATCATGAACATGGGAAATGACCCCAATAGTCGTCTCCCAAAGTTACATGACCATACGACTTCGTATGTGAAAGAAATAAATATCCTACGATCCTATGATGCGTAGAATGCGGGTCGTTACACTCTCCCCCCCTTAAGAAATTTCGCCCCCGAAATTCCGTAACCCAAAACATACAAGGGATCCCGCATGCCTAACAACCATATACAACAATCAAATATGCAAAACAAGCAAACAAGCCTATCCTAGCATGCGGAAAAACTAAATCGAAGTTAAAATCTTACCAGACAAAGAGTTCTGGATACTTCTTCCTTATATCCTCCTCTGTTTCCCAAGTACAATCACTCTCGTCTTCGCTCCACTGTACCTTGACTAGCTTCACCACCTTCCTTCGAAGTTGCTTCATGTCGTACTCGACAATACGGGCCGGCTTGCGGTTCCCAACCGCCTCGGGTTCTACTTCGAAGTCCTCTAACTGATCAGGTGAAATAGTCATATCTGAGTCGTGAACGAACTTCCTTAGTTGGGAAACATGAAATACATTATGAACTCCCGCCATCTTCTCTGGTAAGTCAATTCTATATGCCAAATTCCCGACTAGTTCAAGAACAGGGAATGGGCCAACGAATCTTGGTGCCAACTTGCCTCTCCTGCCAAATCGTACTACGCTCTTCAACGGAGAAATCTTGACAAACACCAAGTCGCCAACGGAGAATTTTAATTCTCTTCTCCTCTTATCAGCATAACTCTTCTGTCTATCTTGGGCAGCCTTCATTCGTTGTTGAATGATCTTAATCTTATCTGAAGTTTCCCTCACCACATCTGGTCCAAGCATAAACTTCTCGCCAGTCTCTATCCAACATGATGGTGAGTTGCACGGTCTTCCGTACAAAGCTTCAAACGGAGCCATACCGATACTGGATTGGTAGCTATTATTATATGCAAACTCTACTAGATGCAAATGGTCATCCCATGATCCACCAAAATCCAATATACATGCTCTCAAGAGATCTTCCAAAATACGATTCACCCTCTCCGTCTGACCGTCGGTCTGAGGATGATATGCGGTACTGAGATGTAACTCTGACCCTAGAGCTTCTTGTAAGCTCTTCCAAAACCCACTAGTGAACAACGGGTCTCGGTCACTCACAATGCTTTTAGGTACTCCATGGAATCTCACTACCCACTTCATACACAATTCTGCTAACTTAGCTGCCGTTCTGGTCGATCTGACCGGTATAAATCTTGCACTTTTGGTTAATCGGTCCACAATCACCCAAATGCTATCATGTCCCGATCTAGTCCTTGGTAAACCATCAATGAAATCCATCGAGACTTGCTCCCATTTCCATTCGGGAATTTCTAATGGCTGTAACAACCCACTAGGCTTCTTTTGCTCGGCTTTAACTAGCTGGCAATTCATGCATTTGGATATAAACTCCCCAACGTCTCTTTTCATCCCTTCCCAGTAGTAAGTCTGTCTCATGTCTCAATACATCTTATTACCACCGGGGTGTATAGTCAGTTTTGAGTGATGACATTCTCTAAGCACTTCATCTCTCAATCCATTGACATTAGGTACAACGAGCTTTCCATTCTTTCTAAGCCATCCATCTTGATCAAGCCCATACTTGCTCATCTCCTCATCGATACCCATCTCTAACTTGGAGATGATTTCCAATAGGTTAGGATCGTCCCTCTGACTAGAGCCGATCCGCTCAATTAAAGTGGGTCTGATCGTCAAACTTGCTAACATTTCTGGGTCCAATTCGCACTTTGGTCTGAAATCAAACCCCGCGATATACTCCAGTTGCTTCCATTCAAGGAACATAGCCCCTAAACTGGCATGTCTTCGACTCAATGCATCGGCTACGGCATTGCCCTTTCCCGGTGTATATGCGATGTCGAAATCATATGAAGCTAAGAACTCTAACCACCTCTGCTGACGAAGATTCAAATCCTTTTGAGAGAAAAGATACTTCAGCGACTTATGATCAGTAAACAGCTCGAATCTTTCTCCCAAGAGATAATGTCTCCACATCTTCAATGCGAATACGATCGCTGCCAATTCCAAATCATGGATAGGATACCTCTTCTCATGCGGTTTCAATTGCCGACTTGCGTAAGCTACAACCCTACCGCCTTGCATTAATACAGCACCCAGTCCGGTACCACAGGCATCCGTGTATACCGTCATCTCTTCATCCCCCTTAGGAATGACTAACACTGGTGCGCTTGTCAACTTGTCCTTTAGGCTTTTAAATGCATTCTCGCACCTTTCATCCCAAACAAAAGCTTGATTCTTCTTGGTCAACTGGGTCAATGGTGCTGCTATCTTGGAGAAACCTTGGATAAACTTACGATAATATCCAGCTAATCCCAAGAAACTTCTTACATCTGTTGCATTCTTGGGCGTAAGCCAATCTTGTACCGTAGCCACCTTTGCTGGGTCCACGGCAATACCACTCTCTGATACAACATGGCCCAAGAACCTCACTTCCCTCTTCCAGAAGTGACACTTAGAAAACTTTGCTTTCAATTGGTGTTTTCTCAACACCTCCATCGCTACTCTTAAATGTTCCTTGTGTTCTCCCTCTGTCCTCGAATAGACCAAAATATCATCAACGAACACAAGGACAAACTTATTCAACTGATCTCTGAATACCCTATTCATAAGATCCACAAAATATGCTGGGGCATTAGTCAGCCCAAATGGCATAACCAACCATTCATAAAATCCAGACGGCGTTCGAAATGCCGTTTTAGCTATACTCTCAGCTTCCACTCTAAGCTGATGAAAACCTGTCGCGAGATCCAACTGAGAAAATATTCTCGTGCCACTCAACTGATCGAACAAATCATCTATCCGCGGTAGAGGATACTTGTTCTTCCTCATTACTTTATTCAACTCGCGGTAGTCTACACACAAACGAAGGGAACCATCCGCCTTGGTAGCAAACACGACTGGTGCTCCCCATTCAGAAACACTCCTTCTGATAAATCCCTTCTTCAAAAGATCGCTGACTTGCACCTCGAGTTCTCGCTGCTCTCTTGGTGCCATACGACGAAGTGGCATCACTATAGGCCTGGCATCCTTTACCAAATCAATACGAAACTCAATCTCTCGGTGTGGTGGAAGTCCGGTCACTTCTTCGAAAACATCCGGATACTGGCCAACCACGGGCAAACCTGACAACTCACTATGCGGAATGTCGAGGGAGTTTAGAAAACTAGCCAATACCCCCACACTGGGTAGACCACCAAACACTATCCTCCGCCCATCATCCGCTCTAGCTGTCACCAAAAAGCCCTCACAGTCTACCACCACCCCGTATCTTCGGAGCCAATCTACTCCCAAAATAATGCCAAACCCAGTGAAGCCCAAAACAAAGCAATCACAAACAAACATGCATCCATGACTCGATAAGACCACATTGCGACAAATCATGCTAAGGCTAGTCGAACCACCAATCGGGTTCGTCACTACTAAAGGTCTATCGACAATCTCGGGCTCCAATCCCAATCTATCTACCAGGTCACTAGATATGAAAGAACTGGAAGCTCCGGTATCAAACAAAACTCTAACAGGAACATCATAAACAGAAAGCATACCTTGAATGACGACATTCTTTCCCTTCTCCGCCGCAGTTGGGGCATTCGACGAAGAAGGAATAGCATTAAGGGCATAAGCTTTCACCATTTGCTTCTCTTTAGGGGGCTGTGGACACTTGTCTTTGTGATGTCCCATTTGGCCACAGTTGAAGCACTTCCTATCCGCTGACTTGGCCCGACAATTACTAGCATAATGGCCCTTCTTACCACAGCTGAAGCACTCCACATCCTGCTTATTCTTTCTCTTCTGGCCATCCTTAGCCTGATTCTGCTTTCTCTTATTCTGGGAACCACCTTTGCCTCCACCACTTGCTTGTGGCTTTGGCTCATCTGCGGATGCAACCTCAGTCTTCGGCTTAGGGTAGAGACTCTCTGATCTTAATGCTTTCCCCACAATCGACTCGAACGTCTCATCGATGTGGTTAATAAGCCTTTCCCCTAAGTACTGATCTAACCCAGTTATGAATTTCTCATTCTTTTTCTCGGCAGTATCAATAAGAGATAACCCATACTTTGACAAAGTGTCGAATTCAGCAATATAATCAGAAACTGCCCTTCCATTCTGCTTGAGTTCCAAGAACCTCTTGAACAACACTGACTTCTGGGCCGCTGGAATGAACTTCTCGCTAAAGCGAGCTTTAAACTGCTCCCAAGTAATCTGATCTTCGGGAGTAGCTGCCTTTATAGCATTCCACCAATTCATTGCCCGCCCTTGCAGCTGACGGGACGCTAGCTTTCTCTTCATCGCATCCTCGATACCCAAATCCTCGAAGATACGTTCGCAGCTATCCAACCAATCTTGAACATCTGTGGCCGACTCCGTACCGTGGAATGGCTTCCCACCAAGGCTAGTATAATCCTTATTCAGCTTGGCGAAGTCGACCCTCGGCGCCTGCACTATTGGACCACCACCATTTCCACCATTGGGAGCTGCCCCCCGTACATCTCTAAGCATCTCTCTCATGAGGTCAGTAAACATCGTCCTCATGTCAGCAGCATTCCCATTATTGGCTCCCCTACCAGCACCTCTAGTATCTCGGCTCATCGTCAATCTGAAAAAGGAAACGATTAACGATTCCATAGTGGTGCTAGTGCAGTACGACTTCATTCTTATACTACTAATAGTATATATATAGCTTTTGAAAACCAAAATAACCACAAATACGCTCTCTCGTATACGTATATTATCTCTCCCTGATAACTTCCCTAGGTTAACTACGCAACCTAGAGCTCTGATACCAAGTGTGACAGCCCGCCTCGCACCAGCCTGCATTTCCTCCAAAAGTGCGCTGTACACATGCCCGACTAGCACAAGACGGTCGTCAGAAGAAAGGAAAGAAGGGAATGAACAAATCAAGGAACCTGTAGAATGTCTCACAGCGCATGGGATAAAATATAATAATAACATACTTGACGTAAAACAGGCGAGACAGTGCATTAGCTGATAACTAAAATCAACATCAATCGTCAGAGCAGCGGAAATCCATATACAGCTTATTACAATTTTCCAAATTTACTGTCTCTAAGCAAAAGAAAGCTAAAGTAGAAGATACACCAACAAATGCCCAAGCAGTGATCTTCAACAACACAGGGAGAATATTATGTATATAGTACGTGGAAGCCTCCTGCTCGTCTCCGAATCATCTACCCGTGCATCACCAGCTAACCTGTCTCTAGTCTGCTCGTGTGAGCACCCAGAGTAATAAGAAGAGACATAAAACTCTGGGTCAGACATAAAGCCTGGTATGAGCGATAAGCATCTAAACAGAGTAATAACGGGTATACTAAACCATACCTGAACCTGGACCTGCAACCAAAGAGTTAGTACCACATACCGTACAATACTCCAAGGTGCCATAATAAATAGTGTAAGAATACGGGGGTGGGGTGTACATGTCACAATGATAGCAACAATTCATCCATAGCAACCATCCTCACATCTCTCACTCAGTGCGTAAAGCGTACGACATCTACCACTTTGGAACACTAGACAAACTGAGGTAACGACGAATCCCGACTTGTAGAAACCCTGCTATGACCAAGCCAAACACTTGGAGTCATGACCAAACATTTTAATGACCCACTTCATTGGTCGTAGCCCTTGGTTCTACCGATGCCATAATGGCCCTGAATCCGCCTTCGTACCTCCTACCATAGTGGTCTAAAGCTATAGACGTCGATAACTCCTTGGCACGCGTCCCGCAGCAAAGCCCAACCATGAAGCGAACTCGTTGATTCCCATCTGAATCCTGAGCTCTTACTTCTCATTAGGACTTCCTTTGCATCTAGGGTTTGGTCGAATTGGAGTGGATCTTCAGAAGAGTTGTCACGCAGTAACAGTCCTGGAATTCGGTTCGGTTCGGTAATCATTGCCCTCGTCTGTTCGGTTCGGGTTTCTTCACTCCGGGTCGGGTCGGTGTCCTCCTCCGGGTCGGGTCGGTGTCCTCCTCCGGGTCGGGTCGGGTTGCTATCCTCCTTCCAGCTCATGCTTCTTCTTCGATCAGCTCCCTCATTTCCTTCTACTCCGATCCGATCACTTCGCTTTACTTCAGTCCGATCCGCTCCGCTCCCTAGCCTACTCCGATCCGATCCCCTTGTCCACTCCAACTCTAAGTAAACGGCCTTCCTTTTTGCCAAGCCCTTCATGTGCCAAACTCCAGTTCGGGTCGGGTTTCTTGCCCAGTTCACATTTCCGATCCGAGCCCCATCCGATCCGATCCGAAGCCCTGCACACTTTCTGCAACTTTTCCAGCAACTTGTTTACGCCGTTCGACGACGTTTTTGACAAATCTACCTATTCTAATCAATCACAATTCATGTCAAATAGTCATAACACATAGCAAACTAACCACAAACACCAAAACAATGAATTCATATGTCAAAATGGATCAAATGTGCCCAAAACCTCACATTTTCCTATAATCCCTCTTAATCATGTTTAAGCATACGATTAGCAAAACACATCGGAATTAACCCAAATTTCTAACAGAGCCTTAAAACATTATTTTAGAATTTTAAGAATTTTTCCAGAATTTATTTACGTATAAATTCGCTAATCTTCACTAATTACCCTTAATCACTGTAATTAGTGCAAAAACTATGCAAATCACTCACCTTGGCCACAAATGAAACACCAAATCTGAAGTATCCTCTGTTTGGGTCGAATTCCTATGTATAGCAGCAGCTCCAACCTTGCTTTGTTGCTATTTGGCCTTGTTTTGACGTAGTTTAGGCTTAATCTTCGCTAAAAATGTGTTTTGGGGTGATTTTAGAGGATGGAAGCCATTACCAATGTCTCAAGAAGGTTTGTGGCAGCTCAAAACTGAAATGAAAGTGATAACCTAACCCTAATCAGTCCTCCTATACCTCTAAACCCGAAATTCCCCTGTGGGCCTAGCTGCTAATCACCCGGTTAAGCCCAATTAAGCTGTTTTTCACCGTCTGAAACTTGTTTCAGCCATATCTCCCAAACGGTAAGTCCGTTCGGCTAATGTGACCACTCTACGGAAAGAGAAACCATCATCCGAAGCCAATGGAAGTAGTTTCAGGTCAAAATTCCTTCCCAGTCAAAAGTTATGGCCAAAACAGTGCCAACTAGGGGTAAAATGGTCATTTAAAAATCGGGAAAAATCATGAACATGGGAAATGACCCCAATAGTCGTCTCCCAAAGTTACATGACCATACGACTTCGTATGTGAAAGAAATAAATATCCTACGATCCTATGATGCGTAGAATGCGGGTCGTTACATCAACTGAATCAGTGGACCGCCTGATTTTGCATTAGATACGGACATATACACACACTGTGCATTTAAACATGAAAGCATTAGAAGTCTGTAAGGACAATGGATGCCTGTGTATGATGGATGAGTAGATGGACGTTTGGATGGTAGGATATACATTCTTCCAGACTTGAAGATTTCGGGGACGAAATCCTAAAAGGAGGGGAGAATGTAACACCCCGAATTTTCTATTAACACTAAAGTTGCTAAAATAATAATAAGTGTGTAGAAGAGGGGATGTATCTAATATGAATATAAAAATATTAATAAGTATGTAAGAGAGGGGATGTATCTATTATGAATATAAAAATATTAATAAGTATGTAAGAGAGGGGATGTATTTAATATGAATATAAAAATATTAATAAGTGTGTAAGAGAGGGGATGTATCTAATATGAATATAAAAAATATTAATAAGTGTGTAAGAGAGGGGATGTATCTAATATGAATATAAAAATATTAATAAGTGTGTGAGAGAGGGGATGTATCTAATATGTATATAAAAACAATAATAAGTAAAGGGGGATGTATCTAATATGTGCATTGTAGAAAATATATATATATATATATTTATGACATGAATAGAAGTTTATTACTATGCTGAGTGTTTGCTGAGTCACTTCTGACTCATTGTTGAGTCAACAAGATAAACCTCATCTTGTCTGAACGGCTGTGGTTATTTCTAGGTTAAATCTAATGGCCTAAATGCATTCTAAAATCTATAAATAAGTGGGTAGACCCTAAACCTAAATCACTTGTAAAATTAGAGAAGCTACCGTCATGCTGCTGCCATGGAGTTCAGCGTAGCCGTCACAAACTAAGAAGAGGAAGCCTAATCATCTACAACTAAATCTACACAAATCAAATCAAAAGATCTCTCTTTCTCTAATTCTTTTCTTTTGTTGGTGAGTATGATGATTCTCACAAGACTATTACAAACTAATTTGACTCAGTTATGAATGGATCACAAGAAAGTGATGGGATTTGTAATTGTAAATTCTATATATTGTGGATCTCTTATTATGTTATTATGTTGTCGTATGATGTAAATTATATATGCTATGTCATGCTATGTTGTAAATTCTCTTATGCTATGTCGTGCTATGTTGAGAATCATGTCAAGCTATGTTATACTATCATACTATGCCATGTTATAAATCATGCTATATTATGTTGTAAAATCATGATGTTGTTGGAACATGCTTAAAGTTACGTTTTTTTAATTTAAATGGATCTTGTTTATGGGAATTTGCCTATTAGGTTAGGTGTACCCATAAACTTGAAACTATAATTAAATAAAACTTGAATATGGGAATTTGCCTATTGAGTTAGGTGTACCCATATAAAACCATGTTGTTAAAAAATTAGATGATGTTGATTCACACATGTTCATATGTAAGTTTATGAAAATTGATTGAGATTATATTAGGTGAATTTTGAACAAGTTGACACCTTTAGGTCCATGACATGTATAATATATGCAAGTTGGACATATTCAAGTTTCACCCCTTATTATGATTCATTTGGTCACATATACATGTTGTTATTATGATAATCTCTTTTATGCTATGAGTTAGGCTATTCGAGTCTAACATATATTTTGCGAATAAACGTTCAAACGTGGGGTAGGGGTAATATTAGGAATTAATAAATTGGGTGCAATTTTGTAAGATTTTGCATACCATGAATGGATGTCCATAATTGAGTCAATTATGGACATTGTTAAAAATTGGAAGTAATTAATAATTCAAGTAGGAAATTATTAAAATTGGGGGAAAATGGATTATTATTAATAATCAATGCTTAGGACACGAGGTTGGACCCGTTTGTGATGTAAACCTGCCCGGACCCGCCCGGCAAATCCAGTAGTCACAAATGTCGGCCCAATGTGAGAGGTCCTAGGCCCAAACTAAAGCATAACAGTTGTAAAGACACGAGTTTAGACTCTTTTATGGTGTAAGACTGCCCGGACCCGCCCGGCAAATCCAGCTGCCATAAATGCCAGTCTAATGTGAGAGGTCTTTATGAGGTTATGGCCTTAATGAACTAAGAAATACTTAACCAGATAATCATGTAAGGTGGGACATGGGGGTTAAGTAGGTGCCTTGGGTGGCATGAGGAATCTGGTGGTTGCCTTTAGAGGCATTTGAAATACGATTAGACTTAACCAAACACACATGTAAATGAACATGACTAAGTGGGTTAAGTGGGATGGACTAATGGGGACAAGCTTAGGTGGAATGCTTGTGGTAAATAGTGGGGGCCCATTTCAACCAGTATCCAAAAACGTATCTTTGTGGGCTCGACCCAAGTCGAGGACGGGACACGCATACTGGGTTTGACTATAAGAGGCCAAAACAAGGAGCGGTGGCAACGCAAGTCCAACGGGTTTCATATGCGTGTGTGGACCCGGGCTGGTAGGTAAGACGTTGTTGCATCGTGTAGGTGTAATCCGTGCATGTCCGTTGTATCAGGTTGCCACTTTAGGGGAGTGATACACCCCACTGTGGGGCCAGCACGGGTATCTACGAGTTAGGGAGCCGATCGAATAATGGGAAGTAGGGTACACCTAGTGGAGATAGGGGCAGGCGGCACCTATGTAGTCAGCTAGGGGTACGTAAAGCCATTGGGAAAGTTTCTAAGTGAAGCTAAGTGGGATGAATCTTTAGGGTGACTGGTGTGGTGCAGTATAGTGTTTATCCTTTAGTATTTAGGAGCGCCTATAACGTTGCCTTTAGCGATTGTCTATGTCCTTAATCTGCTCTTCATAGACATTTTCTTGTTTTCCAGCTTATGCCTTAGTCCAGTTATTTTGGTAATAGTATTGTAGAATTATCATATTCACCAGACTTTATGTCTGACCCCCTCTTTTCCATCCTTTTTCTCCCTTCAGGTCCGCAGGTTGGGCCAAGTTCTAGTGGAGTCTAGTTGGATCGCTTATCTACTGGAAAGCTTGGACTGCTGAAGTAAAGTCCATCTTATTATCTTTCTTTTTAATGGCTATTCATGTAATGGGATTATGTACTTGTTTTATCAAGATAGATATTGTACTTGACATTGAATATGGTGTTATGATGTAATCAAACATGTTTTGACTTCTGCTACAATGAAATAAAGTTTTTGAATTTCCAAGTACTATTTTATATCTGTCTTGTTGTAATTTTACTGTTCTATATTCACTTAAAACCTCCATGGAAGTTAATGCATTCCCTTTGTGAGTGACATTAATGGACGTGGGGTGTTACAGGCATATTCATAGTCTTATGTTCACAGTCATAGGCGTAGTCATAGTCTTATGCCGTTAACAATAGTTTCAACGTCGTAGACAATATTCCCGATAGTCAAGATCCAAGAAGAAAACAAGAATAGATATGAATCATACATAAATCGATTCCAATTTAACATAAATCGATTCCAATTTAACATGCCCATATTAGATTTATAGTTTTTATCTAAAAGTAACTGGAACTTATAGATCGTGGTCTAAGAAATTTAGATGCAGAAGTCAAGTCTAGATATTTGTCGTAGAACGTTGCGGTGTCGCTGATCTATTCTCTTGAATTGTTGTAGAAGCGTTGATCTTTGATTTGAATCGAGTTTGAATGCTTAAGCTTTAATTTGGAGGCGACGACCATGGTTAAAGGGGTAATTTAGCAGCATGGCAGTGTAAGAATGATTTTATGAATTTGGCTTGGTCTTAGGATGTATTTATAGGGGTAGAAACTAGTTTAGGCCCTTAGATTAACCCTAGAATCAATCCGGACTATCAAAACACGTCTCAGGCTTCAAAAATGGGTTATGGGTCAAAACAGGCCGACCAGGTTGACCTGTAAGGGGGGAGGTCGACCACATGGTCGATCTGGGGGGTAGGTCGACCCTAAGGGCAACCACATGGTCGACCTGACCCCTAGGTCGACCCCTAGGTCGACCTGCCTGGTCTGAAATTTGCTGAATCTTCTACAGGCCATAACTTCTTCATCCGGACTCCGATTTTCGAAAACTTGGACTCTATTTCATGTAAAATTCCAAGACAAACACAATGGCTCAACCCATTTCCCATAATTCTCATTTTAAAATTTAATTATACCTTGATTTCTTATTTTAACATGTTATAAAAATTCGGGTTGTTACAGGGACATTGCAAGTTTTAGCTGGTACGAGTAAAACTTGAGCTAGGGGAAAGTGTATGTAAGCGCCGCCCCCATGGCCTATACTCTGACTCATATCAAGTAGACAATGAAGGTATTCGTCAACCAAGCGCTTTTTGACGTTTAAGAGATGTGGATCACTGTTTAGAGACGGCTCAGACAATCCCAATACACTTGGTTTTCTTCTTTCTTCTGGTTCGCAACTACAAAAAATATTATAAGTTATCACATTCGCTACGATGATTAAAATAAGAGCATCATAGTTTGAAGCTTACTCGATAGAAGCCATCTTCTAGCGCATCCAGTCTGATGCTTGATATAAAACCATTCAGGCTTCACATCTCCCACTTTGTTATATCCTTCGTTGACAATTTTCCTTTTTGGCGCGGACTCGAAGTATATGAAAGAGGGAGAAGTGATATAAGAAGTTTATATCTCCGAAAATGACCTTCACACCCAAAATTTCCATATATGCAATGTATAACGTATACAGATAGGCGTAGGCATTGGGATGGAGTTGCATGGGGGCAATCCGCATTTGTCTTAGAAAGTCGATGATGAAAGGCAGAAATGGAGGGATGGACCCTACAAAAAACATCAATCGGCTCATCGCCATGTAACCCTCTAGTGGACTTTGGGGTTTGTCTATTTCAGTTGCTACTTTTACCTCTTCCCAAGGGATTCCATGTTTCAAAGATATACGGCTAAGCCTGGGTACGTCGATTATTGAATTAACAGAATCATCGGGTGCATCTAGGATGGTTGCATTTCCAAATTCATCGGGAGCACGATTGTCTCCTACTCCTCCTTTCTTTTCCTCATTCATGTAAATTTCACCTCCAGATGATTTTGCGCTCTCGTGAATTTCTATCTCGAAGTCTGAGCCAGCGTTGTCCTACTCCGGATTTGAATTTGACGAGATGGTCTCAAGATCGGGGTTGCTAGATGATCCTGGACATGTAGTCTTCTCTAATAATCTTGTTGAGTGACTTCCAGACATATTTGTTTTACTATCCAAGAGATATCAAGGATTAGAGTGTATTTGCCCGTGTCCCCCCATATGTGCGTGTGGACTAATCTGTGCTAATGTATGTGATGCTGAAATTAGAAGATATAGAGTAAGCAGAAAAGAAAGCAGTTAATCAATGTGTGATGAGTAATCAAGCAATCATATGTTCACAAAGTACACAATGCCCAGCTTATAGGGCTCTATCCTAACTATTCGCGAATCCATAAGAGGTGACTTACTTTAACTGAGTCATATGCAAGCCTATGTCACATGTCCATATTGTTAAGGTTATCATTTCAATCAAGTTTTACAATATGTGGTAGCACACATATCTTAAGCTGAAGGCCTTGCGGGTCGAGAAGGATTCCCTTACATGAGCCACGCGGTTCATGCCATGGAACCGGATCGGGTCGGAGTACCTCAACCCGACTTAACCCCAGTAATCAAAGTATAATCTCTCTAGCTATCCTCAACATATCCCTTCTCCGGCCTAAAGCCATCACCTTCCCATCCTGCCCTTTTCTTCCTCTCCGTCTCACATCATTCACCAATTCTTCTCTTTCTCTACTCCGGCAGAGATTTGTATTCTCCCCCTCATTGAAATCAAGATCAAATCCACACATCAAGATCCTTGGTGCATAACTCAGCTCACCTGTATCACCGCTTAACACTGGCGACGATGCTGCCATCGATGACGGTGACACCAAAAGCCTCAAAATCACGATTGTAATCAAGGAGGGTTGACGTGTGAATTAAGATCGAATCAACTATGAATTGAGGATTCATAAACATGATATAAACTATCTCTAAATCTAAACTTTGAAGTCAAGATGAAATCAACCGGAAAGTAAATTAAGGTTTTGGCTGAGCAGGAGTGATTCGACAATAAAAAAGTAAAAAGAAAGAGTAGGAGAGTGGTTTATATAATGGACCCAATAGGCCTTTCGCATTCCTTGATGGGATGGGATGAACCGATCCATTGGTCGAACAATGGAAGCAGCCCAGATGCGAGTGTCGAATGTACAAGCGGTTCGAATTAGTTCGACCCAATCCGACGCGTAACCCGCAGTTCATCGATGCAACCACAAGACTAAGCAATACTAAAACAAAGGAAACTGAAAGAAATTGATAGGATTCATTCACGCATGCAAAGAAAGATCACAAAGAAATACGAACCAATTAGATAATTTTCATTCTTTAACTCGGCAAAGGCCAAAGGATTTACCTAGGTGTACATTCAAATCCTGACTGAAAGCTCTAGAATGTTGAACGCAGCAAGGATATCTGTGAATTGAACCTCATATTTATACTTGTCATATAAATTACTTTCCTTTGCAAAGCGTTGCGATTCTATATATAAATACAACTGTTGAATATTGCCAATTCGAGAAAAGGCAGACTGACTGTTTTCGAAGCACGTCTCATCTCCAATAAAACCCACTTCGAGGGGGCAAAATGTTGGCTACATTGTAGCTAGGCCACAAAAGTCCAGGCGATTACTTATAAGAAACGAAGTCAGATCAGATTAATCAAGTAGCTTCGAGCCAAAGTGGGAGAATTGTGTACCAGGACGGATCGGGTCGGATAGTTCATGATTCAATCCCCAAAGCAAGTAAATAGTTGTACTCTAGAAGGCAATAGCGGATCGGAGAAATCATGATCTGATCCACACAGACAAGCGACTAAGTCCCAGGGCACCATTAGTCGATCGATCAGGTCAGGGCACTACTACCCGATTCGCATAACATATGAAGGTCATGAAACACTTTAAAAGTACTGCTCCGGGTTGAAATACACCCCTATCCGACCTGTTTCCTATCTGCTACGATGAAATGGTTGTTCCACGTTCCGACAAAGGCGTGCGTTAACTACCCACGAAGTTGATGCGTTGGAGCCACCTTAGCACGTCCGAATCCAATGGGACCCACGTGGCACCCGACATGCATGTCCTCCAGGCCTATAAATACACCAAAACTTAGCATTTTGAAGAATCTTTTGGCATTCTAAGTTCTCAAACTTCACCATTAACAATATTTCCCTGTTACCTCATTTAGAAAATCCTTAAAAACAATGATGTCACTTCATTTAAATCAAACAAATGTTTAATATAAACAATAGATATAAAATATTTAACAAACATTCAAACAATCATCAAATCAATCAACAATTAACGAACCCATTTCTACTTTTAACGAACCCATTTACAAAGTTTCGTTTCCCATTGTCCATCATTTTTTTCCTCACCGCCACCTGCTTTTCCTTCATACTCACTTCTTCCTTCCCTCTGCTTTCCAAAACCCAACCCAGTAGCCTTTTCCATGCATGCAACCATCACCACCCGAACAAGCCTGCTGATGACCTCGGCCAACTCGCAAAGATTGGAAGGACACAAATTTGTTTAAAAAAAGAGATTTTGTTTTGGCTTTGGAAAAGAAGCTTGCGGGGTTTATTTTGTTTCAGCTATTTCGAAAATGGAAGAAGATGGCAGCGCACATATATATAGTGTAGGAAGCTTGGGTATCACGGTGTTGAGGTTTGGATAGAACCAAATTTAAATCGAATGCACCCATGATAGTTTAGGGTAGCTGGGTTGTAATACCATGTGTTTTCATTACCATGTGACTTTTGTAGGCAAAAAGAAGAATAGGGTAGCTATAAGTTTTTATATCAATAGGCTTAGGGTGGTTGCAGTATCTATTCTTCAGTTTTCAATGTCTATAAATACGGTTTGCGTTTCTGCATGGCTTTAAATCAACAGGCTTCATTTTTTTAATGCTTAATTATGTACATGAATTAATGTATACATATATAGGCTGCGGGTAGGCTGTAGTGTTTAACTTTCTTTGCCTTCAAATACATAACTGGCACTGTCCATATAAGGGTAAGCTGGTAGGAATTGAAAATTGTTTAAACAAAGGATGTATTTTCTTGGGTATGAAGCTTCACATATTTTTATTTATAGCTTAGTATATGGTTAAATAAATATTTACCTCTATTTAATGTCGCCCGTTAAATATGCGCACCATCACACATCAACTGTAAATACAACGAAACTAGACACATTGCTATGTCTTGACGTTCCAGATCCAATGAAATTAATTACATTGAAAACCGGCTCCATTTGCACCCCGATGCTATTTTAATTTCAGTATATTCATCGGTCCTCAATTTAAATATCACCCACTCATAAAAAAACTCTAATTAGCTTTAAATTGGAAAAACAACAATAACTAGCTATACGTTTTCTAATAAAATTTGTTTCACTGAAAATGGAGGTTGTTTGAAGAACAACCATTTCTACGGCTTATATAATATCGATAAATATAAATAAATTACAAAATAATTAAATTAACTAATAATAGATTACTATTATTGAATGTATCAAAAGAAAATAATATATCGTTCCAAATATAACCAGTATAGAATTATAACTCAATATCAACATTTCGGGCTAAACGATATCCAAATTTTATAAAAACTTCTTTTAAATTATTTAATAAACGTTATAATTTATTAACGAATTCCATAGCGATTATTTTAAATTTTGATTTGGACATAACTTACAATCTATAAGATAAAATCTAAATTTTTATCTTTCATTAGAAAATTATAATCTAATAGATTCAAACGTTTCTTGTTTCACAGAATTCCGACTTATAACGAATTTTGTTTATATTCTATTGAAGTTCAAAACTTAATATTACGAACTACTGTGATGTTACGAGTTCGTTTTAAATTAAATTTAAATTTAAACGTTCAATCGTCATTTAATAACGAATTCAATAGTAAACTCCATTAATATTTCAAATATAATATTTAAAATGGATTTAAATATTTGATTCAAATAACTGGAAAATCTAGGTCGTTATATGAAAGTAAAGTAGCATTTTAAAGCTGTATGACTTATCTTTTCACATATTTGACATTTAGGTCTATTGATGTTGCTCTATCTACCTCTCTCCCTTTGTGTTGATAAATTGCCTCCTCTTTGAAATGATTTATTTCTTTTGTTGGTATTTTGATTCTTATTTTTGATGCTTGTTGACAAGCTTACATAATAGTCTGACTCTTGAATTTCTTTACTACTCAATCTAGCTTCTTGTGATAGTGGGATATCATAAACTTAATCTAGTAGTGGAAGGATTCTTTCTGATGATATCAATTGTCAGTTAGGCCATTCAATAATGTCAGGATCTGTTCTAATTCTTTCATTGCATTTCATGTTGTTACCTATAAATCAAAATAATTTTTACTTTAGCAAGGTACTCTCTCATTGTTATGTTATCTGTTTTGATGTTCTGCAATTGTATTTTGTAGTATAAAACCTTTGCATATGATTGGTTGTTGAATTTTTTCTCCATATTCATCCATATTTCGTTGGATATCTTGCATCCTCTAACTTGAGACAGCAGATTTGGCCTAATAGATGATAATAACCAAGAACTAATAAATCTGTCTTGTCTATTATATGTAATGTAGTCCTCACTGTTGATTATTTTTTATCTTTACCGGTAACAACTCTTTTTTCTGTACACTTTAAGCTGGTATTTAACCACACATGTCAAACTCAAAATCCAAAGGAAAGCGTATATAATGGGAAGAAATTGAAGGATGAGAAGAAGAAAGAAATGTTAGAATAGAAGAAGAAGAAAAACACCAACACTATAGAATCAGAGTATAATTGAATCTCACATCAGAACGAATAAAATAAAAATATATGAATATTCTTTACACAAAGAGAAAACTATATATATATATATGTATGTATGTATGTATGTATGTATGTATGTATGTATGTATGTATGTATATATGTATGTATGTATGTATGTATATATACATGATTACATAATAAGAGTACACAACTAGATCAGTACAATACTGATAAACACAAAACGCACAGTAGAAATAAATTAATACTAGAAAATATGGGAATATGTCTCGACTCCGGCTCCTCTCCTGAAGCTCCAAGCAAAACTAATGCAACCTGGAAAATATACCCATTCTGACCTGAGCACATTTTGAGGAAAGCAAAATCAACCCGATCAGTCTGGAATACTTTCAGTGATAAAACTCACTTCACAATCAACTTGCTTGAATTTTAGAAAATCCTTTAAAAGAATGGAACTCTCGTAAGACATGACTACACATAAACATGGCATGTGTTTTTACCTTACGATAACCAAATCAATTTTATTATAAAATCCAATGATATTATAATAATGTCTATCAATCTATAAACAAAACGAATATAGACAAAAAGTTTTCATATCACTTTTCAACATAGTTGGTTTACAACTAAAAACGTATGGCTCGTATTGGAGTATGGATTTCCATGCATGACTAGGTAAGGGACTACATTATGTTCAGTGTCATCTAAAGATAAAACAATGGGGTTCAACAAGAACATCTTGCAACCCAACCACACCGAACCAACCACTCATTCAACTTGAGTGTATCGATATATCACCACCATGGTTGGGATCAGCAGCTGTTGCATCCTAAAGCATACAAAAAGGATAATCGATTTCTCCAAATCAGGTGATGCTATACCATAATGGGTATAACCTACATAGCCTACTGCCTACCCGATTTCAGACACTTCCTGGTTGATGTGGCTTGAGGCTACGATTACCTTTTTATACATGGTGCATCCTTATCTTCAGATACCACATCACCATTCCGTCAATTACTAATTTATGTCCACAAAATACAACCTCCGAGTTCATATGTTTCAAAGAAGGGTGTTAGTTAAGAAAAATTGTCTTCTCTGCCATCAAACAGATGTACGTTTATAAAAATTGACATATGCGATCTATGAAATGCAATATTAGACATCCATCCATATAAGTTCGTTTCGGGACTGAACGAAACTGAAGATACCCCAGGACATAGCAATTACTGCTACAATTTTAATCCTGGTAGTTAACCAGAGATATCAACGAGTACCACTTTCCGCACCAAAGCTCTAAGCCTTCAAAATCATCTTAAATTGCATAAGCATCCCTTTAAATTTAGTTTTCGAATGCAAAGTCTACTCGAAGTGGTTTTGGGTCCAGTTCCCATCTCGGTCTCCTCGAACAAACAAGTCATACATAAAAAAGGAATTCATTGATAGTCGGTTCTTTAACTATCTAATAAAACAGTACGATTAAGTACATCAACAGCTCAGGCCCTTTTTAATAAAAACCATTTCATCGATTCTTATAAATCGATTCCATATACTTATCTCTTATTTTCGTTACTTCGAAAATCATAACCATACACTTATCTCTTTAGAATAAGCGCATTCAGAAAACCTCCTCTTTATTTCCTTTACTTTAAAAATATTGCTATATATGCATAGCTAAGTGGTATAGGTCTGATTACCAAATCTCATATAGGTCAAAACAATGTATTTCAGTCTTTGTTTATTATATAAACCCAAATCGTTTATCTAACTTCAAAACCTTGCCGACTAAAGTTTTCAATAACGCTTATCGAAATAATAAGTAAATTTCCTCTTTCATTTTCAATCCGGTATAACCTCTGTTTTAAATTACTGCGAAAACCATAGACATTCACTTATTTCTTGGAATAAGTGTATTCACAAAACCATACTATTTTCGTTACTTAGAAAAAGTGTTGTGTACTCAACCAAATGGTATAATTATAGTCACACTTCATACTTGGGCCAAACAATATCAAGTGATACATTGCTTACTATAAAACCCAGTAGTTTTATTTAACTTTCCAAAACCTTGCAAATTAAAGTTGCAATATTTCTTATGTAACTAATTATTTATTTCCAACCTCTCTACCAATTCAAAATATTTTTAACCCTTGGATAATAGTGAATTCATTCAAGTTGGTGTATTTTATTTACCTCTCACACCTTGACTCAACAACGTTCTTATCTTGAGATAGATAAAAGTTTATAATTAAAAAATTGATATTAACTATTGTATCACATAAAATCTCTGTTTCCATTTAAATATAGTTTTATAAACATTACTTACATTTGACAAACCTATTCCCAATTTAAATCACTTTTGATTAATTTGTTTATTCAGTAAATACTTACTAAAACCCGAACCTTTAGCTTAATACTCTTTAATACAATTCATTTACAACTTGGATTTATTATAGTAAACCATTTATCTAACATTTATATAAATCCATTAAACATCTTTCCTTCGCATCTTTTTGAAAGCCTTCTTTTAATTACAAATGCCTTACTTAACTCAATTCTTAAGTAAACACTTATTTTAAAATCATTACCTTAGTTTAAACTTCTTTTATAAACTTTGTTTATGCAACTTGGATTTATTTTCAAATCACTTTACAAAAAAAAAAAATCAAAATTCAACTAAAATCCCATAAAGAACTTGATTACCTTCTTAAATGATTTTCAATTAGAACAGTAACCATTATAATTAAAATAATATTTCATCATTAACCAATGTATGAATGTTAACTACTTTACTAACTAAAAATAGAATAGTTAATCCATTTTAGAGACTTATTTAAAATAATAACTAACTTTATTGATGGTCATCAACTTGACAGCTATCTTTAAATACTGTTAATTAAAAGGTTAATTAAAAGGTTAATTAATCTTTAAGAAATCCTTTTAAGTTTTAAAAACTATTTGTCAAAACTATTTTTATTAGATTAATTGATAACAGATTAATCTAGAAATCAATTTCAATTAAATAGTTGACTTAGTAAACTTGAAAGCACAGTTAACTTGTTAACTGATTTCCATTAATCCTTCCTCTTAAATTAGTTAATAACTTAATTAATTTAATAATATCATATAATTGTTTCATAAAAACAATTATTTCAAATTATTAACCGTTAGGTTAAATCCTGACTTACTTGTTTAAAAAACTTATTTAAAACACAAGAATTTTACTATATAAATCATTTTTAATTACTTTAAAGAAACCAATTTATAAATATCAGTTTATTTATAAAACTTCTACTTTAACATAACTTATAAAAATATAAATGAAAATCTTTCTTTAGATATAAAAATAAATTTTATAACTTTAAATTAGTTGATTTTCCAGACGGCAAATCAATGTCTAAAAAAACGGATTTTTGGCCATCAACTGCCAATCACTTAATCAATATTATTTGTTGATTAATAACACATCATTGCTGAATTAAATTCAAAAATCAACATCCAAACAGAATATAACGTTACTTGGATCAAACAGTTCATATATGAATAATATGAAATCAAGTAACATATGAATATTTGAGGAATCCAAGTTAGATCCCTCAAATCTGTTTTTCTCTGCATCATAGCTCATAATGTCATTTTATAGATGCATATGAAATAGAAATTCTAATCTAATGCATTCAAAATGACGGAAATATAAATAACGTCAATCAACAACCAAACAATAATCATTCAAAACATCCAAACACTCAATTAATACTAACATCAATAAATATTATAATATTAACCACATCATAATAATCCAGAAATCGTGAGAGTTAACTCATATTTGGTTTTCAATCGACGATTTCAAGTCGATTAAAATAAATTCAAACAAGCGTTTGAAATTATATAAAAATCCAATTGGCTCTCAATCACCCAATCCAACACATATGTGTAATCGTCCATACAATCTCAATGCTTTTTGTTTCGTCAAATTATGATTTTATATGAATAGAATACATGCGTTACAACATTTTAAGCGAACTAAAATAGTTTGTTAAATCACTAATGATGTCATTAGTGATTATTACCTAGGTTAGCCTAAATAATCATGGTCGATCAACAACCCAGTATGAACTTCACATCGTTACCTCCCTCTTCCATTGATCATCCTTGCTCAGCTTAGCCTAGGGCTCACTAGAGACCACTACCGCCGTGCCCTCATCATCACCGGCCTCTACTACTCCACCCCAATCAACACCAGTCACCTCTGATTCCCTGTACTCCCCCTTACTACCCCAAAAAATGTAACTCTCCTAATGTAACACCCTACATCCGTTAAGGTCGCTCACAAATGGAATGCCTTAACTTCGGTGGAGAGTTATAGATAAAAGAACAGATAAATTACTAGACAGACAAAATTAAAATAGCGGAAAATAGAACCTTACTTAATTGATAAAATAGTTTGTACAACAATTGTATTCCAATACCAGAATATCTATCTTACAAAATAAAGAAGCATAAAATAACATTTATATTCCCCAGTGTAGCGTGAGCCAGCCACAGCAATGGAAAAGAGAATCCAAGCAAAACTTCGACTAATCTTCAGCTTGGAAAGAAAACTGGGCTAAGTAATAATATTCCCTCCCTGCGAACCTGGGGGAGAATGGAAGACAAGAAAGCGAAAGAAAAAAGAGTTAGACATAAAGTCTGTTAAGTTCAGTAACTTTCAGCATGTGAACAGGTAAAAAGCAAAATGGCATGAATTAACTGAATACAAGTCAATACCATGATGATAGGGTTAACAAGATAACGCAAGATATGATAAGGCAAGATGAAACTGAATGTACTGATAAACTGGATCTACCGACAAGCTGAATACTGATAAACTGAATATGCTTCCATACTTTCTCTGCTTCGCGATTATCCTATTATTCTGGTTTCTATATCTCTGCACCACCTAACTAGTGTCCATCTAGTAATCTGTATAAACTGATAAAACAATAACGTGATCCCAATCCCCAAAATTGTGGTTGTCTTCAGGTGTACATCTATTATTTATTACCTAGATCTAATCTAGGGTTTTCTATCGAACGCTTCCTTGATCCAACCAGGGTTTACGCTACCCAGGGCTACTGGGGTTTATGCTACCTATGGAACATTTCTTGGATTTTTGGGTTTACGCAACCTAGGTCCAACTAGGGATTACGCTACCTATCGAACGACGCCCCTAATCTAGGATACACTACCCAGAGCGGTATATGTTCCTAGACTTTCCCCACTTATGTGTCGTGAAGCGTTATCGCTGTCTAGACGCACATGTCCTCTATATGTGCGACCCGAGTCTCGTGGCAGGGCAAATCAAGAAACACGGAACTCGGTCGGGAGCTTTCAGATATCTACCGATGCAGATGCTAAGGTCTGTTTTTCCAGTGGCTATGGTCCCACTTGACCCCTCCCTCAACTAATGAAAGGCCACTTTTGAAAAAACCGAGAACTATACGCAGGCCCCCTATGCCCCCACTTAACCTATGGCCATCCGCACCCATAACTAGATAGCAAGTATATGGTCTTTTGGAGTTCTCCGCCTTTCCGCAGTATGTATCTCGACTGACTCAAGATGGTAGGTAGACGATGAGTTGCTATCACAGGGTAACTGGTCTCGCCGAATCACACTGGTCCATCCTAGTCTTTAGGTTGCCTTATATTGCAACCAAGGCATACCCTTGGTTCTTCTAACGCAGACCTTAACCTCTGTAAGCCCAGGAGGATCATCTACAGCCTCACAAAGGGATACCAAGAGTACCCTCACGTCCCCTTGAAGTCGCGTGCTTCGTAACCCAGTTCGTTGGAGCCTTCTTTAAGATCAGATGGACGTTCGCTCCTTCTCTTGTTCTACTGAGGTTTACTACTTAGTTACCTTAACTAAGGTTTACTACTTATTTTCCCGAATCATCGTTTTCTTAACTAGGGTTTACAACATAGTCCTTTTAACTAAGGTTTACCACTTAGTTTCCTGAATCGTTAACTTTCTTAACTAAGGTTTACAACTTAGTCTTCTTAACTAAGGTTTATTACTTAGTTCTCCTTCTCGTTATTTACTTAGCTCTCTTTAAATAAGGTTTATCACTCTGGTTAAGTGTTGGCTTTCTTGTGTTTAACTTAACCCTACCCATTCATCATACTACACTGGTTAAGTGCTTTCTATTAACTTAACCTTATCCATTCATCTTGTTATATTGGTTAAGTGTTCCTCAATAACCTTGTTCATTTATCATGTTATAACGGCTAAGTGTTCTAAGTTTACTTAACTCCACCTTCTAGTCTAGTTACCAGGTTATGATGGTTAAGTGTTCTAGTTTTTCTTAACCCTACAACCTTGTCTAGCTAACATGTTATAACGGTTAAATATTTACTTAACCTTACCCACTTGTCTAGTTAACATGTTATAATGGTTAAGTGTTTCCTTAATTACTCGACCTTACTATTCTAACCTGATTTTTCAGAGCTTTAATTAATTAATTAATTAATTAATTAAAGCGCCAACCACTCACATTAGACAGATATTGTTGTGGTTACTGGATGTGCCGGTTGGTTCCGGGCAGGTTTACACCACAACTCAGTCTAACCTCGGGTCTTTCTGGGCTTGATGCACTAACCACCCACATTAGATAGGTATTGTTGTGGTCACTGGATGTGCCGGTCGGTTCCGGGCAGGTTTACACCACAACTCAATCTAACCTCGGGTTAGGCGTATTCGTCTTTTGCAAATTTACATATTTATCCTTTTTGTCTATATGTAAATTGCTAACAACTCTTTTAAACAAATTTGGCCTATATCATATTCATTTGTCATGCCCACTAACATACCTATATTCTAGGCCCAAATCTTGATTTACCTATCATTTAACCCAACCTGCAGTTTTATGCCAATTTAGATCTAGTATTCCCATTTACAGTTCATGTCAAAACTAGATTTGATACTCTAGTTTACAATTTATGCCTAAAGCATGGGTTACTAGCCAATACTAGATTCAATATACCAAATTACATCTTCTATAATTCACGTCAAATTGCTCCAATTTGCATCTAATAGTCATGTTATAATACATGCTCTAAATTATGCCAAATAATATAGATTTCATGTTATACCCAAATAACCCTGCATTCATAACGTACGTATACCATGATTTCACAAGTTTTCTAAATAGTCATGAAATGAAACAAAAAAGGGAATAGAGGATAAACATGAGAATTAACATAAAAGAATAGGCATGCAAAAGCGAGCCAGATACAAGGATAATGGATCCAATGGTTTTGGTGTACATAATAGCGAATAGGAATTAACTAAGCAAGTCACACCTTAGGTATGAGATCCAACAAAATGCCAGTTCGGTGTACAACATGGTTTGTAACTATAGTGTTATGGGCATAAACGATTAACCATAATAGTCTTAGGCAATTTACCACAATAGTCATAGTCATGGTCATAGGTAGAAATCTAATAGTTATGATTTATAGGCGATTAACCACAATAGTCATGGATAATTAACCAAAATAGTCCTAGGCAATTATCCTAAATAGTCATAGGCAATTAACTGTAATAATTACAAAGTCATGGTCATAGACAATAGTCTTATGTTCATAATCATAGGCAATAATCTCATAGTCATGAATCATTGTCGTACGCAATGGTCTTATGTTCATAGTCCTAGGCATAGGCATCGTCTCATCGGTAATTGACCACAATAGTTCTGAATTAGATCCAAGGGCGTATACAAGCACAGATTCAAATGAAAAGACCAGGCATATTCTTATATTCATTTAATTTCATGCCACCAATAGATCTAGACGTTCAAATCTAAAAAGTAACTGACTTACACTGATCGGTTTCAGAAAAGGATAATCAGACAGTGTTGGTGTTTTGTTATGATTTGCATGACGTTGCTCGCAACCGTTGAATTAGCCTTTGATTATTTTCCTAAAGCTTTGATCTTGATTTGAATCTCCAATTTGAAGAAGAATTATAACTTATTTTAGTGGAGAATTGGATTTATTTTGATGGTGGAGGTTAGAATAGAGAGAAGCAGCATGTAGATGCCTAAGAGAATTTGTGTGAATTTAGGTTGAGTACCAGGTTGTATATATAGGATTTCAATTTGATTAGAGCAGCTAGATTAACCCTAGAATTACCCACAACCATCAGATCAGTTCAGAGCTATCCAGAAGGCCCAGGTGATTCATCACGAACCAGAAAATGGTCCAGACCTGACCAGGTCGACCCCCTGGTCGACCCCAAGGTCGACCCCCTGGTCGAACTGGGTACCCAGGTCGACCCCCTGGTTGAAATGGGTCCTGGGCGGGAATTTTGCCGCCCAGCCCAGTTTGGGCCTGTTTTCGAATTTTGAACTGAATTTTGAGCTGTTTGAATTTTTAAATGAATTCTGAAACTTTCGGAGGTCAAAACTTCTCCTTACGGAGTCCGATTTATGCAAACTCAGACTCTATCTCAAGCAGAATTTCGAGACGAACGCAATTGCGTAACCCGTTTCCCTAAATTCTTCTTCTAAAGTTTAATTATACTTTAATTTGTGAAACTTAATGTTACAGAATTACGGGGTGTTACATTCTCCCCCTCTTAAAAGGATTTCGTCCCCGAAGTCTTCAAGTTAGGAAGAATGTGCCCTACCATCCAATCACCCATCTACTCAACCATTCAATCACAGGCATTCATTGTCCTTAAAAATATTTTTAATGCTTTCATGTTCATATGCATAGTGTGTGTGTATATGTCTTTATCTAATGCAAAATCAGGCGGTCTACTGAATCAGTTGACCTCCTTAATGCAAATTATGTAAGTGCCATGCATCCAATCATGTATGCAAGCATCCCTAGTTATGTAAATACTACATGTGTGCATAGCCATTCATCCGTATGCGACATCCATATGATAACATATCAAGTTAAGTCCGTTAAGCAAATACATATATGCGAATGCAATATGAAAGTGACTGAGTCGTTCTAGCGCCTATGGTGTGTATATACATCCACGGGCAACCATTTGCAACCATCAATCATAACTTGTTTCAAATACATGTTTACATCCATTGGCTTCTACCTAAGGATCGATGATACGTCCTAGAGGATATACCTTAAAAGCTAGAAAGTATGCATAAAATTCCTAGAAAAAGATATCAAGGATGTACCTTTAAGAAAAAGGGTATGATGCGTGTATCTAGCCTTCAGTCTTCTAAGTCGCATCTTCTTGAGCTTCACTATTCTGTACCTTATCTAATTAATCTTCACGATTGCGAAGCTTCTTGACCTCCATTTCCAAAACTTTCATTGATCGGATAGCTGGCTTTTCATTGTTAACTGGATACATGCGGAAGTCTATCCCGCGTTTTAGGGGTAAACTCCTAACCTAATCAAAAATATCTATGTGCTCATGGACTACTCTAACGGATTGCAAATCGTCGATAAATGCATTAAGCGATTCTAGCTAGCTAAGCCTAACTTATTCTTTACACGAAATCTCGAGGGTATTTCCAAGGCAAGTCAAAAGTCTAACTACCCTCCTTTCAGAATTACTAGCCAACCAACCCATGCCTAGGATCAACTCATAGCCCATGGAACCAAAAACATAAGCATAATGCTTAAACTCAACATTTAATATAGTTATTCTCAAATCCTTACAAACCAAAGGTAAACGAGCCGAACCACCAATTGGATTTGAGACACTAATGGGATCTTCTACTATACAAGTACTAAGGTGCAGAGACTCAACTATAGAAGTAGATATGAACAAATGCGAAGCGCTAAGATCAAAAGCGTACTAATTGGTTGATCAAAACGAAAAGCTAAACTTTTCCAACAGACTTTTACTATCTCTCTCTCAGGTATTCTGGTGGCGAAAGCATGTACTCGCCCTTCTGAAAATCCTGTCCCTCATCCTTTCCCTTGTCCTTGATTATTTGCCCTATTATACCATGGAAAAGATAATTCCTCTCGTCTTAGGTATTATAATTCCTTCTTTCTTCGTGAGTCGAGTTTATATCCATGAATTTCTCATCCTTGCGTTGAGCTCCCTAGCCAAACTCCCTCATCCTCATCTTTACCATCCCTGTGTAATCATATTGACAAGTTTCTCAAAAGTTGCCTCCATCGCACGGAAAACCCTTCAAAGCTTGAAAGAAAACAAGCTGCAAGTGAAACTACTATGGCTATAGATGTAAGTCGGTCACTACTTTGCCCTTCGATAGGTATCGTAGTCTTATCAGGCCTACGGAACCGTGCCGTGACGAGGGTACCTCCCAGAAAGCCAGGAGCCCCGAAGACTCAAGAAAGAAGGGGACAAGAATTCAAATAGAGGATCTAAAGATAGTGCATATGGCTTTTGGGGAATATGACTTTAAAACAAAACTTTTATTTTAAAAATGCTTCTTTTTAAACCGTTGAAAATATTTTTTCAAATCTTTTATCTGATCCGATAACCTTCAGCTCTGATACCACGTGTAACAACCCACATCCATTAAGGTCACTCACAAAGGGAATGCCTTAACTTTGGTGGAGAGTTATAGGTAAAAGACACAGACAAATTACCAGACAGACAAAATTAAAACAGCGGAAAATAGAGCATTACTTTATTGATAAAATAGTTTGTACAACAATTATTTTCCAATACCAGAATATGTGTCTTACAGAATAAAGAAGCATAAAATAACATTTATATTCCCCAATGTAGTGTGATCCAGCCATAGCAATGGAAAAGAGAATCCAAGAAAAACTTCGACTAATCTTCAGCTTAGAAAGAAAACTGGGCTAAGTAGTAATATTCCCTCCCTGCGAACCTGGTGGGGCGGAACGGAAGACAAGAAAGCGAAAGAAAACAGAGTCAGACATAAAGTCTGGTAATTTCAGTAACTTTCAGCATGAGAACAGGTAAAAAGCAACATGGCATGAATTAACTGAATACAAGACAATACCATGATGATAGGGTTAACAAGATAACGCAAGCTATGCTAAGGCAAGATAAAACTGAATGTACTGATAAACTGGATCTACCGACAAGCTGAATATACTGATAAACTGAATATGCTTCCATACTTTCTCTGCTTCGCGATTACCCTATTATTCTGGTTTCTATATCTCTGCACCACTTAACTAGTGTCTAACTAGTAACCTGTATAAACTGATACAACAATAACGTGATCCCAATCCCCGAAATTGTGGTTGTTTTCAGGTGTACATCTATTAATTATTACCTAGATCTAATCTAGGGTTTTCTATCGAACGCTTCCTAGATCCAACCAGGGTTTACGCTACCCAGGGCTACTGGGGTTTATGCTACCTATTGAACATTTCTCGGATTTTTGGGTTTACGCGACCTAGGTCCAACTAAGGATTACGCTACCTATCGAACGGGGCCCCTTATCTAGGACACACTACCCAGAGTGGTATATGTTCCTAGACTTTCCCCATGTATGTGTCGTGAATCGTTATCGCTGACTAGATGCACATGTCCTCTGTATGTGCGACCCGAGACTCGTGGCAGGGCAAATCAAGAAACACCGAACTCGGTCGGGAGCTTTCAGATATCTGCCGATGCAGATGCTAAGCTTTGTTTTTTCCAGTGGCTATGGTCCCACTTGACCCCTCCCTCAACTAATGAAAGGAAACCCTTGAAAAAAATGAGAACTCTACGTAGGCCCCCTATGCCCCCACTTAACCTATGGCCCTCCGCACCCATAACTAGATAGCAAGTATATGGTCTTTTGGAGTTCTCCGCCATTCGGCTGTACGTATCTCGACTGACTCAAGATGGTAGGTAGACGACGAGTTGCTATCACCGGGCCACTGGCCTCGCCGAATCACGCTGGTCCATCTTAGTCATTAGGTTGCCTTATATTGCAACCAAGGCATACCCTTAGTTCTTCTAACACAGACCTTAACCTCTGTGAGCCTAGGAGGATCATCTGCAGCCTCACAGAGGGATACTAAGAGTACCCTCACGTCTCTTTGAAGTCGTGTGCTTCATAACACAGTTCGTTGGAGCCTTCTTTAAGATCAGATGGACGTTCGTTCCTTCTCGTGTTCTACTGAGGTTTACTACTTAGTTCCCTTAACTAAGGTTTACTACATAGTTTCCTGAATTGTCGTTTTCTTAACTAAGGTTTACAGCTTAGTCCTTTTAACTAAGGTTTACCACTTAGTATCCTGAATCGCAAACTTTTTTAACTAAGGTTTACAACTTAGTCTTCTTAACTAAGGTTTATTACTTAGTTCTCCTTCTCTTTATTTACTTAGCTCTCTTTAACTAGGGTTTATCACTCTGGTTAAGTGTTGGCTTTCTTGTGTTTAACTTAACCCTACCCATTCATCGTACTACACTGGTTAAGTGCTTTCTATTAACTTAACCTTAGCCACACATCTTGTTATATTGGTTAAGTGTTCCATATTAACCTTGTTCATTTATCATGTTATAATGGCTAAGTGTTCTAAGTTTTCTTAACTTCACCTTCTAATCTAGTTAACAGGTTACGATGGTTAAGTGTTCTAGTTTTGCTTAACCCTACCACCTTGTCCAGCTAACATGTTATAACGGTTAAATATTGACTTGACCTTACCCACTTATCTAGTTAACATGTTATAATGGTTAAGTGTTTCCTTAATTACTCGACCTTGCTATTCTAACCTAATTGTTCATGAGCTTTAATTAATTAATTAGTTAATTAAAGCACCAACCACTCACATTAGACATATATTGTTGTGGTTACTGGATGTGCCAGTTGGTTCCGGGCAGGTTTACACCACAACTCAGTCTAACCTCGGGTCTTTCTGGGCTTGATGCACTAACCACCCACATTAGACAGGTATTGTTGTGGTCATTGGATGTGCCGGTCGGTTCCGGGTAGGTTTACACCACAACTCAGTCTAACCTCGGATTAGGCGTATTCGTCTTTTGCAAATTTACATATTTATCCTTTTTTCTATATGTAAATTGCTAACAACTCTTTTAAACAAATTTGGCCTATATCATATTCATTTGTCATGCCCACTAACATACCTGTATTCTAGGCCCAATCTTGATTTACCTATCATTTAACCCAACCTGCAGTTTTATGCCAATTTAGATCTAGTATTCTCATTTACAGTTCATGTCAAAACTAGATTTGATACTCTAGTTTATAATTTATTCCTAAAGCTTAGGTTACTATCCAATACTAGATTCAATATATCAAATTACATCTTCTATAATTCACATCAAATTACCCAATTTGCATCTTATAGTCATGTTATAATACATGCTCTAAATTATGCCAAATAATATAGATTTCATGTTATAACCAAATAACCCCGCATTCATAACGTACGTATACCATGATTTCACAAGTTTTCTAAATACTCATGAAATGAAACTAAAAAGGGAATAGAGGATAAACATGAGAATTGACATAAAAGAATAGGCATGCAAAAGCGAGCCAAATACAAGGATAATGGATCCAATGGTTTTGGTGTACATAATAGCGAATAGGAATAAACTAAGCAAGTCACACCCAAGGTATGAGATCCAACAAAATGCCAGTTCGGTATACAACATGGTTTGTAGCTATAGTTTTGTGGGCATAAACAATTAACCATAATAGTCTTAGGCAATTAACCACAATAGTCATAGTCATGGTCATAGGTAGAAATCTCATAGTTATGAATCATATTCGATTAACCACAATAGTCATGGATAATTAACCAAAATAGTCCTAGGCAATTATCCTAAATAGTCATAGGCAATTATCTGTAATAATTTCAAAGTCATGGTCATAGACAATAGTCTTATGTTCATAATCATAGGTAATAATCTCATAGTCTTAAATCATGGTCATAGGCAATGGTCTTATGTTCATAGTCATAGGCATAAGCATCGTCTCATCTGTAATTAACCACAATAGTTCTGAATTAGATCCAAGGGCATATACAAGCACAGATTCAAATGAAAAGACCAGGCATATTCTTATATTCATTTAATTTCATGCGACAAATAGATCTAGACGTTCAAATCTAAAAAGTAACTGACTTACATTGATCGGTTTCAGAAAAGGATAATCAGATAGTGTTGGTGATTTGCTATGATTTGCATGACGTTGCTCGCAACCGTTGAATTAGCCTTTGATTCTTTTCTTAAAGCTTTGATCTGGATTTGAATCTCCAATTTGAAGAAGAATTATAACTTATTTTAGTGGAGAATTGGATTTATTTTAATGGTGGAGGTTAGAATAGAGAGAAGCAGCATGTAGATGCCTAAGAGAATTTGTGTGAATTTAGGTTGAGTACTAGGTTGTATATATAGGATTTCAATTTGATTAGAGCCGCTAGATGAACCCTAGAATTACCTACAACCATCAGATCAGTTCAGAGCTATCCAGAAGGCCCAGGTGACTCAGCACGAACCAGAAAATGATCCAGACCTGACCAGGTCGACCCTTTGGTCGACCTGGGTTCCTAGGTCGACCCCCTGGTCGACCTGGGTCCTGGGCGGGAATTTTCCCGCCCAGCCCAGTTTGGGCCAGTTTCTGAATTTTGAACTGAATTTTGAGTTGTTTGAATTTTTAAATTGAATTCTGAAACTTCCGGAGGTCATAACTTCTCCATACAGAGTCCGATTTACGCATACTCATACTCTATCTCAAGCCGAATTTCGAGACGAAAACAAAGGCATAACCCATTTCCCTAAATTCTTCTTCTAAAATTTAATTATACTTTAATTTGTGAAACTTAATGATATAGAATTATGGGGTGTTACACCCAACTCTGTTCATCTCTGTCTTACGGCCACCACAGGCCACACCTTCTTTCTTTGACCTTCAGAGATGCCAGCCTAAAAGTTGGCCCAATCACCAGAAAATAAGATTTAATGAATTATGTTCAAACCAGAATTTCACTCATCCGAGCATCGAAGACCGTGCAACCTTCACCAAAACCTCGGCCTCCCTTCCGCCTATGATTCTCCGTTGGACCTCATCCACTAAAAACAACCCCAGTGCATGCAATTCAATAAAATACAAAAAATGGTTGTCACGGTTCTTCTTGAAATTCCAGGCCAACACAGTTGGCCGTTGGCCACCAAACTCCGGCCATGAGTCCATCTCACTATCCTCTACAATTTTCCAGTTGGGTCCTTCCTCCAATTCTCCTTTGTTTGAGAAGAAAAATTAAAATCTAAGATGAAGAAGAAAAAGGAAATGGAAACTGTTAATTTAGGGTTAGGGAATTTATGACATTATATAGTGGGATATTTATGTAGTTATTTTATTCAATTATGTTCGCGGCAAGTGTTTTAAGCTCGCAATAGCACATACTTCTTCCGATTGAAATGAAATTTGAAATCCTACAATAACTTAATATTCTGGGCGTGATGGAACTGGTTTCGTTGAATTCAAAGATCCTTTGAAAAATGCTTATTTTAATTTTGAAACGTAAATTGTTACGCATTTATGTTACGAACAATCACATAACAACTTCAATTGATTCGGAACTAGAAATCTTACAATAATTAACCATTACAGATTTTATAAAATTGGTTTCGTCAAAATCCGACATTTGAAAATAGGCTATTTCTATGTGTTAAATTAAAATGATAAAATATAAATTGATTTCAAAATAATCAAATCCATTAATAGCAAATTATTATTATCGTATATATTCAAATAGAATTTATATTAATTGTTAGAATTGTTTTTAAATCCATTTTTAAGTTAGAATCCAATTATTTCTCGTTTTCATATTATGTGTAACACCCCACCTCCGTTAAGGTCACTCACAAAGGGAATGCATTAACTTCAGTGGAGCATCATAAGCATATAGAACAGATAAATTGCAAAAAAGACAAAATTTAAACAACGAAAAAAAATAAAACTTTACTTTATTGATAAATAGTAACTTGGTAAAACGGCTTGTACAAAGATTGTTTTCCAGCACCAATACCCATTACAACAAAGCATCTATCTTGTTTAACAAAATAAAGAAGCATGCAATGACAATGATATTCCCCAATAAACCATGAGCCAACCATAGCTGTGGAAAGGAGAGTCCAAAGCAATACATCGTCTATCTTCGAGCTTGGAAAGAAAACTGAGTTAAGTGGTAATATTTCCTCCCTGTTAACCTGGGCGTGGGGAATGGAAGAAAAGAGAGCAAAACAAAACAGAGTCAGACATAAAGCCTGGTAAGTCCAGTGACTTTCAGTATGTCAATAGGTAAAAACATCATGACATGAATAAACTGGATACTAGCCATAACCAAGATAATAAGCATAGCAAGACAACAAATGATGATCGTTAGATATGACAAGGTAAGATACACTGAATGCGCTTCGGTTCTTTCTCAGATTTCCTATTTTCTCTGCACTACCCAAATAGCATCCTAGCTAGTGTCTTTTATAGAACGATTCGTTTTTCCTAGTAATGTCCCAACTAGTGTCCAATGAAAAAGGATATGTATCCCATACTAGTGTCCTAACTAGTATCCTATGTTATATGGTAAGGTGATCCCAACACCGCAATTGTGGTAGCCTTCAGGTGTACATCTAGTATGAGGATCTTACCTCAATCGGCCTAATTGCCATGAAGATGTTAGATGTACCCTTACTACCCTATCGATCGGCTCCCTACTTGTATTAATTTTCCTTGTGTCTGTGTCAGTCGACCCTCTCTTGCGTGTAGATACCCTGTGTTGGTCCCACCATAAGGTGTATCAATCCCTATGATAGCAACCCGACACGATTCAAGATGCACAGTGTATAACTACTGGTAACTAGTGCCTGCTTTTTCCACTCCGGAGTACGTGCACGCCCATAATCTGTCGGAACCTACACTGACGTACCCCCTGCCACTATTTTGACCGCTTATAATCAGCCCAGTAATCGTGCCTTACCCTGCCTAGTTCAGGGTACCGTGATACATCTATGTGGGTTACTGCTGAAGTTGTAACACCCCGTGTATTCTATAACTGTGAAATTAACAAATTAAAGTATAATTAATTGGAAATCAAAGAACTAAGGGAAACGGGATACGCCATTGCGTTCGTCTCGGAAAAATACGCGAAATAGAGTCCGAGTTTTCGAAAAACGGAGTCCGTATGAAGAAGATATGGCCTTCGGAAGTTTCTAAATCAAGTTTAAGTTCGAATATGGGGCCCAATGGGCCAGGGTGGAAAAACGCCCGCCTGACGCACCCAGGTCGACTGGGCTGTCGACCTGGTCTAACCAGGTCGACAGGGCTGTCGACAGGGCTGTCGACAGGCATGTCGACCTGGTCCAGACCCAGGTCGAGCCCAGTCCAACCTGGCTGGCCTATTCTATGTTGGTCGATTTTCTGTGGTCTGCTTTGTCATTAGGGCTAGGTGGCAGGCTCTAATTGGTCTCTCCTTAGGATGAATGGCTACGATCAATCCAAGCAACATCAATGGTCCTAATCAGTTCATTTCCCCAATAAAAACAACCCTAGACTAACCCTAATCTATTCATTCAAAAATAAGAACAAAGCCGCCATGTTGCTGAGGAACGACTAGGAGTAGCCACCAAATTGGAGAGAGGATTAGGAGGAAAATTCTAAGGCATAAAGCAACCTAATCAAATCAATTCAACAAAGGAACCGCATCTTCAAATCCCTAAATTAGAGGATTCGTCACACCATTGTAAGTAGAGTACTACTTTGGTATGAACAAATAACTGTGATGATTTGTATACTTGGTTGTGGTGATAAATAATTCATAATTTGTGCGTTACTATCGATTTGGAATATTGTATACGTTTGGATATTCTCGAATTATGTTATTCATTATAAAGAACTACATGCGGTAGTTCTATGCAAGTATACGTTTGGAATATTCGCAAATTATGTAATCCATGTTGAAGCTACATGTATGTAGTTGATTGAAATTCATGCAAGTTTGGGGCTTTGCTACTAGGCCATCATAATGTGTATTTTTATACAAACATCATTTTGAGAAGTAATTGGAATAAGTTTGGATTATCATAATCCATATGAAATTATGTTGAAAATTTGGCATCATGTATTAAGCCATGCTTTTGTACTAGAAAACCTATTTGCAAACTTATGAATATGACTAGGCTATGATTGATAATTTGCATAATTGAAATTGTTAACAAGAATTTTATGATGACATATGTGGTACATAGCTAGGTTAGGTTCAAAAATCCCTTTTTGTAAGTTTACATGACTAAAGTAAGAATCATGATTTCATGTTAGAAATATTTATGCCATGGTTATGTGAAAAAATTTAACTATACTTATGCCATGCTTATGTTTGACATTATGCCATGCTTATGTTAGAAATATTTATGCCGTGCTTATGTTTGACAATATGCCTGGAATAAAAATATAGGTTTATGTTGTAGTTAGGCCTATGTATCAATAGTGATATTCTTAACTTAACTACAAGTTTACATGCTTTGATTCATGTCACCTATGCTTTATGACCAAAGTATATGTTACCACTATGCAAGTACACCAGTTTCTATTTTGTATTTCCAACGTCATATTGCAAGTTCATACGCTCACCTTCCCCTTTTTGTGTATGTAATCACGCTTTAAGCCTCCCCTTTTCGCATGGCTAAATTGGGATTTAAAAGGCTAAGCCCAATATATATATATAATAAACGGACGTGTAAAACGGGGGAAAATAACGCTGGGTTAAAATTACTAATGAATGAAAATATAAAATAGAAGGTCCCAAATTCAAGTATGAGTTGGGCCCATGATTTGTGTAACCGTTACACCATTAACTTAATAATGGGCCGCAAATATTTACATATAATAAAATAAAGAAGAAAGACAAAATATGTAAATGTAGAACATACGATGTGTTTAACCCGAGGTTGGATTGAGTTGTGATGTAAACCTGCCCGGAACCGCCCGGCTGTCCAGTAGTCACAACAATACCTATCCAATGTGGGAGGTTAAACATGGAGCCCAATAAGGACCCGAGGTTAGACTGAGTTGTGGCGTAAGACTGCCCGGAACCAACCGGCAACAGGCAGCCACAACAATACCTGTCTAATGTGAGAGGTCAGGGCCTTAATAAGACAATTAAGGCTGAGTCAGGATTGTTAGGATTAAGTGAACTAAAGACTTAATCAAAATGGAACATGCTAAACTAAACGGACTGGTGGGGGTTAGGTTAGGAAACACTAAACCAACTTAGCATGTTGGCTAGAGATAGAAAACCTAGTAACGGGGGACCCTTTTCAGCAGTAACCCTAGAAGGTGTATCAGGATACCCTGAAACTAGGCAGGGTGGGGCACGATTACTGGGCTGATTGTAAGAGGTCAAATCGACGGCGGTGGTGTAGCAGTGTAGGTTCTAACGGAGTGCGGGCGTGCACACACTCCAGCACAGAAAAATAAGGCACTGGACACCAGTAGCATACCTGTGCATTCTAGGATTGTGTCGGGCCGCCTCCATGGGACTTGATACACCCCATGGTGGGACCAGCATAGGTAACTACAACATCGGGGGCCGTAAGACACATGTAACCATGCGAGTAGGAGCCGATCACCATAGAATGGATCACTTCACCCTGATTATGGGGTGCAAATTGGAAACTAGTTTATATGGGTTCAGAGATTAACATGGGGTGCGATAGTATATTCGACCCTTGACAACTTAACCAAGTTTATAGTGCTTGCCCACTTCTTGTTTATACTTATCACACCCAGTTCTTTATTCATAGACAGAATAGTACTAGACTTACTCAGGCTTTATGTCTGACTCTACTTTTCTTTCGTTCCCCCCCCCCCCACCCCAGGTCCACAGGGAGGGAACACAGCAGCTTGACCAGCCTTACCATCCAGCTTGAAGAAGAGAAATGTATTGCTTGGACCTTTTCGTTTGAACTATGGCTTTGGACAATCACTATGGGCTTTTGCAGTTTCTCTATGTTTTATTTATGCTTCTTTAAATAATGTACTCAAGACAGATTATGAAAGGGTTATGTTATGTTTTTGGAAAAAGATGTAAGACAATCATGGTGATGTTGTTGTAACACGTATTTGACTTTATGAAATAAAGTTTGTTGTTTTTCCGCTGTTTACAAATATGTGTTCTTATATCTGTCTTGTATATCTGTGACTTATACTTATAAACCTCCACCAAAATTAGGGCATTCCCTTTGAGAGTGACCCTAACGGAGGTGGGGTGTTTCACTTGGTATCAGAGCATGGGTTTACCAGATAAGATAAAAAGTTTTGAAAAATTATTTTCAAAAAGGAAATTTAAAGAAGCATTTTTAAAAAGAAAAATATTATTTTATTTTAAAAGGCAAAGTCCACTCCCCAAAGCCATAGGTACTATCTCTTATCCTTCGTTTTGAATCTATCCTTTTTGTTTCAGCATGTCCGAAGATCTTAACTTCCCAGAAGGGGTGCCAATACCTGGTTGGTTTAGACGGTTCTTAGAAGCAAGGGCCACTCAGCCAGGTCCTACCGTTCCTCCTCCCCCAGCTGCAGGAAATCATCCAGCTGCAGCGGCACCTTTTCCTCCACCTCCTCCTCGGGGAAACACGTTTGCTAAGATATGTAAAGATTTTAAAGCTATGGGAGGAAAGGATTTCCATGGAACTGAGTCCTTCGTAGCAGCTAGAAATTGGCTGAAAGAAACGGAGGACCTATTCATCATCTTTGAGGTAGAGGATAAACAAAAAGTACAATTGGCGGTATGGCTATTGAAGGGCGAGGCTTCCTACTGGTGGGAAGTCACTAATGCTGAAAGACCAGTGGAGACATGGGAGGACTTTAGGGCAAGGTTTGAGACTAAATTTCTCTCAGATGCGGAAAGAAGTTTGCAACTGGAAAAATTCTTATTTCTTAAGCAAGGGGACAAGACGGTCAGAGAGTATGTGAATCAGTTCGATGAGCTGGCTAGGTTTGGGCTTGACCTAGTCAACACCCCGCACAAGAAGGCTCTCCGTTTCGTCAAAGGGTTGAATGAGCCATTACACAGTTTGGCCATGACCCATATACCCATGGGAGCCACGTATGAAAGATTGGTGCAAATGGCATTGCTGAATGAAGAGGATAAGGGCAAGAAGAAAGAGGGTTTGCAGCCTAAGAAGACTGAGTTTAAGAAGGGCGGGAAAGGCAACAAAGAGAAGAGGAAGTGTAATTTTTGTGGCAAAGTGGGGCACTTAGTTAAGGACTGCCGGAAAAAGAAGGCCAAGGAGAATGGTGGGTGCTTTTCTTGTGGTGAGACAGGCCAGGGGGTAAGGACTGCCCAAAGAAACGTGGACAGGGGCAGAGGGCTGGATCCACCCCAGGGGCACAGGTTCATGTGCTGGAAGCGCCACCTCTGCAACAGCGAGGTATAAATACTTCTGTAGAAAGTGTAGTTTATCTTTATGATCACCCCGTTCGCACTTTATTTGATTCTGGCGCATCACACTCCTTTATCTCGTCTGCTTTAGTAGAATCTCTGCACCTAAAAACTAGTATGGTAGAGGACCCCTTAATTGTTTCAAACCCAATCGGGGGCCCAGCTCATTTGTCTATGATCTGTTTGGGATTGAAAATTTCTATTCTAAGCGTAGAATTTCAATGTAGTGCCTTTGTTTTGGGCTTTTCGGGTTATGGTTTGATTTTGGGTATGGATTGGCTATCCAGTAATGGGGCCATCCTTGATTGTGAGAAAAGGGTTGTTAGGCTCCTAACCCAGCTCGGTAATACTTTGGAAATTTCTTGTAATCCCTCGTATGCGGTTATGCTTAGTTATCTTGAATCACTAGATGCCTCTGTTGAAAATTTGCAATCAGTTAGAGTGGTCCGGGAATATCCGGATGTCTTCGAAGAGGTGAAGGGCTTGCCTCCGAAGCGGGAAATAGACTTCCGCATATATCTTGTAGATAATGCAAAGCCCGTTGCGTTGCCTGTTAGACACATGGCTCCACGAGAAAGGAAAGAGCTCAGTAAACAGATTAAAGAGCTTCTAGAAAAGGGGTTCATTAGGAGGAGTATTTCGGAATGGGGCGCTCCAGTGGTGTTCGCTACAAAGGCGGATGGTTCGCTCCGTCTATGTGTTGACTATAGGGAGCTCAACAAGCTAACGAAAAAGAATAGGCACCCTCTCCCTAGAATTGACGATTTATTTGACCAGCTTGTAGGAGCGTCTGTTTTCTCCCAACTTGATTTAGCGACCGGTTTTCATCAGCTAAGGGTGGCTGAAGATAGCATCGATAAAACGGCGTTCAGAACCCCAGACGGCTTCTTTGAATGGCTTGTCATGCCTTTCGGTTTGACAAATGCACCTGCTTACTTCGTGGACCTGATGAGTAGGGTATTTAGAGATTTCCTCAACAAATTCGTAGTGGTATTCGTAGATGATATCCTTATCTTCTCAAAGAGTGAGGAGGAACATGCTCAGCACTTAAGGGCAATCATGGAAACTTTGCGAGTCCATCAACTAAAAGCCAAGTTCTCCAAATGCCACTTTTGGAGGGAAGAGGTGAGGTTCCTTGGGCACATAGTATCCAAACAAGGGTTAGCAGTGGACCCTGCTAAGGTAGTGGCGGTACAAGATTGGAAGACACCAAGGAATGCAACTGAGGTCCGAAGCTTTCTAGGACTAGCAGGTTTCTATCGAAAGTTTATAAGGGATTTTACAAAAATCTCAGCTCCGCTCACGAAATTGACTAAGAAGAATCTAGTGTTCAATTGGGATTTGGATTGCGAGTTTGCTTTCCAACGACTGAAAAGGGCTCTCACAACAGCCCCAGTTTTGACGCTGCCAGATGGGAGCAAGATGTTCACTGTTTATACGGATGCATGTGGGACAGGGCTAGGCGCCCTCTTAATGCAAGAAGGAAGGGTAGTAGCTTATGGCGGGAGGCAGTTGAACGTACATGAAAAGAACTACCCAACCCACGATCTTGAGTTAGCCGCCATCGTCTTTGCACTCAAGTCTTGGCGACACTATCTCCTAGGTGAGAAGCTCGAACTTTACACTGACCATAAATCGTTGAAATATCTTTTCTCGCAGAAAGATCTTAACTTGAGGCAACAAAGGTGGATGGAGTTTCTTGCCTCGTACGATTTCGAAATCTCCTATACTCCGGGCAAAGGCAACGTAGTGGCAGACGCGTTGAGCCGAAAGAAATTGACCCTAAGCCCATTGTTTGTTGAAAGACAAAGCCTAGAGTTTATAGCCAATTTCGACTTTAGGCCCTCCTCCGATTTTGTACCAGGCCTGCTAGCATCTCTCGAAGTGCGCCCAACTTTAGTGGATTCAGTAGGGACAGCACAACGCGAAGAGCCTCAGCTTGTGGAAATGATGGATAGGCTAATTAGGGGTGAGACTTCAAGTCACCTCAACAGATACTCCATCGACGATAAGGGTTTGCTAAGGTGAGACGGTAGACTATGTGTCCCACAGACAAAAGATTTAGTAAAGAAGGTTCTCGAGGAAGCACATCATTCCAAGATGACGATACACCCAGGCGGAGATAAAATGTACAAAGACATAAAAAGGACTTTCTTCTAGAACGGCATGAAAAAGGACGTGGCAGAATTCGTTTCTAAGTGTATGGTGTGCCAACAGGTTAAGGCGGAACAGAAAAAGCCTAGCGGACTGCTACATCCTCTAGAGGTCCCGCAGTGGAAGTGGGATAGCATCTCAATGGACTTCATCGATGGGCTGCCTAGGTCTAGGAGAGGCAACACTAGCATTTGGGTAATAGTGGATAGGCTTACTAAAAGCGCCCACTTTTTACCTGTCAAAAGTAAAAGAACTGCCTCATCCCTAGCATCACTTTACCTCAAGGAAATTGTTCGACTCCATGGAATACCATCTAGCATTGTTAGTGACCGAGACCCCATCTTCACCAGTGAGTTTTGGCGGAGTCTGCAAGAAGCAGTAGGAACGCAGTTATGCTTGAGCACAGCCTATCATCCCCAAACCGACAGCCAAACAGAGAGAGTGAACAGAGTTTTGGAAGACCTCTTAAGACTATGCGTCCTTGACTTCGGATGGACATGGGAAGACCACCTTCCTTTGGTGGAATTTGCCTACAACAACAGCTATCAAGCAACCATCGGAATGGCGCCCTTCGAAGCTTTATATGGAAGACCGTGCCGATCGCCCACTTGTTGGTGGGAGTCCACGGATAAGCTCATACTTGGACCAGATATGATCCGAGAGACCTCAGAGAAAGTAGACTTAATACGAAGAAGGATGAAGACGGCCCAAGACAGACAAAAGTCCTATGCCGACAAGAGAAGGACCGACCTTGAATTTGAGATTGGAGACAGAGTTTTTCTCAAGGTATCACCGCTAAGAAACGTTGTTCGTTTTGGAACCACAGGAAAACTGGCACCAAGGTTCGTAGGGCCATTCCCTATCATCGAGAAAATTGGGAAAATGGCCTATAGATTAGAGCTACCCGAGAAGTTGGCTGGAGTCCACAACGTTTTTCACGTTTCACATCTTCGAAAATGTCTACATGAGTCCGCTGAAGTGGTAGAGCCAAATATACTCGAAGAGGCCGAAATGGAACGCGAAGCAACCATAAGAAAAATTCCAACCCGCATCTTAGGAACGGAAGTGAAGAAGCTACGCAACCGCGAAGTCAAGCTCGTTAAAGTTCAGTGGAGCGACGCCGAGGGAGACGCGACTTGGGAAACTGAAGCTAGAATACGCACTGCCTACCCTTTTCTGTTCGAGGGTACATCCTTGATCTTTCCTTTTCCTTAAGTTGCGCTTTTATCTATCTTTTTAGGTATATCTCCTCGACCTTATCTTTTAGGTAGAAACCTTTTGGATGAAAACATGTAATTGAAACATGTTATGGATGATGGTTGCAAGTGGTTGCAAGTGATTGCTAGTGGTTGCTCGTGGTTGCGTATACACACACAATCTAGGTTTTAGATCGGCTCAGTCACTTCATATTGCATATGCATATATGTTTGCATTCGTATATGGTTGAACATGAATGTGTTGTCATATGGATGTTGCATTTGGATTGAATGATTGTGCACTCATGTAGAATCAAGAATAAGAAAATTTGCATACATAATGGATTCATGGCACTTACATAATTCGCATTAAGGAGGTCAACTGAATCAGTAGACCGCCTGATTTTGCATTAGATAAGTTCATGTACACACACACTTCGCATATGATCATGAAGCATTAGAAGTCTTTTAAGGACAATGGATGCTCGTGTTTGATGGATGAGTAGATGGACGATTGGATGTTAGGACATACATTCCTCCTAACTTGAAGATTTCGGGGACGAAATCCTTTTAAGTGGGGGAGAATGTAACACCCCGTGTATTCTATAACTGTGAAATTAACAAATTAAAGTATAATTAATTGGAAATCAAAGAACTAAGGGAAACGGGATACGCCATTGCGTTCGTCTCGGAAAAATACGCGAAATAGAGTCCGAGTTTTCGAAAAACGGAGTCCGTATGAAGAAGATATGGCCTTCGGAAGTTTCTAAATCAAGTTTAAGTTCGAATATGGGGCCCAATGGGCCAGGGTGGAAAAACGCCCGCCTGACGCACCCAGGTCGACTGGGCTGTCGACCTGGTCTAACCAGGTCGACAGGGCTGTCGACAGGCATGTCGACCTGGTCCAGACCCAGGTCGAGCCTAGTCCAACCTGGCTGGCCTATTCTATGTTGGTCGATTTTCTGTGGTCTGCTTTGTCATTAGGGCTAGGTGGCAGGCTCTAATTGGTCTCTCCTTAGGATGAATGGCTACGATCAATCCAAGCAACATCAATGGTCCTAATCAGTTCATATCCCCAATAAAAACAACCCTAGACTAACCCTAATCTATTCATTCAAAAATAAGAACAAAGCCGCCATGTTGCTGAGGAACGACTAGGAGTAGCCACCAAATTGGAGAGAGGATTAGGAGGAAAATTCTAAGGCATAAAGCAACCTAATCAAATCAATTCAACAAAGGAACCGCATCTTCAAATCCCTAAATTAGAGGATTCGTCACACCATTGTAAGTAGAGTACTACTTTGGTATGAACAAATAACTGTGATGATTTGTATACTTGGTTGTGGTGATAAATAATTCATAATTTGTGCGTTACTATCGATTTGGAATATTGTATACGTTTGGATATTCTCGAATTATGTTATTCATTATAAAGAACTACATGCGGTAGTTCTATGCAAGTATACGTTTGGAATATTCGCAAATTATGTAATCCATGTTGAAGCTACATGTATGTAGTTGATTGAAATTCATGCAAGTTTGGGGCTTTGCTACTAGGCCATCATAATGTGTATTTTTATACAAACATCATTTTGAGAAGTAATTGGAATAAGTTTGGATTATCATAATCCATATGAAATTATGTTGAAAATTTGGCATCATGTATTAAGCCATGCTTTTGTACTAGAAAACCTATTTGCAAACTTATGAATATGACTAGGCTATGATTGATAATTTGCATAATTGAAATTGTTAACAAGAATTTTATGATGACATATGTGGTACATAGCTAGGTTAGGTTCAAAAATCCCTTTTTGTAAGTTTACATGACTAAAGTAAGAATCATGATTTCATGTTAGAAATATTTATGCCATGGTTATGTGAACAAATTTAACTATACTTATGCCATGCTTATGTTTGACATTATGCCATGCTTATGTTTGACATTATGCCATGCTTATGTTAGAAATATTTATGCCGTGCTTATGTTTGACATAATGCCTGGAATAAAAATATAGGTTTATGTTGTAGTTAGGCCTATGTGTCAATAGTGATATTCTTAACTTAACTACAAGTTTACATGCTTTGATTCATGTCACCTATGCTTTATGACCAAAGTATATGTTACCACTATGCAAGTACACCAGTTTCTATTTTGTATTTCCAACGTCATATTGCAAGTTCATACGCTCACCTTCCCCTTTTTGTGTATGTAATCACGCTTTAAGCCTCCCCTTTTCGCATGGCTAAATTGGGCTTTAAAAGGCTAAGCCCAATATATATATAATAAACGGACGTGTAAAACGGGGGAAAATAACGTTGGGTTAAAATTACTAATGAATGAAAATATAAAATAGAAGGGCCCAAATTCAAGTATGAGTTGGGCCCATGATTGGTGTAACCTTTACACCATTAACTTAATAATGGGCCGCAAATATTTACATATAATAAAATAAAGAAGAAAGACAAAATATGTAAATGTAGAACATACGATGTGTTTAACCCGAGGTTGGATTGAGTTGTGATGTAAACCTGCCCGGAACCGCCCGGCTGTCCAGTAGTCACAACAATACCTATCCAATGTGGGAGGTTAAACATGGAGCCCAATAAGGACCCGAGGTTAGACTGAGTTGTGGCGTAAGACTGCCCGGAACCAACCGGCAACAGGCAGCCACAACAATACCTGTCTAATGTGAGAGGTCAGGGCCTTAATAAGACAATTAAGGCTGAGTCAGGATTGTTAGGATTAAGTGAACTAAAGACTTAATCAAAATGGAACATGCTAAACTAAACGGACTGGTGGGGGTTAGGTTAGGAAACACTTAACCAACTTAGCATGTTGGCTAGAGATAGAAAACCTAGTAACGGGGGACCCTTTTCAGCAGTAACCCTAGAAGGTGTATCAGGATACCCTGAAACTAGGCAGGGTGGGGCACGATTACTGGGCTGATTGTAAGAGGTCAAATCGACGGCGGTGGTGTAGCAGTGTAGGTTCTAACGGAGTGCGGGCGTGCACACACTCCGGCGCAGAAAAATAAGGCACTGGACACCAGTAGCATACCTGTGCATTCTAGGATTGTGTCGGGCCGCCTCCATGGGACTTGATACACCCCATGGTGGGACCAGCATAGGTAACTACAACATCGGGGGCCGTAAGACACATGTAACCATGCGAGTAGGAGCCGATCACCATAGAATGGATCACTTCACCCTGATTATGGGGTGCAAATTGGAAACTAGTTTATATGGGTTCAGAGATTAACATGGGGTGCGATAGTATATTCGACCCTTGACAACTTAACCAAGTTTATAGTGCTTGCCCACTTCTTGTTTATACTTATCACACCCAGTTCTTTATTCATAGACAGAATAGTACTAGACTTACTCAGGCTTTATGTCTGACTCTACTTTTCTTTCGTCTTCTTTTCTTCCGTTTCCCCCCCCCCCAGGTCCACAGGGAGGGAACACAGCAGCTTGACCAGCCTTACCATCCAGCTTGAAGAAGAGAAATGTATTGCTTGAACCTTTTCGTTTGAACTATGGCTTTGGACAATCACTATGGGCTTTTGCAGTTTCTCTATGTTTTATTTATGCTTCTTTAAATAATGTACTCAAGACAGATTATGAAAGGGTTATGTTATGTTTTTGGAAAAAGATGTAAGACAATCATGGTGATGTTGTTGTAACACGTATTTGACTTTATGAAATAAAGTTTGTTGTTTTTCCGCTGTTTACAAATATGTGTTCTTATATCTGTCTTGTATATCTGTGACTTATACTTATAAACCTCCACCAAAATTAGGGCATTCCCTTTGAGAGTGACCCTAACGGAGGTGGGGTGTTTCAGAAGTGGTCCCCGTTACTAGGGTTTCCCAGGGTCTATTTGTATACCCCCCAAATTGGCTAAGTGTTATCCATCCATTCAAGTTAACTTAACCCACCCACACGTCATTTCATGTTGGTTAAGTTTTTCTTATTAACTTAACCGTTCTCATTCATCATGTTAAAATTGGTTAAGTGTTTTCTATTAATTTAACCCTGTTCATTCATCATATTATATTGGTTAAGTGTTTCCCCTTAGCTTAACCCCACTCGTTCATCATGTTATATTGGTTAAGTGTTGCCCCCTTGTGTTAACTTAACCCTACCACAAGTCATGTTACATTGGTTAAGTGTTTCCCTCTTGTGTTACTTAACCCTACCACTTGTCATGTTACATTGGTTAAGCGTTGCCCTATCACACATCATGTTATATTAGTTAAGTGTTGCCCTCTTGTGTTAACCCTACCATTCTTAGCATGTCCGTTCATTAGCATTAATTCATTCATTAATTCCTCAACCTCTCACATTAGAACTGTTGTTTGCGGTTGCTGGATGTGCCGGGCGGTTCCGGGCAGACTTCTACCGTAAATTCATTCTAACCTCGGGTTTTGGGCTTAATGCGCTAACCTCTCACATTAGATCTATATTGTTGCGGTCACTGGATGTGCCGGGCAGTTCCGAGCATCTTACACTGCAACTCAATCTAACCTCGGGTTAGGCACATTCATCTTTAGCCAATTTACATATATATTGTACATGTCCAAGTCTAGATTTTATATGCCAATTATCCCAAATTCACCAAACTAGACATGTTCCAATTCCCAAGTTATGCCCAACAAATTCAATTACAAGTTATTACTCAAAATAGATTACACCCAGTCTTCCCAAATTTGCAATAATAGTCATGCCCCAAAATCGCAATATACGTTATGCTTGGCGTCCCAACCAATAGTTATGCCCAATCTAGATTTAATATTCCAATTTACAGTTTTCGCCCAATCTAGATTTAATATTCCAATTTACAGTTTTCGCCCAATCTAGATTTAATATTTCAATTTACCCCAAGTTCGCAACATTTACATTTATACCCCAAATCACAAGTTACAAATTATGTCCAACAATTGCACCGAATATGTTATGCCCAATTATTTCACCGAATACATTGTGCCCAATGTTTACCCAAAATATTCCCCGTATTCCAATCGTTCTTATTTCGCGATTTCAGCCTAGGTTCGAAGGTAAACCAGGCTCATAAAAGAAAAAGGAAATAGGGGAAGAGAGAGAAGGATCATAAAATAAGAATAGGCATAAAAATAGGCATGTAACAGCAGACCTAATACAAGAGATTTAGATCCAACAAAGATAGATTCTTGAATAAACTGATACAATCATTATCGCAGACATAAGAATATCATCACGAACCAAAGAGGATTATAAACCTGATGTACAACAAAGATAGGCCTGATTTAATCAATAAAAGCAACCTCTAAGGCATGTAAAGAGATAGATTCAATGGAAGGATAGGGATAAATCTGAAAAGATTATCTTACAATCAGGCATAGACTTCGATTCATTTTATTACATGTCAAGATTACAATTAGATATTCAAATCTGAAAATAACATGAACTTACATTGCTAGGATTAAGAAAAGATAATTGAATCGTTGTTGTTGTAGAAAAACTAATCTTCTAATTTGATTTGAGGCTCTCTAATTTTCTTCTTGAATTTAGGTTAAAGAATGATGGCTAGGCTAGTTTGGGGAAGAACAGCATGACGACGCCATAGCCTTTGAGCAATAGAATTAGGGTTGAGTTATGAGTGTATTTATAGATGTCTAGGATTATTAAGAGCCTTTAGATCAACCTAGGGTCCATCCAAACCATTCAGTATAAGAGAATGCGTCATCAGGCCAATTAGAAGTCGCCACGTAGCCCTACGACTCAGAAATTCGTCACTGCCTCGTCAGCCAGATACAAAACGAAGTATTTCACCCAGATCTGGGGGGAGTCGACACCCCTATGGGGGGGTCGACCCCTATGTCGACACCCCTTAAGGGGGGTTGACACCCTCTGGCGGGAATTTTCCCGCCCAGCCAGTTTTTGGCTGATTTTGAATTTCAAACCCATTTTTGACTTTCTGGACCTATTTCTGAAGTACTGAACCCAATATATATATATATATATATATATATATATATATATATTCTCCCCTACACGTATACAAACTTCTAAGGCTTATAACTTCTTTATACAGTGTCCGATTTACGCAAACTCGGACTCTATTTCAAGTAGAATTCTGAGATGAACGTAATAGCATAACCCATTTCTCTTAATTCCCAATTTTAAAATTAAGTATTCATTAATTCGTTACTTTAATATTCACAGAAAATACGGTGCGTTATATTCTCCCCTCCTTTAAAGGATTTCGTCCCCGGAATCTCTAAGTTAAGAAGAATGTATCCTAACATCCAACATCCATCAACTCAACCATCAATCACAGGCATTCATTGTTCCTAAAAATATTTCTAATGCTTTCATGATCATATGCATAGTGTGTGTACATGCCCTTATCTAATGCAAAATCAGGCGGTCTACTGATTCAGTTGACCTCCTTAATGCAAATTATGTCAGTGCTATGAGTCCATCATGTATGGAATTACTTCTAATCGTATTTTATAACTTCTACATGAGTGCTCAATCATTCATACAAAAGCAACATCCATATGATAACACATCAAGTTTCAATCCATATACAAATACATATATGCATATGCAATATGAAAGTGATTGAGGCGATCTAGTGCGTAATGTGTGTGTATATGCATCCATGAGCAACCACTAGCAAACACTTACATCCACTTGCATCCACCAAACATAACATGTCTCAAACACATGTTTACATCCATTGGCTTCTATCTAAGGATCGAGGATAGGACCGAGAGGATATACTTCAAAGATAAAGACTAGCATGCAAATAAACTTTACAGAAAAAGAGAGATCAAGGATATACCCTTAAAAAATGTATGATGCACGTATCTAGTCTTCAACCTTCTAAGTCGCATCTTCTTGAGCTTCACCCCATTGTGCTCTGGATGTCTTAACTTCACGATTGCGTGGCTTCTTAATTTCTGTTTCCAAAATATGAGTTGGAACTCATTTCACTGTCGCCTCTCATTCCACCCCTTCTCCTTCTAATATACTCGGCACTACAACTTCTGCTGTGTCATGCTAAAAAGGTCTTCCAAAAGGCCTTCCAAAATTCACTAGATGGTATTCCATGTGGAACAACTATCTCTTGAAAATAAATAGATGCTAACCATATTACCAGGTGTAGTTATTAAGGTGATTAGAGGTCTCTTCTCTACTTAACTTATCCATTGCGTCGACTATCTAAGAGTCTTTTCTTTGTGAAGTCCCTATTTGATCCAAAAGCGTAGGTCTTACTCCTAGCGACGCAAACTACTAACTTAACCGAAGGTTTTAAAATCAAAGGTTGATATATATTCTGGACTTTTCCTTTTCACATAAAGAGGACTTGAAGTCAACCTTTTTCTTCTCAAGGCATCCGCTACAACCTTACCCTTTCTTCTTACGTCAAAATGGAGTCGAGTCCCGTGCCGCATGCATCCGTGTATACCGTAAACCTTTTACTACTGTAAGGTAAAAGTCAAAACTGGGGTCGTTGTAAGAGCCCTCTTCGATCGTTGGAAAGCGACATCACAATCGATACCCCGAGCAAAGGTTAGATTCTTCTTCGTTAATGCAGTAAGTGGGGCTAATACCTTCGCAAAATTCCTAATGAACTTCCTATATTAGCCGCTAGTCCAAGAAAGCTTCTTACTTCTGTTGCATTCCTTGGGACCTTCCAGTCTTGCACTGCAACTACTTTTGCGGGATCTATTGCTATCCCTTCTTTGGACACCACATGTCCTAGAAACCTTACTTCTTCTCTACAAAAATGACATTTTGGAGAACTTCGCCTTAAGTTGATGTGCTCGAAGTGTATCCATGACTTCTCTTAAATGCAAAGCATGTTCTTCCTCGTCCTTTGAGAAAATCAAGATATCGTCCACGAGGACTACTACAAACTTATTAAGGAACTCCCTAAACACCCTACTCATCAAGTCAACAAAATAAGCAGATGCATTCGTTAAACCGAAAGGCATGACGAGCCACTCAAATAAACCGCTTTTCATGTTACATTAGTTAAGGGTTGCCCTCTTGCGTTACTTAACCCTACCACTTGTCATTTTACATTGGTTAAGCGTTGCCCTATCACACATCATGTTATATTGGTTAAGTGTTGCCCTCTTGTGTTAACTTAACCCTACCATTCTTAGCATGTCCGTTCATTAGCATTAATTCATTCATTAATGCCTCAACCTCTCACATTAGAACTATTGTTTGCGGTTGCTGGATGTGCCGGGCGGTTTCGGGCAGACTTCTACCGCAAACTCATTCTAACCTTGGGTTTTGGGCTTAATGCGCTAACCTCTCACATTAGATCTATATTGTTGCGGTCATTGGATGTGCCGGGCAGTCTTACACCGCAACTCAATCTAACCTCGGGTTAGGCACGTTCATGTTTAGCCAATTTACATATATACTATACATGTCCAAGTCTAGATTTTATATGCTAATTATCCCAAATTCACCAAATTAGACATGTTCCAATTCCCAAGTTATGCCCAACAAATTCAATTACAAGTTATTACTCAAAATAGGTTATACCCAATCTTCCCAAATTTGCAATAATAGTCATGCTCCAAAATCGCAATATACATTATGCTTGGCGTCCCAACCAATAGTTATGCCCAATCTAGATTTAATATTCCAATTTACAGCTTCCGCCCAATCTAGATTTAATATTTCAATTTACGCCAAGTTCGCAACAATAACATTTATACCCCAAATCACAAGTTACAAAATATGTCCAACAATTTCACCGAATATGTCATGCCCAATTATTTCACCGAATACATTGTGCCCAATATTTACCCAAAATATTCCCCGTATCCCAATCGTTCGTATTTCGCGATTTCAGCCTAGATTCGAAGGTAACCTAGGTTCATAAAAGAAAAAGAAATAGGGGAAGAGTGAGAGAAGGAGCATAAAATAGGAATAGGCATAAAAATAGGCATGTAACAACAGACCTAATACAAGAGATTTAGATCCAACAAAGATAGATTCTTGAATATACTGATATAATCATTATCGTGGGCATAAGAATATCATCAGGAACCAAAGAGGATTATAAACCTGATGTACAACAAAGATAGGCCTGATTTAATCAATAAAAATAACCTCTAAGGCATGTAAAGACATAGATTCAATAGAAGGATAGGGATAAATCTGAAAAGATTATCTTACAATCAGGCATAGACTTCGATTCATTTTATTGCATGTCAAGATTACAATCAGGTATTCAAATCTGAAAATAACGTGAACTTACATTTCTAGGATTAAGAAAAGATAAGTGAATCGTCGTTGTTGTAGCAAAACTATTCTTCTAATTTGATTTAAGGCTTTCTAATTTTCTTCTTGAATTTAGGTTGAAGAATGACGGCTCGGCTAGTTTGGGGATGAACAGCATGACAGCGCCATAGCCTTTGAGCAATAGAATTAGGGTTGGGTTATGAGTGTATATATAGATGTCTAGGATTATTAAGAGCCTTTAGATCAATTCATCACTGCCTCGTCAGCCAGATACAAAACGAAGTATTTCACCCAGATTTGGGAGAGGGGGGTCGACACCTTTGTCGACACCCCTATGGGGGGTCGACACCCCTTAAGGGGGGTCGACACCCTCTGGCGGGAGTTTTCCCGCCTAGCCTGTTTTTGGCTGATTTTGAATTTCGAACCCAATTTTGAATTTCTGGACCTATTTCTGAAGTACTGAACCCAATATATATATATATATATATATTCTCCCCTATACGTATACAAACTTCTAAGGCTTATAACTTCTTCATACGGTATCCGATTTACGCAAATTCGGACTCTACTTCAAGTAGAATTCCGAGACGAACGCAATGACATAACCCGTTACGCTATTCCCACTTTTAAAATTAAGTATTCTTTAATTCGTTACTTTAATATTCACAGAAAATATGGTGTGTTACATTATGATAATTTGATATATTCGAAATTAAACCGTATGTCGCTTATTTAATCGATAAACTCCATTAAAATCCGTTTATAACCCCAATTCAACATTTAAAACAAAATTTAAAATGTTCAAAGTTAAATGTTAAAATCCGGGTCGTTACATTTCTCCCTGTTAAAGGAATTTCATCTGCAAAATTACTAAGGCAAGAAAAATGCTTTAAACTCATTAATTTTTCAAAAATCAATTTACTTGAAACCTAACACTTCAAATTTTTATAATTTTATTTGCTCACAAAACTTTTAGTTTCCATGCAAATACTTAATTTTTCAATTAAATTGAACACAATTTAAAAATCAACCCTTTAGCTTACAAAAAATTTGGAAATTTTATAACTCCCTAAATTTTCGAATTTTTTTAGCATAGCCTCCCCTGCACAGAAGGGCTTTGGCAATATAACAAGAGAGAAAATACGTATACAAATACCCGCATGGTCGGAAATGACAATTTATAACAGTTCTTATGCATTATTTAATATTTTTAAATGGGCATACCTTATATAATAATTAATAAGCGAGTTCGCTTAATATTTATGCAATCTATGCAAGAAAAATGAGACACACAGCTCCATGTATGTAACGAACCGGGATTTTCGACCCAGAAAATCAATATAAAACCCATGCTAATTATTCAGGTATCGAACATTCCAGATCATTAATAGAAAGAAGTTAGAGGGTAAGAATAAATAAGATAGAAAATTAGAATAGAAGAAGAAGGACACAATCAGAGTAAACACGAATCTCACAGCAGAACGAATAAAATATAATATATAACATAACTTTGCAATATAACAGTGTAATAACATTATCAGAGTACAACACTTACACACAGCGGAAATAACAATAGATATGTAATCCTGAAGCCTCCTGCTTCAAGCTCCTCCAAGTATATCTGTAAAGACCTAAACTACTTGACTGCCCGTACAAATTTGGGCACCCAAGAGTTTAGGGAAAACAAAACAAAATAAACTCTGGGTCAGTCATGGGACTGGTGTGAGTAAACTCAAATCATTTGGTTTAACTTTTCAAAATCCTTTTCAAAAGAAAAGATAATCGTAAGACCAATCCACACATAAACACGGATGGTTTTTACCTTACGATATCCCAAAACAGTTTTGGAAATCAATACTTCTCTGATATTATAATAATGTATAATCACAAGTAATCACAATCTAGCAGAACGCTTGCATCTCACGTTCCACATATATAGTATAAAAACAAAACCACGGCGCTTATTGGAGAATGGATTCCGACTATGACAAGGTAAGGGACCACCTGCCGATAGTGTATCTCTAGAGGCGAATACACTGGGTTCAACAAGAACGTCTTGCAATCCGGCCCACACATGACCGACCAATCATTTCGCTTGAGTGTATCGAATGTATATCACCAACGGTTCGGAGCTACCCACCGTTTCCCAAAAAGGGACAACATAGATAATAGATAAAAGAATGAAATGGATTTTCTCTAGATAGGTGATATACACCCTAATGGGAGCGACCCACTTAGCCATGTTGCCTGCCCGATTTCTGTCATTTCCCGGTTAATGAGGCTTGAGGTCAAAACATATCTTTTAGAATATCTGACCACAATTCACTTTGAATGCCACATCGTCATACCCGTCAAATCACAAATTGATTTCCCCAAAAATACTATGGGTATAAAGCTAAGAGAAATGAATTCCTCCGCCACCAAACTTAAGTACGTTTGAAGAGATCAACTTACGCGATCCATTAGATATACTTTGTCAGACATTCGTCCATTCACGTTTGTCCTGGGACTGGGCAAACCGAAGGCACTCTTCTGTAAACAGGATAGTCCTTGCATAGCTCCGTCTTCAATATTTGATCACAACGCTAACGTCCATACATAGTGGTTTTCAGATAAAAGTCTGATCCCGGTCTCTCTGTATTAACGACGGAAAATTGGTCAAAAACTTCGATAGTCGGTGATTTAACTATCAAAGAAAACAGGTGTGCAAACAACGATATTATATCCAGATGGAAATTCTATTGATCAATCATCAATCAACTCTTATCTCTTTATATTACACTATCATTAATTTATCCATTTTCCATTTCTATATACTCAACGTTTCTTATTTCCTAAATTTAGGAAATATGCGTCATCAAATCATCGGAAAACATTTCCATCTCTGTTCACGTATCACTGTCATTCTAGTATTTTTTTCTCATCAACATTTCATTTTCTATGATTAGAAAATATCTCTGATTATATTTGGAAAATGTTCCAAAATTTATTTATTTGATTTAAACAGATGTTTAAATAAAACATCATTAAGCCAATTTAAACCATTACACTCATTAAATAAATTCCCTAAATCCATCTTCACTATCGAACCTTACCCATCCCTTAGTTAAAAACGAAGCCAATCAAGTTGGGGTATAATTACCTCTCAGACCTTAACTGAACAACATTTCTAACCTCGAAATAGACAAAGTTCACCTTTTTCCTTTAACAACTTCCTTACGTAACTCGGATCCTATTTATGAGTTCCCTTCTTTATTTTAAAACATTAATTTTAACTATAGCGTTAAAATTCCTTTCTTCTTAAATATCCAACTTCAAAATGTAACTTCTATTCCTTAATTTGACTAAATAACTAAACCACTAATTTATAAACAAATAAGTAAATCTTGATTAAACCGGAAAGTAAATATTACTTTCCCGAATTCGATATAATCGAATTCAATGTATAATTCTCTTTTTCGAATAATCTCTATTCGATAGCTCCTTTTCGAATAAACTATATTCGATAACTCTTTCTTCGAATAACTATATTCGATAATCTCTCTTCGAATGATTTACATTCGATTAACTTCCTACGAATGATTTACATTCGATTAATCTCCTTTCGAATAAACTATATTCGATTAACTCCTTAATTTTATTCGAATAAATTATTTTGAATAATTCCTTTGGATTAACTCATTTGGATTAACTCGGTTTGATTAACTCAACTTGACTAACTTACTTGATTAACTCAACTTATTTAACTCTATTTATTTAACTCCTATCTAATAACTAATATTCGATTAATTTATATTCGAATAACTGTGTCTGTTTTAACTTTATTTCGAATGGCTAATATTCAATTTAACACCATTCGCTTGACTCTAGATCGCAGCGATCACAATGGTTATGCCTGATTCCCTCAGGAAACATACGACCGCCATAGGCTATCTGCAGCCCTGCGAATTACGCTAGCAGTCGTACGAAATGGCAACGCATCCTAAATAACTATGTTTGACTAACTCTATCTCAAATAACTATATTCGATCAACTCTAACTGAATAACTAATACTCAATTAATCCCAATTCGATTAACTATGTTTAGTTAACTCTAATTCGATTTGTTCTAACTCTAAACGATTTACTCTAGCTGATTAAATCTAACTGATTAACTCTAACTGATTAACTCCTTTGATTAACTCTACGCTTATTCAGTTTCAAATATCGATGTTGAAATAGATTCTTACTTCTCTATATAAGTCCTGGCTTATATATATTCTATTTTTCCAATGATAAACATTTCATTTGATTTATAAATTTATCTTCTCAATCTATCGGTTAGAATAGATTCTATCTAAAATCTTTACTTTAAATCTATATCATGTTGTACCCGTGTGCGAAGCACGGGTCTAAACCTTTCAAATATAAAATTCTTCTTTTATACAATTCTAGTTACTTTTCAAGTATTTCCTTTTATAATCTTTTTATTTACAAAATAAATCCCTTTTTGATAATTCTATTTATTTTTAAAAAATATTTCTTTTTATAAAATCTATTGATTTTATAAGTAATTCCTTTTATAATCTAACTATTCCCTTTCTATTTGTTTTACACATATTTCCCCTTTCTATTCTATTTATTTTCAGATAAATGTCCCTTTTCAATTCTATTTGTAAATAGTTTACAAATATTTCTTTTTCGATTCTATCTATTTGATTTACAAGTAAATATTTCTTTTTAATCTATTTATTTCCAAAATAAATGGTTTTCTTTTTATAAAATCTTTGATTTTATAAATATTTCTTTTTCAATATAATATTGAAATTTTTCTTTTTAACATTCCAGTATTCGTTATGGTATTTAACGTACCATATAACAATGATCAGTATCATTCAAACATACAAAATCAACAACAGATTTCATATCACATCATATAACACAATATATGAAAAACAGTAAAATAAATGTTGAGGAACCCAGTTGGGTCCCTCCGACCTGTTTCCCTGCATCCACAGATGTTAAACAATAAAATTAACGTCAATTTCATTTTACTATGAAATATTCTACTAAACAGAATCAATATTTGATTAACATTTATATTTATATCATTATCTATATTTTAAATCAACTGACTAGTAGTTCAACCAAACAACCAACACACACAGCAACAACCATTATTTATGAATTCTAAAAATATTTTATAAAAATATAGATTGAGTAGAGTTAGTGAGATTACTCACATTGGATGGTGATCGTTAAATAACGATATATCGGAAATTGATTTGATTCAGGCGTTTAATTTCACCGTAAATCCAAACGAGATCCAATCCACTCACGGTCAGTTCCAGTATGGAGCCACCGTCCATACGATCCCAACGGATCTTGCCGTTCGAAATTCTGATAAAGTACGAGTAAAATATCGCGTTAATAAGTTTGTTTACTATTTTAAATAAATCCTAACTTGTAAAATTTGGTTTTGGGCTTTGCCAAACAAGCGGCCCATCCCCATCATTAAAACTCCACCCGTGTTTGCCTTCTTCCAAACAGGAGATCCCCCCGTTGCTCTTACATCCTGGAACCACCAAATCCGTATTTCCCGAGCTCCCATCTCCTATTCCTCTCAACCATAAATCCCAAAAAATATACCAATATTCCGCTTTTCCAAACATCTACCCGATCATAGCACAATTATTCAACTCGGCCACCCAAAGTAGAAACCGACATTCGGCAACCTACTACAAACATCGGCCAACATTATTGTGGATTCCCTCAAAAATATTCACGTAGATGCGATTTGCTCTCCTAAATCAAAATCTAAGGTTGAATCGAACCCAATCTCATCATATTTCGAGAAAATCCTAACCCTAGATCCAAGGTAGGTCACGGCTGTGAACGTACAGGTGTTCGAGCTCTTCAAATGTTGTATCGAAATGAAGAGAAAGGCTTAAGGGTCTCGAATATACAACTTTTGGGATTTATAGCTTTGTTTTTGATTTTATTTTGATTTTTGGAAGAGGATTTTAACGTTGGAAGAAAACTGGTGGCGGCGGAAATGAAATTGACCAGAGAATGAAAGTTCTAGGGCTTTGGTGATTGTTAAAGGTATATATATAGGATGCAAATATATTTTTTTATTTGATTATTTTATTTCTTTTTATCGTATCGCTGCTTGTACATGCTGTTTAAAAATTCATGTGATTACCCACGATACCCAAAAATTTACGAAACTGGACATGCAGCTAGAGTTTGACATTACGGACCCAACGAAACTGGTTTCGTCGAATTCTGACTCCGTTCGCTCACACAACGTATTTTTAACCGTCAAAATGCTAAATGTTTTTCACATTAAAAATACGTACGGCCACATACTGACTTCAAAAATAACAGAAATTGAAATCTAACAATAATTTAACATTGCGGATCCAACAAAATTAGTTTCGTCGAATTTTGAGGTCATTTAAAAAATTGGCAATTTTTAAAGCTCTAAATAACCCATTTAAATACATAAATATATTTAAAAACAATTAAATTAAATATTTAAAAATAAATATTATTGTATATATTCATAATAAAATATCATAATGCTACAGTGGGATTTATAACTCGATATTTCAAATCCAGTGTTACATCGATATTCGATTTATATTTAAAAATTCATTTTAAAATATAAATAAATCGATATAAATTATAAGGGAATTCCACGGCGACTTTTCTAAAATTTTATTTGGACATAAATCAAAATCTACACGATGAAATCTCGATCTTTCTCTTACACTAGAAAAATATACTTCACCTGCTCCTAACATTTCTTGTTTAACAGAAATCTTATTTAAAACGAATCCTGTACATTCAGTTGAAGTTCAAATCGCCAAATAGCGAACTGCCGCGCCGTTACAAGCTCGATTTTTAATTATAATATAATTATACATTCAAACTATCATTATTTAAATATATTCGCCAATCTAATTCAATACTAAACTGAATTGTATATTTTGAATTTCCCAATTCACACCATATTGCCATTTCAGCAAATTCTGATTATTTCAGAATTAAATATATTATTTAATTATTATTTAAATTAAATATTCACTATAAAAATTTAATTTTGGTCATTTTAAATAACCAAACCACTATTTAAATAATTAAATAAATTATTTATATACCGTAAAAATACGGGTCGTTACAATGTACCTGTACTTAGTTCAAATAAGTGAGTCTCGATATACAAAGTTTTAATAACATTCATTCATTCATTTAACTAATATAATCACATTATTTCATAACTAAACATGTTATACATATATATCTAAAAGTCATTATAAACTTCCATCATTGGATTTCTCATTTCAAATGATTTATATGTCATTTCATTTAGTTTTAAATCATTTCCAATCAATATTTTTACATTCAATTCATATTCCACAAACATATATACTCACATTTATTCAAATTGATTTTAAATCAATTTATTCACTTTCATTTACAACAAACAACAATTTTTCTACGCAAATTTGGTGTTATTCGGTTAATAAAATAGTCACTTATATTTATAGATAATTTGCGCATTTCACTTTTAATTTATAAGCTGCGCAATCTGGTTTCCTTAAAATCCTTCTATTTTAAATAATAAATCATTATAGTTTACGAATGACCATGCCGCGATTTTTTTGGAAATTTTATTTTGACATAAATTAAAATCTACAATATGAAACTTGATTTTTCTCCACCACTAGAAAATTATAATCTAGTAGATCCGGAAGATTCTTGTTTCATAGAATTCCAACTTATATTGAATGTTATAAACTCAACTGAAGTTCAAAATGTAAAATTACAAACCACTACGACCCGGTGTGCCCCTTTTTAATTTAATTTAATTAATACGTTGAAACGTCATTTAATTAATAAATTCCTACCTCGTTCTCTTATATTTCAATATAAATTAAGAGAAGTTTTCAAATCTAACTTGAAGTTTTTGACTGTCCAAAATCATCAAATATTCCATCCAAAATTCATAACTAAGTTATAAAATCATTTACAACTCAATTTTTCTACATTCGATTCCATTCAATATTATTTCTAATCCAATCCAATTTTATTTAACTTAAATTAAGTTTTAATCCATTTGATTTACTTTTATCATTTCAATCTATTTAACTTGCGTAAGCTAAATTTAAATTCCAGAATTCAAATTCATGATATTTATTTCGAATTCTTTTTTAAAATAATATAAGTATATGCATATATTTATTAACATTTGGAAATTCAAAACATTTGATCTTTTCAAACTTGGCTTTTCTCAAGTAAATTTCCATTAGCAAATTATTGTAGCAATCCGTTACTTAGAAACTCGAAAAATGAACACTGATTATGTCGCGATCATCTTTGTAATTATTTTCCAGTGACTGAAGTGAGTTCAGTGTTTTATCACTTCTAAAACCCATTTAGAACAATTCTTATTCAAAAATTCCTTCAAAGTGATGCTTTATTACTTTATAATATTTCAGAAAATATTTTTTAAACATCCAAGATTTAAATTCTCAGTTCCGATCTGAATCCAATTTTAATTTAGCCCAGTTGTATATTTTATTCTTATATAAATTCTATTTTGTTATATATAACCATCTCAATATTGTAATCTAATTTGATTATAACAATAACAGGCAATCACATCAATAATTTCAGAAAAATATTCCTTCATATCAAAATATAATTCCAGTTAAAATTATTTCATTTATCCAATTAAAAACAATATTATGTCAATTTGCCTCATTCAAGTGTTCAGAAATACCTATCAACCATGTCATCTAAACGTGACGATTTGGAATTTATATACCACTCAACTGATAAACAAACATAATATAGAAAGTTTTATAACACTAACAAGTATGCTCTGTCATACACACACACACACACACACACACGCACATGTACGCTGAAACTCAATCTAGGGTACTACTAACCCCATCTCAATTATGTTACGCCATAAAGATAAAGTGATCACTTAAACTTTAGTTAAACCTTTAGCTCTGATGCCACTTGTTGTAGGGTCTAATTTAACCCTAGATGGGAGATGAATAAGGTTTATTGCAGTTTTTCATTGAGTAATAAATAATAACAACACAAATAATAATCAGAGTAAATGCAGAAAAAGAAACAACACAAAATTTACCCAGCTTTGGCAAATCCCTGCCTACCGTTGCATTCCCCAAGGTTCCTATTAGGTATTGAAAAAAATATCCCACATACAACACTTGTACACCTGCGACCCCTCTTTATTGTTCTAATCCTATGCTCAAGACCCTGCACTGATCTCTATCCCCAAGATCAGATTTTCCCGAATTACAAACCAGTAACTCATAAAACATAGTTTAAAAAAATCTTTAAAACTATAGAATGATCATAAAAGAAAAACATTTAAAAAATGAAAACAAAACCCTAGAACCCTACTTTAAAACTATGACTTATAAGACAAAGACTGACCCCTTTTTATTCTTATACTATGCCACTTAAATATCAGCTTCCTCTTTGTCTCCAATGGTTGTCGTTCCTCTCTAATTAAGTCAAAATCTAAGGTTTCTCCAAATCACGACTTCTGTTTTCTCTGAGGGAGTTGATTCACTGCTTTCTATGATTTTGGTTGCTCCTTGGTTGAACGATTTGGGTTTGTAGATGATCGAAACAGTATTTGTGAGTTCTTCTGATTTTTGATTTCAATGTTGCCTAATTGAATTTCTTGGTTTCGATGTCATTAACAGTGATAAAATTGGTGTTCATATAGGGTTTAGAAACCCCTAGATTCTCTGATTTCTCTCATATATTTGGTTGTGATATTACTTGATATTTTCTTGTTGAATTCTTCACACCTTTCTTGACATTTCTCTAATTTATGAAATTGCTGAAAATAATTTGTTGATGATTATAATATGATGAAGCTTTCCAATATTATTTGAAAGATTTCTGGAAATTTTGAAATGTCTTGCCAAATGTATTCGGTTGAATTTCTAAAAATAAAAGATAACATGTATCCTTTCTACAAATTTGAATTAATCTTTTTTTTTCAAGAATAGCAAATTGAATTTTTCAAACATTTCTGAAAATAAGCTTCCATATATTTCGCCATTTATTATTTTTCCTTCAAATTAGAGAAAGTGCGTCCTTGATGCATGCATATGATACATCACTTGATTATTCGAAAAGATATTATCCATTGATCACTAATGCACTATTTTGTATGTGACATCGACTTTTTGAAAGGCTTTAGCCATGTGCACACTGGTTGCTTGTGTACACCCATTTGATGTTGTGCAATGTTCCTTACGCAAACGCTGTTAGAAAATAATCCATATACATATATTCATATATATATATATATATATATATATATAATATTTATGTGTGTATGTGTTATTATGATGTTCATATAGCTCCCTTGCTTTTGTTTTGTGCATATGTGTCAAGTTAATTCATTGTGTGGCGAATGCATTACATCTATTACTATTTCTTTCCCATGTGCATACATTCCGCTGTCTTGACCTTGTAAATCTTTTTGTTGTCTCTAAAGTAATTGTGCTTGTCTGATGTTATTGTATATGTTGTACCTCATCACTTGAGTTTGCATAGTACTTGTGTTTCCATGTATATGTGAACTCTGCTTTGTGCCACCCTATTGCCCTTGTACATTTCTAACTTTGTACATGTATTTGATGTGCCTTACTTTGACTTGCCTTATGCATTTGCATTGGTCTTGTGTTTGCTATCCTTGATCACTAAGCATGATGCCATGCTACATGTTGATCATGTACACCATTCATGTGTGCCATTGTAACTGCTGCGTACTTAATTCTTATGACCAGTTTAGATTTGTACTTTTGCTTTGTGATCGAGTTGACTTGCAATGTTGTGTAATCCCACTATGCATTGTCATGACTCCTGGCTTGCTTCTTGTGTTAATATGAATGCCAATAAAAATTTTGACATGAATTTCTATAATTCTTGCCTTGTATTCTTGGCCGTGCTGAACTTAAATATCTCACTTGAGCTTTAGGTATATATGCCTTTAAACTTTGTCTCTTCCTTGCTTCTTCTTGTACTGTATATAAATGTGTATGTTTGTACTTGGCTTTTGGCTATGCATCCTTATGACCTACTTACTGCCTTGATTGTCTAGCCTTGAATCTGAAAAATGATTGATGCTAGTGCCATTATGTTCTTTGTCTTATGCACTGCTTGTTTGACCCGAAACTGCGCACGAACTGGTGATTGACCATATTGCCCACGTTCACCTGAAAAATTGCCTCTGTGCATGTAATAACCCGGAAATCTGAGCTAATTTAAATTTTTTATTTTGGCTATTTTGATGAATTTTGAATATTTAAAATGATATATTTTAAATAATAACGATGAGAAATTTATTTTGAATAGAATTAGAATGTTTATATTTATTCGAATCGTCGTTTGAATATAAATAATTTATTTTAATTATATAACGAGCCTGAAATGGCGCGGTAGTTTGAAAACACGATTTCAAAGTTTAGATGAATGTACATGATTCAAAAAAAACCGGATCTTAGCAAAAACAAAAATATTAGAACCTAATTGAGAATATCTTTCCAACGAATCCGAAAAATTGAAATTTCATAGCGGGGATAAAAAGATACGTCTAGTTGAAAATTCAGAATAGTCGCTATGGAATTCTGGCCCTTAAAAATAGCCATTTTGCAAACGACCTCGGTTTTCGATGAAACCGCTTTTGTTGGATCCGGGATGTCAAATTATTGGTAGATTCCAAAATTCGTAATTTTTCGAATCAATATGTGAGCGTGGTGAAGGAAAACGTGTTTTGACAGTTTTAGTCAAATTTTGATCGACTGGAAAATTGTCATTTTTCAAACGATCTCGGAATTTGACGAAATTAGTTTTGTTAGGACTGTATCGACAATACGAAGCTAGAAATAATTTTTTTGGAATTTTTCGAGTTAGTATGTGACCCAGTAAATTGAAATGTGTGTTCAAATTCAATATATAGATTTATATTTTGATTTTGACGAAAACTGATCGTAACAGTCGAATTGGCTTACGAAACATATCCCATTGTGTTCGGGAAGTGGGTAATTAGCTATGGACGATAATCTGTGGGTCTCGTTTAGAGGTCGAAATAAAAAGTTATTTTTTGGGGGTTTAAAATAATAAAATTATATTTATATAACCCTCACATATCTTCCTCACATTCTCCCTCCCTCTCACCTTCTCGTTGACCAAATCAGAGGAAGTAAAAGAAAAAAAGAAGAAGAAAAAATCGACGAGAACTCGCGCCATCGAGATGCCACCGCATCGGCCACCGCCTCCGGCCTGCGCCCCACGCCAGACCTACTCCGGCCATCCTCCTCGTCGATGGAGCCCCTCATCCCTTCCAATTGAACCGCGAGCCCCCCTTTTCTTGAAGTCTTCGCGCCTCCCAACGGCGATGCCATCGCCTGCGTGGCCGCCCCCTTCACCAGACCTCCGATCCCCTTCCCCGACCATCCTCCCTCTACTCCATTCGCCCTTCTTTTCGATCAAAGAACGCTATGAGTTTTTATATTGTTTTATTTTGTTTTTATTTAATGAAATTAGTTTAAATCAGTATTTTTTATATAGTAAATTAAAGACACGACTTTTTTTTAATATAAAGAATAGATTTTTTTAAAATAGAAAAGGCAAGATTTTGAAAGTGCGAAGATATATGATCCTTGAAAATATAAAAATATCATCTTTATTCAAAGAAAGATACGATTTCTATGTAAGTGTAGATACTGTTTTTATGAATATGAAGCTTTGATTTTATTGTGTGAACATTGAAAGATTAACGATAAAAAGAATTGATTTTTACACCATATGAAGAAGTGATTTTTTTATACATGAACGGTATCGAGAGAAAAGATGAGATTTTTCATATGTATTTAGCATAAAAAAAGATTGTATTTTTGAATAAGAAAAGATTTGATTTCTATAAAGAGAAATAGCAATATAAAAATATAATCTTTATCTATATAGTAGCGGTATAAAAATAGAATTTTTATCTATATAATAGCAATATAAAAATATGATTTTTATCCATATAGTAGCGGTATAAAAATAGAATTTTTATCTATATAATAGCAATATAAAAATATGATTTTTATCCATAAAGTAGCGGTATAAAAAAAAAAAATTTATATATATAGTAGCAGTAGAAAAATGTGATTTTTGTCTGCATAGCGTAGAAATAAAAATATAATCTCTATATAGAAAGTAGCGATGTTAAAAATGTGATTTTTAACGTTAACCTCGTGAAACAGATATCGTTGGAGACACGATGAAGATTTCCTACATATGAAGAGTCGTGGCGAATTGGTTTAGCTAGTCAGTGAGAACTCCTCGCTTTTATTTTAATTTCTAGTTGAAATATATACTATGATGCAGACGGTGCTTAGCGGCACCCGACACCCGTCGTCCACAGACCATGGATGACTTGTTTGTTTGAATGCTGTGTTGTGAAATTTGATTGTGTGATGTGGAATGAAATAAAATATTTTATAGTGGAAAATATTTTATAGTTAAAAATAAATAGTAATAAACAAATCGGATGATTTGTTTATATACACCGATTTAACTAATATTGACTGGGACGATAAATTTTACACATCGCCCAACTGCACAAATAAAAATATGTGTTTGTTTGAAACCCCACACAGGTATTGGGATGATATTTGACGTACGCTAATCCCGATTGTTTAGTTGTATGTCAATCGATAGGTTGACAGACTGTGTAAGCATTAATTATTTATATTTAATGCTTAAGCAGTTGTGTGGTGACTCTGGATGATGGTTGATGATTTATCGTTGCTATTATATACATGTGTTGTATTGAATCCTTATAATTAACATTATATGGTAATTGATTGGGCCTCATTCCAATTTGGAAAATAAGGAATATTATAAAAGAAAATTCATGTGTTGAATAGAAACAAAATTCATGTGTTGAATAAGAATATAAATTCATGTGTTGAACAGAAATAAATATTTATGTGTTGAATAAAAATATATATTCATGTGTTGAATAGAATAAAAATTCATGTGTTGAATAGAAAGAAAATTCATGTGTTGAACAGAAATAAATATTCATGTGTTGAATAAAATATATATATTCGTGTGTTGAATAGAATAAAAATTCATGTGTTGAATAGAAAGAAAATCCATGTGTTGAATAAAATAAATATTCATGTGATGAATAAAAATATATATTCATGTGTTGAAGAAAATATTCATTTGTTGAATAGAATAACGAAGTTATTGAAATATATAAAGCTGTGTTGGTAAGATATGCGCCATTTTGACATGAACGATATTTATATCGAATTTATTTATTTTTATAATGAATATATAAAAGGAAGTGATTTCAAAATATAACGTTTTGAAAATATTATCATTAATAGATTAATGATATGGAATATTCAATTTTGACTAAAAATTGAATATGAAGGTGAAATCATTTCGAAAATGAATTTAAAACGATTTATAAAATACGTTTTAAAAGTAAATCGATGAAAAATAATATATATTATATATATATAATGGCCTGAATAGAACGCGCCGCGCCGCGGTAGTTCGCGAATTTCGACCATTGACTTCGAATGGATATTACGGGAGATCCGACCGTCGGATTCTCCTAAAACCGGAACCGTTGGGTTTGTATCGAAAAGAGCTTTCTAACGAATACAAGAAATTAGAAATCATATAGTTGGATTTGGAATTATGTCCAAATCAAATTTGGAAATGGTCGCTGTAAGTGCAGTTCGATGGTCGTTGATGGAAATCGACTGTACGGGCCTTGATAAAATTATTAAAAATAGTAATAATTTGTGTAAAATCATAAGAAATGATTTGGAAAGAATTGGGATGAAAAACTCCATATTTGAAAAGATAAAAATAGATTTTTATCGAAATGAACTAGTTTTGAACTAGAATTATAATCCCATTTATTTTTAAAATAAATAAAGTGGATTTGAAATGGTTTTGAAAATAACCAAAATTTCCAATATATAAAGTGGAAATGGATTTGAATCGAAATTGTCTTTGGAATATTTCGATGTTGGATTTCGTGATTATACCGATATTGTTATGGAAATTTGAAAGATATATTTATATCGTTATTTCTAATACGATTTTGTGGGTCGTAGAATTTGATATTGAATATAAGCCGATATATTTTCTATTCAGAGCCTTGCATTTAATATCAAATGGGATTTAGGTTTGTCGTGAATGGTGTCTTCATTAACACTGTTCTTAAACCCAGTTGAGAAAAAGATTATATCTTTTTATTTAGATTTAATGAAGTGTACCAATTAAATGGGATTTAATTGGAATTGGATTAGAATGTGATTTTGGATTTATCGTGAACCATGTTTTAAATGACATTGGTTCTTTAACCCAGTTAAAGACAGGATATGATTTCCCATGTTAAGTTATCATTAATTTTGATTTTTGGGAAGATTAAAACCAAGTGGAGTTTTAATGAATCTTTAATTAGATTGAAATGATCGAGAATGGAGTATTACCAGTTTTGCTCTAGTCGATAGTTAATTCTTTAATTAGATTTGAACGTGAAATGTTAATTGAATTTACCGATAACACCATGGTGTTAGATATAAAGTATGACCAGTTTTACTTCATGGGATGAATAGGTTGGGATTGAGAAATTAAAACAAATGATTACTTTCGGTAAGGTTCGTTAATCCCGACTAGTTTGGATAAACCATAATTTGGTTTGAATTGATATTCAAAGGAAGATTAAAGAATAAATTTAAAGAATTTATCTTTGATAAAATTAATGGGAACCTTTCCCAAAGTATAAGAATATTTGAATAAAAGAATATTCTAAATTGGAATGAGGCGTATGTTGTGCTTGTGTAACACTTGTTTATTATATACGCGAGTTATTCAGAAAGACCGGGTTTATCCCATTCTGAATAACTAATTCGACGATGTGTCGAGGATGAAGACGGTGGTCGAAGACCGGAGGTCTTCACATCATTTGGGTGATTACTGATGATATTGATTGGGCTGTACACCCAAGAGGAGGGAATCAGTTGGTGATCGTCCAGACGTACTTGGAGATCGATGGATATGCGAGGTACAAGGTGCCTCCGGTTTCGTTCAGACCCAGAATGAACTTGTAAATGGACTGTGTGTCTGACATTGGATTTTATTCTGTGTGATTGATTTCTATTAAATATATATCTGTTTGGCAACAGAGAATTTATTCTCTTGCTTAACGCCCTTCTCTGAGACGTACGAGCTCAGGGGTTATATATTGATGGATATCAATCGCAGGGAGTGAATTGCCTGTGTGGCATGCTTAAGTGGCAATTGATCAAGGCTTCTGTTGAAAAGAAAAGTCTTGTGGTTGATGATCAAAGCACCGCCTGTGTGGCATAGCTTTGTGTAACGTTGATTCGCGAGCCTCACGCCCCGGTTGTGAACCAGAAACGGGAGAGGACATCAGGTAGGGCATGCGTTTCCTTCTAGCCGGGGTGGTGTCAGTGACCTACCAGCCCTGACATTTATATTATTTTCACCTGTGTGGTTGTTGTTGTTGCGAGGCGTCTCGGATATATCGGTGACGGTGTGGAGCCGATAGAGTCATTTGGCTCATTTACGCCCCAAAGGGTGTGGAAACATAGTGTTCAGGCATTTTAATCCACATCGGTGGACCGACCCTGACGATCCAAGGGCTCACCTGTGTCTGGGTCCTGAGGCTTGGGCTGGAGAGTCTCGAATCGGTGAGGACTATCTTTTGCCTCGGTTCACAGATGGAAATCCAACTTCCAATACGTGACTCTGCGGTTTTGATTGTATAACCTATATATGGCGACATAGTGGTATGGGGCACTTATGTCGTCTATGATTGATACTTATGATTTGAAGTTGTTTTATACACTATACACTTATAGTAATAATAAAACATGAAATTTCACGTACCAAGCATTCTTGGCTATTATAAGGTAAAAATCCTATCCTCCGGCTTGCGTTGCATTGTGTGATGGGACCTGGGTCTTATAATAGCTTCAATGTTCTTTATTTAGCATTGCGCTGTTGTTTTATGCACTGGTATTCTTGGGAGGAAACTCATTTCGTGTTATACGGCGTGGTCCCTTGATTTACGGAACTTTAAAATAAAGAATAATAACTGTTTTAGTTCTCACACCAGTTACATGACTGGCCTGGAGTTTATTGTTTTAACCTAAACTCTAGGTGCCCTTATTTTGACACGGGCAGCAAGTAGTTTTGGTTTTGCAGATTTATATTCATAGGATCCTGATTTACAGCTGGAATGATATCCGGAAAGCTCTGTATCCGTATATCCCCTTCAGTTGTGCTTTGTATTATTTTCCGCTGCGATGTTTTTAAATGTAATTTAAATCTCTGATATTTTATGTGTAATATTTATTCACACTCTGTAATATTCTTATATTCTGGTGGAATTGTTGTAATAAACAATGAAATATTCTTCTGTTTGTGTTCTGATTTATCTTGTTCTCAAAGCAATCCGTGCTTTCCTTACCGAAGAAGTTATGGGTCCTTATAGTGTATATACATATATTTATTATTTCTAATACAGCAAACCAGTTATGGTTGTATTGAGGCTGGTCAAGATTAGACGACCACGTATGTGTGTTGATGCTAGTCTTGATCAGCAGACCATTGTAACTAAATTGAGGATGGTTTGCGAGCATTAGATATTACAATCTACATTGTGGTATTTACAATAAATTGCTTTGAATATCACAAGCAGTCTAGAACCAAATAAATGTATATATCAGACCACGTCTAGAAAAATAATGAGAAACACGCCAAAATTCTAAGGCAAATAAAGATTAAAAATAAATTTGTACTTACTAGTATTTAAATCTATTTTTGTTCTAGATTACTTTGTGTGTTTCTGTGACAGGTATGCAGGGGACTGGTTTGGATCTGAAGTAGTCAGAAGACTCAGTGTGTGTGTTAGTGAGATCGATTATATAACTGAGAAATCTGAGTGAAATGTAGCGAGGAAACAATATATACGAAATTGAATGCATTATATCATAGTGAAATGTACACAGTTGAGTCAAAAATTTGTACTATTTTAAATGTTGAAATAAAATATTAATTTGAATAAAAATATTTTTTAAATATTAAATTGTGTGTATTTTATTTGAATAAAAATATCGTTTAAATATTAAAATTGTGTGCAATTGTACCCTATTTAATAAATATTTATTTCTTTGTGAGAAGTAATATGGAACAGCACAATTACAAACACATTTATATAATAATATATATGTTTGTTATTATCAAACAAAAACCATATTGTTATACTCAACCATCTTCCCCTTTTGATGATGACAAACATACATAAAGATTTTGAATGTGATAAATGGTTTGAATGTAAAATGTTGAACTCTCCCTATTTGTATGCTCACTCTCTCTCTCTCTCTCTCTCTATATATATATATATATATATATATATATATATATATATAAGCGAATTTATATTCAATTGAATTTCCAATATTAAAATATTCTTAAATTATTTACTCATCAATCAAAATCTTAACTATTCTCCTCCTTTTGTTATCATCAAAAGAATAATAGAAATCGAAATAGTTATGAATATAGACTAAACATATAAATTCAAATCAAGAGAGAGGGTACATATATCATGAATCTCATTTAATCAAACAAAAATCATAATATTCTTCAAACTAAAAGAAAATTTCACTTTTCAGAATGAGGGATTTACGATTGGTTTTATAAATTGAGGAGAGTTATAAAATTTTAAATATATGAATGTGAATGCCAAAAAATATCAAATAAATTTTGAAATTAAGCACAAAATGATTTAAGCACTTTATAACCATGCATAACCGCAAGGACTTTTAAATGGAGTTCATAGTTACTTAAATTTGTTAAGTATTTTCTAACCATGCATAATTGTTAGGATTTTTAAATGAGGTTAGAAGAATACTTAACTTTACCCTCTCTTGTATGAGTTCCACCCATGCATAACCGTAAGGATTTTTAAATGATAATGGAAGCACATACAGAGATTAAGGTGAATCACCCATGCATAACCGCCAGGGCTTTTAAATGAGAGTGAATACCGAGGATTATATATATATATTAAAAAATATTTCTTTATTTCCAAAAAAAATAAACTCTCCACATTATATAAAACCATGATGAATGACATAAAGATGGAGTGCTATGCAAAAATGACAGAAAGATGGTAGAAAAAGAAGATGATCTTGAAATAAGCACCAATTCAAGGATATTATAAAATCTGCTCAATTCATGAGAATTTAAATAATATCTCCTCTTGTTATGAAATATACTATAGTCACAACTCTTCACAATTTCATAAATCTAATAATAATTTTGATGAGTTTGAAAATGGTTCAATTTGGTCAATAATTTCAATTTTTTAAATAAAAAATCAAAAATGAAATTAAACTTGAAAATATTAATTTCAAGAGGGATTCTAAAAGAACAATGCAAGTTTGAAAATTAGTTTCAAAAAATCAATCTATTGAATGTGAAATTTTTCAATGCTTCTAAGACTGATACCACATGTATGTCCTAATTATCCATAGTGGAACTACAATGTATCTCAGACAGTGATTATTCAACAAGTCATCCAATCACGAAGTTCACTCAAATATTTTTAACAATTCAAATCCATTTATCAAAGCAGTAGAGGATCAGCACAAAATCCGTAAGAGAATTTCACATAACATTTTATCAGACACAAGGGAAGATCAATAATCCAAATCAATAGCAGTTCATTTGAAAACACTTGAATAGATTTGTTCCGAAAAATCAAATTCAATAACCTAAGAGATTCAACATAACATCCATCACAAATGATTTTCAAAATCAAATTCACTTATAATAGTGCACGAGATTCAGCCAAGCACCGACCACAAATAATTTGCAAGTTCAAAACCGTATCAAGATGTTGATATGAGATTCAACATATCAATTACTCAAGTCAAAAAGATGGGTTAGAAACTAAAAAGTGAGTTAAGATCATGGTTGATTCGAGATTCAACACATCAACCTATGACAAATGATTTTCAAATAAAAATAGTCAGGCCAAGCTAAAAACTATGAAATCAAAACAACTTATCAATCATAGCTTTCAAGTAGCATGCTGTATTGAGTGCAGTTTTTCAAGTCTTTCCAAAAAGAATTTGCGAAAACTCAAAATAGCAAGATTTGTGAAATTTCATTAGCTTTACAGATCATAAGGAATTTTAAAATTCTGAGAAATAATGTTCAAGATATGTTCAAATAGTACAGCACTGTTACAAATTCAGATATACCAGTCTAAAATTTAAACTTTAAATAAATTGCAGTTTTTCATCAATTTAAGTTCATAGTATGGAAATCATCAAAACATGAAAGTTATAGACAATTGAAATCTAATTTCCACAAAATCAACAATTTTTCAAGTTGAAGTTAGGAAGCTCGAGATATGTCAAAAGTATTATGACAGTGTCAATACAAATCGATTATAAAATAACATTAAAGATTATAATAAGTTTAAAGATCAAGCCAGAGTTACCATTGACGATGCGGATTCTCTAATTCGACAACCATGGCTATGGAAATATGAAATTTTAGTTCAACAGAAATTTGGAACAACTTGAAATTTCTTTCTCTTGAAGTTGTTCTTTAGACACCTTTGGCACCTATTTGTTTATAAAATCGTTTGGTCTAGCAAAAACTGTTTTACTACTCATATATTTGCTTAAATGTTTTGGTACCCTAACTCGTTTATATAACAACTCATTTGCATCCATAAAAGTGGCCTTAGGGACCCAAATTCGTTTAATCTTAATTGCATTGATCTTGTTATATTTTGGGATCCAAAATCATTAAATTGGATTGTTTCTAAACAAGTTCTCATCACGTTTGTGTTGAAAAAAAAATCCTTTGACATTTTCTGAGTTCAAATTCTCAGTTCGAACTTTTCCAAAGCAATTTGAAGGATCTTTGAAATTGTTTAATTTTTCTTTTCAACTTGATCAAATTTACCGCGACCGATTCCACGTTTATTCTGTGTAGTCAATTGATTTTTCAATAACATGTTCAATGAATTTTCTCCGTTTGAAAATCTTTTCAAACTAAGGGTGGCAATTAGACTCGATCCGATGGACCCGGACATGACCCGTCGGGTCTAGGCGGGTCGGGTTTTGTCGGGTCTAAACCAAAGATTTCCAAAATCTGGACCCGACCCGATCAGAGCTTCGGTTCGGGTCGGGTTTTGTTGGATAACAACACTAAAAATACATATATATTTCAATGTTTTTTAGTCGGGTCTTTCGGGTCTGGTCAACTCGGGTCAGGTTTTATCGGGTCTTTATTGTATTTTTCATCACCTAGACCTGACCCAAGACATATTAGGTTCGGTTCGGGTCCGGGTCTTTTCGGGTCGGGTTGGTTCGGTTTTTCGTTTCTCGGTTCTAATTGCCAGCCCTGTTTCAAACTCAACTCAAGCTCGTTGATTTTAAATTTCAAAAGATCATTCTTGTTTATTAGCGAAGAACAAAGGTTGATGGCAATTTCACACTTCTCGGTATCATTGCGTTTTAAGACCGAATTTTCATTTTCAAGTTACTTAATTTTGGTCTTTAATCTAGCACCTCCTTTTCAAAACATTTTATTTTTCAAATTCCAATTTTTCAAAATCCTTGAATCTTTTAATCTCACTTTCCAAATCATGATTTATTTTAGAAATCTCAATCTTACTATTTTTCAAAATCACGTTTTCGTTTTTAAGAATTTTGAAAACCTCTTTCATTTTAAACAACTCCCTTTGAAAATTTGCACAATTGTCGCATTTCATATTTTTTATTTTTATTGATTTCGTTTTCAGGCTCATCCAAGATCAATTCAGTTTTCAGCAAAATTTCTTTCTCAACAATTTCATGTTTGGAATTTTTAACCATCTTAAAATTCTCTAATTTCTTTTGTAAAAAATTATTTTTACTTTTTATCTCAATCTCATTTTCTTTTAAAATTAGATTTTCCTTTTCAAGCTTTTGAATACTGTTCATTAAGATGGACTATATTATTTTCCAAATTCAAACAATTTTTGCAATAAGAGTTTGAAATTCTTTAACGCTTTCAAGTTTTAATTCCAAGACACCAATTTTGTCAATTAACTCAAGATTATCAGACTTTAGACTTTTATTCTTCAATTTGAAATTCTCAACAAATTTATTTAATCTATCACAAAGAAGAATTAGATCTTTAGATGAAAAATTATTTAGCCCAACATCTGTTGCGTCACCGCCATCCGATTCATCTGAATCATCATCTTTAAATGCTATTAAGCGCACATCTGAGCTTGAGTCGGCTACTGAGGGTTTTGAGCTCCTATTGTCTTTTCTTCCATACATTGCATCGAGAGCTTTTCAAATTTCTTGTGCAGTTAAACAATGAGTGATATGGTTAAATTGATCAATACTAAGATAAAAATATATAATATGCATAGCACAAGCATTGATAACAATGTTTTTCTTATCTAACATATCACCCATGTTTTCAATAATATTCCAACATTAAGGATTATTAGATTTTAAATAAAATTCCATTTTTAATTTCCAATTTAGAAAATCTGCCATAAAAAATAGTTGGGGTTATACTGGAAAAATCATTGTTAGGAAAATCCATGACTCTAGAGTGATTTTAAAAAATACCTGTTCTCATACCACTTGTAGGATCTAAATTAACCCTAGAGGGAGGGTGAATAGGGTTTACTACAGTTTTTCGCTAAGTAATAAATAATAAAAACATATATAATAATCAGAGTAAATGTGGAAAAAAGAAGCAACACTGAATTTACCTATCTTCAGCAAACCCCTTCCTACAACTGCATCCCCTAAGGTTTCTACTATGTACTAAAAACAATATCCTGCATACAACACCTGGAGCGACTCCTCACGATCGTTCTAATTCTACGCTCAAAATCTGAACTAATCTCTATCCCTAAAATCAGATTTCCCCGAATTACAAACCCGCAACCCGTAAACGCTAGTTTAAAGAAAACTAGAAAACTACAGAATAATTATAAAGGAAAAAACACTTAAAATAAAAACAAAACAAAACCCTAGTTTAAAACTAAGACTTATAAAACAAAGACTGGCCTTTATTTTATTCTTATGCCATGTCACTTAAATATCGGCTTCCTCCTTATCCCCAATGGTTGTCATTCCTCTTTGATTAAATCAAAAACTAAGGTTTCTCCAAATCGCGAATTCTAGTTGCTCTGATGGAGTTGATTCACTGCTCACTTTGATTTCGGTTGCTCCTTGGTCGATCGATTTGGGTTAGCGATGATCAAAACAATATTTGTGAGTCCTTCTGATTTTTGACTTCAATGTTGCTTAATTGAATTGCTTGGTTTTGATGCCATTTCCTATGATGAAATTGGTGTTTATGTAAGGTTTAGAAACCCTTAGATTCACTAATTTCTCTTGTAGATTTAGTAGTGATATTGTGTGATATTTGCTTGTTGAATTCTTCTCACCTTTCTAGAGATTTCTCTAATTTGTGAAATTGCTGAAAATAACTTCTTGCCGATAATAACATGCTGAAGCTTTCCAATATTGTTCAAACAGATTTCTGGAAATTTTGAAATGTTCTTGCCAAATATATTTGATTGACTTTCTGAGAATAAAAGATAGCGCCTATACTTTCTGCAAATTTGAATTAAACTTTTTGCCAAAAAATAGCAAATTGAATTTTCGAACATTTTTGAAAATTAGCTTCCCTATATTTCGCCTTTTATTATTTTTCCTTTAAATTGGAGAAAGATCGGTCTTGATGCATGCACATGATACTGCACTTGATTATTAGAACAGATATTATCCTTTGATCATTGATGCACTGTTTTGTATGTGACATTGACTTGTTTGAAAGTCTTTAGCCATATGCACACTGGTTGCTTGTGTACACCCTTTTATGTTGTGCAATGTTCCTTATGCACACGCTATTAGAAAATAATCCATACACATATACTCATATATACATATAATATTTATGTGTATATTTGTTGTTGTGTTTTGCATCTAGCTGCCTTACTTTGGTTCTGTGCATATATGTCATGTTAATTCATTATGTGGCCATTGTGTTACATTTGCTACTATTTCTTTCCCATGTTCATACATGCCACTGCCTTTACCTTGTAAAAATTGATGTTGCCTCTAAAGTACTTGTGCTTGTCTAATATTGTTGTATATGTTGTACTATATCACTTGAGTTTGTCCACTTTCCACTTATGGGTTGTCATGTACATGTAACTCTGCTTTGTGCCACCCAGTTGCTCTTGTACATTTCTAACTTTGTACATGTATTTGATGTACCTTACTTTGACCATTGTGCCTCATGCATTTGCACTGGTCTTGAATTTTCTATCCTTGATCACTAAGCATGCTGCCATGCTACATGTTGATCATGTGCACCATTCATGTGTGCCATTGTAACTGCTGCATATTTATTTCTTCTGACCAGCTTAGATTTGTACTTTTTTGAAGCGACCCGAACTTCCCCGGTCTTCGAAGAGAAGAGAAAGAAAGAATTACTGTGAGGACAGGACACATCAGAACGCAGACGGAAGAACATTTCATTGTAATTACAACAATGCATCAGAATACAAGAATATACAGAGTATAAACAAATAAATATTACACAGAAATATCAGAGATTTAAATTACATTTAAAAACATAGCAGTGGAAAATAATACAATACACAACTAGAAGAGATATACGGATACAAAACTTTCCGGATATCGTTCCAGCTGTAAACCAGGATCCTGTGAATATAAATCTGCAAAAACCAAAACTACTAGCTGCCCGTGGAAAATAGGTGCACCCAGAGTTTAGGTTAAAACAATAAACTCCAGGTCAGTCACGGGACTGGTGTGAGAACTAAAACAGTTATTAATCTTTATTTTAAAAGTTAGGTAAATCAAGGGACCACGCCATATAACACGGAACGGGTATCCTCCCAAGAATACCAGTGCATATAAAAACAACGCAATGCTAAATAAAGAAAAATGAAGCTATTATAAGACCCAGGTCCTATCACACAATGCAACGCAAGCCAAGGGATAGGGTTTTCCCTTATAATAGCCAAAGAATGCTTGATACGTTTAAAACAGATTATTTGATACTATTATAAGTGTATAGTGTATAAAACAACTTCAAATCATAAGTATCAATCCTAAACGGCATGGGTACCGTATATCATGTCACCATACTAGGCTCTATAATCAAAACCGCAAAGTCACGTATTTGGAAATTTGGATTTCCATCTGCGAACCGAGGCCAGGGATCGTCCTCAACCGATTCGAGACAATCTAGCCCATGTCTCAGGATCAGAGTTCGAGTGACCCTTGGAGCGACAGGGCCGGTCCACCGATGTGGATTAAAATGCCTGAACACTGCGTTTCCCCGCCCTTTGGGGCGTAAATGAGCCAACCAATGGCTCCATCGGACCCGGATCGTCCGATCTAACCGAGGCGCCTCGCAACAGCAACAACCACACAGGTGAAAAGTATATAAATGTCAGGGCTGGTAGGTCACTGATACCACCCTAGCTAGAAGGAAACGCATGCCCTCCCTGAGGTCCTCTCCCGTTTCTGGTTCACAACCGAGGTGTGAGGCTCGCGAATCAATGCTACACAAAGCTATGCCACATAGGTCGTGCTTTGATCATCAACCACAAGACCCTGCTTTTCAACAAAAGCCTTGATCATCTGCCACTTAGGCATGCCACACTGGCAATTCACTCTATGCGTTTGATATCCATCGGTATATAACCCCTGAGCTCGTACGTCTAAGAGAAGGGCGTTAAGCAAGAGAATAAATTCTCCGCCGCCAAACAGATGTATATTTAATAGAAATCAATCACACAGACTAAAATCCAATGTCAGACACACAGTCCATTTACAAGTTCGTTCTGGGTCTGAACGAAACCGGAGGCACCTAGTACCCCGCATATCCATCGATCTCCAAGTACGTCTGGACGATCACCAACTGTTTCCATCTTCTTGGGTGTACAGCCCAATCAAGATCATCAGTAATTACCCAAACGATGTGAAGACCTCCGGTCTTGAACCACCGTCTTCATCTTCGACACCACGTCGAGTCAGTTATTCAGAATGGGATAAACCCTGTCTTACTGAACAACTCGCGTATATATATAATAAACACGTGTTACACAAACACAACATATGCCTCATTCCAATTCAGAATATTCTTTTACTCAAATATTCTTATACTTAGGGAAAGGTTCCCATTAATTTTATCAAAGATAAATTCTTTAAATCTATTCTTTAATCTTCTTTGAATATAAATTCAAACTAGTCGGGATTAGCGAACCACACCGAAGTAATCATTTATTTTAATTTCCCAATCCCAACCTATTCATCCCATGAAGTAAAACTGGTTATACTTCATATCTAACACCACGGTGTTATCAGTAAATTCAATTACCATTTCACGTTTAAATCTAATTAAAGATTTAACTATCGCTTGGAGCAAAACTGGTGATACTCCATTCTAACACCTTTTCAATCTAATTAAAGATTCATTAAAACTCCACTTAGTTTTAATCGTTAACTGGGTTAAAGAATCAGTGTCATTTAAAACACGGTTCACGATATACCCAAAATCGCATTCCATTAATTATCGGGTTAAAGAACAAGTGTTATTTAAAACACCGTTCACGATAAACCCAAAAATCAATTCCAATTCAATTCCAATTAAATATCACTTAATTGGTTCACGTCATTAAATCTAAATAAAAAGATTTAATCTTTTCTCAACTGGGTTCAAGAACGGTGTTAATAAAGACACCATTCACGACAAACCCAAATCACCTTTGATATTCAATACAAGGCTCTGAATAGAAAATATATCGGCTTATATTCAATATCAAATTCTACGACTAACAAATGTCGTATTGGAAATAACGATATAAATATATATCTTTCAAATTTCCATAACGACATCTGTATAATCACGAATTCCAACATCGAAATAATCCAAAGACAATTTCGATTCAAATCCCTTCTAATGCAATTATTGGAAATTCTGGTTATATTTCAAAACCATTTTCAAATTCAATTTATTTATTTAAAAACAAATAGAATTTTAATTCTAGTTCAAAACTAGTTCATTTCGATAAAAATCTATTTTTATCTTTTCAAATATGGAGTTTTTCATCCCAATTCTTCCCAAATCATTTCTTATGATTTTACACAAATTATTATTATTTTTAATAACTTTATCAAGGCCCGTACAGTCGATTTACATCAATGGCCATTGAACTGCACTTATAGCGACCTTTTCCAAATTTGATTTGGACATAATTCCAAATCCAACCGTTAGATTTCAAATTTCTAATATTCTTTAGAAAGCTCTTTTCGATACGAACCCAACGGTTCCGGTTTCAGGAGAATCCGACGGACGGATCTCCCGTAATGTCCGTTCGAAGTCAATGGTCGAAATTCGCGAACTACCGCGGCGCGGCGCGTTCTATTCAGGCCATTATATTATATATAAAATATATACTTCGTCGATTTCAATTCAAAACGTGCTTTATAAATCGTTTTAAATTCATTTTCAAAATGGTTTCAACTTCATATTCAATTTCAAATCAAAATTGAATATTCCAATATAAATTCGTTTTAAATTCATTTCAAATTGATTTCAATTCAATTTCACTTTAATTCGAAGGCAATTCCTTTCGATTTCAATTCGAATTCAATTCTATTCAATTTCAATTCGAATTCATTTTCTATTCAATTTCAATTCGAATTCATTTTCTATTCAATTCAATTCGAACTCGTTTTCTATTCAATTCAATTCGAATTCATTTTCTTGTCAAAATATCAGATTTTGAAATCACTTTCGATATTCATTATAAAATGAATAAAATCGATATAAATATCGTTCACGTCAAAATGGCGTCAATCTAATCTACACGGCTTCATATAATTCTATTTTCCCATATTCTATTTCAAATATTTCTATTTCAAATATTTCTTTTTCAAATATGGAATGAGGCCCAATCAATTACCATATAATGTTAATCATATGGATTTTCTACAACACATGTATAAAATAACAACGATAAATAATCAACCATCATCCAGAGTGCATTCTACACTGTATAAGCATCAAATATAAATATTCAATGCTTATAACAGTCTGTCAATCAATCGATCGATATACAACTAATTATTGGCATTAGTGTTTGTCATATATCATCCCAATACCCGTGTGGGGTTTCAAACAATCAAACACATATTTTATTTGTGCAGTTGGGCGATGTGTAAAATTTATCATCCCAATCAATATCAGTTAATGTGTGTATATAAACAAATCGTTCAATCTGTTTATTTTTATTTCATTTCATATACACGTTAAAAATTCTATTTTTAACTATAAAATATTTTCCCTTATAAAATATTTTATTTCATTTCACATCACATCACACAATCAACTACACATCAAAATAAAACAAACAAGCATACAAGCTGTCCATGGTCTGTGGACGACGGGTGTCGGGTGCTACTAAACGCCGTCTGCATCCTAGTATATATTTTAACTAGAAATAAATTAAAGAGTGAGAAGTTCTCACAGATTAGCTAATCCAACGCAATGGCTCTTCATATGTAGAAAATCTCCGCCGTTCTTCTTTCGTCACTTTCTTCATCCGTATTCTCTACATAGGTAAAAATCACATTTTTACTTCGCTATTCAATATATAAAAATCGAATTTTTACTTCGCTATTCAATATATAAAAATCGAATTTTTACTTCGCTATTCAATATATAAAAATCGAATTTTTACTTCGCTATTCAATATATATAAATCGAATTTTTACATCGCTATTCAATATATAAAAATCGAATTTTTACTTCGCTATTCAATATATTAAAATCGAATTTTACTTCGCTATTCAATATATAAAAATCGAATTTTTACTTCGCTATTAAATATATAAAAATCAAATTTTTACTTCGCTATTCAATATATAAAAATCGAATTTTTACTTCGCTATTCAATATATAAAAATCGTATATTCTAACAATGATGTTTATAAAGAAAAGATTATATTTTTATCTCGCTTTCCCGTATATAAAAATCTAATTTTTATCTTGCTACCTCACAAATGAAAATCTCATTTTATAAATCAAATTTTTCCGTTTTCAAAATTTGAATCTTTTTTGAATATAAAATCATTTCTTTTAGAAAATAAAAATCATATTTTTATCATTCAATTCACTATATAAAAATCGTATATTTTCATGACTAAAAATTATATATTTTCATAACCAAAAAGTCAGGTTTTTCATAGTAAAAAAAACAAATATATAAAATTCAGAAAACTTACTATATTCAATTAAGGAATGGGGGGTCTTCACTGCGTCGTCGGAGGTGCTCGAGGAGAGCGTCGGAGGGTGGAGGCGGCCTAGGGTTTGGCTGTGGGGTGTGGGGTCTGCGGGTTTGGGGACTGGGGGGAATTCGACGAGGTCGCTGGAGGAAGGAAGAGAAGGAGAGGGGGTGTGATGGGGGCGGCGCGGCCTGGCGCGAGGGGGGGGGGCTAGTCGCGGCGGCGGCGATCGATCGGGGAGCTGCGGTTTTCTTTTTTCTTTTTTTTCTGAAATGAATTGAAAAGTAAACCGGGGGCTCTGAGCAAAGAGAAAAGGGAGGAGGGGGTTTATTTTTTTATTATTATTTAATTTCAAAAAGTAACTTTTATTTTCGACCTCAAAACGAAACCCACCGCTTGTCACCCATAGCTAATTACCCCCATTCCGAACACAATGGTATATGTATCATAAGCTTATTTGACTGTTTCGATCAGTTTCCGTTGTATTTACATTTAAATCATTATACTGAACTTTAAACGTACAGTTCAAATTACCGAGGCCACATACTCACTCGAAAAATTCCCGAAAAATATTTTCTAGCTTCGTATTAACGATACGGTCTTAACAAAACTAGTTTCGTCGAATTCTGAGACCGTTTGAAAAATGGCCATTTTCCAGTCGATTAAAATCAACTGAAACTGGTCAAACGCGTTTTCCTTTGCCACGCTCACATATTGATTTGAAAATTTATGAAATTTGGAATCTAGCAATAACTTGACATCATGGATCGAACAAAAGTGGTTTCGTCGAAATCCGAGGTCGTTTGCAAAATTTCCATTTTTAAGGGCCAGAATTCCATAACGACTATTCTGAATTTTCAACTGGACATATCTTATGATCCCCGCTATGAAATCATGATTTTTCGGATTCGTTGGAAATATATCCTCAAATAGATCCTATTATTTTTTGTTTCACTAAAATCCGATTTATTTTGCACCCGGTACATTCGTTTGAAGTTTGAAATCGAATTATCGAACTAACGCGCCATTTTCAATTCCTTTTATATATATAAATAAATATTTATATTCTAACGACGATTCAAACGAATATATACGTTCGAATTATATTCAAAATAAATTTCTCGTTGATATTATTTAAAATAATTCATTTTAAATAATCAAAATTCACTAAAATTGCCAAAATAAAAATTTTAAACTGACCCAGATTTCTGGGTTATTACAATCTCCCCCACTTAAAACTTTTCGTCCCCGAAAAGGAACAAAGCCGAAAGTTGTTTCACAAATCAACTCAACTTTCATTGTTTTGATTACGGCTTAAGTTATTCAACTTTTCAGTTTCTACGAACTTTTCAAATTTTTCAAAAATTTGGCTAACACCCTGAATTTTCGAAAAATTTCGCCATAACCTCCCCTGCACCGGGAGCACGGGAAAATCCCGAAATTGCCATACAGGCCTTCTGATCTCAAAAAGAAAAAGAAAAAGCCAAGCGGCTAGCCAATCGGCTCATAAAATCATCATCACCCAAACAAAACAGTAAATTATGATAAACATGTACCTATTTGTCGGGTTAACAAATTTTATTCTTCTGCTCTAGCCTCCTTGCTATGACCTGTTCAATGTAAGTACATGTATATGCAAGCAAATGCGACTAATTTTCAATACAATTCAATATTTGATACAATTAGGCGTAATGGTTCAAATTTTAATTATTCAACCAATAATCAACAACACAATCAGCAATCAATTAGTTGATTATCATTTCAAATGCATAACTTTGATACATAGTCAAAAAATCAGATTTTTGATGCCAAATCAAAACAATAAGCCCTATCCAGTTTCGGTTCTCACACCAGTCAATTGGAAATTTATAGAAATCTCACATTCGAAACTCGAAAATAAATACTAGCGATGGTGCCCCGTCACCAGAATTATCCCCGGGCACTAGAGTGTGATTCTATTACTATCCAATATATTAAAACATCGAATACACGCTAGCTAGGCGGATATGCAAAATCTCTATATATTGGATTGTCCAAATCAATATATAATAAATGATCAAATACGAATAAGTGATTTAAATTTTCAAAACAAAATTTGGTTTCATTTTAAAAATATACCCTTCACACTCGTTCTAGGATACTACTGATCCTATCTCTAACGAGTCATTCTCGTTGGATATTACTAATCCAATATCTAATGAATTCTTTCGTATGGTTCTAATGTTCCTTGTTCTCTGAGCTTTGTAAACCAAAGCTCTGATACCAAAATGAAGCGACCCGAACTTCCCCGGTCTTCGAAGAGAAGAGAAAGAACGAATTACTGTGAGGACAGGACACATCAGAACGCAGACGGAAGAACATTTCATTGTAATTACAACAATTCATCAGAATACAAGAATATACAGAGTATAAACAAATAAATATTACACAGAAATATCAGAGATTTAAATTACATTTAAAAACATAGCAGCGGAAAATAATACAATACACAACTAGAAGAGATATACGGATACAAAACTTTCCGGATATCGTTCCAGCTGTAAACCAGGATCCTGTGAATATAAATCTGCAAAAACCAAAACTACTAGCTGCACGTGGAAAATAGGTGCACCCAGAGTTTAGGTTAAAACAATAAACTCCAGGTCAGTCACGGGACTGGTGTGAGAACTAAAATAGTTATTAATCTTTATTTTAAAAGTTAGGTAAATCAAGGGACCACGCCGTATAACACGGAACGGGTATCCTCCCAAGAATACCAGTGCATATAACAACAGCGCAATGCTAAATAAAGAAAAATGAAGCTATTATAAGACCCAGGTCCTATCATACAATGCAACGCAGGCCGGGGGATAGGGTTTTCCCTTATAATAGCCAAAGAATGCTTGATACGTTTAAAACAGATTATTTGATACTATTATAAGTGTATAGTGTATAAAACAACTTCAAATCATAAGTATCAATCCTAGACGGCATGGGTACCATATATCATGTCGCCATACTAGGCTCTATAATCAAAACCGCAAAGTCACGTATTTGGAAATTTGGATTTCCATCTGCGAACCGAGGCCAGGGATCGTCCTCAACCGATTCGAGACAATCTAGCCCATGTCTCAAGATCAGAGCTCAAGTGACCCTTGGAGCGACAGGGCCGGTCCACCGATGTGGATTAAAATGCCTGAACACTGCGTTTCCCCGCCCTTTGGGGCATAAATGAGCCAAGGAATGGCTCCATCGGACCCGGATCGTCTGATCTAACCGAGGCGCCTCGCAACAGCAACAACCACACAAGTGGAAAGTATATAAATGTCAGGGCTGGTAAGTCACTGACACCACCCGAGCTAGAAGGAAACGCATGCCCTCCCTGAGGTCCTCTCCCGTTTCTGGTTCACAACCGGGGTGTGAGGCTCGCGAATCAATGCTACACAAAGCTATGCCACACAGGTCGGGCTTTGATCATCAACCACAAGACCCTGCTTTTCAACAAAAGCCTTGATCATCTGCCACTTAGGCATGCCACACAGGCAATTCACTCTATGCGTTTGATATCCATCAGTATATAACCCCTGAGCTCGTACGTCTCAGAGAAGGGCGTTAAGCAAGAGAATAAATTCTCCGCCACCAAACAGATGTATATTTAATAGAAATCAATCACACAGACTAAAATCCAATGTCAGACACACAGTCCATTTACAAGTTCGTTCTGGGTCTGAACGAAACCGGAGGCACCTAGTACCCCGCATATCCATCGATCTCCAAGTACGTCTGGACGATCACCAACTGTTTCCATCTTCTTGGGTGTACAGCCCAATCAAGATCATCAGTAATCACCCAAACGATGTGAAGACCTTCGGTCTTCAACCACCGTCTTCATCTTCGACACCACATCGAATCAGTTATTCAGAATGGGATAAACCCGGTCTTTCTAAACAACTCGCGTATATATATAATAAACACGTGTTACACAAACACAACATACGCCTCATTCCAATTCAGAATATTCTTTTACTCAAATATTCTTATACTTTGGGAAAGGTTCCCATTAATTTTATCAAAGATAAATTCTTTAAATCTATTCTTTAATCTTCTTTGAATATAAATTCAAACTAGTCGGGATTAGCGAACCACACCGAAGTAATCATTTATTTCAATTTCCCAATCCCAACCTATTCATCCCATGAAGTAAAACTGGTTATACTTCATATCCAACACCACGGTGTTATCGGTAAATTCAATTACCATTTCACGTTTAAATCTAATTAAAGATTTAACTATCGCTTGGAGCAAAACTAATGATACTCCATTCTAACACCTTTTCAATCTAATTAAAGATTCATTAAAACTCCACTTAGTTTTAATCGTTAACTAGGTTAAAGAATAAGTGTCATTTAAAACACGGTTCACGATAAACCCAAAATCGCGTTCCATTAATTATCGGGTAAAAGAACAAGTGTTATTTAAAACACCGTTCACGATAAACCCAAAAATCAATTCCAATTCAATTCCAATTAAATATCACTTAATTGGTTCACTTCATTAAATCTAAATAAAAAGATTTAATCTTTTCTCAACTGGGTTCAAGAACGGTGATAATAAAGACACCATTCACGACAAACCCAAATCACCTTTGATATTCAATACAAGGCTCTGAATAGAAAATATATCGGCTTATATTCAATATCAAATTCTACGACTAACAAATGTCGTATTGGAAATAACGATATAAATATATATCTTTCAAATTTCCTTAACGACATCTATATAATCACGAATTCCAACAACGAAATAATCCAAAGACAATTTCGATTCAAATCCCTTCTAATGCAATTATTGGAAATTCTGGTTATATTTCAAAACCATTTTCAAATTCAATTTATTTATTTAAAAACAAATAGAATTTTAATTCTAGTTCAAAACTAGTTCATTTCGATAAAAATCTATTTTTATCTTTTCAAATATGGAGTTTTTCATCCCAATTCTTCCCAAATCATTTCTTACGATTTTACACAAATTATTATTATTTTTAATAATTTTATCAAGCCCCGTACAGTCGATTTTCATCAATGGCCATCGAACTGCACTTATAGCGACCTTTTCCAAATTTGATTTGGACATAATTCCAAATCCAACCGTTAGATTTCAAATTTCTAATATTCGTTAGAAAGCTCTTTTCGATACGAACCCAACGGTTCCGGTTTCAGGAGAACCCGACGGTCGGATCTGCCGTAATGTCCGTGCGAAGTCAATGGTCGAAATTCGCGAACTGCCGCGGCGCGGCGCGTTCTATTCAGGCCATTATATTATATATATAATATATACTTCGTCGATTTCAATTCAAAACGTGCTTTATAAATCGTTTTAAATTCATTTTCAAAACGGTTTCAACTTCATATTCAATTTCAAATCAAAATTGAATATTCCAATATAAATTCGTTTTAAATTCATTTCAAATTGATTTCAATTCAATTTCACTTTAATTCGAAGGCAATTCCTTTCGATTTCAATTCTATTCAATTTCAATTCGAATTCGTTTTCTATTCAATTTCAATTCGAATTCATTTTCTATTCAATTCAATTCGAATTCGTTTTCTATTCAATTCGAATTCGTTTTCTATTCAATTCAATTCGAATTCATTTTCTTGTCAAAATATCAGATTTTGAAATCACTTTCGATATTCATTATAAATTGAATAAAATAGATATAAATATCGTTCACTTCAAAATGGCGTCAATCTAATCTACACGGCTTCATATATTTCTATTTTCCAATATTCTATTTCAAATATTTCTATTTCAAATATTTCTTTTTCAAATATGGAATGAGGCCCAATCAATTACCATATAATGTTAATTATATGGATTTTCTACAACACATGTATAAAATAACAACGATAAATAACCAACCATCATCCAGAGTGCATTCTACACTGTATAAGCATCAAATATAAATATTCAATGCTTATAACAGTCTGTCAATCAATCGATCGACATACAACTAATTATTGGGATTAGTGTATGTCATATATTATCCCAATACCCGTGTGGGGTTTCAAACAATCAAACACAGATTTTATTTGTGCAGTTAGGCGATGTGTAAAATTTATCGTCCCAATCAATATCAGTTAATGTGTGTATATAAACAAATCGTCCGATCTGTTTATTTTTATTTCATTTCATATACACGTTAAAAATTCTATTTTTAACTATAAAATATTTTCCCCTATAAAATATTTTATTTCAACTATATAAATATTTTATTTCATTTCACATCACATCACACAATCAACTACACATCAAAATCAAACAAACAAGCATACAAGTCGTCCATGGTCTGTGGACGACGGGTGTCGGGTGCTACTAAACACCGTCTGCATCCTAGTATATATTTTAACTAGAAATAAATTAAAGAGTGAGAAGTTCTCACAGATTAGCTAATCCAACGCCACGGCTCTTCATATGTAGAAAATCTCCGTCGTTCTTCTTTCATCACTTTCTTCATCCGTATTCTCTACATATGTAAAATTCACATTTTTACTTCGCTATTCAATATATAAAAATCGAATTTTTACTTCGCTATTCAATATATAAAAATCGAATTTTTACTTCGCTATTCAATATATAAAAATCGAATTTTTACTTCGCTATTCAATATATAAAAATCGAGTTTTTACATCTCTATTCAATATATAAAAATCGAATTTTTACTTCGAATTTTTACTTTGCTATTCAATATATAAAAATCGAATTTTTACATCGCTATTCAATATATAAAAATCGAATTTTTACTTCGCTATTCAATATATAAAAATCGAACTTTTACTTCGCTAATCAATATATAAAAATCGAATTTTTACTTCGCTATTAAATATATAAAAATCGAATTTTTACTTCGCTATTCAATATATAAAAATCGAATTTTTACTTCGCTATTCAATATATAAAAATCGTATATTCTAACAACGATGTTTATAAAGAAAAGATTATATTTTTATCTCGCTTTCCCGTATATAAAAATCTAATTTTTATCTTGCTACATCACAAATGAAAATCTCATTTTATAAATCAAATTTTTCCGTTTTCAAAATTCGAATCTTTTTTTAATATAAAAATCATTTCTTTTAGAAAATAAAAATCATATTTCTATCATTCAAATCACTATATAAAAATCGTATATTTTTCATGACTAAAAATTATATATTTTCATAACCAAAAAGTCAGGTTTTTCATAGTAAAAAAACAAATATATAAAATTCAGAAAACTTACTGTATTCGATTAAGGAATGGGGGGTATTCACTGCGTCGTCGGAGGTGCTCGAGGAGGGCGTCAGAGGGTGGAGGCGGCCTAGGGTTTGGCTGTGGGGCGTGGGGTATGCGGGTTTGGGGACTGGGGGGAATTCGACGAGGTCGCTGGAGGAGAGGAAGAGAAGGAGAAGGAGAAGAGGAGAGGGGGGTGCGATGGGGGCGGCGCGGCCTGACGCGAGGGGGTGCTAGTCTCGGCGGCGGCGATCGATCGGGGGGGGGGGGGTGCTAGTCTCGGCGGCGGCGATCGATCGGGGGGGGGGGGCTGCGGTTTTCTTTTGTTTTTTTATTTCTGAAATGAATTGAAAAGTAAACGGGGGGGTCTTAGCAAAGAGAAAAGGGAGGAGGCGGTTTATTTTTTTTAATTATTTAATTTCAAAAAGTAACTTTTATTTTCGACCTCAAAACGAAACCAACCGCCTGTCACCCATAGCTAATTACCCCCATTCCGAACACAATGGGATATGTATCTTAAGCTGATTCGACTGTTTCGATCAGTTTCTGTTGTATTTACATTTAAATCATTATACTGAATTTTAAACGTACATTTCAGATTACTGAGGCCACATACTCACTCGAAAAATTCCCGAAAAATATTTTCTAGCTTCATATTGACGATACGGTCTTAACAAAACTAGATTTGTCGAATTCTGAGACCGTTTGAAAAATGGCCATTTTCCAGTCGATTAAAATCAACTGAAACTGGTCAAACGCGTTTTCATTTGCCACGCTCACATATTGATTTGAAAATTTATGAAATTTGGAATCTAGCAATAACTTGACATCACGGATCCAACAAAAGTGGTTTCGTCGAAATCCGAGGTCGTTTGCAAAATTTCCATTTTTAAGGGCCAGAATTACATAGCGACTATTCTGAATTTTCAACTGGACATATCTTTTGATCCCCGCTATGAAATCTTGATTTTTCGGATTCGTTGGAAAGATATCCTCAAATAGATCCTATTATTTTTGGTTTCACTAAAAACTGGTTTATTTTGCACCCGGTACATTCATTTGAAGTTTGAAATCGAATTATCGAACTACCGCGCCATTTTCAGTTCCTTTTATATATAAATAAATATTTATATTCTAACGACGATTCAAACGAATATATACGTTCGAATTATATTTAAAATAAATTTCTCGCCGATATTATTTAAAATAATTCATTTTAAATAATCAAAATTCACTAAAATTGCCAAAATAAAAATTTTAAACTGACCCAGATTTCTGGGTTATTACATTTTTGCTTTGTGATCGAGTTACCTAGCAATATTATGTGATCCAACTATGCATTGTCATGACCCTGGCTTGCTTTTTGTGTTCGTATCTATTTATCATATTGACAATAAAAAAATTGACATGATTTTCTAGGAATTTTTTTTTGGCATAGCCGACCGAGTTTTAAGGTGATCGTAAACACCTTTTATTATAACTAATAATAAAAAATCAGTATCGTATAGGTTATTGTTAGTAGACAATTAGTTATTCGGTTTTTAAGCTGGACCGTCCACTGTCTATGAAATTTATAGTGTTTCGTCCACTCTACCTATACAGGCTTATAGTACTGGACCTAGCTTAATTGCTAGACTACAAAAAAAGATTACATTCGCATATGACCTAACTCTCCATGCAGGAAGTGAAAAAGGACATTAAATACTACTAAAAATAATAAGTTACATTTTGATTACAAAAATATACAGTATATAACTGTTTGAAATATAGCCTAAGGTATTCAACAGGGTACATGATGTGACTACTGTATGTACTATGGGAGTAGCTACATATAGTCCCAAACAATAGTCAGCCGAGATTTTCTTGAGCTCCACACCAAGATTTGAAACCGTTGCTTGCACAGTTTTCAAATGTTGATCTGACATAAGTGACCAAACTACACGGCGCCGTGGAAGTGGAAGGAGATGATAAAATCACCGATGAAGGCAAAGAAGTTAAGAGCAAAAGATTTCACTTGTTTCAATGAATACCGATGACTAACCAGATGCCCGTATGCCATGCTTACAACACTCCAATAAGGACCATAAAAGGAAAACATGCTCGACAAAAACAAACTGAACTACAAGAGTCTGCGACAGAGTGTTTGAACAGGAGGCAGGATCACTACCAAATACACAACAAGAAGGATCAGTGCCATGGCATCTCGTGTTTTACCATCGTGCACTGGTGATGACCACCCATACAAACACCATTCCCAAACCATATGCAGAGAGCAACGTCATGACATAGAAAAGTCACTACACCATATATGCTAATTAAGCTGTGTTTTTAGCAGTATCTAAAGCACTTAGACACGGCAAAAAGCCGTATCAAATAATGGCATGTTAAATTTTTAGATACGGCTATAAACCTTATCTCATTAGTGATAACATACAGCTTATAGCCATATCTAAATTGTATTTAGACACGGCCTTTGACCGTATCTAAATATATCAATGTGTGCACACACACATGCATATATATAAATATATATGTATATATAAATACAGAAACTGTAGCACATATTTTTCATAACACAGAAACAGTAGCATATATCTTTCATAACACAGAGCATACATACCACAAAGTATACACAGGAATAACATTATATATATATATATATATATATATATATATATATACTCAAAGCATTACAAGGTTTATCATAACATGATGTACACACAAACATATATAATAAAAGGAAACTATCAAAGATTTTCATCACATTACGAAGTAACAAAAATGATGTAAAAATATAATAGCCTGATAAAAATCCAGTCGAGGCCGGGAAGATTGAGCGCGATAGCCAGCCTGGAGTTCTAGTTTCATTTGGAAGCAAAACTGAATCGTGATATATAGCCTGCATCCTGAGTTCCAGCAACACAAAAGCACCATAATCTCCAACAGGACTGCCTATAAAATACAAGAAACAAGTTACAAATACTTCACAATTGGGCTGAGATGCAAACATGAATACAGAGCTAAGTGTATGTTAATAAAGATATAAAATGAAAATAATTGAGTTTTGTTTTCCAAAGATTTATCCTGTTGTAGAATCAGTCAAAAATATGAAATATAATGCCTCTTCTTTACAAGATTTGTATTCAGAGTATGTTCAGAATGTGCCATTGAATGTTAATTCTGGTAGAAAAGGTGATAACAACAACGGTTCTAACAAAAAATCAATGTCGCAGGGTATATCTAAGTTTGAATGTGGGAAGATGAGTAATTGGATGTTATAGAACCGTATGAATCAGAGTTGGATGTATAGTTAAGGGAATCACATTATAAATATAATGGATTAGTTGATAATTTCAATATTTTGGACTTGTGTAATTTCACTGGACACCAATAACAGTGAAGGGCATATCGTGTCGATTAGTGTGTTTGTGTAATTTAACAGTAGTCAAACGGTGTGTTTGTGTCCAAATACTTCAGTGGGAACCAATAATAACCTGGTCGAATCGATTAGTCGACTAATTTCTACCTATGTGGCCTAAATTCATACAAAAAGCAAGTCGAGACTTCATGTCGATGGTTTGATCTCGATTAGAAGACTAGTCGCGACTAGTCGAGCGTCGTCCATGTGTTTATGTAGTCGATCAGTATATGTCCTAAAAATTGAATGAATACACATTGTAAACTGGTTTTGCTATGACCATAGAAGTTTAAATGAAATTCACTGTACATAGGAGTGAAAAATTGATAGTCATTAAAAATGCAAACCCAAAAGAAGAATCACCTGAAGTGTAGTCCATTTGCAACACCGGTAGTTCGTACCCTAGCATACATAACATCCTCCTATACACACAAAAAGGAACAAATAATCGAAAAGAATATTCAAGATGTGCACACAAGTACATGTCCATTCAATTCTTTTGCAAGATACTATGTAGAGATAAGTTTAAAATAATATTTACCTGCTCCAACGTCTAAAGATATCGAATCATCAACGTCGGATGACATACATACTCAACTTTCTGATTAAGAATTTACTGGGCGATTTGCCAGGTGGATGCATATTAGCTCACGTGCAAGTTCAATAATCCATGCTTATTAGCTTTATTCAAATGTTGAATGCCGCTTCACTTAACCCTTGGAAAAAGCTGCTTTCACTTGCAACTTTCAATTTTTTTGAAGCAGACTGTGTAGTGCAAGATAACTTACACTAAAGTTTCTGCTGCAAAATAAGGGAAAGTTGCTAGTTAAAGCAGCTTTTTACTAAGGCTAAGTGCAGCAGCATCCGACATTTGGATAAAGCTAATAAGCATGGATACTCAACACTACACGTGAGCTAATATGCATCCACTTGGTGGATCGCCTAATAAAATATTAACCAGAAAGTCTAGTAATCATCCATCTACAAAAAATTTCAACAAACCTATTAAAATATTTTCAGTACACTTGTTAAAGCATCAAAAAAGAGTAAACTTGTTATAAGACAACCCAATTTAAATATCAACCATAAGGAAAACTAACAGTCAAATGACGATGAAATCATGGCAAACTAACTCATTGTTATTTCTTTGTTTCATGGATATACCGCAATCTAAAATTATACCATACATCCAATGGCAATTCTAACAAAAATTATACCGCAATCTAACAAACATTCAGATGTTTTTTACATTATCACAAAACATGATCCAAATTTGATTTCTCTGATTCTAGGGTATAACCGTAGATCTGTACCAAACACACTTACATAAACCAAATCAATCAAAACAGCTAACACACGAAGTACTAACACAAAATAGCAATCAACTATCACACAAAGATTTCAATTTATTCCCTACAATCATTCATGCATGCCAAAATTCAATTGGAATTCATACATGCGTTGTCGAAGGAGGGCTAGGGAGACTAAGGGTTGCTGCGTTTCTGCCGAAGGAGAGGGTTGTTCGTCCCGGTCGATGGTAGGGGCACGATTTGGTGACCGAAAACCAAAATTTGGGTTTTCGGTCACCATTAAAGTAAAACAAATGAAAAAGGGAGTGGCCAAATTTTTTATTCCAAGTGCCTAATGTGATGCACAATATGATACAGATTCGATTTGGCCCAAAGTCATATTAAATTAACTAATCCGGGGCTCGTTGCTGGACGGTCAGATTTAGGATGTTTGGGGTGGTGTGGATCACAAAATGTAGTATGATACGGATCTGAGCCCTATCAAATATGATACGGCTTTTACCCGTATTATATCTCCGCATCCATCTGTGCCAAATTGGTTGTTTTGGTGTAGCGAGTTTCCAAAATTTTACATAAATCAGAGCTACATTCACCATAAATGGCAACCAAACATCCCAGATCACATAGGTTACTAATGTAACCCCAAAACCAACTTCAGGTACCACTAACAAGATGAATACATGTTAAACATTGAATTCTAAACTAGCAAGCAGTACCACCACAGATACAAAATCGAGACGTGGAAACTACAAAACTAAAATGGAGTTGCTGATAACCAGTAGGCAGCGCACTAGTGACAAAACCTCATCTAATTATGATACCATCACTTGAAGAATAGGCTTTGGGGATGAACCACAAGCCGTGTAATTGCCTGGAATAATAAAGACGTAGTGGACGCAATCGTACTCGGAGAGAGAATTAGTGAGAACTGAGGAGTTAAAATGAGGTTGAGGATTTATCGGGGAAAATGGAAATCAGAAGAGATTACATGATTAAAAGCTTAGTCTGGAGAGAAATTGCGGTTATCAGCGACAAGTCCATACATGATGAAAACATGGTAGGGATTAGGGTAGAGCAGAGAGGAAACAAGTGAAAAAGGGCGATTTTGGTAGAGAGAGGATGCCTGAAGAGGAGAAAAAGAAGGGGGAGTACCATGTCACCATTAACAAACTTTAGTTGATAACGAAGCTTTTTTTATTTTATGGGATTTTTGTCTTGTATTCTTGTTGAACTGAAATATTTCACTTGAGCTTTTGTTATGTATGCTTCTAAACTTTGGCTCTTCCTTGGCTCTTCTTATACTGTATACACATGTGCATGTCTGTATTTGGCTTTTGGCTACGCATTCTTATGACCCGCTTACTGCCTAGATTGTCTCGGCTTGAATCTAAAAATTAATGGATGCTAATGCCATTATGTGCTTTGTCTTGTGCACGGCTTGTTTGACCCGAAACAATGTATGAACCGGTGTTTGACCATGTTCACCTGAAAAATTGCCTCTGTGCATATACGTATACTTATTCTTTCTAACCCAGCAAACCAGTTATGGTTGTGCTGAGGCTGGTCAAGATAACCAGACCATGTATTATGTGTTAAGGATGATCTTGATCAGCAGGCTACTGTAAATGAGTTGAGGCTGGTTTGCGAGCACTAGAGATTACAGTCTACTTTGTTGTATTTACAGTAAATTACTAGGAATATCACAAGTAGTCTTGAACCAAATAAATGTATATATCAGACCACATCTAGAAAAATGATGAGAAATACACCAAAATTCTGAGGCAAATAAAATTTAAAAATAAATTTATATTTTCTAGTATCTATATCTAATTTTGTTCCAGATTACTCTGTGTGTGTGTGTTTTTGTGACAGGCATGAAGGCGACTGGAATGGATCTGAAGTAGTTAGAAGACTCAGGGTGTTTTAGTGAGATTGTATATATAACTGAGCAATCTGAGAGAAATGTAGTGAGCAAACAATGTATATGAAATTGAGTGTATTACATCACAGTGAAATGTACAATAATTGAGTCATAAATTTGTACTATTTTAAATGTTGAAATAATATATTTATTTGAATAAAAATACTGTTTGGATATTAAATTGTGTTCAATAATGTTCAATTCAATAAATATTTATTTCTGTGTGAGATGTAATATTGAATAGTACAATTTCAAACACATATAATATATATATATATATGTTTGTTATTATCAAACAAAAATCATGTTGTTATACTCCACACTTGTAATGGGTCTCTAGGCTTTTCAACCATCAACCAGTAGGTAACAACCATCGCAGCATACATTAGTACATGGGAACTGCTTTTACAGCTAGCCTCTCGACTTGCAACAAACCCAAGAAACATTCACTGGGACGTGTAGGGTAAAGAATCTCCTACTTGCCACCAAACACAAAGCAAGAACACTCTATCATGTAAAAGCCTACATGACAAGCATTTTTGGTCTAATCTCCTCAAACTAATAAGTCATAAGTAAAAGGGAATTAATTAATAGTCGGTTTTCAACTATCAAATCAAATAGTACGGTTAAGTACATCAGCAGCTCAGGCCATTTTAGTTAAAACCATTCATTTAAAATCATTTCATTAAATCGATTCCATATACTTATCTCTTATATTTTCTACCGTAACTATAAACATATCGCTTGAAGCGTATTCACAAAAGTCCCTCTGTATTTCCTTTACTTCAAAAATATCGCTGTATATACATAGCCAATTGGTATAGGCCTAACTACCAAATCTTATATGGGTCAAAAAAATGTAATTCAATCATTGTTTATTATATAAACCCAAAATGTTTATCTAACTTCAAAACCCTAAAGGTTATAGTTTTTAATAATGCTTATGGAATATTGATTAAAATTCCACTTTCGTTTTCACTCCAGTATAACCTCTTGTTTACATTACTCCGAAAACCATAGCCACTTGCTTGTTTCTTGGAATAAATGTATTCACAAAACCATACTATTTTCATTACTTAGAAAATAATGCTATATACTTAACTAAATGGTATAATTATAGTCATGCTTCATACTTGGGCCAAACAATGTCAAGTGTTGCATTGTTTACTATAAAACCTGTAGTTTTATTTAACTTTCGAAAACCATGCAAATTAAAGTTGCAACATTTCTTATGGAACTAATAATTTATTTCCAACCTCTCTACCAATTCAAACTAGCACTATCCCTTGGATGATAGTGAAGTCGTTTAAGTTGGGGCATTTTATTTACTTCTCAGATCTTGACTCAACAACGTTCTTATCTTGAGATAGAAAAAAGTTTGTAACTCAAAATTTGATATTAACTACAATATCACATAAAATCTCATTTACTATTCCATTTAAATATGCTTTTATAAACCATTACTTGCATTTGGCAAATCTATTCCCAGTTTAAATCAATTTTACTTAATTTGCCTATTAAGTAACTACTTACTAAAACCCAAACCTTTAGCTCAAAACTCTTTAATACAATTCATTTACAACTTGGATTAATTACAATAAACTATTTATCAAATCCTTTACATAAACCCATTAAACATCCTTCCTTAGCACTTTTTTGAAATCCTTCTTTTAATTACAAACGCTATACTTAATTCAATTCTTAAGTAAACGCTTATTTTAAAATCATCACCTTAGTTTAAACTTCTTTTCTAAACTTTGTTTATGCGACTTGGATTTATTTTTAAATCCCTTTACAAAACTTTTTTTTTATCAAAATTCAACTAAAATCTCATGACGAACTTGATTACCTTCTTAAATGAATTTCAATTAGAACGGTAATCATTATAATTAAAATAATAACTAACTTCATCATTAACCAATGTAGAAATAGTTAACTTCTTTATTAACTAAAAATAGAATAGGGAATTCCTTTTAGAGATTTATATAAAATAATAACAAACTTATTAATGGTCATCAAAACGATAATTATCTTTAAATACTATTAATTAAAAGGTTAATTAATCTTTTTAAGTTTAAAACAACTATTTGTCAAAACTATTTCTATTAGATTAATCGATAACATGTTTATCTAAGGATTAATTGTCAGGAATAATCCCAAATTTAACGTGTCTTCCCATAACAATCCAAAGTTTGGATTATTTTTGAATAATCCCAAGTTTGGGGGGATGCATCCCGTATTGATCCCGTTTACTTGTTTACCTATTCAACCGGCTTAAAATTTTTAATTTCCCCAAATCAAACATGATATCTTACATTCTCATTCTCTGTTCACTGTTCACCTTCAGCTTACTCCTTCAACACTGTCAACACAACACAAAAACCCATGCCATAATCACTGTGCTACAATTTAAATCAAAACCGAACTCCTTTGTCAACTCCAGCAAATCCGTTCAACCTTCTAACAATCTTTTTTCGAATGGTCAAGACGAAAAAACGAGAGACCATGCTTGTTCCTCTCACCAAATCCGATTCAACAACGCTCTCTGGTCTCTGTTTTGCCCATAACTCTCTTGAGAACTTTGCTATGCTTCTGGAATCTGACTTTAATGCGGCAAATGCTGGTTCGCTCTCTATCTAGCCTTGAGTTCAGAGCTGAGTTTCCCCACTTACTGCTCCAAGTCAAATTGTGAATTGTAGCTTCCTTGCTGAAGAGAAGGAAGTAGTGATCCCATTGGTTAGCCTAATTACAACTTGTTGTGGTGTTGAACCTGTTGGTGATAAAATAGCAATGGAGTTTGGAATGAATTCAATTGTATTGGATGTTGGTGAAGCTGGTCTGAATAACCTTCTAATTATCTCTGCCATCTCATTCACGCTTACCATTTCAATGCTACCAATGTTCACTGGCTCACAGAAATCCGATTTTGCCAACCTTAACACTACTTCCACACACTCATCAATAAAAGTAAGTGACCGGGTTTGAAGTCCGTCTCCCCATATCTCAAATCTATTAGTAGACGTCAAAGCTTTCCTACAAAAAGCAGCAGGTGCTTTTTCCCTTCCACCTTTCCATTTCCCAAAAGGGCCATATATGTTGTGAAATCTGCCAATTCGACAATCAATCCATAGTCTTTAGTATAATGCTTGCAAATGTCATGCATTAAATTCTTTAAGGCTTACATTAGTTCCCAACAATTGCTTAAATTCAGGGTAGATGCAGGCACTTGACGTATAGAAATTTTTTTTGACCCCGTTAATCCTAGAAGCTTCAAGAACATTGAAGTTAATCATAGTATTACTGCCCATTGTGAAATTCTGAGAAGCTGAAGTAAGGGGAAAAGGTAAAAGTGAGTGATCCCTATTTTCTAGCAAATGCCAACTACCTTGTCCAGATCTCATGAATTTTTTGGTGGTTGTGGAGATGCAGTTTTCAATTTGAGGAAGAAGGATGTGTCACATAAGAGAGGAGCGATAAATTCACGTTTGATTTGGGAAAATTAAAAAACTTAAACCGGTTGAGCAAGTAAACAGGTAAACGGGATCAATACGGGAAGGGACCCCCCAAACTTGGGATTATTCAAAAATAATCTAAACTTTGGATTATTATGGGAAGACACATTAAACTTGGAAGTATTCCTGACAATTAATCCTTTACTTAATAATCAAATTCAATTAAACAGTTGACTTAGTCAACTTGAAACCTCAGTTGACTTATTAACCGATATTCACTAATCCTTCCTCCTAAATTAGTTAATAACTTAATTAATTTAATAATATCACTTAAATGTTTCATAAAATCAATTATTCCAAATTATTAATCCCTAGGTTAATTTCTGATTTACTTTCTTATAAAACTTATGTGAGACACAAGAACTTTAATATATAAATCATTTATAATTACTCTATAAAAACCAATTTATAAATATCGATTTATTTAAATAACTTCTATTTTTATATAACTTGTAAAAATATAATAGAAAATCTTGCTTCAGTTATGAAAATAAATTTTATAACCTTAAATTAGTCGGTTTGCCCGACGATAAATTAATGTCTTAAAAAAATGGATTTTTGGTCATCTTCTGTAAATCACTTAATCAATATTGTTTATTGGTTAATATAACATCAACGTTGAATTCAATTCAACAATCAACATTCAAACAGAATATAACATTACTTGGGTTAAATAGATCATATATGAATACTATGAAATCAAGTAACATATGAATATTTGAGGAATCCAGTAGGATCCGTCCAACCTGTTTTTCCCTACATCAGAGCTCATAATGTCATTTTATAAATGCATATGAAATAGAAATTCTAATCCAATGCATTTAAGGTGACGGAAGATAATTATCCAAAACATCCAAATACCCAATTTATATTAACATCGACATATGAATTTAACCACATCATAGTAATCCGAAAAAGCATACGAGTTAACTCAAATTTCATTTTCGATCGACGATTTCAGATCGATTTATATAATTTCAAAAACGCTTTTTGTAACACCCCACCTCCGCTAGGGTCACTCACAAAGGGAATGCACTAGGTTTGGTGAAGCATTATCGAGGTAAACATGCACAGAAATATTACAAGACAAAACATATATAAAACAACGGAAGTAAAGGAAATTTCATTACCTTATAAAATAGTAAGGTCAAAAGCCTTTTACATCAGAGTACATCAAAACCTGTCTTGCAATAGTAAAGAAGCATAAACCATTTCATAAAGTATTCCCCAAGTAAAATAGTAAGGTAGCCATAGCCAAGAAAAGTCCAAGCCATGCATGGTGACCTTCAAGCAGAGGAAGTCCGAACTAAATAACAGTGTTTCCTCCCTGAAAACCTGGAGGGGGAAACGGAAGACAAAGAGGCGAAAGAAAACGGGGTCAGTCATAAAGACTGGTAAGTCCTATCTACTTCCAGTATAAAAACGGGTAAAGGTAACATGACATGCATAAACTGAAAGTAAACATAAGGATGACGACAAGATAGATAAGCTAAACCAAGATAACTGGATGAACTACTGTAGCAAGATAAACTAGGGCATCATGATAAACTACGGTGTCAAGAAAAATCAAGGTATCACATCATCAGGTTTCTATCAAGTATATCATCCCAAGGTATCTATCATGTATAACATCCCATGGTATTTATCGTGTATATTTGCTCTGCACCTCTCGCACTAGTATCCCAACCCGCGTCATGTGTTAACTATGAATGTCCCTTGCCCAATGTCATGTAATGGTCCATGTCAACCTAGCATATGTAGGTTTTCCCAACTCGTATGTTTCTTTCCATGTATAAGTTCAGCCCTTTTCTGTAGGCCGTACGGGCTTTCCCATGTAAATCTATACCACCTCAACATAGTACCATTTTATCTTTGAAGTTGTTTTGGACTGTTACCCTTGATCTGGTTATGTTTTCTTACAATGAACTATCGCGTGTTCACTTAGGATTTATGCCACCTAGGACCACTAGGGATTATGCTACCTAATGAACGTTTCAGTGTCTCGGTTTGGGTTCAAGCCACCTAGGGCCACTAGGGATTATGCCACCCGTCAACCACGCCCTTTATCCCACGCATGTATCGTGAATCGTTTTCCATGTCTAGACGCACATGTATCTCAATGTGCCATCCGAGTTCCGTGCCAGCGCAAATCGAGAAATACGGAACTCGGTCGGGAGCTTTAAGTCGTCTGCCGATGCAGATATCAAGGTCTGTTTTTGTATCCGTGGCTATGGTCCCACGTGACCCCTCCCTCAACTACTGAAAGGCAATCCAAGAAAAATCATGTATGAGAACTACATCCCGTCCCCACTATGCCCCACTTTCCTATTGGCCAACCTCACCCATGACTCGATAGCAAGAACATGGTCTGTTGGGAGTTCTCTGCCTTTCCGTTCGTACACGATTGACTAAAGATGGTAGGTAGTCGACGATGCGCTATCCAGGGCAAAAACAAGAATCGACGACTCCACGCTAATCCATCCCAGTCTTTAGGTCGCTCGCATAGCAACCAAGGCATACCATTGGCTCTTCTACTGCAGACCTTAACCTTTGTGAGGCCAGGTTTCACGGACCATCTGCCACCTCACAGAGGGATACCAAGAGTACCCTCACGTCCCCCGAAGCTACCACTTCGTCACCCAGCTCGCTGGAGCTTTTTATCCAAGTCAGATAAGTTGCTCCTCCTCGTATACTAAGCGATGACCTACCGTATCAGGTTACTCATCTATTAATGAACTAGTCCCCTGCCCTTGGCTAAGAATTATTACTTAGTTATCCTTAACTAAGGTTTACCACTTAGCTTTTTTTCCCATTATCCTTGTTAATCCCGGCTTTCCACCTAGTCCCCTGAACTAGGGTTTTGTCTAATGGGTTAAGTATTGTCGTTTAAGTTCATGACTTAACCTGCCTACGAATCATGTCAAGATTTGGCTAAGTATACAAGTCCAAGACCTAGCCCTACAAGTCGGTTAAGTATACCAAGAAGCTCATGACTTAACCCTATTCAATCATCAAGTCAAATTGGTTAAGTACTTGTTTATCTCAACCCTATCAGATTATCGTGTTAGATTGATTAAGCATAGATTATCTTAATCCCATCAGATTATCGAGTCGGATTGGTTAAGTATGGGTTAGCTTAACCCCATCTACTAATCGTATTACAATGGTTAAGTTTATTTAAAAGGTCTTGTGACTTAACCCTATCAGGTCCGCATATTAGATTGGTTAAGTATAGGTTACTTAACCTCATCAAATCATCATGTATAATTGGTTAAGTATAAGTTACTTAACCCCATTAAATTATCATGTTAATTTGGTTAAGTATTGGTCACTTATCCTCATTGAATTACCAAGTTTAGATTGGTTAAGTGCTTAAATTAACCCCATCGAATTACCGTGTTTAGATTAGTTAAGTGTAGGTTACTTAACCCCATCTAATTACCGTGTTTAGATTAGTTAAGTGTAGGTTACTTAACCCCATCTAATTACCGTGTTTAGATTAGTTAAGTCTAAGTTACTTAACCCTATCTAATTACCAAGTCGGATTAGTTAAGTGTAAATTACTTAACCCCATCCCCTAATTGTCTTATATGGTTAAGTGTCATTAAGAGATCAAGTCCGGTTTAACTTAACCTACTCATTCATGTCATATCGGTTAAGTGTCTTTAATCAAATTTACTTAACCTTATCATGTGGCATTAATTAAATTAATGCACTTTTAACCTCTCACATTAGACCTTGTTGTGGTTACTAGTTAAGTCGGGCGGGCCCGGGTAGATTTACACCACAACCTAGTCTAACCTCGGGTTTTAAGTGCTATGTGACCAACTACTCACATTGAGTCCTATTGTTTGTAGCCACTAGTTAAGCCGGGCGGGTCCGGGTAGATTTATGCTACAAACTCAACCCAACCTCGAGTTGGCCACTTTCATGTTTGGTTTAGTGTCATGTTACACTTACAACCCACACATGTCGAGTTCAATTTCCATGTTTTCCTACGTGTCATGACCACATTTAAATGTATCATGAATGTCATGTTCTCATGTAAACCTCATGTCAAGTTTTCGTGTCATATTCACGTTTTTTCCTAAGCTACCCAAACGTATTTCCAACCCAAGTGGAAGCTAGTCACATAGTAAGGATACTATGCTACATATTGGCCCCAACACATACACGATGTCAAAAAGGGATTGGCCACAAACATGCATGGTATCATAAGGGGTTTGGCCTCAAAATATGCATAGCATCATAAGGGGTTTTTGGCCTCAAACATGCATAATGTCACAACAAGATTAGCCACAAACATGCATAGTATCATAAGGGAATTTGGTCACAAACATGCATAGTATCACAAGAGAATTTGGCCACAAACATGCATAGTATCATAAGAGAATTTGGCCACAAACATGCATGATAACATAAGGGGTTTGGGTTCATTTACATGCATAAGCCCCAAAGTCAAGTCTTTGCCAATATTTCGCAAGTCAAATGGTTCCCAAAGGTTCATGCTAACATTCCATAGGTAAAGATCCAAACTTGCAAGATAAACTAGGTGAAATATAACATGAGTGGCATGATTAAGTCACTAAAACTTAGCCCAAGGTCATAGATCATAGAAAAGGGGCAAAATTAGGTTCACATAGGCTAGCATACTTATGTTTCATCGCATTTTATTCCATGTCACATTAGAACCACCGTTAGAATCTACAAGTAGCTAGAACTTACATAGCGAGGCTTAGGGAAGGATCATGCATCATCTTGACGAAGAAAGGTGGCTCCTTTGTTGAAGAATCATCATGAAACTTGTGTAGCAACGTTGATCCACTCCCTCGATTTGATGTAGGAAGCTTGCACCTCTTGATTTGAACCCGATTTGAATGCATAAGCCCTTGGAGTTGGAGATGGAGGCCATGATCAAGATAGATTTTGCCAGCACTTAGTTGTAGGATTGATTTTTAGTGATTTAGGTTAGGTCCTAGGGTGTTTTTATAGAGATTAGGAGTAGTTTAGGCCCTTAGATTAACCCTAGGATAGATCTGAGCCCTCAAAATCCGTCACAGGCCAATAGACCAGACCCAAGAGCATGTCTTGAGGAACAAGTCAGGCACACCCAGGCCAACTGGCCGACCACCCAAGTCAACAGGGGTGTCGACTGGGCAGTCGACACCACCTGGGGTGTGTCGACTCCCCAGTCGACTTGGGGGTTGTAACACCCCACCTCCGCCAGTACCACTCTTGCAAGGGCACTGGCTTTGGAGGGGCGTTTGGATCAGGTAAACATGCAAAATGATATATCAAGGCAGAACAAGAACATATGTATATATGTAAACAGAGTAAATAACATAGATAAAACAGCGGAAGATTTAAACCATTTCAAAACAAGTCTGGTACAACATAATATCAATTTTCCAAATAAACAAGTCTAGATAAAACAACATCATCTGAAAACAGAAATACATAAGTGCTATCCCCAAAATACGTGAGAACCATAGCTAGCTTCATGTAGAAAGCGTACATGAACTGAAATCCCACAAGCAAGTAATCCAAAATCCAAGCTAGGCTCCTGTATTCCCTACCTGAGAACCGGGGGGGGGGGAACGGAAGAAAAGAGGCGAAAGAAAACAGGTCAGTCAAAAAGACTGAGTAAGCCCTACTACAATCAATGTAAACTGATAAGTTAACTGGTATGGGCAGCAAGGGATGAACATAAGGATAACAACATACTAGCATGATGATTAACTATCAAGGTAGATAAAGGTGTCATCGCATAATCAGGATTAAGGTTTTGCACCACAGGTGTACTAGTAAACTAACATGACTTGAATAAACAAGTATTGATCTCTTGGCCCAAGCTTTGGCCCAATAACATGAAGTGACCCCAATACGAGGTCCAAAGTGTAAACAAGAAGTGATCCCCAGGCCCAAGTTTGGCCCAACATCATGAATGACCCAAACCAAGGTCCAACTAGCACGGTCTAGTCGATCGGCTCCCTATAAGCCTATCTCATCAAGTGTCTGTGTCATACGGCCCAACTACGAAGTGTAGCTAAACTGTGCTAGGTCCACCCTAGGGTGTATCAAGTCCTAGGGTGTCAACCACCGACAAAAACCAAGCACGCATAGTTTAAACCTACTGGTGCCCGTGCCTGCTTTTTCAACTCCGGACCATGTGCACGATCATGGCCCGCCTGAACCCACACCGGCGCACCTACTCAGCCGTCGTTTGGTCGCTTACATGGCATCCCAGTAATCGTGCCCCTCCCTAGCCTAGTCCCTAGGGTGTCATGATACAACTAAGAGGGTTACTGGTGCAAAGGACCACGCAACTAGGGTTTCCTTAATGGGTTAACGTGGTTAACCCAACTCATTCAAGTACCAAGTTGGTTAAGTGTACCCAAGGTTCATGACTTAACCCTACCAACCCATCCAATTTCATTGGTTAAGTATTCAAGCAGTCCATGACTTAACCCTACCAACAAATACAATTTCATTGGTTAAGTATTCAAGCAGTCCATGACTTAATCCTAATCACGAGGCATTAATTAATTAATGCGCCTTAACCTCTCACATTAGACTTTGTTGTGGTTACTAGTTAAGCCGGGCAGGTCCGGGTAGCTTTACACCACAACTTGGTCTAACCTCGGGTTCAAGGTACAACATGACCAACTTCTCACATTGGGTCCTATTGTTTGTAGCAACTAGTTAAGCCGGTCGGTTCCGGGTAGGTTTACGCTACAAACTCAACCCAACCTCGAGTTGGTCACACTTATCTTTTCTAAGTGTCATGTCCACCATGTTTCCAAAACACATTACAAGTTTTTCAAGCAATTAGGTAGACCTAACTTAATAGGTAAATTCCCAATGGGTAGACCTAACTTAATAGGTAAATTCCCAAGCTTATGTTTTTATGTCTTTTAAGTTTACCCAACCCCAAACGCAATCCCATCGCTTACATATCGCAATAGCGCATAAAGGATAGAAAGAGGGAACTTGACATAATCATAACATAAAAGTGTTGAAGCCAATAGTTCAACATGGTGGCATATGAAATGTACATATGTTCATATACTTGCATTAGGCCTCAAAAGCATGCATAACATGATAGCATGAACAAAATGTTCAACCCAAACTTGCATAACATACTTGCATACCATAACATGACATACTTGCCTATAAACTTGCATATTACAATACGATAAACTTGCATATCAACTTGCATATTACAACATGATAAACTTGCATATCAACTTGCATATTACAACATGATAAACTTGCATATCAACTTGCATAACATACGACAACTTGCATATCAAACTTGCATACAAAACTTGCATAACATATGACAACTTGCATATCATACTTGCATAATAAAACTTGCATGACATATGACAACTTGCATATCATACTCGCATAATAAAACTTGCATGACATATGACAATTTGCATATCAAACTTGCATAATAAAACTTGCATGACATATGACAACTTGCATATCAAACTTGCATACAAAACTTGCATGACATATGACAACTTGCATATCAAACTTGCATACAAAACTTGCATAACATATGGCAACTTGCATATCAAACTTGCATACAAAACTTGCATAACATATGACAACTTGCATATCATACTTGCATAATAAAACTTGCATAACATATGGCAACTTGCATATCAACTTGCATAACAAAACTTGCATGACACATCATAGGAAACTTGCATAACACATCATAGAAAACTTGCATATCATACATTTAACTTTAAAGTTCAAGTATGAAAGGAATATGGCTTACAATGCTTATGCGGACTCAAATGAGTTTAGCAAATGTAAGAAACCCCTTATGCAACTAATTAAACCCCAAAAATGCAAGCAAACTTGATCAAAACTCTTCCTTTAAGATGCCAATAGAGAAACAAGACTTTAATGCAAGCTAAAGAGGATCATACAAGCCTAAATACACTTGTATGCATGGAAATCTCTTAGAAATTGATTTAGGAATTGTATGAAGAGAGTGGAGGCCATGAGAGGTTTGATTTTGCCATAGTTTAGTTGCTAGAATGAATAATGAGTGATTTAGGGTAGGTTAGGGTCTTATTTATAGATTAGGCTAGTGATTTAGACCATAGGATTAAACCCTAGTTCCAATCTCAGCCCTCTAAACCGAATCTGACCCCCAAGCTCAACACATTCTCAAAATGGTGCACCAGGCAAGACTTGCCGTCTGAGCCAAGTCGACAGCCAAGTCGACAGGGCTGTCGACCTGGTCAGACCAAGTCGACTCCCAAGTCGACAGGGCTGTCGACTTGGGTACTGTGGCGGGAATTTTCCCGCCTGGCACAACTGGCCCAATTTTTCCAATTTCAAGTTTGAATTTGAAATCTGTTTTTACCTTGGAATTTTCTGAAAACTTCGTTGGGCCTTAATCGGGTCATACGAACTCCGATTTTCGAAAACTCGGACTCTATTTCGCGTATTTTTCCGAGACGAACGCAATGGCATAGCCCGTTTTCCTTGATTCAGATTTTAGAATTAAATTCTGCCTCGATTTATGTTATAACAGGTTATTGAAAATACGGGTTGTCACATTCTCCACTCCTTAAAGGATTTCGTCCACGAAATCTTCAAGTTAGGAAGAACGTATCCTACCATCCAACATCCATCTACTCAAAACATCATCCACGAGCAGTCATTGTCCTTACAAGATCCTAAATGCTGGATGAACATATGCAAAGGTGTGTGTATATGTACTTATCTAATGCGAATATCATCAATGCAAATTATGTTAGTGAAATGAATCCATATGTATGCAATTCCTAACATAATGTATATCATCTATATGTGTGCACATAACATACACCCATATGCAACATCCATGTGATAACACACAATTTTCATCCATGAATAAGCATAAACACTCATGCATATGCAATATGAGGAGTGTGTGAGCCGATCTAGTGCCTAATCGTGTATAATGCATCCACGAGTAACCACTTGCAAACACTTGCAACCACTTGCAACCATCAAGCATAACATGTTTCAAACACATGTTTCAACCAAAGGGTTTCTACCTAAGATTCTCATGACAAGATTAACACGATAAACTAGATAAGCAAGACAAACATGGATAGCAAAAGAGATCGGGAGGATAAGCAAGATATACTCCTTTTGGATTACAAGAAATCCCTTCCTAACCCAACCCATATTCCATAAAAGCCCAAAAGGTGTAGTCAACCTAACGGACCCCTTCAAACCCTGACATGTATTACTAGCCAACAAGCCATACCTCCCGACAGAAATAGGACCGAAAATGGGACCGAGAGGATATACATAAAAAGATAATATGCGAGTAAGTTCCACAGGAAAACAAGGATCAAGGATATGCTCTTAAAAAGAGATATGATGCGCGTATCTAGCCTTCAGTCTTCTAAGTCACATTTCCTTGAGATTAACTCCACTGTGCTTTGACCGTCTTTTTCTTACTCTCCTATCATTCTTGGATTAAACATAACCATGACCTCATGGATTCGTGCAAGCTCTCCAAAATTCACTAGTGAATCCTGGATCTCGTCTACTTACTATAAAGTATTCCACGCAGCAGAACTTTTCTTGGAAATACCAATCCATGTTGCCAATTGCTCCCACCAACATGATTTTCTATAACTCATGCTTGAACGAAATGGGTCATCCGCCTGCGAATGGTAGGCTGTACTTAGATTTGGTTGCTTGCCCATGACTTCCCGTAGACTATCTCAAAACTTGACTGGTGAAGATTGAGTCGTGGTTACTAACTATACTTTACGGAACCTCGTGCAACCGCTTTATTTCTTGAAAGTAAACTGTCGCTAGCTATGATGCAATCCTTTCGCTCTTTACCGGAGTGAAATGAGCACTCTTCGTGAGTCTACCTACTATGACCCACATGCTCGTATTCCCTTTCCTTGATCTAGGCAGTCCATCCACGAAATCCTTCGTGACGCTTTACTACTTCTATTGCGGGGACCTCCAATGGATGTAATAGCCCACCGGTCTTTTTATGACTTGGCCTTTAACCTGTTGGCCCAACATGCACCTTGGGACAAACTTGACCACTTCCCTGTGTGATGTGCATCTTCAAGAGCCTTCTTTCTCTCATTGCGTCCTAGCTATCCTTTGTCATCCATAGCGAGGTGTCTTAACATCTCGCCTCGAATCAACTTGTCCATGATCTCGACTAACTGCGGGTCTTCTTTCTGTGAAGTCCCTACTTGATCCAGAAGGGTAAGTCTAAGCTCAAGGGACGCTAACTAACTAATTAAACTGAGAGAACTTCTTACTTCAATTGTCCTCGTCGGAGCTTTCCGGTCTTGAACCGCGACCATTTTAGCGGGATCCACCACTAAGCCTTGCTTAGAAACTATGTGCCCAAGAAATCTAACTTCTTTTCTCCAAAATGACCTTTGGAGAACTTAGCCTTCAACTGATGTGCTCTAAGTGTATCCATCACCTCCACGAGATGCCTTGCGTGCTCTTCCTCATCCTTAGAGAAGATCAGAATATCATCTACGAAGACCACGACAAACTTGTTCAAGAACTCCCTGAACACCCTACTCATCAAGTCCACCAAATATGCGGGTGCATTGGTCAAACCGAATGGCATGACCAGCCATTCTAAGAACCTATCTGGAGTTCTAAACGCAGCTTTGTCTATACTATCCTCAGCTACTCTGAGCTGATGGAATCCAGTAGCAAGATCAAGAGAGAACAGATGTTCCTACAAGCTGATCAATCGGACCATCGATCCTTGGTAATGGTTGTCTATTCTTCTTGTTCAACTCACGATAATCAACACACGGGCGAAGCGAACTGTCCACATTAGTAGCGAATACTACTAGAGCACCTTCCTTGGAAATGCTTCATCGAATGGAGTTCTTCTCAAGCAACTCCTTCACTTGCTTACTTAGCTCCCGTCTCACGGGACCATGTGCCTTACCGACCACATAACTGGCTTGGCATTATCAACCAGATAAATGCGGAAATTTATCTCTCGTTTAGGGGTAACCCCCTTCACTTCACCCAAGATATCAGGATATTCTCGGACCACCCTCACCGATTGCAAACTATCGATAGACGAGTCGAGGGATTTAAGATAACACAACATGACGAGACTCATAGGGTTACTAGAAATTCCTAGGGTATTACCGAGGCGAGTCATGAGCCTCACAACCCTATGCTCAAAAATCAAGAATGGCTCCAATACTGGACAACCAATCCATGGTCAAAATCAACTCATACCCCATGAAACCGAGAATACAAGCATCACACGAGAACTCTACACTAGAGATAGAGTTTTTCAAATCCACGTAGATAATAGACAAGTGGTTGAAAACCCCAATTGGATTTGAAACACACACGGGATCATAAACTAGACTAGTACTCAGGTGCAAACTTTCAACTAGATCAGATGAAATAAGCTATGCGATGCACCAAAATCAAACAAGGTACGAATAGGAAAATCAGAAATGTATACAAGGCTTTCAACAGAAATACTACCTCGATCGGGAACTGGAGGAGCATTGAGAGCATGAACTTGCCCTCTCGAAGGTCCAGCATGCTGAGTCTGACCCTGGCCTTGCCCTTGCTTCTTCGGGCAATCCTTACTGAAATGTCCAGTCTCACCGCAGAAAAAGCATTCACCATTATTCCTTTTTCTCTTCCGACAATCCTTACTAAGATGCCCAACTGAACCGCAATAATGGCACTTCCTCTTGTTGTTCTTGCCCTTGTTCTTGTTCTTATTGCCTTGACTGCTCTGACCGCTTGGATTACCCTAATTTCCTTTCCACTGGGAATCAGTCTTCTTGGCTTGAGTATCATTTATCTTGATCTCCTCCTTGTCACTCCTACTCTCTTCATTAAGTAGGGCCATATTCACCAAACTCTCAAAAGTTGCCCCCAAGGGTATATGAGTCATGGCCAAACCATGTAATGGCTCGTTTAATCCTAGAGCAAAGTATAGGGCCTTCTTCTGAGCTGTGTTAACCAAGTCTAAACCGACCTGAGCCAGTTGATTAAACTGATCTATGTATTCCCTAATAGTCATGTCCCCTTGCTTCAGTGATAGGAACCTTAGTCCAAACTTTCCCCGAAAGTCTTCCCAAGTCTCAATTGGCCTAGTAACGGTGGTGACCACCCACCAACGTGCAGCTTCTTCCTTTAGCAACCACACTGCTAATAAAACCTTCCTACGGTCATCTATATTAAAGAAGGTAAAAAGATCTTCAGTTTCTTTCAACCAATTTCTGACCTCTACATATGTCTCGGTTCCAATGAAATTCTTGCAACCCAACGCCTTAAAGTTCTTACAAATCTCCGCGAAATCCTCTTGTGGATGCTGAGGGGGAGGAGGAACATTAACTACTGGAGGAGGGGGAACATCAGCGGGGCCGGCTTCGGTCGCCCTAGCCTCAAAAAGTCTCCTATACCAAAAAGGTACGCGTACTCCCTCCGGAATGGCAAAGTTATTGGCCATACTGAAAACGAAGAAAAAGATAGATTCAAAAGGGAGAAAAACGAAGGGATTTTGCTAATGGCTTTTTGGGGAATAGCCTTTAAAATAAACTAGACTTTTCTTTGGAAAATACTTTACACTTGGTTTTGAAAATAGTTTTCCAAAAGTTTTCTAAAAACCTTTTTGTTCCTTCTCGTAAACCATATGCTCTGATACCAAATGTAACACCCCACCTCCGCCAGTACCACTCTTGCAAGGGCACTGGCTTTGGAGGGGCGTTTGGATCAGGTAAACATGCAAAATGATATATCAAGGCAGAACAAGAACATATGTATATATGAAAACAGAGTAAATAACATAGATAAAACAGCGGAAGATTTAAACCATTTCAAAACAAGTCTGGTACAACATAATATCAATTTTCCAAATAAACAAGTCTAGATAAAACAACATCATCTGAAAACAGAAATACATAAGTGCTATCCCCAAAATACGTGAGAACCATAGCTAGCTTCATGTAGAAAGCGTACATGAACTGAAATCCCACAAGCAAGTAATCCAAAATCCAAGCTAGGCTCCTGTATTCCCTCCCTGAGAACCTGGGGGGGGGGGGGAACGGAAGAAAAGAGACGAAAGAAAACAGGTCAGTCAAAAAGACTGAGTAAGCCCTACTACAATCAATGTAAACTGATAAGTTAACTGGTATGGGCAGCAAGGGATGAACATAAGGATAACAACATACTAGCATGATGATTAACTATCAAGGTAGATAAAGGTGTCATCGCATAATCAGGATTAAGGTTTTGCACCACAGGTGTACTAGTAAACTAACATGACTTGAATAAACAAGTATTGATCTCTTGGCCCAAGCTTTGGCCCAATAACATGAAGTGACCCCAATACGAGGTCCAAAGTGTAAACAAGAAGTGATCCCCAGGCCCAAGTTTGGCCCAACATCATGAATGACCCAAACCAAGGTCCAACTAGCACGGTCTAGTCAATCGGCTCCCTATAAGCCTATCTCGTCATGTGTCTGTGTCATACGGCCCAACTACGAAGTGTAGCCAAACTGTGCTAGGTCCACCCTAGGGTGTATCAAGTCCTAGGGTGTCAACCACCGACACAAACCAAGCACGCACAGTTTAAACCTACTGGTGCCCGTGCCTGCTTTTTCAACTCCGGACCATGTGCACGATCATGGCCCGCCTGAACCCACACCGGCGCACCTACTCAGCCTTCGTTTGGTCGCTTACATGGCATCCCAGTAATCGTGCCCCTCCCTAGCCTAGTCCCTAGGGTGTCATGATACAACTAAGAGGGTTACTGGTGCAAAGGACCACGCAACTAGGGTTTCCTTAATGGGTTAACGTGGTTAACCCAACTCATTCAAGTACCAAGTTGGTTAAGTGTACCCAAGGTTCATGACTTAACCCTACCAACCCATCCAATTTCATTGGTTAAGTATTCAAGCAGTCCATGACTTAACCCTACCAACCCATCCAATTTCATTGGTTAAGTATTCAAGCAGTCCATGACTTAACCCTAATCACGAGGCATTAATTAATTAATGCGCCTTAACCTCTCACATTAGACTTTGTTGTGGTTACTAGTTAAGCCGGGCGGGTCCGGTAGCTTTACACCACAACTTGGTCTAACCTCGGGTTCAAGGTACAACATGACCAACTTCTCACATTGGGTCCTATTGTTTGTAGCAACTAGTTAAGCCGGTCGGTTCCGGGTAGGTTTACGCTACAAACTCAACCCAACCTCGAGTTGGTCACACTTATCTTTTCTAAGTGTCATGTCCACCATGTTTCCAAAACACATTACAAGTTTTTCAAGCAATTGGGTAGACCTAACTTAATAGGTAAATTCCCAAGCTTATGTTTTTATGTCTTTTAAGTTTACCCAACCCCAAACGCAATCCCATCGCTTACATATCGCAATAGCGCATAAAGGATAGAAAGAGGGAACTTGACATAATCATGACATAAAAGTGTTGAAGCCACAAGTTCAACATGGTGGCATATGAAATGTACATATGTTCATATACTTGCATTAGGCCTCAAAAGCATGCATAACATGATAGCATGAACAAAATGTTCAACCCAAACTTGCATAACATACTTGCATACCATAACATGACATACTTGCCTATAAACTTGCATATTACAATACGATAAACTTGCATATCAACTTGCATATTACAACATGATAAACTTGCATATCAACTTGCATATTACAACATGATAAACTTGCATATCAACTTGCATAACATACGACAACTTGCATATCAAACTTGCATACAAAACTTGCATAACATATGACAACTTGCATATCATACTTGCATAATAAAACTTGCATGACATATGACAACTTGCATATCATACTCGCATAATAAAACTTGCATGACATATGACAATTTGCATATCAAACTTGCATAATAAAACTTGCATGACATATGACAACTTGCATATCAAACTTGCATACAAAACTTGCATAACATATGACAACTTGCATATCAAACTTGCATACAAAACTTGCATAACATATGGCAACTTGCATATCAAACTTGCATACAAAACTTGCATAACATATGGCAACTTGCATATCAAACTTGCATACAAAACTTGCATAACATATGACAACTTGCATATCATACTTGCATAATAAAACTTGCATAACATATGGCAACTTGCATATCAACTTGCATAACAAAACTTGCATGACACATCATAGGAAACTTGCATAACACATCATAGAAAACTTGCATATCATACATTTAACTTTAAAGTTCAAGTATGAAAGGAATAGGGCTTACAATGCTTATGCGGACTCAAATGAGTTTAGCAAATGTAAGAAACCCCTTATGCAACTAATTAAACCCCAAAAATGCAAGCAAACTTGATCAAAACTCTTCCTTTAAGATGCCAATAGTGAAACAAGACTTTAATGCAAGCTAAAGAGCATCATACAAGCCTAAATACACTTGTATGCATGGAAATTTCTTAGAAATTGATTTAGGAATTGTATGAAGAGAGTGGAGGCCATGAGAGGTTTGATTTTGCCATAGTTTAGTTGCTAGAATGAATAATGAGTGATTTAGGGTAGGTTAAGGTCTTATTTATAGATTAGGCTAGTGATTTAGATCATAGGATTAAACCCTAGTTCCAATCTCAGCCCTCTAAACCGAATCTGGCCCCCAAGCTCAACACATTCTCAAAATGGTGCACCAGGCAAGACTTGCCGTCTGAGCCAAGTCGATAGGGCTGTCGACCTGGTCAGACCAAGTCAACAGGGCTGTCGACTTGGGTACTGTGGCGGGAATTTTCCCGCCTGGCACAACTGGCCCAATTTTTCCAATTTCAAGTTTGAATTTGAAATCTGTTTTTACCTTGGAATTTTCTGAAAACTTCGTTGGGCCTTAATCGTGTCATACGAACTCCGATTTTCGAAAAATCAGACTCTATTTCGCGTATTTTTCCGAGACGAACGCAATGGCATAGCCCGTTTCCCTTGATTCAGATTTTAGAATTAAATTCTGCCTCGATTTATGTTATAACAGGTTATTGAAAATACGGGTTGTTACAGTGGTGGCGGGAATTTTCCCGTCTCTCCTGCTTGGCTGAATTTGAATTCTGAATTCAAATTTGAACTGTTTTTGAACTTGAAATTTTCTGAAAACTTTGACGGGCCATAACTTGGTCATACGGACTCCGATTTTCGAAAACTCGGACTCTATTTCGCGTATTTTTCCGAGACGAACGCAATGGCACAGCCCGTTTCCCCTGATTCAGATTTTATCATTAAATTCTGCCTTGATTCTTGTCCTAGCACGTTGTAAAAATCCGGGTTGTTACATTCCCCCCAACTTAAAGAATTTCGTCCCCGAAATCTCCAAGTTAGGAAGAACGTATCCTACCATCCATCATCCATCTACTCAAAACATCATCCACAGGCAACCATGGTCCTTAGATGATTTCTAATGCCATATGAACATATGCAGAACGTGTGTGTGTATATGCTCCTTAGCTAATGCTAATGATCAGGCCTGAATGATCTTTCTAATGCAAAATATGTTTAGTGCCATGAATCCAACATGTATGCAAGTAGTCCTAGTCATATAAACACTATATGTGTGCACAACCATTCATCCACATGCAAAATCCACATGATAACATATTCAATTTCATCCATAAACAAGTATAAATACTCGTGCATATGCAACATGAAACGTGACCGCGTCAATCTAGTATCTAATGTGTATTCGCGCATCCACGAGCAACCACTTGCAACCATTTGCAACCATATCAATCATAACATGTTTCAAATACATGTTTACATCCATAGGGTTCTACCTAAGGTTCCCAAGATAAGATCGAGGAGATAAACAAGACAAATTCCTTACGGGGTTTGCAACAGAAACAGGGCCGAGAGGATATCCACCAAGCGATAGCATGCAAGCAAGCTCTACAGGAGAACCAGGGATCGACGATATACTCTTAAAAAGAGACATGATGCGCGCGTCTAAGCCGCATTTCCTTGAGCTTAATTCCATTGTGCCTTGACCGCCTGTGACTTCATGATTTCGTAGCTCCTTGATTCCTATTTCCAAGGTATGAGTTGGAACTCATTTCACTGTCGCCTCTCGTTCCACTTTCACTTATTCTTTCCCTAGTATACTTGGCTCAACCATATCTGCGTACTCATGCAAGCTCTCCAAAATTCACTAGTGAATTCTGGATCTCGTTTACCGATGCCAATCCATGTTACCACGTGCACTTACTAGGGTGATTCCTATAACCCATGCTCAAACGGAATGAACCATCCGTCTTATTGGCGAACGTTACTCGATTGGATCAGAGATTTCCGATAAGTGCATCAAGAGATTCTAGGTAACTAACCATGACAGAACCCAAAAGGTTATACGAGACTTCTGGGTATTACCAAGGCAAGTTAAGAGTTTAACTGCCCTCCTTTCAAGACCGAGAATGGCATCCCTTACTGGATAACCACTTCATCCCTAGAATCCATCCTTAACTCAACAATAGAAGCATTGCTTCTAATCTCAACACTTGGCATAGACGTTCTCAAATCCAAACAAGTCATGAATAAATGGACCGACTCCCCAACCAGATTTTGGGACTAAAGTGGGATCTTCTACCATGCTAGTACTAAGGTGCAGAGACTTAACTATCGAGGCAGACTTAAATGATGCGATGATCAAAACAAAGTCTAGACGGGACGATAGAAAAGAAAGGGTAAGCCTTTAACAGAAACGGTACCATTCCTCTTAGGTACGCTAGAAATGAGAGCATACAATTGCCCTCTCGCTGATCTTGTCCTTATCTTCCTTTATGGATCAAGCCATACCAACAAGTTGCTTATTCTTAAGCTCATGTCATTTATCCTTGCTCTTATTATCCCTTCTTATAACTTCGGTAACAGGTCTCTCGAGAACTTCCTCCATCGCACGGGAAAACACTTACGTAGCTAGACAAGGATTAGTCGCAGTTAAAACTACTGTGACTACAGATGGAGGAAAGAAAGGAAAAGAGGTTCAATCAAGGAAACAAAGGATAGTGCTAATGGATTTTGGGGAATAGCCTTTAAAAACTTTTCTTGAAAAATGCTTCTTTGTAAACGGTTTTTCAAATAGTTTTCAGAAGATTTTAAAAACTTTTGCCCAGTCTGGTAACCTTCTGCTCTGATACCAAATGTAACACCCCACCTCCGCTAGGGTCACTCACAAAGGGAATGCACTAGGTTTGGTGAAGCATTATCGAGGTAAACATGCACAGAAATATTACAAGACAGAACATATATAAAACAGCGGAAGTAAAGCAAATTTCATTACCTTATAAAATAGTAAGGTCAAAAGCCTTTTACATCAGAGTACATCAAAACCTGTCTTGCAATAGTAAAGAAGCACAAACCATTTCATAAATTATTCCCCAAGTAAAACAGTAAGGTAGCCATAGCCAAGAAAAGTCCAAGCCATGCATGGTGACCTTCAAGCAGAGGAAGACCGAGCTAAATAACAGTGTTTCCTCCCTGAAAACCTGGGGGGGTGGAACGGAAGACAAAGAGGCGAAAGAAAACGGGGTCAGTCATAAAGACTGGTAAGTCCTATCTACTTCCAGTATAAAAACGGGTAATGGTAACATGACATGCATAAACTGAAAGTAAACATAAGGATGACGACAAGATAGATAAGCTAAACCAAGATAACTGGATGGACTACTGTAGCAAGATAAATTAGGGTATCGTGATAAACTACGGTGTCAAGATAAATCAAGGTATCACATCGTCAAGTTTCTATCAAGTATACCATCCCAAGGTATCTATCATGTATAACATCCCACGGTATTTATCGTGTATATTTGCTCTGCACCTCTCGCACTAGTATCCCAACCCGCGTCATGTGTTAACTATGAATGTCCCTTGCCCAATGTCATGTAATGTCCATGTCAACCTAGCATATGTAGGTTTTCCCAACTCGTATGTTTCTTTCCATGTATAAGTTCATCCCTTTGCCGTAGGCCGTACGGGCTTTCCCATGTAAATCAATACCACCTCAACGTAGTACCATTTTATCTTTGAAGTTGTTTTGGACTGCTACCCTTGATCTGGTTATGTTTTCTTACCATGAACTATCGTGTGTTCACTTAGGATTTATGCCACCTAGGACCACTAGGGATTGTGCTACCTAATGAACGTTTCCGTGTCTCGGTTTGGGTTCAAGCCACCTAGGGCCACTAGGGATTATGCCACCCGTCAACCACGCCCTTTATCCCACGCATGTATCATGAATCGTTTTCCATGTCTAGATGCACATGTATCTCAATGTGCCATCCGAGTTTCGTGCCAGGGCAAATCGAGAAATACGGAACTTGGTCGGGAGCTTTAAGTCGTCTGCCGATGCAGATATCAAGGTCTGTTTTTGTATCCGTGGCCATGGTCCCACGTGACCCCTCCCTCAACTACTGAAAGGCAATCCAAGAAAAATCATGTATGAGAACTACATCCCAGCCCCACTATGCCCCACTTTCCTATTGGCCAACCTCACCCATGACTCGATAGCAAGAACATGGTCTGTTGGGAGTTCTCTGCCTTTCCGTTCGTACACGATTGACTAAAGATGGTAGGTAGTCGACGATGCGCTATCCAGGGCAAAAACAAGAATCGACGACTCCACGCTAATCCATCCCTGTCTTTAGGTCGCTCGAATAGCAACCAAGGCGTACCCTTGGCTCTTCTACCGCAGACCTTAACCTCTGTGAGGCCAGGTTTCATGGACCATCTGCCACCTCACAGAGGGATACCAAGAGTACCCTCACGTCCCCCGAAGCTACCGCTTCGTCACCCAGCTCGCTGGAGCTTTTTATCCAAGTCAGATAAGTTGCTCCTCCTCGTATACTAAGCGATGACCTACCGTATCAGGTTACTCATCTATTTATGAACTAGTCCCCTGTCCTTGGCTAACAATTATTACTTAGTTATTCTTAACTAAGGTTTACCACTTAGCTTCTTTTCCTGTTGTCCTTGTTAATCCCGGCTTTCCACCTAGTCCCCTGAACTAGGGTTTTGTCTAATGGGTTAAGTATTGTCGTTTAAGTTCATGACTTAACCTTCCTACGAATCATGTCAAGATTTGGCTAAGTATACAAGTCCAAGACCTAGCCCTACAAGTCGGTTAAGTATACCAAGAAGCTCATGACTTAACCCTATTCAATCATCAAGTCAAATTGGTTAAGTACTTGTTTATCTCAACCCTATCAGATTATCGTGTTAGATTGATTAAGCATAGATTATCTTAATCCTATTAGATTATCGAGTCGGATTGGTTAAGTATGGGTTAGCTTAACCCCATCCACTAATCGTATTACAATGGTTAAGTTTATTTAAAAGGTCTTGTGACTTAACCCTATCAGGTCCTCATATTAGATTGGTTAAGTATAGGTTACTTAACCTCATCAAATCATCACGTATAATTGGTTAAGTATAAGTTACTTAACCCCATTAAATTATCATGTTAAGTTGGTTAAGTATTGGTCACTTAACCTCATTGAATTGCCAAGTTTAGATTGGTTAAGTGCTTAACTTAACCCCATTGAATTACCGTGTTTAGATTAGTTAAGTGTAGGTTACTTAACCTCATTTAATTACCGTGTTTAGATTAGTTAAGTGTAGGTTACTTAACCCCATCTAATTACCGTGTTTAGATTAGTTAAGTCTAAGTTACTTAACCCCATCTAATTACCAAGTCGGATTAGTTAAGTGTAAATTACTTAACCTCATCCCCTAATTGTCTAATATGGTTAAGTGTCATTAACAGATCAAGTCCGGTTTAACTTAACCTACACATTCATGTCATATCGGTTAAGTGTCATTAATCAAATTTACTTAACCTTATCATGTGGCATTAATTAAATTAATGCACTTTTAACCTCTCACATTAGACCTTGTTGTGGTTACTAGTTAAGCCGGGCGGGTCCGGGTAGATTTACACCAAAATCTAGTCTAACCTCGGGTTTTAAGTGCTATGTGACCAACTACTCACATTGAGTCCTATTTTTTGTAGCCACTAGTTAAGCCGGGCGGGTCCGGGTAGATTTATGCTACAAACTCAACCCAACCTCGAGTTGGCCACTTTCATGTTTGGTCTAGTGTCATGTTACACTTACAACCCACACATGTCTAGTTCAATTTCCATGTTTTCCTACGTGTCATGACCACATTTAAATGTATCATGAATGTCATGTTCTCATGTAAACCTCATGTCAAGTTTTCGTGTCATATTCACGTTTTTTCCTAAGCTACCCAAACGTATTTCCAACCCAAGTGGAAGCTAGTCACATAGTAAGGATACTATGCTACATATTGGCCCCAACACATGCACGATGTCAAAAAGGGATTGGCCACAAACATGCATGGTATCATAAGGGGTTTGGCCTCAAAATATGCATAGCATCATAAGGGGTTTTTGGCCTCAAACATGCATAATGTCACAACAAGATTAGCCACAAACATGCATAGTATCATAAGGGAATTTGGTCACAAACATGCATAGTATCACAAGAGAATTTGGCCACAAACATGCATAGTATCATAAGAGAATTTGACCACAAACATGCATGATAACATAAGGGGTTTGGGTTCATTTACATGCATAAGCCCCAAAGTCAAGTCTTTGCCAATATTTCGCAAGTCAAATGGTTCCCAAAGGTTCATGCTAACATTCCATAGGTAAAGATCCAAACTTGCAAGATAAACTAGGTGAAACATAACATGAGTGGCATGATTAAGTCGCTAAAACTTAGCCCAATGTCATAGATCATAGAAAAGGGGCAAAATTAGGTTCACATAGGCTAGCATACTTATGTTTCATCGCATTTTATTCCATGTCACATTAGAACCACCGTTAGAATCTACAAGTAGCTGGAACTTACATAGCGAGGCTTAGGGAAGGATCATGCATCATCTTGACGAAGAAAGGTGGCTCCTTTGTTGAAGAATCATCATGAAACTTGCGTAGCAACGTTGATCCACTCCCTCGATTTGATGTAGGAAGCTTGCACCTCTTGATTTGAACCCGATTTGAATGCATAAGCCCTTGGAGTTGGAGATGGAGGCCATGATCAAGATAGATTTTGGCAGCACTTAGTTGTAGGATTGATTTTTAGTGATTTAGGTTAGGTCCTAGGGTGTTTTTATAGAGATTAGGAGTAGTTTAGGCCCTTAGATTAACCCTAGGATAGATCTGAGCCCTCAAAATCCGTCATAGGCCAGTAGACCAAACCCAAGAGCATGTCTTGAGGAACAAGTCAGGCACACCCAGGCCAACTGGCCGACCACCCAAGTCGACAGGGGTGTCGACTGGGCAGTCGACACCACCTGGGGTGTGTCGACTCCCAAGTCGACTTGGGGGTGGCGGGAATTTTCCCGCCTCTCCTGCTTGGCTGAATTTGAATTCTGAATTCAAATTTGAACTGTTTTTGAACTTGAAATTTTCTGAAAACTTTGACGGGCTATAACTTGGTCATACGGACTCCGATTTTCGAAAACTCGGACTCTATTTCGCGTATTTTTCCGAGACGAACGCAATGGCACAGCCCATTTCTCCTGATTCAGATTTTATCATTAAATTCTGCCTTGATTCTTGTCCTAGCACGTTGTAAAAATCCGGGTTGTTACACTTTTCAAATATTAAAAATCTAATTGGCTCTGAATCACCCTATGATCTAACTCGTATGCGTAGTATTCATCCATACGATCTCAATGCTTTTTGTTTCGTCGAATTCCGAGACCGTTTGAAAAATGTCTATTTTAATTTTAAAACGTAAATCGATATGCGTTTATATTGCGCATGATCACATAACAACTCCAATTGAATCAAAAATGTAAATCTTACAATAATTAACCATTATGGATTTTATAAATTTGGTTTCGTCAAAATCTGAGATCGTCTGAAAATTGGCCATTTTTATGTGTTAAATTAAATCGATAAAATATAAATCGATTTCAAAACAATCAAATTCATTGATAATAAATTATTATTATCGTATGTATTCAAGCAGAGTTTATATTAACTGTTATAATCGTTTTTAATTCATTTTTAACTTAGAATCTAATAATTTCTCGTTCTCGTATTACGATAATTTGATATATTCGAAATTAAATCATATTTCGGTTATTTAATCGATAAGCTCCATATAAAAATCCATTTATAATGCCAATTCATCATTTAACAAAATTTAAAATGTTCAAAATTAAATGGCTAAAATCAGAGTCCTTACATTATCACTTGTAAATCTTGGTGGAATTGGTAATGTATCAAGAATAAACCCCTTTAATCTATATCTTCACATTGTGTTTCCATTTGAAGCTTCCAAAGAAGATTGTTATCTTCATCTAAGTTTATACTTATAAGTTGAATTTGGAGAATAATGACATTTCTGACCAATTGTTGGCTAGAGGTAGGGGCTTGATTGTTGTCAAAGCCATTGTCAAAAGCAACATAAGTACAGGGCCGACCCCTGAGCATAAGCGACCTAGGCGGTCGCCTAGGGCCTCAGGTCCGGCGGGAGGAGGAGGAGGCAGCCGGGGGCCTCATAGTTTTAGAAAAGTGGTAGTTATATTTTGTATTTTCTTACTTGAATGTAAATATGCTTTGGTCTGGCGGTAGAACTTGCAGCTCCCTACCATACAACCCGAGTGTGAACCCTGGCATCGCTTGGCTTTTGAGAATTCCTCTTTGTCTTATTTTCTTTTTAAAACCTGCCTTGCAATTTTGGGCCTCCAAATTTTTTTGGCCTAGGGCTCCAATTATGTCAGTGCCGGCACTGCATAAGTAGTTTCATCACTCGTGATTCTTCTGAAAAAATGATGAAATGTTAGATAAAGCAAATCCGTTACAGTAGTTAACCAAAGGTGAATCAAGCAGGAAATAAGTCTCAGAAAACATGTATAAACGCAGCTAGTTGATCCTTGATGATGAAAAGAATTTACTGAAATGGTCACTGGTATGGCACTTATCTAATTTCTTTATTTTTTTTGTTTTGTTTTTCTAGATTTCTGAACTACAACAATGGGGTTCTGATCGGTAAAAGTTGATGCAACCAGTATTTGAATGAATTCTCGTGAGGCACTTCTTAGTTTTGATCATAATCTTTCCACAAATGATGTGGATCCCTCAAACGAAAATTTTACTCAAATGATAAGAACTTTCTGATGAACAGAACAATTTCGAATCGATTTCTTGATAGAAATGCTGTTAGACAGGAAGGTTTGATACCATAATCAAGTTTTTGGCTGATCTACGAATACAGTTTCAGAATATAAGGGATGAAATATGATTGCTGAAAAAAAAAACTTTACTGATTTTCTCAAAGACTATTGGAATACAAAATAATGTATACTACAACTACATGACACTCGATCTGAAAGGGTAAGTTGTCCAATCCATGTTCGTACGATTCTCATTAAAATTAAAAACAAATATACAAAAATTTGTCCATTCAAAAATTTAAATAATTTTCTACTGTTCGAACGTTGTTCATTGTTGTCCAGTTCGTACGAACAATGTTCGAGTCAGCTCCTTATCCGATCTGTATACGTAGGACAAAACATAAATATTCCTTTGTTTGATCGGTCGGATTAACATCCTTAAATCAATTGAGATAATGGGCTTGAACAGTTTGCTTTTGCAAACCAGACTTGTTTAGTTTTAATATAAAAATGTCTTCAGAACTGAGAAACTGATGCTTTATTATTCCTCAACATGCTACAGTCGAACATGTGTATAATTTGACATATGCATAACGCATGCAGGTCGCGGTATTTGTTGGAAAGTAAAAAAAAAAAAAAAAAAAAAAAAAAAAAAAAAAAAAACAGAAAACATTTATTGTTGGTCAATATATAGCACGAGAAATGGACTGATAGTTGGAAAGACCACTTCTCCTGACTGACTTTACATATTTATACATACGTACGGCTGGCTTTGTCTTGTTCAAGTCAAATAAGTTTCTAGCTACCCTATTCTGACTCTTCCCTTTATATATATATATATATAAATATATATAAATATATATATATATAAATATATATATATATATATATATATATATATATATATATATATATATATATATATAACACACACACCACCGATTCCATGATTACGCATAAAATTAGAAGCAGGGAAAGGATGATGAACTCGAGAGAAAACAAAGAAATAAACATAAAGATTATAGAGACTCAAAGAGTGTATGCAGATGCAATGCATTTTAAATCCGTAGTTCAGCATCTAACAGGCAAGGAAACATCTTCGTCAACTTCTAGTAGAAATTGCCATGAAAAACAAGCTGCATTACTTACAAAGCAACAGCAGCGCCCGATAGAAAGGAGGAGTATTAGCACTATTAATGCAAATGAATATGTAGAAGAAGCTACAGTAGATGGTGGAAAGAAAAAGGAGAACGAAGCATCACTTGATGATATATTGAAGATTAAGCTTCCATCGTCAGAAGAACTAAAGGAGTTAATGGGCTGATAACTAGCTTTTTCTTTTTCTAAACCTCTTCTAAACTAGATTAAGATACTACATTAACGATGCATTAATGATTTCTTTTTTCTTCACCAGGCTATGAATATTCAACAATAATGGTAATGGTAATTTACCACGCATTTTTGGAGTATTGGAGTGATAACCATAAACCACCATATAGATGCTCATGATCCATCATTCTATGTCTTCCTAAAAAAAGAGTTCTTATATAATTATTAAGAATGCTCGACAAAATTACAAAATGTCCATAAATGTTTATAGCTTGGGTGTATTTGACAACCATAAGTGTGCAGAAGCTCTGTTTATATTGTAATTGATGAAGTGCAATATTATTTTAAACTCATAATCTCAAAGTAATTACAGCAAGCACTACTGTCTACTATTTCAAATAAAATTGACGATACTTATTCACTTCATTTTTCATTTCAAACATATACGGTTATGTACATGCATATTTATTCCACACAACTATAATTGGTTTCATTTCAATTAACCGAAATTGTATAATTTTATTTTATTTTACATACCTTATAATATTCTCATATTTAATTCTAGCATTTATAATACAATACTACATCTTATATTTATGTATATAACATTATTAATTAAGTGTTAATTAATAGTACAACTTAATCATTACCTTTTATGAACTACAAGATTTATAGTTTTCATAGATATTTCCAAATAAAAGAAGACAATTATCAAGAGGGACAGAAGTTATCAAATACCACATAATATCATTCAAAAAGTGGAGATGTAAGTAGAATCTTTCAAAAAAGAGATTCTCATGTACATTATTTAGAAATGTAACTTAAATGAACACACACAGGGATGTAACAATATATTGGATAGGATGCAAAACTGCCTTATCCTAGGAAACTGTAGCTAATCAAAAAATAATTCATTGAGAACATTGCAGCAAATTAAGTAGGACACTAAACTATTTTGCCAATCATTTTCTTCTCCACTAATTAATAATCAAATTATTCTTTTCACTCATCATTCCACATCACCATTTCTTTTCAAGATTACTTTTTAATTCTTCAAGTATTTAGCATTTACTTTTAAGCTGTATGATTTGAATTTCGTAGATACTTAGCTTAATGTACGAGAATTTATTGTATATCAAACTATGATAGGGTAAGAAGACGTACTTTTTGTTGTTCTTTTAATCAAAATGGATTTAACTATCTTTTACATATGTACAAATTGGGTTAAAGAAAATAATTTATTAACAAATTCTCTATGGATGTCTAGTTGCAAATTCTCTACGGATGTCTAGTTGCAAGTTTAGAAATCAGTAAAAGTTTTTCCATTTTGATTTTTTGTGCTATGTCCAAACCTTTGCTGCTTAAGTAATATCCGTTGGGCAAATATTAAATATAGAACAATGAATAATTTTGGTATCACAACCGAAGTTATGTCCAAACATAAACAAAATATTGTTTTCATTCCACAGAACTGACACCGAGACACCTACAAATATGTTTTATACTGGAGGGAAAGTACCTCAAATGCTATAAATGATCAAAACTGTTCACTGCAAGATTTGAACAGTATTGCAACGGACACTTCCAACGGCTGTTGACCAACAGCTTCCAACGGAAGCCAAAATACGTATCTGTATTCCGTATGTAAAATATACGTCGTTGGAAACTATTTGCGGCCGTTGGTTTGAAGCCGTTGGAAGCCGTTGCCCCCCGTTACACGGACTGGAGCACAAATCAGCCGACGCTGCTTCTTCTTCTCCATTTCTCAAAACCCACGGTTTTTACCCCAAAATCCCCAATATTCCCCCCTTTCATTTCTGAAATCGCTAATTTCGCTCCATCTTCCGCCTAGGGTCTCTCCTACTTTATCAAAGCACTCTCTCATCCTCTCTAATCTCCTATTCTCTCCGATTTTTAGTTATGTGTTTATCCTAATTTTTGTTTAATACCTTATGTTTAGTGTAATTGAAGCATAATTAGAGTATGTTTGTGTGTGTAGTGCTGTTAATTAGTTGTTAATGTGAGGTTTAATCATTTTAGTTGCTAATTTAGGTTTTTTAGTAATAAATTACTTAGTTGTTATTATGATCTAGGTTTGAATTAGTTGAAGTAGTTGTTGTTATTGAGATTGTGTTTATAGATTTTATTTATAATGTTTGTAATCTAGGGTTTGATTAGTTAAAGTTGACTATGTATATATGCATATATATAGTGTTATGTATATATATATACACGTATATATAGTTGACACTCTATGCATTTGTTTATTTGGTTAAGGCCCAATTCATCGAAAACAATATTTAATTTGTCGAAAACGTGTCGTGGAAATACATATATTTAAGTTTGTGTTTTTTGGGCTAAGACGCACAACGGCGCTAAGGCGCACAAAGGTGTACAAAAAACACTTCAATCACAAAAAAAAACAAATCATATAATATGTTATATTCATAAAGCCTTAAAGAGTTTTTTTGGCCCCGTCTGATAAGTATTGTATATAATCGTGATATGATGTTCGTTTTATTAACGGAATGGACATTTATATTCATTGTATACAATATTTATTGGATTTGTCCTTTGTATTGGACAAGTTACGAATACAATAACGAAATTAAATCTCGTAAAATATTTCATTTTAAACGGTTCTCAAAATTTCAAAAGCACTTCCTTTATGTTCCCTGTGTACACGCAATTGTGTACTATTCAGGGAACTAAAGGGAAGTGCTGCCGAAATTTTGTTGAATCGTTTAAATTGAAAAGATTTACGCGATTTAATTACGTTATTGTATTTGTAACGGAAGGTAGGATAACCCATCATTAAATGGTCAATTGACATAACATGCATTAATCACTAAAATTGTTTTAACACATTGTCAATGCAAAATTTATCATCATAATTAATATGTAAAAGAAATGTTTTCATTAAAATACAATCTTAGCGTTTGAGTGATCGGACACAAAAATTATGAATCTATTTTTATATGTACTTAGAAAAAATGGACGATTATTTTAATGATCGAAGTTGGATGTACAAACAAAGAGAAACCGATGGCACAATCAACAAACATTTTATTAATGGTGTCAGCGTGTTTATTGATTTCGCTTTAAGTAACAATGGAAACGACGTCGAAATCCGTTGTCCATGTAGTAGATGTAAGTTATTGAAGCATTTGATACAGCAAATGGTTAGAGTTCATTTGCGTCAGTACGGTTTTGTGCCGAACTATTTAGTTTGGGATCGTCATGGAGAACCGTTAGCATCTACTTCTATACAAGTTGAGGAGGTAGCGAATAATGAAATTGCCACGACGAATCTCGTAGAACAAATGGTTGAAGATGCTGCACGTTCTATGTTCCCGGTTCAACAATTTAATGAAAACGTTGGTAATGATGACGATGGTAATGATGAAGAAGAACCAAATATTGAAGCCAAAAAATTATATGACTTATTAGATGCCGCAAAAAACCCCTTTGGGAAGGCTGTGAAAGCGGAACTCAATTATCAGTAACTGTTGAATATATTGCGATGAAATCTAAATAAAACCTCACAGAAGCTGGATTTACAGCTGTTCTACAAGCTGCAAAGCGGCATATGCCTCCCAATAATTTAATGTGCGAAAACCATTATGAAGTAAAAAAAATGATGTCGGCCTTTGGTTTACCGTATCAAAAAATAGATACATGTCTAAAGGGTTGCATGTTATTTTGGAAGGAAGATATCAAGCTTAAGAATTATAGAATATGTAATCAAGAAAGATACCAACCAAGAAAGAAAAAGGGAAAGGAAGTCTAGAATATCTAATAGCTGGTAGAGAAATGATGGTGTTTCTCCAAAATAAAACTTTGTTGTTCAGCATCTTGGACTAACCTTGCAGATATCAATTCGATTCTATCTCCGGAACTGATACTGTGGGAACAGCCTACCTAGTGTAGTACTACTTTCCGCCGATCCGCCTTACTAAAAGTGTCGATCACTGGCAGCCTGATGCAAGAGAACTAATGGATTCGTTCGCTATCCTCAAACTCAAATGCCCCAGAAGAAGATATAATCGACTTCTGAAGGGAAATCTTGACTTGGAGATCCCCAAGTATCCGAGCATACTGTTCGGCTACTAGGCGATCCGCGATGACAACATCATCACCGAGAATCGCATACCGTGAAAATGGAGGTGCGGAGGGTCCGTAGACCCTCTCCGCCTATTGATTTATACTTTGAAAACGAAACCTGTCATGCCAAGTTTTTTTCGGCTTTTGAATAACGTTGTTAAGACTTTGCCAGTAAATTAATTCGAATTGTTCACTCTTAGTTGACCGTTCCGCTGGGGCCTTGGTTGATAGGGGCTGAGTTATTACTCCCATTGACCGGGGGTAGATTCTTGAAACCAAAGGTCAAATTATTTAACCGCATTAAGGAGCCTATTAATATACTGGCGCAGCTCAAGACCTAAGGCCATCTTCTCTACCCCAGTATATTAATTTCCGGAAGAAAGAGTTTCTTTATATGATTGACTCCGCGAATTGCTAGCTCTCTGGATTCCCCATGCATTTAGCTTCACAGTGACAAGTCATTTTCTCATTACTTTGGCTCTCTCATTTTCCATTTTGATAGGCATTACGATCGTTGGATTTCAAAGACATGGGCTTCATTTTTTTAGCTTCTCATTACCCGCAGGAGTCCCACTGCCATTAGCACCTTTTTTAGTACTCCTTGATTTTTGAGCAGTGGCCTTTGTTCACATCTGGGTTCCATCGAGGCTAGCTACTGCTTCCTCTTGTTGCGAGAAATCGCTCAGCCCGAGGACAATCTCTCAAATACAAATTCATTAAGACCCGTTTTTCTTTTCTTTGCTGATTCCTCTCAATGAAATTTGTTTTTCAATCGACTACACTAGCTTCGCAACGAAACTTCCCAGCAGGACAGGGGAAAGAAGTATTATAGTTCCGGGTACTGGTCACGAAAGAGAAGAAAGTAGTAGTTGTGAGACAAAATGACTTGGAGCTGGCTCGTCCCTGGTATTAGTGAGGTAGGCAGCCAACTTCTAGTAGTAAGCATGTACGAAGATCCACGCATGTGTCCCGGATGAGAAGAACAAGGGTGCCGCTAATTCCCAAGTCATAAAGTATGGCATTGAAAAAGACAAGTCAAATCCCCGGTTTCCCATAGGTGAATCTGCAACCTAAGCTCTGGTTACTCTTTATTTCTTCCATGGGCAGCTGCTCCCGACTCATATCTAGCCCAGAACGGTTATTAGTTGAACAGGTTGAACCAGGCGAATTAATATACTGGGACTTCTTCATGTCTTCTTCCGTAAGCTTCTTGGTGAATCTTTCTCCGTCATTCATACCATGGTCTAAGGACCTTATTGTACACTTCTATGGCCTACTTCTCCAAGATAGCGGCACCGTTAACTCAGTTGACCAAGAAGAATCAAGCGTTTGGGACGAAAGATGTGAGTCCTGTGTTTTTAATAAACAGTCGCTACCCCCTGGTATGTGCCGCTTTCCTAATCAAAAGATAGGAGAGCACCCCTTCTCCCGAAGTTACGGGGTCATTTTGCCGAGTTCCTTCAGGATATGATTTCAGGCATTATTTACCGATTATTCCTAGACTTCAAAGGTTATATGCATCTTCTGTAACCGCGCAACATATGAGATGGCACAAGGTGAGAACATAGGAAGAAGGTACGTTAACACACCCATCTGATGGAGAAGCATGGAAGAATTTTGATCAAAAGTATCCCAATTGTGCATCTGAGAGTCGCAATGTTAGACTAGAATTATGTACGGATGAGTTTTCACCATTTTCTCAATTTGGTTCTAAATATTCATCCTGGCCAGTAATTGTAACATCTTATAATTTACCTCCGTGGATGTGTATGAAAACTCCTTATATGTTTCTTACAATTGTCGTCCCTGGTCCTGATGATCCGACACAAGAAATCGATGTTTATTTACAACCGTTGATTGAAGAATTAAAAAAATTGTGGTTTGAAGGGGTAGAAACATATGATATTTCCCAAAAGAAAAACTTTCGTATGCATGCTTCTCTATTGTGAACAATTAGCGATTTTCCTGCTTATGCGATGCTTTCAGGTTGGAGTACGGCTGGTCGTCTAGCTTTGTCCGTACTGTATGGAAGAAACAAGAGCATTTTCTTTACCTATTGGAAAGAAAATTTCATGGTTTGACTGTCATAGATGTTTTCTTCATATTAATCATCCTTTTAGAAGGGATAAGAAATTTTTTACAGCAAATAGATTTGAAACTTTACGACCACCTAAAGTATGGACAAGTGAGGAAATTTATGAACTTGTACAAAATTTTCCCAAGATTCATGAAATCGGAGTACAGACAGAAATTCAAGGTAAATCATCAATTCATAATTGGTGGAAACAAAACATATTTTGGGAGTTGCCTTATTGGAAAGATCTTCTGATTCATCATAATATTGACGTGATGCATAATGAGAAAAACGTGTTTGATAACGTAATCAATACAATTTTGAATGTCAAAGGGAAGACGAAAGATGATTTGAAATCCAGACGTGATATTGAAGTAATATGTAATCGTCCGGAGCTTCATATAAAGCCAAATGACACCAGAAAACCGAAAGCGTGCTATGAACTGGATACTAATCAAATAAAAATATTTTTAAAATGGATGGAAGGGTTCAGATTCCAGGATGGTATATCTTCCAATTTTCGTAGATGTGTTGACTATAAAAACAGTAAACTTAGCGGGATGAAAAGCCACGACTGTCATATTACGATGGAAAATTTATTGCCCGTCGCTTTCAAAGAACTATTGCCCGTGAAAGTTTGGACTGTTGTAACAGAGCTTAGTTTGTTCTATAAAGAGCTTTGTTCATCTACATTAAAAATTGACCATCTACGTAAACTAGAGGAAGAAATCCCCATATTACTCTGCAAATTGGAAAAAATATTTCCTCTAGGGTTTTTCAATGTTATGGAGCATTTACCTATTCATCTTCCATCATAAGCACGTCTTCGAGGGCCTGTGCAATACGGATGGATGTATCCATTTGAAAGGTATATTAATATTCAGTTAATTAAATTTTGGTTAAGTGTATGAAAAAATAATTTATAATAATTCTAAACAGGTATTTAAATCATCTAAAGAAAAAAGTGAGGCAGAAAGCTAGAGTTGAAGGTTCTATTTGCAAATCATACATTGAAGAAGAAGCTTCATTTTTTTTTCTCTCATTATTTTAGTGATCATGTGAACATCTCATTTGCAAGTACTGCACGTAATGATGAAGGCATTGATCAAGATGACTGCCAAGCGACTTTATCTATTTTTAAAAAACATGGTCGGCCTTCTGGTAGATATGTGGAGGAATGGCTGAACGATAAAGATTACAATGCAGCACACGCATATATTCTTCTCAATTGCACCGAAGTTGCACCGTTCGTTAGGTACTGTACTTATGCATCTATGTATACATGTATTGTATCTTTAATCATATATGTAACGTATGTCCTATAATTGCAGCATTTATGAATCACAGTATCCAAACGGCGATATCAGCAAAGAATTCGCTAGTTGGTTTACTAATTATGTTTTTGATCCAACAAATTGTATTGTGGATGAAGGATTGAAACATTTGGCATTGAGACCTAAAAGAAATGTGAAGACATATCCAATATTCTTTGTCAATAGATATAAATTTAACACTAAAGAATATGGTGCTGAAAAATTAACTGACAGTAGCGGTGTATTTGTTAAAGGTAGTGATGATCCAAACGACCATATACACGATTTTTATGGCGTGTAAACCAGATTCTTCAAGTGACATATTTCACAAGACCCGCGGAAGAAGTATTTTTGTTTAAATGCAACTGGTTCAGCAACGTTCCAGGTTCTGGAATCAACGTGCACCCAAAATATAATCTTATAGAAGTAAGACATACGTCCCATTATTATAAGTACGACCCTTTCATACTTGCCAAACATGCTCTTCAAGTATATTATGCTCCTTATCCTTCTATGAGAAGAGACAAAATAGATTGGTGGGCTGTTTTCAAAACAAAAGCAAGGTTTACATTTGACGGGCGTAATATTCCCGATGACCAAGCTTATCAAGCAGACGTCGAGGAAAATGCAGAAATAGTAATAACCGACGATCAAACAGATTTTGAACCTTTAAACGATGAATCGAATGCATTAATTGATGTATTTGAGACTACAGATGAACCATATATGGAGGAGGAAATAGAGTCGGAATCTGAAAGTGATGAGGACGACTAACTAATACTCCTCATTTTTAAAAGGTAATTTTATGTTATGACATTTCTATTATCAAGTAACCATATATTTATTTTTATGACATTTCTATGAATCAAACTCATATGTTAACTAGACATATCTATGAATCAAACTTATATTTAACACTTCTATGAATCAAACTCGATCATATGTTAACTAGACAAATCTATGAATCAAACTTATATTTAACACTTCTATGAAACAAACTTGTACTCATGTTATGACATTTCTGTTATCAAGTACTCATGTTACCTAATACCATGTTTTTACACATAGTTCGTTCATGTTATGTTATGTTACGTCATGTTATGTCATGTTATGTTTTGTTATGTTTTTGTTTGTAATATGTATGGCGTCAGGTGGCGAGGAGGGTGGTCCATCGTCGGAGTTATCCCGTCCTGTGGTCTGGCTTAAGCCAAAAGCATCAAAAGGGTAAAAACTAAGTTTTTAGTATAAATTTAATTTAAGTACAATAAATTATTTAAATTGTTGTTCTAGCAACCATGTACGTATTTTTTTCTCCCGTTTAACACCGAGGGTTTGAGTTGGAGCCGTCCAATACCGTTTTGAGGATATCAAAATGTGCTTATCAGGCCCGCATGACTGCATGTTGGCCCACTTGGAGCTCGATACCCGACTTAGCTAAGGAGACCATATGGCGGGATTTTTTGGTACGTATGTATGATATAACATTTCTTATATTAAGTACATGCTCCTATTTGATAACTTTATATGTATGCTATTTATATAAAAAACGCAGGGTGCGGTGGATCTCCAGGAGATGGATTTGGATCTCGTTAAGCGCCACTGGAACAGTAAAGTGGCAGCAAATTACAGACAAACAATGAACACTTTAAAATCAAGTGGGAGAGGCAGTCCTGGGTGAGCAAGTCGGTGTGGAATGATCTACTTACTTATTGGAATAGTAATGAGGACTTTCTGGTAAATTTTACTGCATATTTTTAATTTAAATTATTCTATTCAATTAGTATGTGATTTAGACTAAGACATTTTTTTAAAATTTAAATGTATAGGCCTCGTCTGAGAGAAATGCAGCTAATAGGAGCAAGAATCCGGTTACGCATCGAGGTGAGTCCAAGTCATTTCAGCATCATCGTGAGGATCTGGTATATTTTGTAATTGCACAGTTTAAAATTTTAATTCATAACTAGTTAAAATTAATAGTTGATTTAAGTTTAAGTTTTAATTTACATGTGTGCATGCTTATTTCAGGAGAGAGCGCGTATGGCTCCTGTGTCGTACTGGGATGTTTTCGAGCATACACATGCATTGAGTCAGACTGACGACACAGGCTCAGTTTCATACACTTGGGACCATGATGATAAGGCGCGTGAGAGATATGTAAGTATAAAATAGTTAAGTAGACTTATAATTTAATTATAATAGTGTTATCTAAATTTATTTTATTTTTGTTTAACAGGAGAAATTTCAGGAGCAAAGGGCGCAGGTACTGGAAGCTACAGGGAGGACTGAGCTGACCAAGGAAGATGAGGACAAGATATTTGATGCTGTCATGGATCCTGCTACCCAAAACAGACGATATGGTTATGGAAATCTAGAGGTAATACTAAAATTTATAATAAAAACTCAATGTATTCGAACTACTATTATGAAATACTGAAAATCTGAAATTATATACAGATTACAGCATCTCAGCAGATGTATCAGAAGGCTCAGGAAAAGGAAGAAATCGCACAGTTGAAAGCAAAGATTGCAGAGCTTCATGAACGTGATCATCGCCGTGAAGAGCAGATGGAGTTGCTTAACCAGCGATTGGCAGAGTACATTGCCCAGCACGGTACGACACCTTCATCTTCAGGGGGAGAGAGTTGATCAGGTTAGCTTGTTTTGATGTGTTTTGAGAGTTGGTGAGGCTTGCTACATGCATGGTAGTTGTATATGTTTTGTTATGATGGTTTGGACATGATGTTATGATGGTTTGGTGATGGTACGGTTTGGACATGGTGTTGTTTATGTTCTTTGGAGATGGTTATGTTATTTTGGACATGGTGATGGTTTGGTGTTGTTTTGGCGAAGTTTGGTGGTAATGTTATGTAAATATTGGTTAATTTATGTGTTTTGTGTTTGTTTTTTTATTTCGTATTGTGTTTGGGTGTATATATGGTTGAGATTGTGAGTTATATGCTCGAAATGGAGCAGTTCAGAATGTTTTATATTTGTTGTGTGGCTTGTAGTGGTAAATCTAAAATCTGTAAACAAAAAAACACCCAGATTTCCAACGGTGACCAATGGCCTGCGATGGCTTACAGGTCATTCCATACAAACGGCTTCCAACGACCTATTTGCTCAAAACATCATACACGTGTCCTTATTTATCAGTTGAAAGCCGTTGGAAATTAAGCGTCGTTTGCGTTGGAAGTCGTTGGAAGCCGTTGATCCGTATACCAACGGATTGACCAACGGCTTCCAACGGGGTTTCCAACGGCCGCCAACGGCCCCTGGCCGTTGGAAACCCCTGTTCCTCTTGTAGTGGTTTCATTAAAATTCAATTGAAGACATTATAAATCATGATTGTGGTTTCTTCTTCTTCTTCCTTTTTGAATATAATTTTGGTTATACTTTATTGTTTTTGTAGTATTTATCTAATTATGCCCACTTGATAATTGTCTTCTTTTATTAGGCACGAAATCACCTAATAATATCTGTCTTCAACAGTGTTCCGTAAAGAATCAGTAACAACCACCAGTGGAAGGAGAAAAGATTAATGAAAAACGTCTCGTCCTAAACATAGGTGCATGAGCCACACCATTTAATGTCAAATATGGTGAAGCCTCGTAAGGATGTCAAATGATACTCTTTCATGTAGTGCATAACTCGATTTAACTACGAACCACGACAAATATGTGATGGGCTTGACCTCTTTGTACAATTTTCAGTTCTAACGAGCCCACGGGCTCACTCTGGGAAAAAATAGATATAAAGCTAGATCCAATGTTGGATAAGTCATACTATAGAAGTACTCGTAGTTGCAGTACCGTAGAATTTGTAAAAAATCAGTGATCGATATAGACCTCAGTCTAACAACACATGCACTGACGGTCTAAGGAGCAGTACAGATATGTTAGGACATGTATCCCTCAATCATTTACAATCGATCTTTCAAATGTCAAATTTGCAACCGCCGCTACATGTTCAACCGACAACGTGTTTAGTAGTTTTGAAAAAAGTAGGTTTCCCATCAAATATAGAATAAATAGTCGTGTTATCTCCAAAAGGTTGTTATCTTCCCAGAGTACTTTAATACAATATCAGATTGTCCATCTAATATAACTAACCCTTAGCAGTAATATTGGAGTCATCCCATTTTCAAAGTCAAAAGGAGGAAGTAGAGACGATAATAAAAGGTCAGTGTTGATAATCCTCATCGTAAGGTAATGACTTACCTAGTCCTATCGTAAGTCCAGTAAGCATAGTAAGATCTAAAGTGGTGATGTCTAACTCTCTAAACCCAAAATGAAACGTAAGAATGACCTTCCACCAGTAGGAGGTTAACACGTCAACCAGCTAAATGTCCAAATTTAAAAGTTTTGTTACGCCTAATAAATTAATTTACAGTAAAATGAAGCTATTTTAAAATAAGAAATACTTTGATGATAGTTAATTGAACATGTACTAATGAAATTTCCAAGGCTTGATTCACCAAGAAATGTGTGCTTAAAGCATGTTGTATCATAATCTTAAATCATGACATGTAAACGAATAACGCTTGGCCATGAGCCATGAGTTCTATCTTGTCGTGCCTAATTAGAAATAGGTTGATATGTAAGTTTCTAATCTACATAAGGTTACTATTATTTGTAAACAAAAGTTAGATAACCTATAGAATCTTCAATGCATGTGTTTATATTCTCTCCATTGTTGGGAAGTACATAAAAATTCCTCGGTTCTTTGTCGGGTTCTAAATTCGGATCTAGGTCATTTTCCTCTGAAGCTCGTTGTCGTCTAATAACGCCTCATCGAGGCGGAGGTGCGACGTTTTCTTCAATATGAACTTCTATTGGAAATTTTATGTGAATTATTAAATTATTGAGATAAGTGTGAATGGCTCCCTTATGTGAATAGTCCCACATCATGGGATTATATGGAAGAGGCAAGTATTTATATTTGTTTCTAAGAAATCTTGTTGGGGCCTTGGGCTCCCAATGCATGCTTTGTTGTGAGGAGGGAGACCATGCATCATGACCACCACACACGTGCGCGCGACCGACCGACCGACTCGACTCGGCCCGGCCCGGTTCGGGCTTGGGCTTGGGCCTTGGCTTTAATTTGTGGTGTAGACACTTATATTTTTGGTCCAGAAAACGCTGCATTTTTCGAAATAGTTTTTCAATACAGAAAATATTTCTGAGTCGACTTCTATTTATGAAGCGGTAAACTCTTGACCTAGTATTTTAAACAGATCCTATTTTTCTTCTTCTGCCCAGTATTTTCGATTAACCCTAATCCCATCTATATATTATCTTCGGTTGTAGATGAAAAAAAAAAACAATAAAAAAAAACAATTTTTACCCTCGCCATTAAAATATTCTTCTTGAAATTTTCGAGCAGTATTTTTATTTTTGAAAGTGCAAATCTGCACTGATTTGTTGTGCAAAGCAAATCAATTATTATTTCAGACGCTGTTTTATCCTAGAGGCGGCGGCGAAAGTACGAACTGGTTTTGCACCACCGGCCAGATCGCCGAATCGTCTTCAAGAAAGCGACCTAGTCCGCGACTCAGCCATTGTTTGCCAACAATTTTGAAGATGAAAAATGAAACAATGGCTTTGTATGCTGCCCCATTCAGTCTCGGTGACCTAATCTCAAATCGCACTGCTTAAGAACAAAATCAGTCAACTTGATCAGCATCTGGATCTTCGAGCCAGTGGTACGGGTTGGAGATCTGGACCCCATGGTTGTTGTCGATGATGATTCATTGCGACAAACGATTGGATACTGAAGAGCTGGAATTGGCGAGCATAACAAATTGGACTTCCTACAGAGACTGCTCATCAAATTGCAACCGGACAGTTGTATTATTTTCCAACAAAGTTCTGCCGCAAGTGGTAGAAGGAGCTGGATAATAAAAAAGGGGTAATCACTTAGAGAATCAGACTTCATGAAGGTACATTCTAGTAACGGGATTTATCCTCAATGCTGATTATGTGCAATAAAACAAATATGGAACCATGAATGGTAGATAATTTTTAAACAGGATGCTGCTCATAATTGTTAGATCTAGGAATTTTCAACTTACACCTAAGATAGTTCCAAATTTGCTTGGAATAAGAGCAGTTAAGATAAAGAAGTTTTATGTCTTCAAGAAGGTATTGAGCACAAATTACACTTAGGATCGGTAGATACATTGCAAGTGATAATTTTATCTTTGGTAGTGAACTTATTATTTGAAACCAGCAATGCGTTTAAGGACATTCTGGGAGCACATGTACAATCCCAAATCAGAGAATTTGACCGAACATGGTTCCATACTGAATTAAAATCAAAGTTTTCATTACCAATAGGCAATTAATGCTAGATATCACTGTCTTTTGTGAGATTTCCACTGTGAGATACAAAGCGTAAAGAATGCTTATGTAGATTTTGATTTTCTGACTTAGATCGAGATTGGGTTCTAAGTATCTATTAAGACTGATAAGTAAAAAATGCAGAAATTAATTTTTTCTGTGATTCAATTATGTTAGTCTCTGAGTTTATGAATATTTTCCTATGAGAAAATATAAATTCTCAAACATATGAACATTTAAAATAGTAAGCATCCACAACCGGCCATTAAATAACAGAATGGAATCCGCAAGGAAACCATAAACGACAGCAACAACCAACCCAAATGAATGATTCTGGACAGTTATTCTATAATACAAATTTAGAAAACCAGGTCATATGGCACAAAAGTGTCGGAACAGGCCAGACCCTGCACCGCAGGCAAACATGACTGAGGAGCCTCTAACGGCTATGATTACTGAGATTCACCTTGTTGGTGAATCAGAGGGTTGGTGGGTAGACATTGGTGTTTCTCGCCATGTTTGCTATGATCGTGATATATTCACAATATACACGGTTGCTGACGATCAAAAAGTGTGTTGTGAGATCCTCACACCACTTAAGCTGTAGAGACTGGTAATAATAAAATAAAGCATATGATTGGAAAGACATTAATTCTTAAAGATGTGATGCATCTGATATGTTTGAAACATTCAAAACTGAAATCAAGCAAATAGGAAAATTAAGAGACTACATAGTGATAGAGGAACAGAATACGAATCAAATTCTATTCTGGATTTTTATGTGATATATTGTACATAAGAGAATTGCACCCTATTCACCTGAAATGAACGGTAAAGCTGAAAAAATAGGACCTTTACCGAATTAGTAATTGTCATTTTATTAAATTTCGGTACAGCAAAACAATAGTGGGGGGATATTATATTGACTGTATGTTATGTTCTAAATAGAATCCCTAAATCTAAGAATAAAATTTCACCTTATGAAATTTTAAAGAATCATAAATCCAATATGTCATATTTTAGAATTTGGGTTTGCTTAACATTTGTTTGCGCTCCAAACCCTAAGATAATAAAATTGGCTAGTAGAGCATATGAATGTGTATTTATAGGCTATGCTATTAATAGCAAAGCATACAGTTTTTTATGACCTAAATACACATAATATAATTGAAACAAATGGTGCCGATTGTTATGAAACAAATTTTTTTAAATTAAGGAATAGTGGGGGCACTTCTAGTATGCCAATTAGAACATAATTTAATGAAAATTCTGAAGTTGAACCTAGAAGAAGTAAAAGAACGAGAACCGTAAAATACTTTGGTCCAGATTTTTGTGTTTTTACTATAAAGGAGGATCTCTTAAACCTCCAAGAGGCCTTACCTTCTTTAGATGCCAATTTTTTGGCAAGAGGCTATAAATGATGAGATGGATTCTCTTGAATCCAATAAGACTTAGCATTTGATAGATTTACCCCTGTTGTAAATCTATAGGCTGTAAATGGGTTCTTAAAAATTAAAACCTGATGGCACTATTGATAAATATAAAACATGACTAGTAGCTAAAGGTTTTAAGCAAAAAAAAATAGGTTTCTTTGACACTTTTTCACCAGTAACTAGAATTACATTCATTTGGGTATTAATCTCACTTGCTTCTATTCATAATTTACGAATACACCAAATGGATGTAAAAACCACATTTTTGAACGGTGAATTAGAAGAAGAAATTTATATGGACCAGTCTTAAGGATTTGTAGTACATGGTCAAGAACATAAAGTATGCAAATTAGATAAATCATTATATGGTTTAAAATAAGTATCTAAACAATGGCATGAAAAATTTGATAATTAATCACTTCACATGGTTTTGAACTTAATGAAAGTGAAAAATGCATTTATTACAAATCTAAGAATGACATTTGCACTATTATATGCCTTTATGTAGATGACCTACTCATCTTTGGGTCAAACGTTCATGCCATAAATTCAGTCAAATCCTTATTAAGTGCCAATTTTAATATGAAAGATCTAGGTGAAGCGAGTGTAATCCCTGATATTAAGATTACTAGGTCAAAAAGGGGATTTTCTTTGGATCAATCCCATTAAACTGAGAAGACTCTAAAGAAATACAATTATATTGACTGTAAACTTGCATGGACACCATATGATCCTAGTGTAAAGTTATTTAAGAACATTGATGAGGGTGTAAAACAGTCTGATTATGAGAGCATCATTGGCAATCTTCGGGATGCCACTGATTGTACTAGACCTGACATTGCCTATGTCATGAGATTATTGTGCAAGTTTACCAGTAGATCTAGTATAGAGCATTAACATGCTATTGAGAGGGTCATAAGACACCTAAATAAACTATGAATCTTGGATTACATTATGAAATGTTTTCAGTTGTACTTGAAGGATATTCTGATACAGACTGAAATACTTTATCTGATGATTCTATTGCGAACAGTGACTATATATTTAGCATTGCTGGAAGAACTGCTTTTTGGGAAATCTAAGAAACATAATATCTTGACTCAGTATACTATAGTGACTGAGATAATAGCACTAGCCACAGCTAGTGAAGAAGCAGAGAACTAAAGAAATCTGCTAGTTGAGATCCCCATAAGGGAAAAACCGATACTAGTGGTGTAATCGATTGCGATAGTACTGCGGCTATTGCAAAAAGTATAGAACTGTTATTACAACGGTAAAAGACGACGTTGTAAGCAATACTGTAAAAAAAACATCACACATATAGTGATGAAAAATTTGACGACTATTGAAAGAAAAACAGAACCGATATTACAACGGTAAGAAATGACAGTCGTATGCGCAGAACATTACATATAAGGTGATGATAATTTGGCAGAACCTTTGACGAAAGGACTGTCTAGAAAGAAAGTCCTTAATAATTCTAAAAGAATGAGATTATTGCCCTGTGATTGTGGAATCACGCACAATGATAACCCGACCTAAATGACTGGAGATCCCAAGAACTAGGTTCAATGGGTAAAAACAAGTTGTGTAGTGATAGCAGATGAACATGCTAAATTTTAGATTAAGAAGCATGTATTCCTGAAGTGATTAGAGGATGAGTTAATAAAAACTCTTAATGAGATCTATACTCAGGAGTGCTCTTGATAGACTCACCTTTTTGAATGTGGAAATGTGGTCGTTTCCTATGATGTTTTGGGCAAAACTTCTAGAGCGTTCACTAAACTGGGATAGACGTGCATGGCCATAAACGCACGGGCTTATTTGATTGCACTATAGAAAAGATTGTGTGTGGTTTGATGTTAGGAATAGAGTTCAAGACTACGAGTCACTCTAGTAAAAACTGAATCTTATCCACTACGCAAAGGTTCAAGTCGGATTACACCTTTGTTTATGCACAGTCTTATGTTTTTAGAAACTGCTCGATAATATTTTAGAAATTCAAGTGAAGGATTGTTGGAAATTTTATGTGAATTATTAAAATATTGAGATAAGTGTATGAATGGCTCCCTTATGTGAATAGTCCCACATCATGAGATTATATGGAAGAGACAAGTATTTATATTTGTTTCTAAGAAATCTTGTTGGGGCCTTGGGCTCCCAATGCATGCTTTGTTGTGAGGAGAGAGACCATGCATCACGACCACCACACGCGCGCGCGACCGACCGACTCGACCCGACCCGGTTCGGTTCGGGCTTGGGCTTGGGCTGGGCCCTTGGCTTTGTGGTGTAAACACTTATATTTTTGGTCCAGAAAACACTGCATTTTTCGAACCAGTTTTTAAACACAGAAATATTTCTGAGCCGAATTTTATTTATGAAGCGGTAAATTCTTGACCCAGTATTTTCAGCAGCTCCTATTTTTCTTCTTCTGCCCAGTATTTTCGATTAACCCTAATCCCATCTATATATTATCTTCAGTTGTAGACGGAAAAAAAAAACAATTTTTACCTCCGCCGTTAAAATATTCTTCCTGAAATTTTCGAGCAGTATTTTTATTTTTGAAAGTGCAAATCTGCACTGATTTGTTGTGCAAAGCAAATCAGTTATTATTTTAGACGCTGTTTTATCCTAGAGGCGGCGGCGAAAGTACGAACTGGTTTTGCACCGCCGGCCAGATCGTCGAATCGTCTTCAAGAAAGCGACCTAGTCCGCGACTCAGCCATTGTTTCCCAACAACTTCCTATGCTTGTGGCCGTACATTTTGTCGCACTGTGTCTTCCACTACCTAAGAATGCTCTTAAAACTCTCCTCAAAAAAAAAATCTTCTAAATTCGGTGCAGGAGAAAGAAGGAAGGAGGAAGATGAAAGGAGGATATGCATTCATAGCTGGCCTTTATATAACCAGTTTTATAAAAGCGGACTAAGAGAATACAACAATCCACACTGTGTTGCTTTTTCTTTTTGCATTGGGGGCTAGTGCTCCACTCTTTGAAATGTCATTAAACAATTGCCTGTCCTATTTTGCAGTATCCACGAGTAGCACTCCATCCTACGTTCAGACTTAAATAAACAACGGTATTTAAAAAAGCAAGCCAAATATGATTCAAACTGGATACAGTGGGGGTACTATATATAATTATACAGTTAAAAAGACTATTTCTCCTAACTACACATAATCATATATGAATGGCTGACTTTGTCTTATTAAAGTCAAAACAATTTCTAGCTACCTTGCTCTGACTCTTCCCTTCGTGCTTCATCCCATAAATATGTATGGATATCTCTGATTTCAAAAGCACCCATACAGTTCAAATATTAGCTTCGCACACCAGAGAAAGAAAAGCAGCAATTATATATACTCTAGAGCAATTAGCAAAGGCAGGGAAAGAATGATGAACTCGAGAGAAAACAAAGAAATAAAGATAAAGATAATAGAAACTCAAAGAGTGTATGCAGATGCAGTGCATTTTAAATCAATAGTTCAGCATCTAACGGGCAAGGAGGCATCTTCTTCTACTTCTTATAGAACTAGTTGCCATGGAAAACAAGCTGCATTACTTACAAAGCATCTGCAGCGGACAGAAAGGAGAAGTATTAGTACTATTAATGCAAATGAATATGAAGAAGAAGCTGCTGCAGTAGATGATGGAAAGAAAAATGAGAACGAAGCATTATTTGATGACATACTGAAGTTTAAGCTTCCTTCATTGGTGGAACTAAAGGAGTTATGGGGTGATAATTAGCTATTAGTTTTTTCTTTTTCTATTTAACTGGTGCTAAATTATTTTAATATACAGGAGTGGCAATGTACCTATTTCATTTACCAGACTATGAATATTCAACATTAGTGGTAATTTGCCACGCATATATCGAGTATTCTGCCCTTTGTAGATGAGATGAGAGGTGACAGATTGATAGGTACTTTGCTTTTTTGGGAAAGCAGGCGGAAGAGCTTTGGAGATGTGGGAGAGAAAAAGAAAGGCAGATGTCTACAAAGGAGGAAGCACAAAGAGAAAACACTAAAAGAATAAACCCAAGCGTGGGTCGTTTGGAATACCAATCTGGGTAGGTTATTGAGAACTAGAGTAACCTGTTAGATTGTTGGCTTAACCGACTAGAAAAAAAAAAAGCTAACTTAACTTGATAACTTGATGGTTTTATTTTAATCAGCTAAAACTGGATTATGAAAACGATCTTAAAAAATTATTGTTATCACCTAACAGTTAATGACCATAATTGTTTTCATCATTGCCCATTCTTTCTTTTTATCTTTATATATTATCACAAATACATAAATTAATTTATAACATTTTCTTTTAAATTTATTACTATCTTTGCAAACAATCCCATTTATGTCCAAAAAACAAAACTGGAAATTGATATCACAGTAAAGACCCGATAATCATAGTCTGACTCTGATTTAATCCTAATATGTTTCATTCTCAATAAACTCAAAATCCATAGCATTCTCAAAATTCTCAATTACGAAACTAAATTTCGAATTTTGGTTTTCACAACAAACTCCAAATTCGTATCAATCTTCACACGTCAGAAATTCCAACAAGAATTACACCATTACCAAAACACTCAAATTGGAATTATTTTTATAATACCTCAATGCAACAAACTGTAACTATGACTAAAACTATGTCCTCCAATAGCTAACAACAAAGATTGGCGCCTTTTCCTTCTCGAAGTTTATCTAAAAATCTAAGTAATCAATTTAGAGATAATGTTTGGAGGAACTAAGAAACGCAACTCGATGACGATGTAACTGTTGAGGGAAAATTTTAATAGAAATTCAAATTTGTTTTCAGCTCAACTAAGGAGAAAACAAACAACCAAAATCAATGTTGGGAAACAATGGCTGAGTCGCGGACTAGGTCGTTTTCTTAAAGACGATTCGGCGATCTGGTCGGTGGTGCAAATCAGTTCGTACTTGTCGCTGCCGCCTCTGGGATAAAACTGCCTTCTGAGAAAAATAATTGATTTGCTTGCACAACAAACCAATTCAGATTTGCACTTTCGATTTAAATTTAACTGTTCGTTCTGATTTTGTTTTTGAAGAACTTTTAATGGTGGAGGAAGAAGAAGAGAGAGATAAGAAAAAAAGTTTTTTTTTTTCTAAGTAGTTCGGCAATAAATAACATGGTAATACATGTAGAGGAAGTCGGTTCAGATCCAAAAAAAATGAATCTCAATTTTTTACCAAGTCAAATAAAAAAACTGGTTTTTTTTCTTCATATAGTCTCATGATGTGGGACTATTCATATATGAGTCACCTCACACTTATCCAAAATTTTAAAATAATTCATCTTTATAAAAAAAAATGAATCATTTTTCCAACAATCCCCCACTAGAATTTTTTTAAAAATATTTCGAGCAGTTTCTAGAAACATAAGATTATACATAAACAAAGGTGTCAACCGACTTGAACCTTTGCATAATGAATAAGATTCAGTTTTTACTAGAGTGACACGTAGTCTTGAACTCTATTCCTGATATCAGACCACACACAACATTTTCTATAGTGCAATCAAATAAGCCCGTACATTAATGGTCATGCACATCTATCCCAGTTTAGTGAACGCTCTAGGAATCTTGCCCAAAACTCCATAGGAAACGGCCAAATTTCCACGTTCACATAGGTGAGTCTATCAAGAGTACTCCTGAAGGTAGGTACTTCACTCCAATTAGAGTATAGATCTCATTAAGAGTTTATATCAACTCATCCTCTAATCACTTCAGGAATACATGCTTCTTAATACAAAAATTAAGCATGCTCATCTACTATCACTACACAACTTGTTTTTACCCATTGAACCTAGTTCTTGGGATCTCTAGTCATTCAGGTCGGGTTACCATCATGCGTGATTCCACAATCTCTGGGCAATTGTCCCATTCTTTTTAGAATCATTAAGGACTTTCTTTCAGGTCAGTCCTTTCGTCAAAGGATCTGCCAAATTGTCATCACTTCATTTGTGATGTTCTCTAACAATACTGTGCATACGACTGTCATTTCTTACCGTTGTAATATCGGTTCTGTCCTTCTTTCAATAGTCGTCAAATTTTCATCACTATGTGTGTGATGTTCTCTTAGAGTATTGTACTTACGACGTCATCTTTTACCGTTGTAATAACGGTTCTATATTTTTTGCAATAGCTGCGGTACTATCGCAATCGATTACACCACTGGTGTCGGTTTTTCCCTTATGGGGATCTCAAATAGCAGATTTCTTTAGTTCTCTGCTTCTTAACTAGTTGTGGCTAGTGCTATTATCTCAGTCTCTATAGTATACTGAGTCAAAATAGTTTGTTTCTTGGTTTTTCAAGAGACAGCTTCCTCAGTGATGCTAAATATATAGCCACTGGTCCTTTAGAATGTAATGGCTGGATTTTTCTAGCATCTGATATTTATTTTATTAAGGAAATTTAAATATATTTGGATTGCTTAACAAAACTAAATTGTGTATGATCACATATATGTATTTATATACATATATGAATACAATAAAATTTGACATATATATATAAGGTATGATTAGTCTTGAATGATACAAAATATGTATTCCTAACTAAGGAAAGTGTGGAAATGTTGGCAACACAAGCTTGTGTAACTAAACCTATTTGCTAACTAAATATTAAAGTTAGCATCAAAGATAGCATAACCAAACATACAAATTTAAGAAGATTAATATATATGTGAGAGAATTGAAAAATAGGACAAGGGATACATGTACATTTCGGCCATGCTTATGTATACATATAAGTATACACAAAATCAATTAAGTAAAAAGAGTTAAAACAAAATAAATCAAGGTCCAAAATACATGACAAAGAAGTAGCTAAGGGGTGAGACAATCACCTAATCATCTCCTACAAATAATATCTGCGAAAATATGAGGGCAACAAAATATCTAAGCATGTTTGACAAGAAGGGTTGAGTTTGCATTTAATGAAGGCAAGCTTTGCATTTAATGCAAAGCATAACTCTTGTACGTGGAGAGGAGATCAAATAGGGTTGGTAGGAAGAAGTTTTGGTGAAGGGTACTTACCTTTTGCTGTAACATATCTTGGCCATTCAAACAAGAGAGAGAAGGAGAGGGTAGGTAGAGAACTTGCTGTAGAAAAACTTAGAGACTTTGCCTATAAATACCAACCCATTTGCATGCATTTTCTTTTTACTAAAAACACAAGTCTTTGCTGGAATTATATCAAACTTCAAGCAAGAATTCAGGAGCTAATTTACAAGTGAGTAAACCTCACAAATGTCATGATTTCAAGTCACTGTAAAACTGTTTGTGTGTGTGTGCTTTCATATGTCACCAATGCAAGTTCATAAATGTTTGGACACCTATGTAGTTGCAAGTATATCAAGTTCATGTCATTTTATATATATGTATACATGTGTTGTTTGAATTATAAATGAGTTCATCACCTATTTGATCAAAGAAAGCAAGACAGTTTTGGTTACTGTCAAAAACAAAACCTCTGTTATATGAAACTATAAGCTGTTTGATCATGAATCACAAGTACACAACCATTTGTATATGCTATACTTATATACGATAATATATATACATATATCAGCAAGAACAAAACTAAACTAACTTTGTTTTAAAAACCAAGAATGCAAGAAAACAGCAGTACTCTGTCATCTACATTTCTATCCGAAATTTCAAACGTCGCGAAACTTAATTACAGGGTTATAGATGAAATCAACAAAGCAAATGATGATTTTTAAAAGTAATTTCATGATTTTTAACGTTGGGATGAAGGAGATATATCGAGATGATCGGAATTGGTACTTTGACCAATTTCCGGCGATAGGCGACGTTGATGATCGGGGCGTGGTGCATGGAGGAGCTGCACACATCGGGGAATACGAGAAAAATGCCACATGATTTTTTCATCGAGTGGTTGGAGCTGTCGAGCTCGGGTTACCTTTTAAATGGCAGAATGGGTTCGTCGGATTGGAGGTGACGTGCGGGCCCCACAGGCGTGCAAATTGGCCAGGGATGAACGTGGAGCGGCGTTGGGTCTGGGCGGAGCTGACGGCGGTGGTGTGAGGTGCTCCGGTGGTCGGAGGAGGCGGGTCGAGGTCGGTTTAGGTGGAGTGTTTTTCGAAGCAGTTTCGGTTTTTAAACGTGGAAGGTAGTTTTGGAGGAGGAGGCAACTGGCGGTGGTGGTGACTGGTCGGGGATGATCGGTGGTGGCAAGGGAATTTGTGGGTGGTGGTTCGGCGGCGATACAGTGGCGGGTGGTGGTGTGCACGTGCACAGCCGTGCACGTTGGAGCAGGTACAGACCAGAGATGGAAATAAAAGAAAGAAAAGGGTTTTTAAATGCAAGAATTTAATTAAAACAATTTTCATTAAAGTTAATAATTAAAGAAAATCAATTAGTAATTAATTAATTTAAATAAAAATAGAGTTTTTATTTAAAAGTGACTAAGGCAAGTGGAACGGTCAAGACGACAGTGAAGTCCCAGAATTTGAAGTTGTTCGAAGAAGTTCGTCGAGTTAGAACTTGAGTTTTTAAAAGATAATTTAATTTAAATAAATTATAAAACAATTTATTTAAGTTTAAATAAAGGAAAATAAATCTTTGACAAATCAAATCGTAGTATAGAACATCGTCTAACAGTCGACGACAAGCGAGATAAAACACCGTGTGCGTAGCACGGGCTTTTTCTATACACTTTCAAATATTGATAAAAACTGTATAACATCTTGTGTATGACACACACACTTTAACTATACAATTGAAAGTGATATTTAAGATATCCAGATATGAAACCGAGAATTTTATATTGTATAGATAAATATAAATACAGGATGTGCAACTGAATTAAAGACTGTAAACTGATAATAAATTTTCGACTATAAAAGATATTTCGTACATCGTTTCGAAGAGTCCGGAATTTACATTCCACTTCGACTCGAATCATACAACGTATACCGGAAATCAATAAAGTTGAAGAATGCAAGCACTATTCCAAAATAGTATCTACGGTCTGTTCAATCCCAGAACAGATCCGAACAGTCGGATGTCTGACAACGTATATCGAGCAAATTTTACACATCGACTTTACATAAGTGTATTATGTTGGTGGCGGAGAGATTCGTTTCTTTAGCCTTATACCCAGATATGTTTGTGGAAACAAATGAGTGATCTGTCAGATAGGACGGTGTGGTATTCAAAGACGTTGAAGAAAATCCGTCAAACGGTAACGTGACTTCAAACCTCACAACCCGAGAAAGACAATAATTGGGCTAGGCAGCATGGCTAGTTGGGTCATACCCAAGCAGGGTATATTATCACCATCTAGAGTAACTCCTTTCGTTTCTTAATCTATTTTCACTGCTGTTACCTTCGGTAATCGGTGGGTCATTCCCAACCGTGGAGGTGGAAATATATTCGTTACACTCAAGCTAAATGAGTGGACGGTCATGTGTGGCCGGGTTGCAGGATGTTCTTCTTGAACCCCAGTGTATCTTCTCTAGAGTACACTGATCGGTGGGTGCTCCCATACCCTGTCAGTTAGAAACCAAATTTCCATAAGCGCTTAACGGTTTAGATCTTATTCTATGTACGTGAACGTGAGATGCAAGCGATTCACTAGATAATTATTTATTTGATAAATACTATCGTAAATATCAAACGTTTTGATAGCAAAATACAAGGGGCATTTTCCATACGTTAGTATGGAGTTGGGCTTAAGATTTCTAAGTAATTGAATCTATAAATAACGGAACACCTTATTCCTTATTTCCCTGTTTACATCTTTTTAACTGTGTTTACTCACACCAGTCCCCTGACTGACCCGGAGTTTATTTTCTGTGTTTTCCCTAAACTCTTGGGTACTCATAATATTTATTATGAGTAGACAAGTAATTCAGGTTGGCAAATGGAACCTTACGAAGTTCAAGTTGCAGGACAAGTCTAGTAGTTTTAACTACACCTATGTATCCAGTTAGATTTGTATTTCCATATCATGATGTATTACTATGTACTATGATGATGTAAGTTTTTGGTGTATTATGATGTATCAGACCCTATGATGTAATGTATTTGTATATTTTTTTTATTCCGCTGTGAGATTTCTGATAACTTCTTATTCTTCTATTCTATTAGTTCTATCTTTTCTATCTCATCTTCTAATTTCTTTCAATAACGACACGGTTTTCGGAGGGTCGAAAATCGCGCTGTTACAGTAGGTATCAGAGCCTATGTTCTTCGGAAAATTTAGGCTTTGGAATAGTGAGAGAGCGTATTTATACTAAAAACTATATTTTAGTATAGGTAGATCGTAGTTACTTAGGTAATCCCTTGATATATTTTTCCGATGAGTCATATATTTTCAATCCGTGTACTCAGGGAGTTGAAAATGAGTTCTCGTGGAGGAAGAGGCCGAGGAGAAAGCGGAGCAACTACGACAAACGGAGACACTGTTAACCAGACCCAAGTGGATACTACTGAAGTAATCCGAGCACCAACTCAGCCTAACTTTGCTATGGTCTGTAAGAATTACACAACTCTGGGAGGAAAGATTTTCAGAGGTACTGAATCACTGGTCGGAGTCCAAGCATGGATTAGATCATGTGAGAATATTTTTAAAGGACTGAGGTTGGATGACGAGCATAAGCGTCTCTTAGCTTCATGGAATCTGGAAGGAGCCGCAGCAATATGGTGGGATGCCCAGACTGCTAACACTCCTGAGGAAAACTTTACTTGGCCCATGTTCAAAGAAGCTTTTGAAGGTCAGTATCTACCTGCTACTGGAAGGACAAGGATGTACCGAGACTTCATTGACTTAAAGCAGGAAAGCATGTCTGTCGCTGAGTACGAAAACCAGTTCAACGCACTTTCAATCTTTGGGCCGGAGCTGATAAATACTCTTTTGAAAAAGAACGAGATGTTTGTTGCTGGTCTTAGAGATAATCTACAAGGAAGAATGATGGGACATTTGAAGGATCCATTTGTGGAACTAGTAGACCTAGCACTCAGATATGAAGCACTAGATACAAAGAAACCAGGAGCGAGGATCGAGACTGGGGAGACGAGTGGGGTGAATGTCATGAAAAGAAAGGTCAACCCAGATTGGAATGCTAATCAGGGCCATGCTAAGACGGGGCAACAGACTGTGGAAGGTAAATTTAAGAATGTGGTGTGTCACAACTGCAAGCAAAAGGGACACATTGCACGATTCTGTAAACAAAAGGGGAACCAGAAACCCCAGCAATACCCACAACAGCAACAGAAACCCCAGCAATACCCGAGGCAGCAACAGAAACCTCAGCAACAGAATCAGAACCAGAATCAGAGGAACGAGATGGTAGTGAAGAATCTCTGTTTCAACTGTCAGCAACCAGGACACATGGTGAAAGACTGTCCATTGATGAAGAGGGCACCACAGCCTAGGGTTTTTACAATCAAAGATGAACCGTCTACTTCTCAGAATGTGAAAGGGAAGGGAGTGCTGGAAGGTACTTTACAGTTTAATGGAATTTACCTTCGTGTTTTATTTGATACCGGCGCTTCACACAGTTTTATTTCAACCGAAACCATAGATCGGTTTGACCTTAAACCAATAATATCACAAAACCCCATTTGCGTATCAAACCCCATAGGGGGAAAAACTGAGCTTAAAATGTGTTGTGAGGATATAACTCTCTTATATCTCTCACACTCTTTTCGATTTGACTTCTATGTTCTAAACTTCAAAAGTTTCAATTTTATACTTGGATTAGACTGGTTAAGCAAGTTCCAAGCCAAGATAAAATGTGATAGAGAAATCATAACCCTTATAACTAGCTTAGAGCGAAAAGCTAGAATAACTTGTGGGAAACCGGGAATTCACACCTGTAGTTTTCTATACACTTTAGAAGCACCTCAAGAAAGTCTCGACACGTTGGGAGTAGTAAGAGAATTCAAAGACGTATTCGAGGAAGTCGGAAGTTTACCTCCGCATCGAGAGATCGAATTCCGAATTGATTTAGTCCCAGGAGCTAGACAAATGATTCAACCAAAGAGACGGATGGCTCCCAAGGAAGTTCAGGAATTAGAGAAACAAACTCGGGATTTGCTGAGTAAAGGCTTAATCCGACCTAGTTTTTCTAGTTGGGGCTCTGCAGTAGTTTTTGTAGTAAAGTCGGATGGATCCTTACGACTGTGTGTGGACTACCGAGAATTAGATAAAGTAACCATTCGAAATAGATATCCATTACCTAGAATTGATGACCTTTTCGATCAATTGCACGGAGCAACGGTATTCTCCCAGATGGATTTAGCAACGGGATTTAACCAATTGAGAATCTCCGAAGATTGTATTCCTTTAACAGCATTCAGAGGCCCGGATTTCTTTTATGAGTGGTTGGTTATGCCGTTCGGACTAACCAACGCACCAGCTTTCTTCGTAGATCTGATGAACAGAGTCTTTAGGAAAATTCTTAATAAATTCATTCTCGTTTTCATTGACGATATCTTAATCTTTTCAAAAACCTAAGAAGAGCACCGTGGTCATCTTAGAGTAGTGCTAAAAACTCTAAGAAAACACGTGTTGAAAGCAAAGTTTTCAAAATGTCACTTTTGGAAATCGGAAGTGAGATTTTTGGGGCATATAGTAAACGGAGATGGGATATCAGTAGACTCAGTTAAAGTAAATGCAGTACAACTATGGAAACAACCTCAAACACCAACAGATATTCGTAGTTTCCTAGGACTGGCGGGATACTATCGAAGATTTATCCGAGACTACTCCAAAATATCATCACATCTGACCAAGTTAACAAAGAAGGGCCAAAAGTTTATTTGGGACCCAAAGTGTGAAGAATCGTTTCAAGGACTAAAGAAAAGATTAACGGAAGCACCAGTATTAGCTGTTCCCGATGGAACGAGCGGATTTACAGTTTACACCGATGCTTGTGGAAGGGGAGTAGGAGCGGTGTTAATGCAGAAGGGACAAGTGATTGCATATGCAAGTAGGCAGTTAAAGATTCACGAGATGAATTATGCAACTCACGACTTGGAGTTATTGGCAGTTGTTTTCGCATTGAAGATATGGAGACATTATCTGCTAGGTGAGAGATTCGAACTTTTCACCGATCATAAATCATTGAAGTATCTGTTCACTCAAAAAGATTTAAATCTAAGACAACAGCGGTGGTTGGAATTTCTTGCATCATATGACTTAGATATCATTTATACACCGGGAAAAGTGAACGTAGTGGCAGATGCCTTGAGTAGAAATGCGATATTATCACTTTTGGAAGTCACACCGACTCTCCAAGAAAGGATAATGAGTAATCAGGAAAGGGATGCCAAACTGGAAAAGATTATTCGAGGAGTCACAAACGGGAAAGAGACTGACTTCGAGTTGGACAATCAAGGAGTATTGAGAATAAACGGCAGATTATGTGTACCTAACGTGGATGGGATAAGGCATGAGGTTTTAAAAGAATGCCATGCATCAAAGTTGAGCATCCATCCAAGGATTCATAAAATGAATCACGATATGAGACGAGTATTCTGGTGGTCAGGGATGAATAAAGATATCATTACTTTCGTAAATGAATGTCTATGTTGTCAGCAAGTCAAGGGAGACCATCAAAAGACTGCTGGACTATTACGGCCATTAGAGATTCCCAACTGGAAGTGGGAAATGATATCGATGGACTTCATCGATGGTTTGCCAAGAACAAGGAGAGGCTACGAAGGGATTTGGGTAATCGTAGATCGGTTAACTAAGAGTGCGCACTTTATTCCAGTGAAACCAACGTGCACTGCCATAACATTAGCCGAAGTATTCATGAAAGAGATAGTACGACTGCACGGTATTCCAACGAGCATTGTAAGCGACAGAGATACCATTTTCACAAGTAGATTTTGGGAAGCTTTGCAGAGAACGTTGGGAACAAGATTAAATTTCAGTACAGCTTACCATCCTCAAACGGACGGTCAGACGGAAAGAGTTAATCGTATATTGGAGGATCTTCTAAGAGCGTGTATTTTAGATTTTGGAGGATCGTGGGAAGATCATTTACACCTAGTAGAATTTTCATATAATAACAGTTACCAGGCGAGTATACAAATGGCACCATATGAAGCATTATATGGAAGACCTTGTAAAGCGCCTGCATGTTGGGTGGAGTCCGGAAACAAATTGGTACTTGGTCCGGATATGATACGAGAGGCAGCAGCGAAAGTGAAATTAGTGAAGCTGAGAATGAAGGAAGCCCAGGATCGCCCGAAAAGCTATGCCGATAAAAGGCGAAGAGATTTAGTATTCGAAATAGAAGATCTAGTTTTTGTGAAGATCTCACCAATGAAGGGAGTAGTAAGATTTGGAAAATATGGAAAGTTAGCACCAAGATATGTTGGACCTTTCCGCGTCTTAGAAAGAATTGGTTTTCAAGCATATAAAGTTGAATTACCAGAATATATGGCGGGAATTCACAACGTATTTCACGTATCACACTTGAGAAAATGTATGCACAATCCATCATTAATTCTGGAACCCTCTGTTCAGCAAGAGATAGAGATCGAGCCAGATTTGACAGTGATAAGACATCCATTTAGTATTATTGACCGAGAGGGAAAGCAACTTCGCAACAAAGTGGTGAGGCTACTAAAGATCCAGTGGAGCGAAAACCCGAAAGACTGTACGTGGGAGACCGAGAAGCATATAAAGAAATTATACCCAGATTTTCCTACGGGTTAGGTATGATTTACTTTGGTATAGTTAAATGTAATGAAATTTCGATTTCTACATTTCTGGGAGCATTTGCATGTGTGTTTTATGGATTCAGTTTATTAGGACTTATGAACTCTTTTGTATGTTTACATCACTGATGAGTTATATATTCTTGCTTACGTGTTAGATGGCTCCAGTATGGAAGACCACGGCAAGAAAGAGGGTGACACCACTTCAGTTTCTTAGGCTGCGAGCAAAGAGACAAAGAGTAGGAGATTCCGACAACAACCGAGAGAGATCACCCATCGACGACGAAGGTACACACATATCATCAGAAGGATCAGTGCTTGGCAGGAACGAACCAATAGAACAAGATGGGGGAAACCAAGACTTTACTGATGAGGATGAAGTGATAGGAGATGAAGGAAGTGTTGACGGTTATGGTGAAGGAGATGAGGGTGGTGAAGAAGAAGAAGAATACGAGGAAGAATATGAAGAAGAATATGAGGAAGAATATGAAGGAGAATATGAGGAAGAAGAAGACCAAGTTGTTCCGGGAACCCCAGTCATTGTCCCGGGAACCCCAGTCATTGCTACGGGAAACTAGCAAGAAGAGCAGGTAGCCCAAAGGACAGAAATATGGAATATATTGGAACAAGTTCTCGTCGAGTTTCGCATAGCAGGAGGAGGAGTACAAGTATTCGGTGAGTATGGATATCCCGTGGTGAGGCTATATTTAATACCACCAGTGGGTCTGATTTATATAGAGGATGACGAGGAGGACACTGATGCAGAGGACGTAGTTGAGGTCCTTAATATATCTGATGACGAGGAGGTCGTAGAGATAATAGATATCTCTGGCGACGAGTAGTAGGACAGAGACTGGAGGAGGATAGTTACGTATGTATATTTTGGGGCAGTTTAGAACTTGAGTAGTGAAGTCTAGTATTATTGTATGTATCGAGACTAGTGTTAGTATAGAACTAGTCGTATGTGTATGTGTACTAAAGCAACCAGTTTATGAAATATTTTCTTTTGGAAACTTTCTATCTTTCTTATGTAATTTCGGGGCGAAATTCTTTTAAGTGGGGTAGTCTGTAATGGCTGGATTTTTCTAGCATCTGATATTTATTTTATTAAGGAAATTTAAATATATTTGGATTGCTTAACAAAACTAAATTGTGTATGATCACATATATGTATTTATATACATATATGAATACACTAAAATTTGACATATATATATAAGGTATGATTAGTCTTGAATGATAAAAAATATGTATTCCTAACTAAGGAAAGTGTGGAAATGTTGGCAACACAAGCTTGTGTAACTAAACCTATTTGCTAACTAAATATTAAAGTTAGCATCAAAGATAGCATACAAATTTAAGAAGATTAATATATATGTGAGAGAATTGAAAACAGGACAAGGGATACATGTATATTTCGGCCATGCTTATGTATACATATAAGTATACACAAAATCAATTAAGTAAAAAGGTTAAAACAAAATAAATCAAGGTCCAAAATACATGACAAAAAAGTAGCTAAGGGGTGAGACAATCACCTAATCATCTCCTACAAATAATATCTGCGAAAATATGAGGGCAACAAAATATCTAAGCATGTTTGACAAGAAGGGTTGAGTTTGCATTTAATGAAGGCAAGCTTTGCATTTAATGCAAAGCATAACTCTTGTACGTGGAGAGGAGATCAAATAGGGTTGGTAGGAAAAGTTTTGGTGAAGGGTACTTACCTTTTGCTGTAACATATCTTGGCCATTCAAACAAGAGAGAGAAGGAGAGGGTAGGTAGAGAACTTGCTGTAGAAAAACTTAGAGACTTTGCCTATAAATACCAACCCATTTGCATGCATTTTCTTTTTACTAAAAACACAAGTCTTTGCTGGAATTATATCAAACTTCAAGCAAGAATTCAGGAGCTAATTTACAAGTGAGTAAACCTCACAAATGTCATGATTTCAAGTCACTGTAAAACTGTTTGTGTGTGTGTGTGCTTTCATATGTCACCAATGCAAGTTCATAAATGTTTGGACACCAATGTAGTTGCAAGTATATCAAGTTCATGTCATTTTATATATATGTATACATGTGTTGTTTGAATTATAAATGAGTTCATCACCTATTTGATCAAAGAAAGCAAAACAGTTTTGGTTACTGTCAAAAACAAAACCTCTGTTATATGAAACTATAAGCTGTTTGATCATGAATCACAAGTACACAACCATTTGTATATGCTATACTTATATACGATAATATATATATACATATATCAGCAAGAACAAAACTAAACTAACTTTGTTTTAAAAACCAAGAATGCAAGAAAACAGCAGTACTCTGTCATCTACATTTCTATCCGAAATTTCAAACGTCGCGAAACTTAATTACAGGGTTATAGATGAAATCAACAAAGCAAATGATGATTTTTAAAAGTAATTTCATGATTTTTAACGTTGGGATGAAGGAGATATATCGAGATGATCGGAATTGGTACTTTGACCAATTTCCGGCGATAGGCGACGTTGATGATCGGGGCGTGGTGCATGGAGGAGCTGCACACATCGGGGAATACGAGAAAAATGCCACATGATTTTTTCATCGAGTGGTTGGAGCTGTCGAGCTCGATTTACCTTTTAAATGGCAGAATGGGTTCGTCGGATTGGAGGTGACGTGCGGGCCCCACAGGCGTGCGAGTTGGCCAGGGATGAACGTGGAGCGGCATTGGGTCTGGGCGGAGCTGACGGCGGCGGTGCGAGGTGCTTCGGTGGTCGGAGGAGGCAGGTCGAGGTCGGTTTAGGTGGAGTGTTTTTCGAAGCAGTTTCGGTTTTTAAACGTGGAAGGTAGTTTTGGAGGAGGAGGCAACTGGCGGTGGTGGTGACTGGTCGGGGATGATCGGTGGTGGTAAGGGAATTTGTGGGTGGTGGTTCGGCGGCGATACAGTGGCGGGTGGTGGTGTGCACGTGCACAGCCGTGCACGTTGGAGCAAGAACAGACCAGAGATGGAAATAAAAGAAAGAAAAGGGTTTTTAAATGCAAGAATTTAATTAAAACAATTTTCATTAAAGTTAATAATTAAAGAAAATCAATCAGTAATTAATTAATTTAAATAAAAATAGAGTTTTTATTTAAAAGTGACTAAGGCAAGTGGAACGGTCAAGACGACAGTGAAGTCCCAGAATTTGAAGTTGTTCGAAGAAGTTCGTCGAGTTAGAACTTCAGTTTTTAAAAGATAATTTAATTTAAATAAATTATAAAACAATTTATTTAAGTTTAAATAAAGGAAAATAAATCTTTGACAAATCAAATCGGAGTACAGAACATCGTCTAACAGTCGATGACAAGCGAGATAAAACACCTTGTGCGTAGCACGGGCTTTTTCTATACACTTTCAAATATTGATAAAAACTGTATAACATCTTGTGTATGACACACACACTTTAATTATACAATTGAAAGTGATATTTAAGATATCCAGATATGAAACCGAGAATTTTATACTATATAGATAAACATAAATACAGGATGTGCAACTGAATTAAAGACTGTAAACTGATAATAAATTTTCGACTATAAAAGATATTTCGTACATCGTTTCGAAGAGTCCGGAATTTACATTCCACTTCGACTCGAATCATACAACGAATACCGGAAATCGATAAAGATGAAGAATGCAAGCACTATTCCAAAATAGTATCTACGGTCTGTTCAATCCCAGATCAGATCCGAACAGTCGGATGTCTGACAACGTATATCGATCAGATTTTACACATCGACTTTACATAAGTGTATTATGTTGGTGGCGGAGAGATTCGTTTCTTTAGCCTTATACCTAGAATATGTTTGTGGAAACAAATGAGTGATCTGTCAGATAGGACGGTGTGGTATTCAAAGACGTTGAAGAAAATCCGTCAAACGGTAACGTGACTTCAAACCTCACAACCCGAGAAAGACAATAGTTGGCTTAGGCAGCATGGCTAGTTGGGTCATACCCAAGCAGGGTATATTATCACCATCTAGAGTAACTCCTTTCGTTTCTTAAACTATTTTCACTGCTGTTACCTTCGGTAATCGGTGGGTCATTCCCAACCGTGGATGTGGAAATATATTCGTTACACTCAAGCTAAATGAGTGGACGGTCATGTGTGGTCGGGTTGCAGGATGTTCTTGTTGAACCCCAGTGTATCTTCTCTAGAGTACACTGATCGGTGGGTGCTCCCATACCCTGTCAGTTAGAAACCAAATTTCCATAAGCGCTCAACGGTTTAGATCTTATTCTACGTACGTGAACGTGAGATGCAAGCGATTCACTAGATAATTATTTATTTGATAAATACTATCGTAAATATCAAACGTTTTGATATCAAAATACAAGGGGCATTTTCCATATGTTAGTATGGAGCTGGGCTTAAGATTTCTAAGTAATTGAATCTATAAATAACGGAACACCTTATTCCTTATTTCCCTGTTTACATCTTTTTAACTGTGTTTACTCACACCAGTCCCCTGACTGACCCGGAGTTTATTTTCTGTGTTTTCCCTAAACTCTTGGGTACTCATAATATTTATTATGAGTAGACAAGTAATTCAGGTTGGCAAATGGAACCTTACGAAGTTCAAGTTGCAGGACAAGTCTAGTAGTTTTAACTACACCTATGTATCCAGTTAGATTTGTATTTCCATATCATGATGTATTACTATGTACTATGATGATGTAAGTTTTTGATGTATTATGATGTATCAGACCCTATGATGTAATGTATTTGTATATATTTTTTTATTTCGCTGTGAGATTTCTGATAACTTCTTATTCTTCTATTCTATTAGTTCTACCTTTTCTATCTCATCTTCTAATTTCTTTCAATAACGACACGGTTTTCGGAGGGTCGAAAATCGCGCCGTTACAGTTGGTATCAGAGCCTATGTTCTTCGGAAACATTTAGGCTTTGGAATAGTGAGAGAGCGTATTTATACTAAAAACTATATTTTAGTATAGGTAGATCGCAGTTACTTAGGTAATCCCTTGACATATTTTTCCGATGAGTCATAAATTTTCAATCCGTGTACTCAGGGAGTTGAAAAAGAGTTCTCGTGGAGGAAGAGGCCGAGGAGCAAGTGGAGCAACTACGACAAACGGAGACACTGTTAACCAGACCCAAGTGGATACTACTGAAGTAATCCGAGCACCAACTCAGCCTAACTTTGCAATGGTCTGTAAGAATTACACAACTCTGGGAGGAAAGATTTTCAGAGGTACTGAATCACTGGTCGGAGTCCAAGCATGGATTAGATCATGTGAGAAGATTTTTAAAGGACTGAGGTTGGATGACAAGCATAAGCGTCTCTTAGCTTCATGGAATCTGGAAGGAGCCGCAGCAATATGGTGGGATGCCCAGACTGCTAACACTCCTGAGGAAAACTTTACTGGGCCCATGTTCAAAGAAGCTTTTGAAGGTCAGTATCTACCTGCTACTGGAAGGACAAGGATGTACCGAGACTTCATTGACTTAAAGCAGGAAATCATGTCTGTCGCTGAGTACGAAAACCAGTTCAACGCACTTTCAATCTTTGGGCCGGAGCTGATAAATACTCTTTTGAAAAAGAACGAGATGTTTGTTGCTGGTCTTAGAGATAATCTACAAGGAAGGATGATGGGACATTTGAAGGATCCATTTGTGGAACTAGTAGACCTAGCACTCAGATATGAAGCACTAGATACAAAGAAACCAGGAGCGAGGATCGAGACTGGGGAGACGAGTGGGGTGAATGTCATGAAAAGAAAGGTCAACCCAGATTGGAATGCTAATCAGGGCCAAGCTAAGACGGGGCAACAGACCGTGGAAGGTAAATTTAAGAATGTGGTGTGTCACAACTGCAAGCAAAAGGGACACATTGCACGATTCTGTAAACAAAAGGGGAACCAGAAACCCCAGCAATACCCACAACAGCAACAGAAACCCCAGCAATACCCGAGCCAGCAACAGAAACCTCAGCAACAGAATCAGAACCAGAACCAGAATCATAGGAACGAGATGGTAGTGAAGAATCTCTGTTTCAACTGTCAGCAACCAGGACACATGGTGAAAGACTGTCCATTGATGAAGAGGGCACCACAGCCTAGGGTTTTTACAATCAAAGATGAACCGTCTACTTCTCAGAATGTGAAAGGGAAGGGAGTGCTGGAAGGTACTTTACAATTTAATGGAATTTACCTTCGTAATGATGAAAGATGAACTGTCAGCAAAGCATATCGATTTTATGGTATAAATGCACATAAAATAATTGAATCAAATGATGCCGATTTTTATGAAACTAAATTTCCTTTTAAATTAGGGAATAGTGGGGGCACATTAAGTACACCTATTAGAACAGAACTTAATAAAAGTTCTAAAGCTGAACCTAGAAGAAATAAAAGAGCAAGAACCGTAAAAGATTTTGGTTTGGTTTTTAGCGCTTTTACTATAGAGGAGGATCCCTTAAACCTCCAAGAGGCCTTATCTTCATTAGATGACGATTTCTGGCGAGAGACTATAAATGATGAGACGGATTCTCTTGAATCCAATAAGACTTGGCATTTGGTAGATTTACCCCCTGGTTGTAAATCTGTAGGTTGTAAATAGGTACTTGAAAAGATACAAAAACCTGATGGTACTATAGATAAATACAAAGCACGACTAGTAGCCAAAGGTTTTAGACAAAAAGAAAATATAGATTTCTTTGATACTTTTTCACCTATAACTAGAATAACATCCATTCGAGTATTAATCTCACTTGCTTCCATTTATAATTTACTAATACACCAAATGGATGTTAAAACCGCTTTTTTGAACGGTGAATTAGACGAAGAAATTTATATGGACCAGTCTGAAGGATTTGTAGTACATGGTCAAGAACATAAAGTATGCAAATTAGATAAATCATTATATGGTTTAAAACAAGCACCTAAACAATGACATGAAAAATTTGATAACTTAATCATTACAAATGGTTTTAAAATTAATGAAACTGACAAATGCATTTATTACAAATTTGAGAATGAAATTTGCACTATTATATGCCTTTATGTAGATGACCTACTCATCTTTGGGTCAAACATTCATGCCATAAATTCAGTCAAATCCTTATTAAGTGTCAGTTTTGACATGAAAGATCTAGGTGAGGCGAGTGTAATCTTGGTAATTACTAGGTCAGAAAAGGGAATTTCTTTGGATCGGTCTCATTACATTGAGAAGATACTAAAGAAATATAATTACTTTGACTGTAAACCTGCATGTACACCATACGATCCAAGTGTAAAGTTATTTAAGAACACAAGTGAAGGTGTAAAACAGTCTGGTTATGTGAGCATCATTGGCAGCCTTCGGTATGCCACTGATTGTACAAGACACGACATTGTCTATGTCGTGGGATTATTGTGCAGGTTTACCAGTAGACCTAGTATAGAGCACTGGCATGCTATTGAAAGGGTCATGAGATACCTTAAACGAATTATGAACCTTGGATTACATTATGAAAAGTTTCCAGCTGTACTTGAAGGATTCTCAGATGCAGACTGGAATACTTTATCAGATGATTCTAAAGCGACCAGTGGCTATATATTTAGCATCGCTGGAGGAGCTGTGTCTTGGAAATCCATGAAACAGACTATTTTGGCTTAGTCCACTATGGAGTCTGAGATGATAGCACTAGCTACAGCTAGTGAAGAAGCAGAGTATTTGAGAAATCTGCTAGCAGAGATTCCCTTATGGGAAAAACCGATACCGGCTGTGTTGATACATTGCGATAGTATCACGGCTATTGCAAAAGTTCAGAATCGTTATTATAATGGTAAGAGACGACAAATACGTCATAAGCACAACACGGTTAGAGAGTTACTCTCTACAGGTACCGTTAGAGTAGATTACGTACGTAGCGAAGAAAATTTGGCAGATCCTGTGATGAAAGGACTGTCCAGAGAGAAAGTTCATAAATCTTCTAAAAGAATGGGACTATTGCCCTTAGATTGTTGAGTCACGCACAATGGTAACCCAACCTAAATGTCTGGAGATCCCAAGAAATAGGTTCAATGGGTAAAAACAAGTTGTGTAGTGATAGAAGTTGAACATGCTATATAATAAACAAAGAAGCATGTATTCCTGAAGTGATAGAGGATGAGTTAATAGAAACTCTTAATGAGATCTATACTCTATTTGGAGTGGAGTACCTACCTTCAGGAGTACTCTTGATAGACTCACTTATGTGAATGTGGAAATGTGGCCGTTTGCTATGGAGTTTTAGGCAAAACTTCTAGAGTGTTCACTAAACTGGGATAGACGTATATGACCATAAATGCACGGGCTTAATTGATTGCACTATAGAAAAGATTGTGTGTGGTTTGATATCAGGAATAGAGTTCAAGACTACGTGTCACTCTAGTAAAAACTGAATTTTATTCACTATGCAAAGGTTCAAGTCGGATGACACATTTGTTTATGCACAGTCTTATGTTTTTAGAAACTGCTCGATGATATTTTAAAAATTCAAGTGGGGGATTGTTGGAAATTTTATGAATTATTTAAAAATATGAAATAAGTTTTTGATGCCTCCTATTTGTGAAAAGTCCCACATCATGAGATTATAAGAAAGATGCAAGTATTTATACTTGTTTCTAAAAAGTCATGTTGGGGCCTTGGTCTCCCAATGCATGCTTTGTTGTGAGGAGGGAGACCATGCATCATGACCACCACACACGCACGCGCGACCGACCAACCAACTCAACTCGGTTCGGTTCGGTTCGGGCTGGGGCTTGGGCCTTGGCTATGTGGTGTAGACACTTATATTTTTGGTACAGAAAACACTGCATTTTTCGAACCATTTTTTTTTTAAATACGGAAAATATTTCTGAGCCGACTTTTGTATATGAAGCGGTAAACTTTTGACCAAGTATTTTGCAGATCCTATTTTTCTCCACTAACCAGTATTTTCCTTCAGCGCTAATCCCATCTATATATTATCTTCAGTTGTAGACGAGATTGGTACAGAAAAAAATTTCTCTTCCTTCGCCATTAAAAAATATATATATATATTCTTCCAGAAATTTTCGAGCAGTTAAATCGAAAGTGCACATCTGCACTGATTCGTTGTGGAAAGCAAATCAGTTATTCGTTTTAGAGATGCTGTTTTATCCTAGATGCGGCGGCGGAAATACGAATTGGTTTTGCACCACCGACCAGATCGTCGAATTGTCTTCAAGAAAGCGACAAAGTACTGACTCAGCCATTATTTCCCAACAAGGAAGAAGGAAGGAGGAAGATGAAAGGAGGATATGCATTCATAGCTGGCCTTTATATAACCAGTTTTATAAAAGCGGACTAAGAGAAAATATATATATATTATCGGGTTCTAAATTCGGATCTAGGTCTTTTTCCTCTGAAGCTCGTTGTCATCTAATAACGCCTTATCGAGGCGGAGGTGCGGCGTTTTCTTCAATATGAGCTTCCTATGCTTGTGGCCGTACATTTTGTCGCACCGTGTCTTCCACTACCTAAGAATGCTCTTAAAACTCTTCTCAAAAAAAAATTTCTTCTAAATTTGGTGCAGGAGGAATGTTGGAAATTTTATGAATTATTTTAAAAAATGAAATAAGTTTATGATGCCTCCTATTTGTGAATAGTCCCACATCATGGGATTATAAGAAAGATGCAAGTATTTATGCTTGTTTCTAAGAAGTTATGTTGGGGACTTGGGCTCCCAATGCATGCTTTGTTGTGAAGAGGGAGTCTATGCATCATGACCACCACACACGCGCGCGCGACCGACCGACCGACCCGGCCCGGCCCGGCTTGGGCCTTGGGCCTTGGCTATGTGGTGTAGACACTTATATTTTTGGTCCAGAAAACACTGCATTTTTCGAATCAGCTTTATTCAAATACGGAAAATATTTCTGAGCCGACTTTTATATATGAAGCGGTAAACTTTTGACCAAGTATTTCGTAGATCCTATTTCCCTCCACTGACCAGTATTTTCGTTCAGCCCTAATCCCGTCTATATAGCAGCAGCCAGACAAGCCTGAAGGAACTGATGGACCGCAGATGACTTCCTGGACTGAACAATCAAAGTAGTTGCAGGCCTGGACTGAACAGGATTATCTGTGCAAGAATTTTATTCTGAACGGATTGAGGGATGATCTGTATGATTACTATAACTCAGAGGACAAGACAGCAAAGCAAATATGGGAAGCGCTACAGAAGAAATACAATACAGAGGAGGCAGGGGCAAAGAAGTATGCTGTAAGCCGCTATCTCAAGTACCAGATGACAGACGATAGGTCAGTAGAGATGCAGTCTCATGAGCTGCAGAAAATAGCTCATGAGATCATCTCCGAAGGTATGGTTTTGGATGAACAGTTTCAAATTGTTGTTATTATTGACAGACTGCCCCCAGGTTTGAAAGACTTTAAAAATTTCTTACGGCATAAGACTAAGGAATTTTCCTTAGAGAGTTTGATCACTTGCCTTCGCATTGAGGAGGCGGCACGCAAACAGGACCAGAAAGAGGAAGTGTTGTTTGTTTCAAACAACAACACTAAAAAGACCAAACCCGCAGTTCTGAAACCAAACCAGAAGTCTTTTAAGAATCAGAACAAACGCAACAAATAGAATGAGAATCCACAAGGAAACCCAAAAGGACAGCAAAAATCAGCCCAAAAGATTGACTTTGGACAGTTGTTTCTATGTCACAACTGTGGAAAACCAGGTCATATGGCACGAAAGTGTCGGAACAAGCCTAGCTCTGTACCACAGGCTAACTTGACTGAGGAGGAGCCTCTTATGACTATGATTATTGAGATTCACCTTTTTGTTGAATCAGAGGGTTGGTGGGTAGACACTGATGCTTCTCGCCATGTCTGCTATGATCGTGCTATGTTTTCCACATACACGGCTGATGATGATCAGAAAGTGTTGCTGGGAGATTCTCACACCACTAAAGTTGTAGGGATTGGAAACGTGGAGATTAAGTTTACCTCTGGAAAGACTGTGATCCTCAAAGATGTTTTGCATAATCCATAGATGAGGAAGAATCTGGTGTCTGGCTATCTCCTTAATAAGGCAGGGTTTACTCAATTTATTGGGGCTGATTTGTATACCATAGTGTATAAGGGAAACTTTGTAGCAAAGGGTTATGCTTGTGAGGGAATGTTCAAATTAAATGTTGAATCTAATAAAGTGAATAATTCAGCTTATATGTTGTGTGATTTTAATATTTGGCACTGTAGATTATGTCATGTTAATAAACAGATAATTCATAACATGAGCACTCTAGATATGATACCTAAGATCGCAAAATCTGAATCTGATAAATGTGAATTCTGTACACAAGCAAAAATCACAAGGAAACCTCATAAATCCGTTGATAGAGAATCTGAACCCTTAGACTTGATTCATTCTGACATATGTGAACTTGATGGCACATTGACTAGACATGGACATCGTTATTTTATCACTTTTATCGATGATTGTTCTGATTTCACATACGTTTATCTTATGAAAAATAAAAGTGATGCTTTTGACATGTTTAAAGCATTCAAAACTGAAATTGAGAATCAAACAAATAGGAAAATCAAGAGATTTCGTAGTGATAGAGGAACAGAATATGAATCCAATTCAATTCTGGACTTCTATAAATTACATGGTATTGTACATGAGAGAACTGCACCCTATTCACCTGAAATGAATGGTAAAGCTGAAAGAAAAAATAGGACTTTTACCGAATTAGTAGTTGCCATCCTACTAAATTCTGGTGCAGCAAAACATTGGTGGGGGCATATTTTATTGACTGTATGTTATGTTCTAAATGGAATCCCTAAATCTAAGAATAAAATTTCACCTTATGAAATTTTAAAGAATCATAAACCCAATGTCTCATACTTTAGAACTTGGGGTTGTCAAGCATATGTTCGTATTTCAGACCCTAAGAGAATAAAATTGGCAAGTAGAGCATATGAATGTGTATTTGTAGGCTATGCTATTAATAGCAAAGCATATCGATTTTATGATATAAATGCACATAACATAATTGAATCAAATGATGCCGATTTTTATGAAACTAAATTTCCTTTTAAATTAAGGAATAGTGGGGGCACATTAAGAACGCCTATTAGAATAGAATTTAATAAAAGTTCTGAAGCTGAACCTAGAAGAAGTAAAAGAGCAAGAACCGTAAAAGATTTTGGTTCGGATTTTAGCATTTTTACTATAGAGGAGGATCTCTTAAACCTCCAAGAGGCCTTATCTTCATTAGATGTCGATTTCTGGCGAGAGGCTATAAATGATGAGATGGATTCTCTTGAATCCAATAAGACTTGGCATTTGGTAGATTTACCCCCTGGTTATAAATCTATAGGCTGTATATGGGTACTTAAAAAGAAACTATAACCTGATAGTACTATAGATAAATACAAAGCACGACTAGTAGCTAAAGGTTTTAGACAAAAAGAAAATATAGATTTTTTTTGATACTTTTTCACCTGTAACTAGAATAACATCTATTCGAGTATTAATCTCACTTGTTTCCATTCATAATTTACTAATATACCAAATGGATGTTAAAACCGCTTTTTTGAACGGTGAATTAGACGAAGAAGTTTATATGGACCAGCCTGAAGGATTTATAGTACATGGTCAAGAACATAAAGTATTCAAATTAGATAAAACATTATATGGTTTAAAACAAGCACCTAAACAATGGCATAAAAAATTTGATAACTTAATCATTTCAAATGGTTTTAAAGTTAATGAAAGTGACAAATGCATTTATTACAAATTTGAGAATGACATTTGCACTATTATATGCCTTTATGTTGATGACCTACTCATCTTTGGGTCAAACATTCATGCCATAAATTCAGTCAAATTCTTATTAAGTGTCAGTTTTGACATGAAAGATCTAGTTGATGCGAGTGTATATCCTTGGTATTAAAATTATTATGTCAGAAAAGGGAATTTCTTTGGATCAGTCTCATTACATTGAGAAGATACTAAAGAAATATAATTACTTTGACTGTAAACCTGCATGTACACCATATGATCCAAGTGTTAAGTTATTTAAGAACACTGATGAAGGTGTAAGACAGTCTGGTTATGCGAGCATCATTGGCAGCCTTCGGTATGCCACTAATTGTACTAGACCCGACATTGCCTATGTCGTGGGATTATTGTGCAGGTTTACCAGTAGACCTAGTATAGAGCACTAACATGCTAATGAAAGGGTCATGAAATACCTTAAACGAACTATGAACCTTGGATTACATTATGAAAAGTTTCCAGCTGTACTTGAAGGATTCTCAGATGCAGACTGGAATACTTTATCAGATGATTCTAAAGCGACCAGTGGCTACATATTCAGCATCGCTGGAGGAGCTGTTTCTTGGAAATCCAAGAAACAGACTATTTTGGCTCAGTCCACTATGGAGTCTGAGATGATAGCACTAGCTATAGCTAATGAAGAAGCAGAATATTTGAGAAATCTGCTAGTAGAGATTCCTTTATGGGAAAAACCGATACCAATTGTGTTGATACATTGCGATAGTACCGCGGCTATTGCAAAAGTTCAGAACCGTTATTATAACGGTAAGAGATGACAAATACGTCGTAAGCACAGCACGGCTAGAGAGTTACTCTCTACAGGTACCGTTAGAGTTGATTACATACGTAGCGAAGAAAATTTGGCAGATCCTTTGACGAAAGGACTGTCCAAAGAGAAAGTCCATAATTCTTCTAAAAGAATGGGAATATTGCCCTCAGATTGTTGAGTCATGCACAATGGTAACTCGACCTAAATGACTTGAGATCCCAAGAAATATGTTCAATGGGTAAAAACAAGTTGTATAGTGATAGAAGTTGAACATGCTATATAATAAACTAAGAAGCATGTATTCCTGAAGTGATAGAGGATGAGTTAATAGAAACTCTTAATGAGATCTATACTCTATTTGGAGTGGAGTACCTACCTTCAGGAGTACTCTTGATAGACTCACCTATGTGAATGTGGAAATGTGGCCATTTCCGATGGAGTTTTGGGCAAAACTTCTAAAGCGTTCACTAAACTGGGATAGACGTGTATGGCCATAAATGCACGGGCTTAATTGATTGCACTATAGAAAAGATTGTGTATGGTTTGATGTCAGGAATAAAGTTCAAGACTACGTGTCACTCTAGTAAAAACTGAATATTATTCACTATGCAAAGGTTCAACTCGGATGACACCTTTGTTTATGCACAGTCTTATGTTTTTAGAAACTGCTCGATGATATTTTAAAAATTCAAGAGGGGGATTGTTGGAAATTTTATGAATTATTTAAAAAAATGAAATAAGTTTATGATGCCTCCTATTTGTGAATAGTCCCACATCATGAGATTATAAGAAAGATGCAAGTATTTATACTTGTTTCTAAGAAGTCATGTTGGGGCATTGGGCTACCAATGCATGCTTTGTTGTGAGGAGGGAGACCATGCATCATGACCACCACATACGCGCGCGACCGACCGACCAACCAACTCAACTCGACCCGGCCCGGCCCGGCCCGGTCCGGTTCGGTTCGGGATTGGGCTTGGGCCTTGGCTATGTGGTATAGACACTTATATTTTTGGTTCAGAAAACACTGCATTTTTCGAACCAGTTTTTTTTAAATACGGAAAATATTTCTGAGTCGACTTTTATATATGAAGCGGTAAATTTTTGACCAAGTATTTCGCAGATTCAGCCATAATCCCGTCTATATATTATCTTCAGTTGTAGACGAGATTGGTACAGAAAATTTTTTCTCTTCTTTCGCCATTAAAAAAAAATATATATTCTTCCAGAAATTTTCGAGCAGTTAAATTTGAAAATGCACATCTACACTGATTTGCTGTGCAAAGCAAATCAGTTATTCATTTTAGAGAGCCTGTTTTATCCTAGAGGTGACGGTGGAAATACGAACTGGTTTTGAAACACCAACCAGATCGTCAAATCGTCTTCAAGAAAGTGATAAAGTACGTGATTCAGCCATTGTTTCCCATCAAGGAAGAAGGAAGGAGGAAGATGAAAGGAGGATATGCATTCATAGCTGGCCTTTATATAACCAGTTTTATAAAAGCGGACTAAGAGAATACAACAATCCACACTGTGTTGCTTTTTCTTTTTGCATTGGGGGCTAGTGCTCCACTCTTTGAAATGTCATTAAACAATTGCCTGTCCTATTTTGCAGTATCCACGAGTAGCACTCCATCCTACGTTCAGACTTAAATAAACAACGGTATTTAAAAAAGCAAGCCAAATATGATTCAAACTGGATACAGTGGGGGTACTATATATAATTATACAGTTAAAAAGACTATTTCTCCTAACTACACATAATCATATATGAATGGCTGACTTTGTCTTATTAAAGTCAAAACAATTTCTAGCTACCTTGCTCTGACTCTTCCCTTCGTGCTTCATCCCATAAATATGTATGGATATCTCTGATTTCAAAAGCACCCATACAGTTCAAATATTAGCTTCGCACACCAGAGAAAGAAAAGCAGCAATTATATATACTCTAGAGCAATTAGCAAAGGCAGGGAAAGGATGATGAACTCGAGAGAAAACAAAGAAATAAAGATAAAGATAATAGAAACTCAAACAGTGTATGCAGATGCAGTGCATTTTAAATCAATAGTTCAGCATCTAACGGGCAAGGAGGCATCTTCTTCTACTTCTTATAGAACTAGTTGCCATGGAAAACAAGCTGCATTACTTACAAAGCATCTGCAGCCGACAGAAAGGAGAAGTATTAGTACTATTAATGCAAATGAATATGAAGAAGAAGCTGCTGCAGTAGATGGTGGAAAGAAAAATGAGAACGAAGCATTATTTGATGACATACTGAAGTTTAAGCTTCCTTCATTGGTGGAACTAAAGGAGTTATGGGGTGATAATTAGCTATTAGTTTTTTCTTTTTCTATTTAACTGGTGCTAAATTATTTTAATATACAGGAGTAGCAATGTACCTATTTTATTAACCAGACTATGAATATTCAACATTAGTGGTAATTTGCCACGCATATATCGAGTATTCTGCCCTATGTAGATGAGATGAGAGGTGATAGATTGATAGGTACTTTGCTTTTTTGGGAAAGCAGGCTGAAGAGCTTTGGAGATGTGGGAGAGAAAAAGAAAGGCACATGTCTACAAAGGAGGAAGCACAAGGAGAAAACACTAAAAGAATAAACCCAAGCATGGATCGTTTGGAATACCAATCTGGGTAGGTTATTGAGAATTAGAGTAACCTGTTAGATTGTTGGCTTAGCCGACTAAAAAAAAAAGCAAACTTAACTTGATGGTTTTATTTTAATCAGCTAAAACTGGATTATGAATACGATCTTAAAAAATTATTGTTATCACTTAACAGTTAATGACCATAATTGTTTTCATCATTGCCCATTCTTTCTTTCCATCTTTATATATTATCACAAATACATAAATTAATTTATAACATTTTCTTTTAAATTTATTACTATCTTTGCAAACAATCCCATTTATGTCCAAAAATCAAAACTGAAAATTGATATAACAGTAAAGACCCGATAATCATAGTCTGACTCGATTTAATCCTAATATGTTTCATTCTCAATAAACTCAAAATTCATATCATTCTTAAAATTCTCAATTATGAAACTAAATTTCGAATTTTGGCTTTCACAACAAACTCCAAATTCGTATCAATCTTCACAAGTCAGAAATTCCAACAAGAATTACACCATTACCAAAACACTCAAATTGGAATTATTTTTATAGTACCTAAGTGCAACAAACTGTAACTATGACTAAAACTATGTCCTCCAATAGCTAAAAACAAAGATTGGCGCCTTATCCTTTTCGAAGTTTATCTAAAAATCTAAATAATCAATTTAGAGATAACGTTTGGGGGAACTAAGAAACACAACTCGATGACGATGAAATTGTCAAAGAAAAATGTTAATAGAAACTCAAATTTGTTTTCAGCTCAACTAAGGAGAATACAAACAATCAAAATCAATAATATTGAATTTTCTAACCAATAAAGTGCAAATCCACGACCAAATACTTAAGATGTATGGAAATGGTCGTGGAACGAACAAAGTGAATTAACATTCTATTAGGTTGGATGTTCTAAAGAAAAGAGTAAAGACACTAGCCAATTTAAAAGTTCTTTTTGGATTTTCATGTGCAATTTGTTTAACGATCCACATCCAAGTAATCTTCCTGGACCAATTGATTATTTGAAACAGTCACGTAAAAGGATAAATTTTGTCTACTAATGTTGAAAATAAGTAATAACCGGGTTGCATCGAAGGAAGCAAATTTGGGCAAAAAATGTAGATTTAGTAGTGCATACAAATTGTTAGTTTAAATTTTTCATCCTTCCTTTTTAATTTTATTCCGATACTTCATCATTTATAGCTTAATCAAGCATATGCACTATATATGGTTGAACATAATAATCAATCTTTCACCATGCAATGCTGCTATGATATACCATCAACGGAGGATAAATTACAATAAGGTCATTGTTTTTTTCTATTTTTATTTTTTTTCAGGGGAGAAACCGGCACTGCCATAAAACTCCCCCTAATGCACTTAACTCAATCCGCGGGGTCATCAGGCTTATGCACAACATTAAGGTCATTGTGTTCATGCATTCAATTTGGAATGTTATTCGAGTTAATTTTTATGGGGTTTTGTTAGAGTTTTCAGATGGGTTCTAGGTCGTGGAGACTAGAGCAATGTGTGGCGATCCTACGTGTTTGTATGATAGAAGACTGAGGCATGAAGTCTCCCAGTAGTGAACTATATGTGATTTAGATGATAGCTCGCTAGGACATAGTGTTCCCTCGTAGCGAGGCATCTACAATTTGGTCTTAAAGTAGTGATCGTACACATTATGGCATACCATTCCACTTTGGTCGTAGTGGCTATACGCATTATGACATATCTTATCGAACTTAGTAGTAGTAGTGCTTGTTGTTTTGCGATCACAGATTGATCATGGTATATTAGTGCTATGTTACTAGTAGCTTGGGTTTGTAACATGTTACATGAGAAAAACAGGTTATGGTTTGATTTCCTACCTTTGAGATATATATACTATACTTGCTTGTAGGCATTCAAATTTCTCCTGACTCATGTTTGTGGAGAGGATCGGCTATGATTTGATGATTCATGTCTATTTGTATATAGTTTAAATATACAGTCGCCATAAGAACGGTGTCGGTTACCTGCAGCAAATAAACGTCGACGATCGTAGCTAGCCATCACCAACCGACACCACAAGCCAAAAACTCCTTGTGTATGAGTAAAACTTTAACATGTTGGTTCCTTGTGTATGAGTAAAACATTCAAGCATATAGTGCAAACAATATTGAATGCTTACCTTCACATCTAAGATCCGGTTAATTATTGAATACACACAACGGCTTTAACATGTTGGCGACCAATTTACTAATTATAGGTTCGGCCCATTCACAGTTTTTGGGCCTATCACAATTCTATAACCAGTCAATTATAGTTCTTATTTTATTTAACTTTGTTTTACTGTATGATTTAGACAGATTTTGGTGTTATTTCGAAGGTAGATTTTGGTGTTATTTCGAAGGTAATACTGCAAATGTCAAGTTCTCACTCGCATCAAAAGCTGACAAGAAGGATTTGTTGATTTTGTTATTATGTTATCATCGTTTTTCTATACAAAATTATTTAATACCTATTTTATTTGTACGCAATACCTGCTTAATTAATAAAGTAAATATTAGGCTCAGGTCCTTAAAATTAAACTTAATGCACAATAACTCCTTTAAAAAAAATGTAAATCAAGTCCCTATAATTTAACTATTAGAAACTGCACAAGATTATGCAATTACTCGAGGAATAATTGTAGATATTTATGTGCTTATGTTAAAAATTTGAATAATTGTGTGCAATTTTTCTATGAAAAATCGTAGATAATTCTGCAATTGTTTTTGATGACTAATTGTGGAAATTTCCCCAACTTTTTTGGAAAAAAGTTGAGAAAATTTCCACAATCTTTTTTGGAGAAAAATTATGGAAATTTATGCAATTTTTGATATAATTGCATAAATATCTACAACTATTCACTGAATAATTACATAAATTTATACAATTATTAGTTAACTTAATTTTTGGAAGCTAATCTACATAATTTTTTGACAATGATGTTTTGGCTATTTTGAAACTTAATAAAAACTTTAGACAAACTGCCCCATTAAATCTGGATAAACACCTTAGTAAGTGTAAGCTTCCGTTGTAGATTCAACATCTGAAGTTGTACAAATGAACAATGTTACCAGTATGATTAAACAACGTTACAAATACTTATAAATGCAATTTATGATATGTAACAGTTTCTGTCAATGCTGCAAGAAGGACTTAGAGCCACCACAATACCAAGCAGGATTTTTATTGCTCTTTGCTTTGTTTCGCACTGAAATTTCCTGTAAATTTTAATATATGATTACCTTAACTGATGTGTAAAACTAAAACAAAATATAAATTAAATCTGATTTTTATATAACTTACCTTTTCCCTAGGGTCTCCCATAATCGAAGAAAGCCTACCCATAACTCCTTGCTCATCAAGGGTGGCTTCTTTCCTGGACTTTTTGCTTTGTATGAGGTGTCTTTATAGTTTTATCGCATCTACTTATTCCGATGGTTTACATCCATATCTTCGGGCTTAACCCGAACAGCAGCCTGCATATTGAGGATGGCATTCCTGACATGAGCAGGAATGTCATCACAGTGGGCCCAATAACTTTTCAACTTACTTATAATATGTCGCTTCAGAAGTATATAACATATAATTTGCAGGTTGGATCTCAAAGCCCTTGCAGAAAATACAATGTAAGCATTTAATAAATTTTTAACAATAAATATGTACTTAGTTAGATACTTATTCTACACTCTTCGGTAAGAGCTCTACGATCAGACGTAAATCCAATGTTGTGTTGTTCGCACCTACATAGGAAGAGTGGCTGGGCTCTCATCTAGGAGGCATATCTACCACTGACATATCATTTCGTATAATGATAACATATATATAAGTTGAAAAACTTAAATATACTTAGAATATGCACATAAACATACTAAAACATACTCATAAACATATTCACTATCACATAAAACTGATATCATGCAGTATACTAGTCCACAAACTCAGAATATACATTATATAGGTTCATTGTATCAATTCATAAACCCAGTACACAATATCATTTCGTTTTTAGAGAACATCATTATATAGCATGGCTCACAACACAATTAACATTAAGAGATGAGGAGGAGAGTTATTAGTAAGGAACAATTGTAATTTTATTGATGCAAAAACATGATACAAAGAGCACATATATATAGTGCTATGAGCCCAATGGCTAGTGCAAAATATACTAAATATGTATGAGCCTAACGGCTAGTATTAAATATACCAAGTATGCATGAGCCTAACGACTAGTTTAGATATACCAAGTATGCATGAGCCTAACGACTAGTTTAGATATACCAAGTATGCATGAGCCTAACAGCTAGTAGATAATTTTGTTGGGATAATATTAATTCACCATTGTTTTTCCTAATCACTTGTATTCCAAGAAAAACAATTTAGTTCCCTTAAGTCTTTAATGGCGAAATTTTGATCCAGCTTGTGTACAGTTCTATTTATTTCTTCGTTGTTGCCTCCTGTTATTAGCATGTCGTCAACGTATACTAGAATGAACACAGTTCCATGTATGCCCTTCTTCATATATAGAGAATTGTCCGATTTAACTTGTGAGAAACCCATGTTAGACAAAGTTGACATTAGCTTTTCATACCAAGCTCTCGAAGCTTGTTTTAAGCCATATATTGCTTTGTATAGTTTGCATACTTTATCACCAGTACCATATCCTTCAGGCTGTTGCATGTATACCTCTTCAGTCAGTTCCCCATTCAAAAAAGAATTATTGACGTCCAGTTGCCTCACATTCCATCCTTTGTTTAGAGCAATGGTCAGTATAATTCTGATGGTTGTGGGTTTTATGACTGGGGAAAAAGTTTAGTTGAAATTAAAACCAAATTGTTGCGCGTAACCTTTTGCCCCCAGTCTGTCCTAGTATTTGTCAATAGATCCATCTTCTTTTCTTTTTATTTTGTATGTCCACCAACAACCAATCACATTTTTGTGTTTTGGTTGAGTCACTAAGCTCCAAGTGTTGTTTCTTATGAGAGCTTTATATTCAGTGTCCGTTGCCTCCTTCCATTTGTTTGATCTTATAGTCTGAGTGAAATTCAATGGTTCAATCTCACTGGCGGAAATATTATAGACTTTGGGTTTGAAGATGCCTCTCTTTGACCTGGTGATCATGTTATGTCCAGTTGATTGTGGTGGTGTCTGCTGCTGTGTATCATTGTTGCTGGTAGTGTCAGCATGGTTGTTGTTTTCTGTATCTTCACTATACTACATGATTTGATTGATGTATGTTTGTATCTTCTGAGTCATTGTGTGTCTCATTGGTTTGCTCATTTGTTCAGTCCTTAGTTTCTTCCTGTGTGTTTAAATTGTCTGTGTGTTGTTGCTCTTCATTTCTATCAATTGAAGGTGATTCAGTAATGAATGGCTCGAACCGTATGTTATTGTTTATGCTTTGTTCCCCATCCTTTTTGCTGATTTTCTTTTCTGCATAAGGAAACTTATTTTCATCAAATATCACATGTCTAGAAACATATATTTTCCCATTTTTGTCCATGCATTTATAGCCTTTTTGGTTTTGTGTGTACCCAATGAATGTGCATAGGCTTGATATCATACTTAGTTTATGATTGTTATAGCCTCTCAAACATGGAAAACATAGACACCCATAGGCTTTCAGAAAACCATATTCTAGTCTAACACTGTATATCATTTCATGAGGGCTTTTATTGTTTAAGACTTTGGTTGACAACTTGTTAATGAGAAATACAGATGTATAGAAAGCTTCATTCCAATATTTCATGGGTATTGAGCTTTGTGATAACAAAGTTAGACCGGTCTCTACTATGTGTTGATGTTTTCTTTCGACTAAACCATTTTTGTTTGGACGTATGGGGGCAAGTTAATCTATGTTTGATCCCTCTTTTGATAAAGTAATTAGTTAGAGGTTTAAACTCAGCTCCCCCTTCTTTCTTTTATGGATGCTTATCCTCGATTGATGGTTTATCCTAGCGACATTGCATGGTGAAAGATTGATTATTGTGTTCAGCCATATATAGTGCATATGCTTGATTAAGCTATAAATGATGACACTAAGGTCGTCGTGTTTTGCATTCAATTTGGAATTTTATCAAGTTAATTTGTATGGGATTTTGTTAGAGTTTTCAGATGGGTTCTAGTTCGTGGTGACTAAAGCAATGCGTGGTGATCCTATGTGATTGTATGATACCAGACTGAGACATGAAGTCTCCTAATTGTGAACCATATGTGATTTAGATGATAGCTCGCTAGGACATAGTGTTCCCTCATAGCGAGGCATCCACAATTTAGTCTTAAAGTAGTGACCATACACACTATGGCATACCATTCCACTTTGGTCGTAGTGGCTATACGCATTATGTCATATCTTATCGATCTTAGCAGTAGTGATTGTTGTTTTGCGATCATGGGTTGATCATAGTATATTAGTACTATGTTACTAGTAGCTTGGGTTTGTATAATGCAACAAGATATATTGTGCTAACACGTTACATGAGAAAAACAAGTTATGCTTTGATTACCTACCTTTGAGATAGATATACTATACTTTCTTGTAGGCATTCAAATTTCTCCTTATTCATGTTTGTGGAGAGGATCGGCTATGATTTGATGATTCATGTCTATTTGTATATAGTGTAAATATACTGTTGCCATAGGAACGGTGTCGATTACCTGTGGCAAATAAATGTCGGCGGCCGTAGCTAGCCATCACCAACTGACACCAAAAGCTGATGTTAAATAATATGACACTAGAAAAATAGCATTGTCTCTAATGTTGTTTTTCATAGTCACTTTAGACATGGTTGATGACAACTGGGGCACGTGGCATATTTTAGGTTGTTCAGTGTATGTCACTAACCATAACCAACAGAAGCAAACCCTGAAATAATGCCTGTAACTAGTCGACATCAATCGTAGCAAGCCTGGAAATATGGCCCCCAGCTAGTCATCGCCAACCATAAATCAGTGTGCCAATATGGCGTACTTGCCGGCACAAAAACCTGAAACTTTTTTCTGCATTTCAGCTTCAATGCTACCTTTCAGCCACATACACTCGCAATACTCATATCCAATCATTCCACAACTTATGCACCCTCAGTTTTACAACACATTTCTACATACAATAATCCAACATACCATATATACTCAATTTCATAACACATATACATATAAATCTCAAAAAACAAACAAATATACCACAAACAATAATATAACACATTTACATACTAAACCAAAATATCCACAACAACTTGTAAATTCCAAGAAAACATCCATTTATCAATATTCAAATAATGTATTTTCATATTTAAAAAAAAACAAAATAATAAAAAAGACAAATGCTTAGTCGTCTCCATCATCATGCTCATCCTCATCATTCCTTGACAATCTTAGTCCCCATACATCCTCCCATGTTCGAACACATGTGTGGTGATCCCATCATCAAGCACGATAATTAATCCACTCTTCCATTAGTTCTAAAGTTGTCCATCTACTGACTGAACATAATGATCTTCTCCTCCCGTTGGAATCTCCGACAAGCACCCTGGGTCATTGCTACTTGTGATTTATTTTATTAGAATTTTTAATTTTTAATTTAGAATTCAGGATTAAATATAATTTATAATATAGCTAATAAAACACTTTACCTGTATATTGCCAAAGCCGTACTGCCTACTCTATGTAGGTCGATCAATGATGACGTCTTAGATGTGGTCTCACTTCTCTAGGGTCAGGTCAGTGAGGACTGCGCCTCTTGAGCCACCTTAGCTCGGTATCTCTCTTGTTGCAGTGAACGGTGAATTCACACATTAAATATTTAATTTCAAATTTATTGATTACGAAATAGAAAATTTAAGAACGCTTACCATCACATGCTCGAACTTAGCATCGATCTAGGTATAAGATATTTTACCCTCGTTGTTGGTCTGCTCGATGATGTAAGTATAGATAAACACCTTAGTAAGTGTAAGCTCCCGTGTAGATTCAACATCTGAAGTTGTACAAATGAACAATGTTAGCAGTATGATTAAACAATGTTACAAATATTTATAAATGTAACTTATGATATGTACCAGTTTCTGTCAATGCTGCAAGATGGACTTAGAGCCACTACGATCCCAAGCAGTATTTTTATTCCTCTTTGCCTGGTTTTGCTCTAAAACTTCCTGTAAATTTTAATATGTGATTGACTTAATTGAAATATAAAACTAAACCAAAATATAAATTAAAACCGATTTTTATATAACTTACCCACACCCTAGGTCTCCCACAATCGAAGAAAACCTACCCATAGCTCCTTGCTCATCAAGGGTGGCTTCTTTCCTGGACTTTTTACCTTGTATGAGGTGTCTTTATAGTTTTGTCACATCTTCTTATTCCGATGGTTGATAAATACATTCATATCTTTGGGCATAACCCGAACATCAGCATGCATATTGAGGATGACATTCTTGACATGAGCAGGAATGTCATCACAGTGGGCTTAATAAACTTTCAGCCTACTTATATATGCCGCTCCAGAAGTATATAACTTATAATTTTCAGGCTGGATCTGAAAGCCCTTGCATAAAATACGATGTAAGAATTTAATAAATTTTGAACTATACACTTGGTTAGATACTTACTCTGCACTTCGACATGAGCTCTGCGATTGAACGTAAATCCAATGTTGTGTTGTTCGCACCTGCATAGGATGGGTGGTCGGGGTCTCATCTTGGAGGCATATCTATCATTCACATATCATTTCGTATAATGATAACATATATATAAGTTGAAAAACTTAAATATGCTCATAAACATACTCGAAACATGCCCATAAACATATTCACTATCACATTAAACTGATATCATGCAGTAAACTAGTCAACAAACTCAGAATATACATTATATAGGTTCATGGTATCAATTCATAAACTCAGTTCACGATACCATTTCGTTTTAAGAAAACATCATTATATAGCATAGCTCACAACACAATTAAAATTCAAAATATATTTATACCAAAAATGATACAAATATTGTCAGCCTTTTTCTAATTCAGTCTCGGTCTCGTATTCTATATTGTTTTTTGTTGTGCACTCAAATGATTCTATCAAAACATTTGATTCATCATTCAATGACTAAAGCAATATGATTAGTTATTATTATTTCATCATTTTTTCTCTATACCCGTTTGATATGTTGCATCTTCTGGAATTGTAATTCCATTAAACGTGAACATTACCATTGTTTTAAATACAATATACCAATCTCTTTTATCTCTTTCTAAGGATAGATGCAAAGTAAAATAAACTTGTGATGTTTGATTGGCTACTACGAAAGAATCATACTTAAAGTAATATGATATGTGTTTTATTTTTATAAGCTTATAATCTTTGTGCACATTGATTATAGAACAGGAACATTGCTAAACCAGTTGCACTTGAATAGAACTACTTATATATGTCGCAGTTTTATACTAGTTGAACGAACAGTGAGATATTGTATAAGATAATATAAAAAATAAGGAGAAGGGCGGAAAATAACTTGAGTTTTGATGTGATGACTCATTGCCATTAAAATCGTAATTATGAATTGGTTCCTACAAGGTTAGCTTACGGATGAGGGCAACTGTAAAGTTACCAATTAGTGAGAGACGGTTGGCTGACATCAACATGTGAATATGAGTATAAGATATAGGGGAGGAACATTATGATTGAGTATTTTCCACATCCAATTCCAAATTTCCTTGTACCAAAAATGGGCAGTGAATCAAAATTTAGCATGGTTGACCTTTGCGTCAATCTTAGTTATCATGACCAATTCCTTGTGTATGAGTAAAACTTTCAAGGATACAGTGCAAACTATATTGATTTTTTACCTCACATCTAAGATCCAGTTAATTATTGAATACGCTCAATGGCTTTAACATGTTGGCGACTAATTTACTAATTATAGGTTCACACCATTCACAGTTTTTGGGCCTATCACAATTCTATAACCAGTCAATTATAGTTTTTCTGTTATTTATTTATTATTATTATTTTTTGTTGTATGATTTATACAGATTTTGGTGTTGTTTCAAAGGTAATAGTGCAAAGGTTAAGTTCTCATTTGCATCAAAGGCTGACAAGAATGATTTGTTGATTTTCTTATTGTGTTACCAACGTTTTTCTATACAAAATTATTTAATACTTATTTTATTTGTATGCAATATCTGCTTAATTAATAAAATAAATATTAGGCTCAAGTCCTTAAAATTAAACTTAATGCACAAAAACTCCTCCCCAAAAGAAAAGTAAATCAAGTCCATATAATTTAATTATTAAAAACTGCACAAGATTATGCAATTACTCGAGGAATAATTGTAGATATTTATGTGCTTATGACAAAAATTTGAATAATTGTGTTCAATTTTTTTTATGAAAAATCGTAGATATTTCTGCAATTGTTTTTGATGACTAATTGTGGAAATTTCCTCGACTTTTTTGGAAAAAACTTACAAAAATTTCTGCAATCTTTTTTGGAGAAAAATTGCGTAAATTTCCGTAATTTTTGATATAATTGCATAAATATCTACAACTATTTGCTAAATAATTACATAAATTTATAGAACTATTAGTTAACTTAATTTTTGGAACTTAATTTATATAATTTTTTGACAATGATGTTTTGATTATTTTGAAACTCAATAGAGACTTTAGACAAACTGTCCCATTAATAAATATGTCATCATCGGAGGCACATGCATGTAGATTGACAATGCTCAGACTTTATTGACAAGCAACAAAAAATAAATTCATTAATCAGCAAGGTTGCAGTCTCGTGCTTATATACTCTATGCACGTGCGTATACTATGAACATATACAAAGGATAAAACTAACAGTAACAAACAATGCACTATCTTGAAATACAAATATCACTAACACTCTCCCTCGATTCCAACCTCTTCTCCTTCACTTGTTCAGCTTTTTCTTTTAGTTTCCCTTTGGTTCAATCGTCTGCTACAACATCAACATTTAGTTCCTTCCCTAATTTTACAAACCGAACACATGATAGAGATTTAGTCAATATATCATCTTTTTGACATAGTGCTATTATATGATTAATACAAATCTTTTCTCTTGCAACTTGTTCCCTTACAAAAAGAGATCTAGTTCGATATGTTTCATCCTCGAATGAAACACTGAACTGGTAACTAACATCACGGCACTTGCATTATCATGCCAAACTGTAGCAGGCCTTATCCCATCAGTTAGAAACTCATATAGCAGAGGTTGAAGCCACACGATTTCTGAAACTGTACTTGTACACTCCTATATTCTGCCGCTACACTCGATCTTGACACGATGGATTGTTTCTTTGAACACAAAGACATGTATTTCTGCCAAATATACACAATATCCACTAGCCGACTTCCTGACATCTCTATCAACAGCCCAATCGGCATCAGCGAATCAATGATTCACTGGGAAGTAGCTTTAACCCTTGCTGCATTGTCCCTCCTAAAAATCTGAGAATTATCTTCACCACTTTCTAATGCTCACTTGTCGGATCTTGCATAAATTGACATACTTTATTTATGTTGAAAGATATCTCGGGTATGGTGATGATGAGGTACTGTAGAGCACCTACAATGCTCCTATAGAGATGAGGTTTATCAACAGGGTCGTCTGAGTTCTTAGACAGCTAGAGATTTGTAACCATGGGTGTATTCGAAGTTTATTCACTATCCATCCCATCTTTCTTCAACACACTCTGAATATAATTTTCTTGGCTCAAGTGAGGATCACCATCCTCAGTTCTATTAACCTCAATATCTAGGAAAAAGTTAAGTACCCCAACATATTTTAATCTAAATTTTTTATTCAAATACTTGGTCAGTCTGTCTATTTCTAATTTGCTACTTCCAGTTATTGAAAAATCATCAACATATACAAGAACGGAAATAACATGACCATTGCTTCTTCTAATGAACAATCAATTATCTTACTTAGCATGACTAATGAAACACCCCACCTCCGTCAGGGTCACTCTCAAAGGGAATGCCCTAATTTTGGTGGAGGTTTATAAGTATAAGTCACAGATATACAAGACAGATATAGGAACACATATTTTTGACCAGCAGAAAATAACAACTTTTATTTCATCAAAATACGTGTTACACAAACCATGCCATAATTGTCTTACGATTCTTTCAAAAACATAACATCTTCGTAACTGTCTTGATTACATTATTTAAAGAAGCATAAAGAAAACATAAATAAACTGCAAAAGTTCCCTAATTGTTGTCCAAAGCCATAGTCCAAAACGGAAAAGGTCCAAGCAATACATTCTTTCTCTTCAAGCTGGATGTGAAAACTGGTCAAGCTGTGGTATTCCCTCCCTGTGAACCTGGGGGGGGGGGGGGGGGGAACGAAAGAAAAAGAGGCGAAAAGAAAAGGGTCAGTCATAAAGACTGAGTAAGTCCTAGTGACTTTCAGTGTAAAAACGGTTAAAACAACATGTCATGTATGAACTGGAACTAAACTCAAGAAGGGTGTCAAGGTGGACAAGGTAAACTAAGGTGATCATGATAAGTCAAGACAAGTCAAATAAAGCATCACATGTTCAAGATTCGTTGCATCGATTGTACTAGTATACTAAGCCCATGTCACGAAATAAATCCCACGGCCCAATATCGTGAAACGACCCTGAAACGGGGTCTGACCCAAGTACGGGGTCCTACGGAGCGCTTATCTAGTCGATCGGCTCCCTACAAGTTCTAGCTCGTCAAGTGTCCGTGCCATACGGCTAATCACGAATGTAGTCACCTGTGCTGGGTCCACCGTCGGTGTATCAGCCCTAGGGTGTCAACCCCTGACACGATTCAAGATGCACAGATAAATCTACTGATACCCAGTGTCTGCCCCGGAATACGTGCACGACCGTAGTCCACCGAACCTACACTGGCGTACCCCACTGCCATCGTTCACCTCTTACAATCAGCCCAGTAATCGTGCCCCACCCGGCCTAGCCCCAGGGTACCTTGATACATCTAGAGGGTTACTGCTGAAAATGGTCGTGTCTAGGGTTTCGCCTAACAGATTAGGTCAAGTAATTCGTTACCTAACCCGCCTAACCGATTAAGTCATGTAATTCGTGACTTAATCCTTTTCCAGTCTAGTCATGTCAAGGTGGTTAAGTATGTCATTTCAGTTCGCGACTTAACCCGCCTACGTGTCAAGTCAAGTTGGCTAAGTGTTGTCGTTTCCAGTTCATGACTTAGCCCTACAAATCGTGTTCAAGTTGGTTAAGTTGTCTTTCCATGTTCATGACTTAACCCTAATTGGCATTAATTGATTCGTTAATGCACCGAACCACTCACATTGGATCCTGTTGTTCGTAGCCACTGGATTTGCTGGGCGGTTTCGGGCAGGTTTACGCTACGAACTCAACCCAACCTCGGGTTTCAAGCGCGATGTGACCAACTACCCACATTGGATCCTATTGTTTGTAGCAACTGGATTTGCCTGGCGGTTCCGGGCAGATTTACACTACAAACTCAACCCACCCTCGAGTTGGCCACTTTCTTGTTTTCTAAAGTCATGCCCATGTTCTTAGCAGATTCGTGCTATTTCCACATCATGTTCATATGTCAACTTCGTGCCCAACTAAGGCATGTTTCAAATCAAGTTATGGCATGTTCAAGTCAAGTTTTTGTGCCATATTTCATGTTCTACTTATGCCAAATTTCACGGTTTTTGATTATAATTAATTCAAATTTTGCCTATTCTACCCAATCGTATCCCCAACGTATATAAACGTACTTCGTTCTCAAGCATAAACAATTCAAGAGATAAAGGGGAATAACACCAAACATGTGATAGGCATATGTGACAATTCCAACATCACTTGCATAATAAACAGGCTATAACATATCACATGGTTTCTATACTAGTATGATGATAACTTGGCACAGTAATGGTTCTAACTTAGTTTAACATGATGATTTCAACTTTACATCATAGGCATAATAATCATTGAGGGCATAATAATTATTTTATTACAAACATGAAACATTAAAGGCATAGTAATCCTAATAGGCTTAGTGGATTCCAATTTAGCATTTTTAACATAATGATTCTCATCTAACATTATAGACATAATGATTCCAATTTAGCATTTTTAACATAATGATTCTCATCTAACATTATAAACATAATGATTCCAATTTAGCATTTTTAACATAATGATTCTCAACTAACATTATAAACATAATGATTCCAACTTTTCATCATAATCTAGCAATTCCCAATTTTTCATTAATCATGATAGGTATATTAACATCACAGGCATAGTTCCATCAACAGTCATAGACATGGTTTAATTAGCATCATAGGCATGGTTTTATCAACATAAAGATTTCAATAAACATAGTGATTCCATGGACATGTATTAGTCCAACTTGCCATACAATTAAGCCCAAGTGATTCATAACAACATCAAAATCATGACAAGTTTAACTTGCAACGTTGCCATAGCAATATTCCCAAATTATAATTCAAAGTTAAACAATATAAACATGGATTAACAATAGTTCCTAAATCCGGTTTCAATTCATGGCATGTCCATATTGTTTTAGCGTTCTTGCCTAAAAAGTGACATAGAACTTACAATATGAAGCAAATAATCCAAATAAAAATCCCAAATCAAATAGCCCCAAATTCGTTGTCTACAGCGTCGTAGTTGTTGTAGCTTCTAGTTGTAGCCTTCAAGAATCATCCTTCGTCTTCTATAATTTTGTTCTTTGTATTTTTAATTTAAAGCTCTAGGTTTAATGGTGGCGGCATGAGGCTGAAATGAAATAGTATGATTTAGGCTAGGTCTTAGGACCTTTTTATAGTGTTTGCAAGTTGATTTAGACCGTCGATGGAGCTTGATTCAATAATAGCCGTTCGTTTGAAGGAGAGGCCAATCAGGAGCTGACACCTAGCCCTAGTGACAAGGCAAGACTCAGAAATTCGACCAGGCCCTGGTCAGGCCAGCCAAAACCTGACCAGTAGGTCATTCTGACCTGGGCGCACTTTGCAGGTGCGCCAGGCTAAAAATGTACTGGCTCACTTCCTAATTGCGCCAGTTCATTTCTGTTCTGGCGCACTTCCCAAGTGCGCCAGTGCATTCTGACCCGTTTTCTGGTTTTTCGCCCAACTTCGTTCGTCCATATCTTCTTCATACGATATCCGTTTTACGCAAACTCGGACTCTATCTCTAGCAGAATTCCGAGATGAACGCAATGGCGTATCTCGTTTCCCTTAATTCTTTGATCTGAAATTAATTATACTTTAATTTGTGAATCTCACTGTTATAGAATACACGGGGTGTTACATTCTCCCCCACTTAAAAGGATTTCGTCCCCGAAATCTTCAAGTTCAGGAAGAATGTACATCCTAACATCCAAACATCCATCTACTCATCCATCAAACACGAGCATCCAATGTCCTTAAAAGAATTCTAATGCTTCATGATCATATGCGAAGTGTGTGTGTACATGTATTTATCTAATGCAAAATCAGGCGGTCTACTGATTCAGTTGACCTCCTTAATGCGAATTATGTAAGTGCCATGAATCCATTTTGTATGCAAATTCTCCTATTCATGGTTCTACATGAGTGCTCAACCATTCATATAAATGCAACATCCATATGACAACACATTAAACTTCAACCATATACGAATAAATACATTTATGCATATGCAACATGAAAATGTGTCTGAGCCGATCTAGTCCCTAATGTGTATTCATGCATCCACGAGCAACCACTTGCGACCACTTGCAACCATTTCGCAATCATAACATGTTTCAATTACATGTTTACATCCAAAAAGATTCTACCTATGGTTCTCAAGATAGGATCGAGGAGAGAAATAAGATAAAACAAAGCATCTAGAAGAAGTTAACGATGTACCCCCAGATGGTCCGGTCTGCTTCTTAGGGCAGTCTTTGCTGATGTTTCCAGTCTCCCCACAATGAAAACATTCACCTTGCTTTCTCTTCCTCTTTCTACAATCCTTGGATATGTGCCCTTCCGTACCATAGAAATTGCATTTCCTTTTATCACGTGAGTTGTTGTTCTTGCCTCCTTTCTCAGAGTCTACCTTCTTATTCTGAGAATCGTTGGGCTTGACCTCTTTCTTCCCTTGAGAGTTTTCTGCCTTTGTCTCCTTCTTGCCCTTATCTTCTTCGTTCAGCAATGCCATCTGTACCAACCTTTCATACGTAGCTCCCATGGGTATATGGGTCATGGCCAAACTGTGTAATGGCTCATTCAACCCCTTGACAAAGCGGAGAGCCTTCTTGTGCGGGGTGTTGACTAGGTCTAGTCCGAACCTAGCCAGCTCATCGAACTGATTAACATACTCTTTGACTGTCATATTTCCTTGCTTAAGAAATAAAAATTCTCCAACTGCAAACTCCTTTCAGCTTCTGAGAGAAATTTGGCCTCAAACCTTGCCCTAAAGTCCTCCCATGTTTCCACTGGTCTTTCTGCATTAGTGACTTCCCACCAGTAGGAAGCCTCACCTTTTAGTAGCCACACTGCCAGTTGTACCTTCTGCCTATCTTCTACTTCAAAAATGATGAATAAGTTCTCGGTTTCTTTCAGCCAATTTCTAGCTGCCACGAAGGACTCAGTTCCATGAAAATCCTTTCCTCCCATAGCTTTAAAATTTTTACATATCTTAGCAAAAGTGTTTCCCCGGGGAGGAGGTGGAGGAAGAGGTGCTGCTGCAGCTGGATGATTTCCTGCAGCTGGGGGAGGAGGAACGGTAGGGCCTGGCTGAGTGGCCCTTGCTTCTAAGAATCGTCTAAACCAACCAGGTATTGGTAAACCCTCTGGCAATTTAAGTTCTTCGGACATGCTGAAACAAAAAGGATAGGTTCAAAACGAAGGATAAGAGATAGTACCTATGGCTTTGGGGGACTTTGCCTTTTTAAAATAAAATAATATTTTATCTTTTAAAAATGCTTCTTTAAAATTTTCCTTTGAAAATAATTTTTCAAAACTTTTATCTTATCTGGTAAACCTATGCTCTGATACCAAGTGAAACACCCCACCTCCGTTAGGGTCACTCTCAAAGGGAATGCCCTAATTTTGGTGGAGGTTTATCAGTATAAGTCACAGATATACAAGACATATATAGGAATACATATTTTTGAACAACGGAAAATAACAACAACTTATATTTCATCAAAATACGTGTTACACAAACCATGCCATAATTGTCTTACGATTCTTCCAAAAACATAACATCTTCATAACTGTCTTGATTACATTATTTAAAGAAGCATAAAGAAAACATAAATAAATTGCAAAAGTCCCCTAATTGCTGTCCAAAGCCATAGTCCAAAACGGAAAAGGTCCAAGCAATACATTCTTTCTCTTTAAGCTGGATGTGAAAACTGGTCAAGCTGTGGTATTCCCTCCCTATGAACCTGTGGAGGGAGGGGGGAATGAAAGAAAAAGAGGCGAAAGGAAAAGGGTCAGTCATAAAGACTGAGTAAGTCCTAGTGACTTTCAGTGTAAAAACGGTTAAAACAACATGTCATGTATGAACTGGAACTAAACTCAAGAAGGGTGTCAAGGTGGACAAGGTAAACTAAGGTGATCATGATAAGTCAAGACAAGTCAAATAAAGCATCACATGTTCAAGATTCGTTGCATCGACTGTACTAGTATACTAAGCCCATGTCACGAGTTAATCACGAAATAAATCCCACGGCCCAATATCGTGAAACGACCCTGAAACGGGGTCTGACCCAAGTACGGGGTCCTACGGAGCGCTTATCTAGTCGATCGGCTCCCTACAAGTTCTAGCTCGTCAAGTGTCCGTGTCATACGGCTAATCACGAATGTAGTCACCTGTGCTGGGTCCACCTTCGGGTGTATTAGCCCTAGGGTGTCAACCCCTGACACGATTCAAGATGCATAGATAAATCTACTGATACCCAGTGTCTGCCCCGGAATACGTGCACGACCGTAGTCCACCGAACCTACACTGGCGTACCCCACTGCCGTCGTTCACCTCTTACAATCAGCCCAGTAATCGTGCCCCACCCGGCCTAGCCCCGGGGTACCTTGATACATCTAGAGGGTTACTGCTGAAAAGGGTCGTGTCTAGGGTTTCGCCTAACAGAGTAGGTCATGTAATTCGTGACCTAACCCGTCTAACCGATTAAGTCATGTAATTCGTGACTTAATCCTTTTCCATTCTAGTCATGTCAAGGTGGTTAAGTATGTCATTTCAGTTCGCGACTTAACCCGCCTACGTGTCATGTCAAGTTGGCTAAGTGTTGTCGTTTCCAGTTCATGACTTAGCCCTACAAATCGTGTTCAAGTTGGTTAAGTTGTCTTTCCATGTTCATGACTTAACCCTAATTGGCATTAATTGATTCGTTAATGCACCGAACCACTCACATTGGATCCTGTTCTTCGTAGCCACTGGATTTGCTGGGCGGTTTCCGGGTAGGTTTACGCTACGAACTCAACCCAACCTCGGGTTTCAAGCGCGATGTGACGAACTACCCACATTGGATCCTATTGTTTGTAGCAACTGGATTTGCCGGGCGGTTCCGGGAAGATTTACACTACAAACTCAACCCAACCTCGAGTTGGCCACTTTCTTGTTTTCTAAAGTCATGCCCATGTTCTTAGCAGATTCGTGCTATTTCCACATCATGTTCATATGTCAACTTCGTGCCCAACTAAGGCATGTTTCAAATCAAGTTATGGCATGTTCAAGTCAAGTTTTCGTGCCATATTTCATGTTCTACTTATGCCAAATTTCACGGTTTTTGATTATAATTAATTCAAATTTTGCCTATTCTACCCAATCGTATCCCCAACGTATATAAACGTACTTCGTTCTCAAGCATAAACAATTCAAGAGATAAAGGGAAATAACACCAAACATGTGATAGGCATATGTGACAATTCCAACATCACTTGCATAATAAACAGGCTATAACATATCACATGGTTTCAATACTAGCATGATGATAACTTGGCATAGTAATGGTTCCAACTTAGTTTAACATGATGATTTCAACTTTACATCATAGGCATAATAATCATTGCGGGCATAATAATTATTTTATTACAAACATGAAACATTAAAGGCATAGTAATCCTAATAGGCATAGTGGATTCCAATTTAGCATTTTTAACATAATGATTCTCATCTAACATTATAGACATAATGATTCCAATTTAGCATTTTTAACATAATGATTATCATCTAACATTATAAATATAATGATTCCAATTTAGCATTTTTAACATAATGATTCTCAACTAACATTATAAACATAATGATTCCAACTTTTCATCATAACCTAGTAATTCCCAATTTTTCATTAATCATGATAGGTATATTAACATCACAGGCATAGTTCCATCAACAGTCATAGACATGGTTTAATTAGCATCATAGGCATGGTTTTATCAACATAAAGATTTCAATAAACATAGTGATTCCATGGACATGTATTAGTCCAACTTGCCATACAATTAAGCCCACGTGATTCATAACAACATCAAAATCATAACAAGTTTAACTTGCAACGTTTCCATAGCAATATTCCCAAATTATAATTCAAAGTTAAACAATATAAACATGGATTAACAATAGTTCCTAAATCCGGTTTCAATTCATGGCATGTCCATATTGTTTTAGCGTTCTTGCCTAAAAAGTGACATAGAACTTACAATATGAAGCAAATAATCCAAATAAAAATCCCAAATCAAATAGCCCCAAATTCGTTGTCTACAGCGTCGTAGTTGTTGTAGCTTCTAGTTGTAGCCTTCAAGAATCATCCTTCGTCTTCTATAATTTTGTTCTTTGTATTTTTAATTTAAAGCTCTAGGTTTAATGGTGGCGGCATGAGGCTGAAATGAAATAGTATGATTTAGGCTAGGTCTTAGGACCTTTTTATAGTGTTTGCAAGTTGATTTAGACCGTCGATGGAGCTTGATTCAATAATAGCCATTCGTTTGAAGGAGAGGCCAATCAGGAGCTGACACCTAGCCCTAGTGACAAGGCAAGACTCAGAAATTCGACCAGGCCCTGGTCAGGCCAGCCAAAACCTGACCAGTAGGTCATTCTGACCTGGGCGCACTTGGCAGGTGCGTCAGGCTAAAAATGTACTGGCGCACTTCCTAATTGCGCCAGTTCATTTCTGTTCTGGCGCACTTCCCAAGTGCGCCAGTGCATTCTGACCTGTTTTCTGGTTTTTCGCCCAACTTCGTTCGTCCATATCTTCTTCATACGATATCCGTTTTACGCAAACTCGGACTCTATCTCTAGCAGAATTCCGAGATGAACGCAATGGCGTATCTCGTTTCCCTTAATTCTTTGATCTGAAATTAATTATACTTTAATTTGAGAATCTCACTGTTATAGAATACACGGGGTGTTACATTCTCCCCCACTTAAAAGGATTTCGTCCCCGAAATCTTCAAGTTCAGGAAGAATGTACATCCTAACATCCAAACATCCATCTACTCATCCATCAAACACGAGCATCCATTGTACTTAAAAGACTTCTAATGCTTCATGATCATATGCGAAGTGTGTGTGTACATGTATTTATCTAATGCAAAATCAGGCGGTCTACTGATTCAGTTGACCTCCTTAATGCGAATTATGTAAGTGCCATGAATCCATTTTGTATGCAAATTCTCCTATTCATGGTTCTACATGAGTGCTCAACCATTCATATAAATGCAACATCCATATGACAACACATTAAACTTCAACAATATACGAATAAATACATTTATGCATATGCAACATGAAAATGTGTCTGAGCCGATCTAGTCCCTAATGTGTATTCATGCATCCACGAGCAACCACTTGCGACCACTTGCAACCATTTCGCAATCATAACATGTTTCAATTACATGTTTACATCCAAAAAGATTCTACCTATGGTTCTCAAGATAGGATCTAGGAGAGAAATAAGATAAAACAAAGCATCTAGAAGAAGTTAACGATGTACCCCCAGATGGTCCGGTCTGCTTCTTAGGGCAGTCTTTGCTGATGTTTCCAGTCTCCCCACAATGAAAACATTCACCTTGCTTTCTCTTCCTCTTTCTACAATCCTTGGATATGTGCCCTTCCGTACCACAGAAATTGCATTTCCTTTTATCACGTGAGTTGTTGTTCTTGCCTCCTTTCTCAGAGTCTACCTTCTTATTCTGAGAATCATTGGGCTTGACCTCTTTCTTCCCTTGAGAGTTTTCTGCCTTTGTCTCCTTCTTGCCCTTATCTTCTTCGTTCAGCAATGCCATCTGTACCAACCTTTCATACGTAGCTCCCATGGGTATATGGGTCATGGCCAAACTGTGTAATGGCTCATTCAACCCCTTGACAAAGCGGAGAGCCTTCTTGTGCGGGGTGTTGACTAGGTCTAGTCCGAACCTAGCCAGCTCATCGAACTGATTAACATACTCTTTGACTGTCATATTTCCTTGCTTAAGAAATAAAAATTCTCCAACTGCAAACTCCTTTCAGCTTCTGAGAGAAATTTGGCCTCAAACCTTGCCCTAAAGTCCTCCCATGTTTCCACTGGTTATTCTGCATTAGTGACTTCCCACCAGTAGGAAGCCTCACCTTTTAGTAGCCACACTGCCAGTTGTACCTTCTGCCTATCTTCTACTTCAAAAATGATGAATAAGTTCTCGGTTTCTTTCAGCCAATTTCTAGCTGCCACGAAGGACTCAGTTCCATGAAAATCCTTTCCTCCCATAGCTTTAAAATCTTTACATATCTTAGCAAAAGTGTTTCCCCGGGGAGGAGGTGGAGGAAGAGGTGCTGCTGCAGCTGGATGATTTCCTGCAGCTGGGGGAGGAGGAACGGTAGGGCCTGGCTGAGTGGCCCTTGCTTCTAAGAATCGTCTAAACCAACCAGGTATTGGTAAACCCTCTGGCAAGTTAAGTTCTTCGGACATGCTGAAACAAAAAGGATAGGTTCAAAACGAAGGATAAGAGATAGTACCTATGGCTTTGGGGGACTTTGCCTTTTTAAAATAAAATAATATTTTATCTTTTAAAAATGCTTCTTTAAAATTTTCCTTTGAAAATAATTTTTCAAAACTTTTATCTTATCTGGTAAACCTATGCTCTGATACCAAGTGAAACACCCCACCTCCGTTAGGGTCACTCTCAAAGGGAATGCCCTAATTTTGGTGGAGGTTTATAAGTATAAGTCACAGATATACAAGACATATATAGGAATACATATTTTTGAACAACGGAAAATAACAACAACTTATATTTCATCAAAATACGTGTTACACAAACCATGCCATAATTGTCTTACGATTCTTCCAAAAACATAACATCTTCATAACTGTCTTGATTACATTATTTAAAGAAGCATAAAGAAAACATAAATAAATTGCAAAAGTCCCCTAATTGCTGTCCAAAGCCATAGTCCAAAACAGAAAAGGTCCAAGCAATACATTCTTTCTCTTCAAGCTGGATGTGAAAACTGGTCAAGCTGTGGTATTCCCTCCCTGTGAACCTGTGGAGGGAGGGGGGAATGAAAGAAAAAGAGGCGAAAGGAAAAGGGTCAGTCATAAAGACTGAGTAAGTCCTAGTGACTTTCAGTGTAAAAACGGTTAAAACAACATGTCATGTATGAACTGGAACTAAACTCAAGAAGGGTGTCAAGGTGGACAAGGTAAACTAAGGTGATCATGATAAGTCAAGACAAGTCAAATAAAGCATCACATGTTCAAGATTCGTTGCATCGACTGTACTAGTATACTAAGCCCATGTCACGAGTTAATCACGAAATAAATCCCACGGCCCAATATCGTGAAACGACCCTGAAACGGGGTCTGACCCAAGTACGGGGTCCTACGGAACGCTTATCTAGTCGATCGGCTCCCTACAAGTTCTAGCTCGTCAAGTGTCCGTGTCATACGGCTAATCACGAATGTAGTCACCTGTGCTGGGTCCACCTTCGGGTGTATTAGCCCTAGGGTGTCAACCCCTGACACGATTCAAGATGCATAGATAAATCTACTGATACCCAGTGTCTGCCCCGGAATACGTGCACGACCGTAGTCCACCGAACCTACACTGGCGTACCCCACTGCCGTCGTTCACCTCTTACAATCAGCCCAGTAATCGTGCCCCATCCGGCCTAGCCCCGGGGTACCTTGATACATCTAGAGGGTTACTGCTGAAAAGGGTCGTGTCTAGGGTTTCGCCTAACAGAGTAGGTCATGTAATTCGTGACCTAACCCGTCTAACCGATTAAGTCATGTAATTCGTGACTTAATCCTTTTCCAGTCTAGTCATGTCAAGGTGGTTAAGTATGTCATTTCAGTTCGCGACTTAACCCGCCTACGTGTCATGTCAAGTTGGCTAAGTGTTGTCGTTTCCAGTTCATGACTTAGCCCTACAAATCGTGTTCAAGTTGGTTAAGTTGTCTTTCCATGTTCATGACTTAACCCTAATTGGCATTAATTGATTCGTTAATGCACCGAACCACTCACATTGGATCCTGTTCTTCGTAGCCACTGGATTTGCTGGGCGGTTTCCGGGTAGGTTTACGCTACGAACTCAACCCAACCTCGGGTTTCAAGCGCGATGTGACCAACTACCCACATTGGATCCTATTGTTTGTAGCAACTGGATTTGCCGGGCGGTTCCGGGAAGATTTACACTACAAACTCAACCCAACCTCGAGTTGGCCACTTTCTTGTTTTCTAAAGTCATGCCCATGTTCTTAGCAGATTCGTGCTATTTCCACATCATGTTCATATGTCAACTTCGTGCCCAACTAAGGCATGTTTCAAATCAAGTTATGGCATGTTCAAGTCAAGTTTTCGTGCCATATTTCATGTTCTACTTATGCCAAATTTCACGGTTTTCGATTATAATTAATTCAAATTTTGCCTATTCTACCCAATCGTATCCCCAACGTATATAAATGTACTTCGTTCTCAAGCATAAACAATTCAAGAGATAAAGGGAAATAACACCAAACATGTGATAGGCATATGTGACAATTCCAACATCACTTGCATAATAAACAGGCTATAACATATCACATGGTTTCAATACTAGCATGATGATAACTTGGCATAGTAATGGTTCCAACTTAGTTTAACATGATGATTTCAACTTTACATCATAGGCATAATAATCATTGCGGGCATAATAATTATTTTATTACAAACATGAAACATTAAAGGCATAGTAATCCTAATAGGCTTAGTGGATTCCAATTTAGCATTTTTAACATAATGATTCTCATCTAACATTATAGACATAATGATTCCAATTTAGCATTTTTAACATAATGATTCTCATCTAACATTATAAACATAATGATTCCAATTTAGCATTTTTAACATAATGATTCTCAACTAACATTATAAACATAATGATTCCAACTTTTCATCATAACCTAGTAATTCCCAATTTTTCATTAATCATGATAGGTATATTAACATCACAGGCATAGTTCCATCAACAGTCATAGACATGGTTTAATTAGCATCATAGGCATGGTTTTATCAACATAAAGATTTCAATAAACATAGTGATTCCATGGACATGTATTAGTCCAACTTGCCATACAATTAAGCCCACGTGATTCATAACAACATCAAAATCATGACAAGTTTAACTTGCAACGTTTCCATAGCAATATTCCCAAATTATAATTCAAAGTTAAACAATATAAACATGGATTAACAATAGTTCCTAAATCCGGTTTCAATTCATGGCATGTCCATATTGTTTTAGCGTTCTTGCCTAAAAAGTGACATAGAACTTACAATATGAAGCAAATAATCCAAATAAAAATCCCAAATCAAATAGCCCCAAATTCGTTGTCTACAGCGTCGTAGTTGTTGTAGCTTCTAGTTGTAGCCTTCAAGAATCGTCCTTCGTCTTCTATAATTTTGTTCTTTGTATTTTTAATTTAAAGCTCTAGGTTTAATGGTGGCGGCATGAGACTGAAATGAAATAGTATGATTTAGGCTAGGTCTTAGGACCTTTTTATAGTGTTTGCAAGTTGATTTAGACCGTCGATGGAGCTTGATTCAATAATAGCCGTTCGTTTGAAGGAGAGGCCAATCAGGAGCTGACACCTAGCCCTAGTGACAAGGCAAGGCTCAGAAATTCGACCAGGCCCTGGTCAGGCCAGCCAAGACCTGACCAGCAGGTCATTCTGACCTGGGCGCACTTGGCAGGTGCGCCAGGCTAAAAATGTACTGGCGCACTTCCCAAGTGCGCCAATTCATTTCTGTTCTGGCGCACTTCCCAAGTGCGCCAGTGCATTCTGACCCGTTTTCTGGTTTTTCACCCAACTTCGTTCGTCCATATCTTCATCATACGATATCCGTTTTACGCAAACTCGGACTCTATCTCTAGCAGAATTCCAAGACGAACGCAATGGCGTATCCCGTTTCCCTTAATTCTTTGATCTGAAATTAATTATACTTTAATTTGTGAATCTCACTGTTATAGAATACACGGGGTGTTACAACTAAATCCTAGTTTCACCAATGTTCCTTTTAGTTTCTCAAACCATAATCGAGACGCCTATTTTAATCCGTATACCGCTTTATTTAACTTGCATACCATTCGACAATTGTCATTATCTTCAAAACACTTTTGTTACTCTATATATACCACTTCTTCCCATTCTCCATTGAAGAAAGCGTTATGACCATCTAATTATTTCACCAACTAGCCATTATGTGTTATGAAATTGCGCCTTTGCGGAAGCGTCCGGGATCTTCTTCACCCAATTACTTAAAGATGAATTCTACGGAAACAAACAAAGATATGAAAGCACACACGCAAACACAAAATATTCCACCAAACCGCCCTCTTTATTGATTCACAAAACAAATTTTGTTTACACTCACTGGTTCAACAACCAACAATAAACAAATTACAAGAATCAATAACCTTATTGAGAAATGGAAAGAATATCTAGATGACTGACACCTTTGTTGGAGGAGGAGAACAATGAAGAACGACGACTAAGCCTTGGATTAACTGGAGGCACCAATCATCTCTAGGGCACCAAGCCCTAGAGGCACGCAGCCGCCACTCTATTCGGTCATAAGTTGATCCAACCCTATGTTCTACTTTTGTAGGAGAATAGAATGCCTAGGCAAATACACAATTTGCCCCTTCAATACTTGCAGAACAAGTCATAGAAAGACCAAATCAAATAGCAGAAAACCCGCTCAGACGTCTGACCATTATCTGTCAGATGTCTGTCCATGTTTCGGATTCCAAAACCCTGTAGGCACAGACATCTGACCAAGATCCCTCAGATGTCTGTGCTGAAACATAGCACAAAACTGCTCCTCCTTGCCTTCTTTCTGCCGCTGCTCCATCTTCACTATCGCCAAGCACATCCACGCCTTGTCTCCATCAACATATGTGATTTTGATGTCACAAATCACAACACTCTGTCTTGATATTCGTGCCTTTGATGGGTCGAAGAGGCAGATTCTCGGTGACATCTATTTACCCATTGAAGAGAAGAAAATGAAACGCTTTCATAAAAATGAAATCACATCATATCAAACAAACTTCCAACACACAAGTCATCTAGCTCTTTCAACGACACCTTCTCTCAATTAAAACCAACCTCGATTTCCAGGCAACGAGATACACCGCACCTGTTTTGAGTACAAGGACTCAATTGATTTCAAGGCAACAATCACACCCAGTCGATTTGAAAGGACTACGACCACACTTCAATTACAAACACAACTCACCGCCTGTAAAAGACGCATCTACCACCTGAGTTGCACTGTGCATCAACCAACGGTCTAAAAGTGCTTGCAATTCCATAACGACACTCGTCTACCGCTTGATCTGAGATCCTTCCTCGATCACCCCGGATCCCTCAAGCATCATCAACATGAAGACCCCGTCTATCACATCAGCAGTGACAAAATTAACCACTCTACCTTGTTGTGGACTAGGTTCTTCAACCGTCACTCGCCTTCCACATCGACACTCATCTACCACTTGACCTGAGCTCCTTCCTCGATCACTCCTGATCCCTTGAGCATCATCAACGTGAAGGCCCCTGTCGAAAACATGAACCGCACCAAGGTACAGGCAAACCAAACCAATTGCCAACATCTTCGTCTTCTTCCATCTTCCCTCATCCACATCGGAGGGCTTCTCTTCATCTCCATCAACCAAACCATTGAGGCCTTCAAATCCCCAATAAAAATTAGTCATCACCAACAGTGCCATCATATCTGATGTCACAAGAATCAATTTTTTTTTCAACAAAAATTCAATTTTTTCTGAATAAAAATCCATTTTTCCAATCCTAAATCACTCTAAGATTTGCGATGATCTAGATCCGATACCAACTGTTATGAAATTGCACCTTTGCGGAAGCATTCAGGATTTTCTTCACCAAATTACTTAAAGATGATGTCTATGGAAACAAACACAGATATAAAATCACACGCGCAAACACAAAATATTCCACCCAACCACCCCCTTTATTGATTCACAAAACAAATTTTGTTTACACTCACTGGTTCAACAACCAATAATAAACAAATTACAAGAATCAATAACCTTATTGAGGAAGAGAAAGAATATCTAGATGACTGACACTTTTGTTGGAGGAGGAGAACATGAAAGAACGACGACTAAGCTTTTGGATTAACTGGAGGCACCATCATCTCTAGGGCACCGAGCCCTAGAGGCACGCATCTTCCACTCTATTCGGTCATACATTAATCCAACCATATGTGCTATTTTTATAGGAGAATAAAATACCTAGGCAAATGCCCAATTTGCCCCTTCAATACTTGCAGAACAAGTCACAAAAAGACCAAGTCAAATAGCAGAAAACCCGCTCAGACGTCTGACCATTATCTGTCAGACGTCTGTCCATGCTCTCGGATTCCAAAACCCTGTAGGCACAGACGTCTGACCAAGATCCCTCAGACATCTGTGCTGAAACATAGCACAAAACTGCTCCTCCTTCCATTAACATATGTGATTTTCATGTCACAAATCACAACATTATGCAGTGCAATAGTAAGCATTACTCTGATTGTAGTAGATTTTACTACCGGTGAGAATGTCTCTTTCAAATCGAACCCAAGTTGCTATGTGAAACCTTTTGCTACGAGTCCATCTTTATGCTTATCTATAGTTCCATCTGCATTATGCTTGAGTTTATGCTTTATACATCAACTTACATCCTATCACTATTTTATTTTTTGGCAGAGTCACTAAAGTCCATGTACCATTATTCATTAACGCTTTATATTCCTGTTCCATAACTTTCCTCCATTTGCTGCATTTTATAGCTTGTTCAAAGTTTTCTGGTTCTTCTGACGCACACTAGAATATGTACATTTTGGGCTTAAATAAGTCATGCTTCGCTTTTATCATCATGGGACGTCCCTTGGGCTGGTTTACTGCTTTTTTCTTGCTTTTACTAGATGAGGAAGTGCTATTTGTTTTTCCTGGATCTTCGTTATTTGTTTCATCTTGGTGTTGTATAAAATCATAGTCTCTACTATTGGTTGTTTCTTCTATTTGAATAACCAATGAGTCATGACTTTAAACTATATCTTCTTCTGTGACATCATGCTTCTTGTTAGTCCCTCTACACACTAGAATAGGTGGAAATGATCTTTTGAGCATTGATAAGTTTTCTAGTACTCTTTATTTCTATGTCAGCGAATGGGAAATTCTTTCGTTAAATGTGACATGTATTGACATAACAATCTTGCCTTTACATGTTGGGCGTTTGCATCCTTTTTTTGTTGTTCCATTGCCAAGAAACGTACATATGAAAGATCTGAAATTCAATTTATGAGACGTATATGGTCTTAATAATGGAAAACATAAGCAACTGAATACCCTTAATCTCTTATACTTAGGTTAAATGCCATACAGAGCTTCATGTAGACTAGTACTCTTTAGCACTTTAGTCGTAATTAGTCGATCAGATACATGGCTGTTGAAAATGCCTTAGGCCAGAACTTTAGACGCAATGAGCTCTGTGCTAACATAGTTAAACCCATATCCACTACATGTATGTGCTTCCTTTCTACCATTCCATTCTGCTATGACGTACATGGACATGTGCATCTATGAATTAACCCTTTATCATTGAAAAACTCTCTTAATGGCTTGAACACAGAGCCACCATCAGTTTGGAAGATTTTCAACATCCTATCGAGTTGTCTTTCCACTTGTGTAATAAATTGTCTCACTTTTTCAACTTCTCTGATTTCAACCTTAGAAAATAGATCCATTTAAACCTTGTATACGCATCTACAAAAGCAACATAATATTTATACTCGTAGTTTGAGCTCAAAGGCGTAGGACCCCAAAGATCACACTTAATGAGTTCCAATGGATTTTGTTATACTGTTCAGAGTGTTTGAAAGGTAATTGATGGATTTTTCCTTATTAACATTGACTGCATATATGAGGTGTTATACATTTCAAATGCATTAGGTTTTCTTTATTCAATATTACTTTCATTAGGGTGACCAAGCCTTTTGTGCCATACATCATATTCATCCTTTACATCATTGTAACTACATTGTAACATACCATCCTTCCTTCAACGTTTTCACTAGTTTTGAGATTGAACTTGTACAGTCTATTATGCAGTTTATCATATAATACGGTTTCCTTACTCAAATTATCTTTAATGAAACATATGTTGATATGAAGTTCAAAGAAGACATCATTATCATTCGCAAAATCTGAAACACTAATCAAGTTCCTTTTAATTTGAGGTGCTCGCAGCAAATTTCTTAGCAACAAGGTTCGATTTCCATTTCCAGTGGTAAACTGAGCATGACCAACATGAGCAATATCAACTAGTGCACCATTACCCATATGAATTAAGTTATTACCTCTTTATGTAGTTCCTCCAAGATTCAGATTCTGAAAATAACTAGTAATGTGATGGGTTGCGCCTGAATCAAGAAATCAAGCTTCATCTTGAATTTTGAGTTCTTGGTCAATGTAGAAAATAAAATTTGAGAGGAGAAAAAGATGAAGAATTTTTTGAGGAAGACAAACTTTAATTTTTTTTATTGCTTTTTTTTTTCAATTGCTTAATTCAAAGATTACAAAAGATGCATGCATTATTTATACATGCATAAGAAATTTCTAGATAAAATTACATTAAAACAATACCAAATAAAACAGAGAAAGCAAAACAGGAAATGCTATTAACGCATGCAATTTAAAGCAATATTAATGGAGTTTTAATTTATTCCAACAATCTCTCCCCTAAATTAAAACTTTCTCCTTATTCCCAATCTTTCTGCGTTTCTCCTGAAACTTTGTCCACTAAGTGGCTTCGTGAAGATATCCGCCATTTGTTTTCCTGTTTTGTAATACTCAACATTATTTTTCACAAGCTCCCTTAAAAACCATTTTTTTTTTGGATCATTTTGAACTTTTCTTCAAACTTCGAAGCTTCTGAGAACATCTAAACTTTGATTGATTTATATCTCACGTGCTTCGGCAATAAAAAAAGTGATATCCCTACTCTTGATTCAGGCTCAAGTTTTCTTCGATTGAACAAGCATAACGATCCACCACATTGCATTTCTTTGGCATCTTCAACATCCTCCATATTCTCGTCTTCTTTTGTTATAGCCATTTCGATGTCTTCTTTGTCATCATTTGATGATAAACTAATTGATTTCCATATAATAGCCTGATGAACACTACGTGGAGGTGGGCTCTTTGGACTTGAAATTAACTTGCAATGATTTTTATCTGCATCATATCGATATAGATTGCCATAAACAAATGTCTTGTTATCATTGTTAAATTCCCTTCCATACAAAATCAGCTGAGTCACTTTCAGTGGATTAAAGAACAACGAATGATTAGACCTTGGAGAAGGCCTTGCCACATTTTCTTCAACAAGCACTTCCTTTTTCTTTGCTTCTTCCATTTCGTCAACCTTGCAAAGTCCATGGATAAGAGCTTTATAAGTGAATTCATCAAGCTTCAAACTCAACTCCCACATTTTATTCCTCACATTACATGCAAAGTGCATATTCCCTTTCTCACTGCAAGCATTAATCAAAGTATTGCAAGTGAAATTATTAGGCTCAATATTTCTTTTATCCATCTCATCCAAGATAGCATTAGCAGCCATCATTTTACCCTCTTCGCATAACTTACGAATTATTGAGTTAAATGTCACTTCTCCATGATACAAACCTTTTGCCTCCATTTCTTTATGAAGTTTCAATGCTTCGTCAAGCTCATCTTCTTTGCAAAAATTATGAACCAATGAATTATAAGTTACGATATCGGGTTTGATCCCAGCATCTCTTCTACGTTCTTCCTCCTCTTTTCTCAATCTTTCCTCTTCTTTCATTTCCTTTCTCTCTTCTTCTTTCTTCTTCCTTTTTTGATTCTTTGAATCCATCTCGCTCTCTTTTGCCTCTTCAGTTTCAGGAGCTTTTTCTTCAGTCTTTTTGCCTTCATCTTCTTCATTCTTGTCCTTCTTTTTTTTCTTGTCTTTCTTCTGCTTTGCATCTCTATCTTCTTCATCATCTTCTTCTTTTGCAGCTTTCTCTTCATCTTCTTCTTTAGCTTTTTCTTCTTCATACTTATCGACCTCTTCAAACCTTTCTTCCTTTCCTAACGTGTTTTCTCTCTCCGCCTTCTCCTTTTCTTTTTCTTCTTCATCCACTTTGTCAGCTTCTACATCAGCCTTCTCCTTTTCTTTTACTTCTTCATCCACTTTGTCAGCTTCTTTGCTTTCATCCTCTTCTTCCTCTTCTTCGACCTCCTCTTCATCTATTTCTTTTTCTTCTATTTTTGTGTTATCCTTTGCATACACCTCTTTCAATAAATTCCACGAATCTTTTGCGAATTTTTCTCCAAGAATATGGTCCCTTGCTTCTCCATCAACGTTCTCACTCATCAAAATACGAGCTTGAAGACATTTCCGTCTCAAGCTTACAAATGCTTTACTCTCTTTCTCCGTCATGTTTTTAACATCTTTTGGCCATTCGTAGCCACTTTCAACGATCTCCCAAAGCCCTTTGGAGATCAATTCTTCTTTCTTTTTATTACTCCACTCTAAGAAATTTTCTTTTGTGAGGACAAACGGTGAGGAGAATAGAAAAACCATGGTTTTAACCAGGCTCTGATACCAATTTGTAGAAAATAAAATTTGAGAGGAGAAAAAGATGAAGAATTTTTTAAGGAAGACAAACTTTAATTTTTTTTATTGCTTTTTTCCAATTGCTTAATTCAAAGATTACAAAAGATGCATGCATTATTTATACATGCATAAGAAATTTCTAGATAAAATTACATTAAAACAATACCAAATAAAACAGAGAAAGCAAAACAGGAAATGCTATTAACGCATGCAATTTAATGCAATATTAATGGAGTTTTAATTTATTCCAACAGCCAAAGTGTCTTGATGCTTAGCATTAGAGATCCGATTCCTACAATTATATTCAGTGCTTCCTTGTACCTGACTCAGATTAATATTGTTTGGACATGACATTTATGTAGCTTGATTTGGACAGATCTACTGATTTCTTGTATTGCTGATGTTAAATCTGAAGTATCATCTTATAGTTGTATAGCCAAGATTCTCGCATATCTGGCATTTTGGCCGATTATTCATGAACTACCTCTTCCTCTTCCTCTACCATAAGTGCCTTTTCTTCCATACATATAATTTTCTCTATCAGTTTAAAATTCTTGCTTACTGCTTGAAGAATCAGATTTGAGATTATATTGTTGAGTCTTCGTATTAACAACATAGTTAATAGAGAACTCTTGCATTGCTCTATTTTTCTGCTCTAGCCTTCCTTAATGACCAAGTAAAACTAAGCTAATGTACTGCACAGATGGAGTTGTTTCCTTTGAAGTTATAACTGCCACTACCGATTCAAATTCATCACCCAAGCCATTCAAAGTATTAAGAATATGTTCAGTCTCACATACTTTGTTCCCCGATGATTCTAACAGGTCACATAGATTCTTGATTTTACTGAGATATTCCCTAATATTTGAACCTTACTTCATGATGTATTGCAACTGTCTCTTATAGCTCATGATACTCGTTGTTGCTTTAGTGTTAAAATTATGATGTATTGAATTCCATACTTTGTTGCAGCCTATGACTTGAGTTAGAAGATTAAGGCTAATTGAAGAAAGTAGCCATGAACACAACAAGTTATCCCATCGTTGATATTGTTGAAAATAAACTTGGTTTTAAAAGAAAACATAAATTATGGAATATATTTAATTATTGTATTTAGGAAAGGATAAAAATAAATGGTAATAAATAATAGAGTTATTATATATGTAATAGAATTATCTAGGGAATGATTCATTCAGGCAAGTCTAGAAATTAGAGGATAAAGAAAAATCTAGAGAAGAAGAGTCTAGAATCTTTGTTGTGTTATAAATATAATTGTACTCTCTCATTTGCGGTATGAAGAAAACTGAAGCAATAACAATGTAGTCATTAAATTATTCTATCTTTTATTTCTCTCCTCCGCTCTATATCAAATTCCAATATGGTATCAGAGCTAGGTTGATGAGAGAGGATAGAGAGATCCCTAGAGAGTGAAAAGAATCAGTTTTTTAAACAATTCAAAGACGGATCAGCTGAAGCACAACAAATGCAAACAATTCAAAGACGGATCAGCTGAAGCACAACAAAAGCAAACAATTCAAAGACAGATCATCTAAAGCACAACAAAAGCAAACAATTCAAAGACGGATCAGCTGAAGCACAACAAAAGCAAAAAAACGGTTCAAAGATGAAGAGCAAGAGAACATGGCAGAAGTGGCTGTGGAAAAGAATTTATTTTAGAGTTGTGGGTGAGAAGTACACCATGGAGAGAAGTGCTCCAATATTCAAAGAGCAGAGTTGAAGAGACGTGCTTCAACAATTGAAGTTGAAGAGAAGTGCATCACAAATCGAAGAGAAGTGCTTTGTTTATTATCTCAATAACTTCGAATCAAGGATCTGGTTAGAGTAATAAAACCAAGTTAAGGGGGAATGTTGAAAATAAACTTGGTTTTAAAAGGAAACATAAATTATGGAATAGATTTAATTATTGTATTTAGGAAAGGATAAAAATAAATTGTAATAAATAATAGAGTTATTATATATGTAATAGAATTATCTAGGGAATGGTTTATTAAGGCAAGTTCAGAAATTAGAGGATAAGGAAAAATCTAGAGAAGAAGAGTCTAGAATTTTTGTTGTGTTATAAATATAATTGTACTCTCACATTTGCGGTATGATGAAAAGTGAAGCAATAACAGTGTAGTCATTCAATTATTCAACGTTTAATCTCTCTTTTCCTCTCTATATCAAATTCCAACAGATATACCATACATTCAACAGTTCTAGTCAACTGATTATCTTGTCATGTAAAGAATTCAGATCCGGATTTATGATTACCATTTGATATATAAAGCTCTGATATCATGACAATGCTCAGACTTTATTTACAAGCATCAGAAATTGAATACATCAATAAACAAGGTAGCATTCTCGTGCTTATTTACTACACGCGCATTCGTATACTATGAAAATAATGCAAAGTGTAAAACTAATAGAAACAAACAATGCACTACCTTGAAATAAAAATATCACTAACATAGATAATAAATTTCTAACATATGACTCAGTTACTATCTGCTAGTTTTTTGTATCTTATTTTAGAGATATTAGTTGTTTCCAAGCCTTTTTCAGAAATAAGTTACTTTCACAATATATTAGGTAGTATAGTTAACCATTATGTCGTTTCTCTATTAGAAAATTAACATTTTCTCAGTGATACTGCTCTGAAATTTTGCAGTGTTAGATTTTTGACTTGGCATTCAAGAAATAGTGGTATAGACCCACAATACGTAACATAAAAATGTTGTCGATCTGAAGGGGTGCTAGAGGGATCTGAAGCTACTGGGTACAAAGTGAAAGACTCGAGTTTTTTGGTGAAAGGTGGGGTTCGAACTGAAGGGGTTCGGAGACTGATGGAAGCCGAGGGACATAAGGTGGAGAGACACGAGGCAGGAGGACCTAAGGTTTGTTGCAAGCGAGGGGTTCGAACCCGAGGGGTTCAATATATTGTGGCACGAGGCAGAGCGATACAAAATTGTGATGAGCGCATAGTTTTGAGGAGTTGTGAGGTTCTTGCTCGTATGAACTTTTCCAATCTTGTTCCCTTAGCTTCCTGGTGACACTTCGGGCTGTAGTGTCACGCGATGTGTTGAGTCGAGCGTGTTTGGTGTACTTTGGGGAACCGGACGAAAAGACAATTAACATTCCCCCCCCAAAGTTTGTCTTGTCTTGACATGATACGCTTTAGTTGATAGAAAAATATTTATTGAGTTGCCTGATTCCTGTTGACTCATGAAAGTAAATCTTAGTTGTCGACTCTCGTTTACGTTGTATCGCAAAAGAGTTGTCGTCGATGTGACGTCGTGTATATGCTCACATGTTTTTTCGCATGATTTTACGCGACACCACGCGAAGTAAGAAATGAAAATTAACATATGTAGGAATGAATGAGAACGTATGCAAATGCATGTTTGCGAGTGTTTGATCTCTTGAGACACAGAGAACAGTGCGTGAGAAGTTTGCACATACATTGTTCATATTCACTGTAAATGTATGCACACACAGTATTGCATCGTGTAGTACGTATATTATACACACACGCACACACATATATATATATATATCATTATATATATATATGTATATATATGTGTATTTTTATATGGGCTCGTACCCTTCATGCGGGGCGCGAGATTTTCGTATCCTATATGGAAATACAAAATCTCGTGTCCAGTGGGATACAAGATTTTCATATCCCATTAGGATACGAGAATTTGTATCCTAAAGGATGCGAACTGTCCATTGGGATAAGGCCCGAAACCCTCCTCCCCTATAAATTTTGATGGCTCTACCCTTCTCTTTCTTACTTCTGCTGCTTGTGATTCGAAATCAAAACCTCAGACCTGAAAAAAGTTTGAACGTTGACAGCAGGTGGGTTTGGATTTGATGTCGATTGTTGTCTCTTGTCTTGGGCTCGGTTCTGGCCATTAGATCGACCTCGAAATGGACCTCGCCACGACTTGGGACCATTCTCGTTCTTGGGGTTCGAATCGAAGCTTGTGAGGCTTGTGAGCGAGTTCTCGGATTCATGGCGAGGTGGATTTTCGAGGATGGGCTAGACACTTGTGTTGGGCTTCGGGCTTGATGAGGGATAACACTCGGGGGAGAAAGAGGATGGGAAAAGAAAAGGAAGGGGGAACTAAAGCATTGGGTTAAGTGATGGATAGATAAAACACAACCTTTTGGTGGAGAGGAGAGAGCGCCTCACAATGGGGGATTTCGTATCCCTTTATTGGAGGATACAAAATTTTGAACGCCTCAACGGGTATGAAATTCAAACCCCTATTGGGGTACGAAATTTCTTACCCCTATGGGGGGGGGGGTTACGAGACTCTTGTTGTTGCGGGTGCTATGTGTTTTTCCTCTACGACATTTCGTCTTTCCCATACCACCCTTTGGCCTTTCGACTCTCTTCCTTGGGGTTCGCGTTGTTTTTACGACATCGCACGATTAAACTGAAACTCACATTAACTGCCATTTAGTTGACAACTCAGCCTTACACATAGGATTAGAACATATTATATGGACTTTGATAGAACTATCAGACTATTAGATGTGTCATAACGGTTTTAATCATAACGTAGTCGCGGCTCGATGTGAATCCAGTAACGTTGGTTGACGACGAACATGGTTATGGTCTCAATGGATCGTGACCGTTGCGGTGTCCCAGGTTCTTGAGTTATAACAGTATTCGAAAGGCACTGCACAACACTGCACGTACAAGCTAGATTACATCGACACAAGGGGTACAGGTTATGCTATGCAATGTATAACACAAATATACTAAAAGTATATTTAGCAAATGGATACAAGATCTAAAACATGGAAAATCTCGAAAGACGAGGCTTCGCAACATTCACCGTCCCTATCTACTCAACTAGTGGTGTAAGCTCGAAAAGCAGCGAGCTTGAGACTTTCGGAGATTCCACTCCTTCTCAGGCGATAGGTTCGCCGGAAGCGTCTGATCATGGGGGTGCAGCCGGAAGGACAACACTCGCCGGTCTTGCATAAGGTGGTAGAACACATAGATATCGTTGAGGGAAGCGCATTGGTGGAGCCGGATATGTTAGCGGGCTCGATTATAATCAAGAACTCGACGGATTCAATGGCATCGCATATGGATGAAACAACAGTGAGGCGCATGCCGTTGCGGTTCAGCGTTCCCCTAAAAGATGTTCATTTGCCTGTGAAGGATAACTGGGCTCACGGACCACCGGAAGGGTACAATGGCTGAAACAGGCAGGCATGCATTATTGGTTGTGTGCCCCGGCTAACAACTTTATTCAGGATATGCTGCACTACTTTCGCCTTGCGTCATCGCAGCTCCATCTGAATGTGTACGCTTACTTTTTAGGTACCTACATTCTCTACAGGGAGTACCTGCAGTTAGAACCCACCAGAGAGGACATCAGATACTTGTTTCATTTGAAGAGGAGAGCTAATATTTCGCTGTCTCAATATTTCTTGGAAGCTTCTCCCAGCACCAAGTTCTTCGATGGGAAATGGCCTATGTTGACTAGGTATAAGCACGATTGATTCTTCATGCATTGTCCCCCTGGGTCTGCGAGGAGATGGCTAGAAGGAAGTAAGCATTCCCCTTTACTTTGGCCTGAAATTTGTGGGTGTGGTAAATTAAGTTTAACTTTATTCTTATGACAGGAAATCCTGAGGCGCCTATAGACATCGTGAATCAACAGCGTCTTGAGTCTTTGTTGGCCATTCCGGTCGAGTCACGTTCGATGGAAAGCGTTCTAGATCTAGACCGACTTTGCCGTGCAGGTTTGTTGCCTGGCGATCTAGAGATAATTAGACCAACCTTCGCCGGAGGTGGAAATAAAGTGGAGATCAGGAAAGAAGTAGGCTCTCCGAGCCGGAAGAAGAAGGTGTCTCCTGTCTGGTCTAAGCCGCGTAAGACAACGAAGATTTAGGCGAAGGCCGGTGGGGATGAGATTGGCGACGTGGAGGCAGTTTCTAGGGATGGTGGCCCATCAATCGCTCCTGTTCTGCCTACGACAGATGAGGCGAGGATAGAAACGTCGACTGGGCTACCGTTACCAGTGACTCCCTCTGAGACCATCGTCTCACTCAAGAAAGAGGTCCAGTTTGACAAGCTTAATAAGCTCCCATTAGAAGACTAGAAGTGATCCTTAGGCCTAGCGTCACGAGTGTGTAAGAACTAGCTTTAGCTGTGGGGGAGATCTGTAACAGCCCGCATTTTATGTATCGGAAGATCGTAAAATATTTTTATTATTTTCCCTGAGGGTTGGATCATTCTCATATCTTAATATGTTGCTTATGCGGATGTGAGACGTATCCATAATTTTTACTAATTTTGTTTGCGACCATTTTGCCCCTGTCCATCTTGTACAGGATATAACTTTTGACTTAGGTCGAATTAGGTGTTGAGATCTGTGCATCTTGTATAGGATATAACTTTTGAATTAAGTTGAATTAGGTGTTGAGACCTGTGCCATTGGAAAGGAAATTACGTTTCCCTTTCCATAGAGTGGCCACATTAAAGATTTAGTTCAGCGGTTTGTGAGGAACCGATGTTTTAAGGTTTTTCAGTTGGCTGTTCAGGGTTTGTAAGCCATAATGGGCTGATTTGAGGAGGGCCGTTAGTGGGAAGGTGGAGGCTATAATTAGGGGGTGGGAGGTATCAGGTATGGGACATAGTTTAGTTTCTCCATTCTCTCATTTGGAATAGCCAAGGGATCCTCCATTCCTCCATTTCTTCATCTTTCCACCATTAGAGCTTAAAGAATCGAAGATCTACACCGTTTCAAGAGAGAGTTCATTGAAAAGAAGAGTTTGGATGAAATTCTTCGCTGTTCAGAATCATAATTCGTTGCTTTTGAGTAGTTCTGGAGAATTGGTGAGTGATATGCATCTCTCACAAGGATTCAATCAAGTATATGAGTGTTTGATCTTGTTTTTCATCAAATTCAAGTCGTTTTCCTTATATCTACATCATGGTAAGTTAATTTTTATATGAGTCACCATAGGATCTAAGTTAGCAACTTAAAACCAGTAATTTCCATTCTATTTCATATGTTTATGCAAGTTACATCCATCATTTTAGTTTAATTATGAGATTATCATAATTTAGAGCATTTTCTTTGATTTAATGATGATAGTGGTTATTTTGTTGTGATTGGTGATTTTTTTGAAGTGTTATGATTGATTTGGATGATCAGAATGAGTTGTTTGAATCGTCGTTGATGTTTAGCAAAGATATGGTCAAGTCTGGAGTTGTTTTGTTGGATCTGGAAGTCATGTCGCCCTTCACCATGTCATAAACGACATAGATCCGCAAGGCGTGGGAGAATTCATTGCGTGGGAGAATCATGGCGCGGGGGTTCATGTCGCAGGAGCTGATGTGGCAAAGTTAGACTATGGCTTGGAGAACACAAAATGGAGTCAAGCCGCATTAAGCCAAGTCATTTTCGGACTCATGCCTCATTTCTTCTCCTCTAAGAAATAGGAAGCAAGTCACAGGAAGCCAAGCAACATGGAGTAGCGACATGGTGCGGCCGACATGGAGTTGTGACGTGGGTGGTGCGACATGGGTTGTAACACCCCACCTCCGTTAAGGCCACTCACAAAGGGAATGCCTTAACTTCGGTGGAGCGTTTTAGGTAAAAGGTGTAGATTAATTACAAGACAGACAAATAAAGCAGTGGAAAATAAAGTCATTTTATAAACAATGTGGTTCAGTCAAGCTTTTTACAACAATTGTCTCAATCACACCTAAAAGTAAAACATAGATCTTCTGTCTTGATTCAAAAACTTCGAAGTATAAAAGAAGCATAAAAATAACAATGATATTCCCCAATAAAGCATGAACCGGCCATAGTAGTGGAAGAGAGAGTCCAAAGCAATACATCGACTATCTTCGAGCTTGGAAAGAAAAGTGAGCTAAGTGGTAACATTTCCTCCCTGTGAACCTTGGGGGGGGGGGGGGGGGGGGACGGAAGAAAGAGGCGAAACAAACTAGGTCAGACATAAGTCTGGTAAGTCCAGTGACTTTCATCTTGTAAATAGGCAAAAGCATCATGACATGAATAAACTGAAAATAAGACAATACCGTGATAACAATGATAACAAGATAACATACGATTAGCATAGATCAGATAAGGCAAGATAAACTGAATGCACTTCTACTCTTTCTCTGCTTCGCAACTAACCTGTTATTCTGATTTCTATATCTCTGCACCACCCAACTAGTAATCTGTATAAAATGATCATATGATAATGTGATCCCAATCCCCGCAATTGTGGTAGCCTTCAGATGTACAACAATTGTGAGGATTCCACCTCAATCTGCCTAATTGCCATGAATATGTTTGATGTACCCTTACTACCCTATCGATCGGCTCCCTACTTGTATTAATGTTCTAGTGTCTGTGTCAATCAGCCCTCTCTTGCGTGTAGATACCCTGTGCTGGTCTCACCATAAGGTGTATCAATCCTTATGATAACAACCCGACACGATTCAAGATGCATAGTGTATAACTACTGGTACCCAGTGCCTTCTTTTTCCCACTCTGGAGTACGGGCACGCCCGTAATCCGTCGGAACCTACACTGACGTACACCCTGCCGCTATTTTGACCGCTTTAATCATCCCAGTAATCGTGCCCTACCCTGCCTAGTTTCAGGGTACCTTGATACATCTATGTGAATTACCGCTGAAATGGGTCCCCATTACTAGGGTTTCTTACTGGTTAAGTTTGTGGGCCTATATTTACTAATATTACCCACCAACCCGATATGTACTTAACCCTCCCATGTTTACTTAATGGTTAAGTTTCTGGGCCTATATTTACTAATATTACCCACTAACCCGATATGTACTTAACCCTCCCACACATTATGTCATATTGGTTAAGTGTTGTCCATTCATGTTAACTTAACCCACCCACTCATCATGTCATGTTGGTTAAGTGATTCTTATTAACCCTTCTCACTCGTCATGTTGGATTGGTTAAGTGTTTCCTATTAACTTAACCCCGTTCATTCATTATATTATATTGGTTAAGTATTTCCCATTAACTTAACCCCATTCATTCATCAAGCTATATTGGTTAAGTATTTCTTATTAACTTAACCCCACGTGTTCATCATCCTGTATTGGTTAAGTGTCATAAATCAATTCAAGTTAACTTAACCCACCCACTTGTCGTGTTACATTGGTTAAGTGTTGCCTTCTTGTGTTAACTTAACCCTCCCCATTCATCATGTTATATTGGTTAAGTGTTGCTCTCTTGTTTTAACTTAACCCTTCCACGCATCCTGTTATATTGGTTAAGTGTTGCTATCTTGTTTTAACTTAACCCTTCCACACATCCTATTATATTGGTTAAGTGTTTCTTATTAACTTAACCCTACCGATTCATCATGTCATATTGGTTAAGTGTTCCTCAATAACTTAACCCTGCCCACCTAACACGTTTTAGGTATCATATTCATCTTTGATCGGCATTAATTAATTATCAATGCACAAACCTCTCACATTAGGTCGATAGCTTGCGACCGCTGGATGTGTCGGTCGGTTCCGGGCAGACTTCTGACACAAGCCAGACCTAACCTCGTGTCTAAGCATTTCTTAATTATGCCTACGACCTCTCACATTAGACTGGCCGTTTGCGGTTACTGGTAAGGCTGGTTGGTTCCGGGCAGGTTTCCACTGCAAATGGAGTCTAACCTCGTGTCTCGGCATATTTATCTTAGCCAATTGGTTCATTTACAGATTATTCCAGCTTCAGGCTAGTTATGTCGATTTATTCATCTACATCGTAGGCTTTCCAATTACAGTATTCACTTCCAATAGATTTCAGCATATTAGTCAGTTTAACAAATTAAACATCAATTAAAGTTCCATTAACATATCTCGCCTAACCATAAATTAAGCCTATAAAATTACATGCCCAAAATCATGGTCATAATTCACAATATAACACATGCCCTAAGGTTCAGTCATATTGCACCTTACAAAATATTCTCCAAAAACCCCCAATCATGATTCACAGTATAAATGCTATGCCAAATTATAGCCTTTAATCACAATGCATGCCAATTACCCAAAAACCCAATTTGGGCGTGTTCACATTTAACAGTTAACCCTATCTTACTATAGGTTTTCATGCCTAAGTCATATATCACTATACACAATAATCTCCTTCTTCCAAGTCATAAACAATCATATATAATATGCCCCAATTTTAGGTCTTAAACCACAACATGTACTATGCCTTACATGTTTACAGTTCAATTTATGCCCCAAACCCCAAGTCATATGTCCAATATACTTTATGCCTCAAACCTCAAGTCATATGTTCGATACACTTTATGCTTTAAATACAACATGTGTTATGTCCTCAAATCCATTACAAATCAGTTATGCCCAATTATACATAATTTAATACTTTTCCCAATTTTAACACTGGCCATGTCCAAATCATATATTATGCCCAATTTTTTCCAACGTATGTTCATCTCTTATGAGATTTGGCTCGGGTTCTCAGTAGCCTAGCTATGAAAACAAAAAGGGAAGAAGGAAAGAAGAGACAAAGAATGGATATAATAATATCAATGAGATAGATCCAATGGATATAGAAAGACAGATAGAAATAGGCATAATCTCAGATTCAGATTTATTACAATGTCAGAATCACAATTAAATTTTATTTCTGAAAGTAATATGAATTCACAAATTATAGAACGGTCTTGAATTCTGGGATCTGATTTCTGAATTTGATTAGCTATTCCTTTGATGTAGACTTTGATTATTAACTTAAAAACTCTAATTTGATTGATTAAGGTGGAGGCTAGGTCACTTCAGGTTTTAACAGCATATAAATGCCTATGAATTCGTGTGGAGAAAACAATGGGTTTAGGGGTCTTTTTATAGGTGTATAGGAGATTTAGAGCCTTCAGATCAGTCTAAAAGTCATCAGAATCTTCCATAGAAGAATACCACATCACACAACGAATTAGAAAGCGAGACGTGGCGAAACACGTCATCGGCCAGATCTGGGCCAACAGGGGTCGACTTCCCTACAGAGGGGGTTGACACCTATGTCGACACCCCTATAGGGGGTCAAAACCTATGTCGACTCCCCCTGCGGAGGTCGACACCCCTGAGCAGGAAATTTCCCGCTCAGCCTGCTTTGACCCAAATTCGATATTTGAACCCTGTTTTGGCTTCCGAGATTATTTTATATGTATATATATACTTCCTTGGGCGTATACAAACTTCTAAGGCTTATAACTTCTTTATACGGTGTCCGATTTACGCAAACTCGGACTCTATCCCAAGCAAAATTCCGAGACGAATGCAATGGTGTAACACGTTTCCCTTAATTCCTACTTTTAAAATTAAGTATTCTTTAATTCCTTACTTTAATATCCACATGAAATATGAGGTATTACATTCTCCCCCTCCTTTAAAGGGTTTCGTCCTCGAAATCTCCAAGTCAAGGAGAATGTATTCCAACATCCAACATCCATCTAATTAACCATTCAATCACAGGAGTCCATTGTCCTTAAAAAGATTTCTAATGCTTTCTTGATCATATGCATAGTGTGTGTACATGTCCTTATCTAATGTAAAATCAGGCGGTCTACTGATTCAGTTGACCTCCTTAATGCGAATTATGTCAGTGCCATGAGTCCATCATGTATGCAATTATTCCTAATCGTACTTTATAACTTCTACACGAGTGCACAATCATTCATACAAATGCAACATCCATATGATAACACATCAAGTTTCAATTCATGTACAAATACATATATGCATATGCAATATGAAAGTGACTAAGCCGATCTAGTACCTAATGTGTGTGTATGCATCCACGAGCAACCACTTGCAACCACTTGCAACCATCAATCATAACATGTTTCAAACACATGTTTACATCCATTGGCTTCTACCTAAGGATCGAGTATAGAACTGAGAGGATATACATAAAAGATAAAAACTAGCATGCAAATAAACTTTACAGAGGAAGAGAGATCAAGGATATACCCTCAAAAAGGGTATGACATGCATATCTAGTCTTCGGTCTTCTAAGTCGCATCTTCTTGAGCTTCACTCCGTATTGCTCAGACTGTCTTAACTTCACGATTTGTGTAGCTTCTTAATTTCTGTTTCCAGAATATGCGTTGGAACTCATTTCACAGTCGCCTCTCGTTCCACCTTTTCTTCTTATAGTATACTTGGCACTACAACTTCTGTCGTGTCATGCTAACATTCCGAGAACTATCTCTTGAAAATAAACAGATGCTAACCATGTCACCAAGTGTATATACTAAGATGATTAGATTCCTCTTCATCAATCTAGTAAGTGGGGCCGATACCTTCATAAAGTCCTTAATTAACTTCCTATATTAGCCCGCTAGTCCAAGAAAGCTTCTTACTTCTATTGCATTCCTTGGGACCTTCCAGTCTTGCACCGCAACCACTTTTGCGGGATCTACTACTATCCCTTTTTTGGGCGCCACATGTCCTAGAAACCTTACTTCTTCTCTCCAAAATGACATTTTTGGAGAACTTTTCCTTAAGTTGATGCGCTTGGAGGGTATCCGAGACTTCCCTTAGATGCAAAGCATGTTCTTCCTCATTCCAAAATATCATCTATGCACAAGCGAAGTGAACCATCCACCTTTGTAACGAAAACGACTAGAGCACCCCATTCATAAATACTTCGCCTTATGAACCCTTTTTCAAGTAACTCTTATACTTGTTTACTGATCCCTTCCTTTCCCTTGGATTCATGTGTCGTACAGGGAATGTAACCGGTTTTGCATTGTCAACTAGATATATGCAGAAGTCTATCTCGCGATTTAGGGGATAAACCCCTAACCTGATCAAAAACATCTTCGTACTCATGGACTACTCTAACGGATCGCAAATCGTCGATAGATGCATCATGTGATTCTAGGTAGCTAAGCCTAACTGATCCCTTAAGATCGCATGAAATCTCGAGGGTATTCCCAAAGCAAGTGAAAAGTCTAACAACCCTCCTTTCACAATTACTAGCTAACCAATCCATGCCTAGAATCAACCCATAGCCCATGAAACCCGAAAACATAAGAATTACGCTTAAACTCAATACTTAATATAGCTATTCTCAAATCCTTACAAATCAAAGATAAATGAGCCGAACCACCAATTGGATTTGAGACAGTAATGGGATCTTCTACTATATAAGTATTAAGGTGCAGAGACTCAACTATGGAAGCAGATATAAACGAATGTGAAGTGCTAAAATCAAAAGAGTACTAACAGGATGATCAAAAGAAAACTAAACCTTTTTGACCGAAGCTTTACTACCTCTCTCTCAGGTACGCTGGCGGTGAGAGCTTGCACTTGCCCTCCAGAAAATCCTGTCCTTTTCTCTTGCTCTTGTCCTTAATTATATGACCCGTTATACCATAATAACGACACTTCCTCTTGTCTCATATTTTTCTATTCTTTCCTCCTTCATGCACCAAGTCCATATCCATGAGTTTCTCATCCTTGGGTTGTGTTCGTTAGCCAAACCCCCTTATTCTCATCTTTTCCATCTTTGTGTAACTTGTTGACACGTCTCTTGAAAGCTGCATCCATCGCACGGAAAACCCTACAAAGCTTTAAAGAAAATTAGCCATAGGTGAAACTACTGCGGCTATATATTGAAGTTGGGCATTTCTTCACCCTTTGACAAGTGTCGTAGTCTCATCAAGCCTATGGAACCATGCCGCGATGAGCTTACCTCCCAGAAAGCCAGGAGCCCCGGGGACTCGTAAAGAAGGAAAACAAGGATTCAAAAAGAGGATCAAAAGATAATGCATATGGCTTTGGGGAATATGCCTTTAAAACAAAACTTTTCTTTAGAAAATGCTTCTTTTAAAACCGTTTTGAAAATAATTTTTCAAATCTTTTATCTGATCTAGTAACCTTCAACTCTGATACCATGTGTAACACCCCACCTCCGTTAAGGCCACTCACAAAGGGAATACCTTAACTTCGGTGGAGCATTTTGTTGAATCTAGATTAACCCTAGAGTGGGGTGAATAGGGTTTATCACAGTTTTTCGATGAATTAAAAAAGTGATGGAATATTATATAATAAACAGATCACAGACTGCAGTAGAAGTAAAAAATAGAAAATAAATAACACACAGAAATACCCAGCTTCGGCAAAATCCTGCATAATGCTGCATTCCTAAGGTTTCTACTGGGTGTTATATACAGATCCCGCATACAAGACCATGTAGACTCGCAACGCCTGCTCCTATCCTAACCCTACGCTCAAAACCCTAGACTGACCGATATACCCCCGATCATATTTCCCCTGATTACAACCCTATAACCAATAGCCTAGATTTTACAGACTCTAGCAACTGTCAGTCAACACCCTGACTGAATCCCCTAGATTTTTACAGAACTCTAGAAACTGATGATTGGATTTACAACTCAAATTCAAAAATAAAACAATAAAAAAAACAAAGCAAATTAAACAAGAAAACCCTATCCCCTTTATAAAACTTGGTTTAGCCAAGTGTGAAGTAGGTCAGCCTCTTATTTTTGCTTTTGCCCGATCTCTGTCTCTCTCTCCATTTCTTTGGAAAACAAGGTAAGGCGGCTGCGATTTCTAGGGTTTCTAAATCTTCCCCAAATCAATCGATTGCTTGATGAATTGGATTTCTCTTTGATGCTCGAAACTGTTTGACTCTATGATGCTTCGATTTTTGGGTTGCTCTTCCTCTCAATCGAAACCTATGTGAGTATTTCTAAGTTTGATTTGTGCTCTTTGAAATTGCGAGTTTTTGGTTTTCGATACAAACGCCTGTGATGAAGTGGTGTTGTTTATAGGGTATAGAAACCCCTATACAATCTCTGATTTCATGATAAATGACTTGAGCTAATTTGCATGTTGTTCCCCTTTTGAGTAAATCGGCTTGAATTCCTCTTTTGCTTTGAATGAACTTTAATACCTTGGCTTTAATGCTTTCCTGATTTGTTGTGATATGAAACACTAAATCGGTTTGCCAAATGCTTAAAACTGGAAACAGAAATTTTTAGCTCCTTGAATTTCATGCCTTCGGTTTCAATAAAGATTTAGCAATACTTGAAATGTTGAGTTGCCTGATTTTGTTCCTTTGAAAGAATGAATCCACACATGAATTGATTTTGAATTGTTGCCTTTATTCACATATTTACCTGATTTGAATCTGCTTGATTTTGAAATGTGTTATTTCTTTCCAAAAGAAATGTCTTCAGTATTTTCTGGAAACTCTTAAAAAAATTGAGATACATGCTATAACACCATTCCATATATGTGCCAATCCATTAATCAAGTTTGTACACATGTGCATGATTTAATCAATCCTGTTTTTGAACATGTATGGATTTAAACACAATTTTGGCACATTATTGCTTTCCAAAAAAAAATTCACATTTCTGGAAACATATCCAAAAGTTTTGATATCTTACCAAAAATAATTCCTTTGATAAAAAAAACTTGCTAAAGTGAATTTTAAAATCATGCTAATTTTGCACTTGAGTTGTTTTGTATACTGCATGCTAGAGATTGATCAGCTTCATTTGTCTTGAACTTGTTTGACCTGAGCAATGATGGAATTGATCACTATGCATTTGTTTTTATGACTTTACATGTTGACTGACTTGAAACTCAGCCTAAAACCTGTTGCCACCTTTGTTTGTTGTTATACTTTCATCCATGTTGCTTGCTACTTTGTGACTTGTCATGTGTACTGTCTTTAACACTTGTGCAGAAATGATCTACCATGCTTATTTAACCAATTTTATGTTTTCTTGCACTACATTGTTGTACCATAAAACATTTGTGTACACAGCAGAAACTTTATTCTTGCATGCACATATAAAAATGTTGATTGTGTGCACATGTTGCCATTGTTACTTGTAATGGTGGCACCATGCTTGCTGCATTAGTTATGAACATGTACCCATCTCCATGCTCTTGTGCAATTACTGCCTTGACTTGACTTGATAACTGTAGCACCTTTTGCTTTTGAATTGAGTTGTTTGTATTTTTGCTTATGCACATTTTGATTTTCATCTCTCCCTTTGATTTTGACCTGTCTTGTGTCAAATTTGACAATCGTGTAAATATGTGTAACTGTGATACACATCAGCAGACTGACTGTACTGTGTTGGGGTTGGTCAGAATCAACTGAGTTTAATGCTGGTTCGGATCAGCAAACCAGTATGGTTATGTCGAGGCTTATCAAGTCAGAAAGATAATGAGAAAACACACCAGATAACTAAGAAAAATAAATTTTTAAAAATTAAATTATATTCGCTAGAATTTAGAATATTATTTTTGTTCCATATACTATGTGTGTGTTTCTATATATGACAGGTATGAAGACTGGACTGACTGTGCTTTGAAGGCAGAAGATTGAAGATGAAGACAATATGAAGACGTGTTAATGTGTATAACAGTGAATGAATGTATATATGAATATGAAAGTGTAAAATGAGTGATTGTATATATGGACAGATGTTATAGTGAGGAGTTGTGTAACAACAGAATTGTACTGAAATTTGTATTAAACAAATTTGTCTAAAATAAAATATGATTTTTTGTTGTGTTCAAATAAATTTGTCTAACGTATTCAGATTATATACAAGTACAATATTCTGGGAATGTATTTGAAATTGGATATGAAATGAAACGTATATCAGTGGGGTATTCAAATAGTGGAGTTATAATAGTCGTACTATTTGAATATTTGAAATATAATATTTATATTTAAATAAAATACTTTATGAATATATGATTATCTATACAGTCGTATTCTATTTAAATATAAATATTATATTCATGTCTGTGATGTATATATAGAACAGTATAGTAACAAACACATTTAAAATGATATATATTTGGTTGTTATCATCAAACAAAAATCATATAATTGTGTATACAACACCCTTATATACAACAATCTCCCCCTTTTGATGATGACAAATAAATAAAAGATTTTGATCACAATAAATGTGTTTGACAGTGAATACTGAACTCCCCATATTTATTAGCTCCCCCTACAACAGAAAATTCCCCCTATATCTGTGCATGAGTGAACTAAAATGAATAGTAATGAATTTTCAAAATTAAAAATATTTGTAAAATATTCACTCATAAATCAAAATCTAAACTCATTCTCCCCCTTTTGTTATCATTAAAAGAATCCAGAATTTAAAATATAGAAGAAAATTGACTAAAAATATAATTTCAGCTTAAGAGGAAGAACAGTCATCATAAATCTTAATCAGTTAAACAAAAATCATAATAAACCGAGAACGGGTGGCATATTTCACATTGTAGAGAATGACGGATTTACGATGAATTTTATATAAAATGGAGAGAGTTTTAAAAACAAATCATTTCCAATTATTTTCAAAAAATTTATTATAAAAATAAAGCACAAAAACAGTGATGGATTTGGATTATAATTAATAATTCAATTTAAGCGACAAAATAGAATAATCTTAAATCCTAATACCTATCAATCAACAAATCATAATACGTCATAAAATATTAACATATTTCATAAATTAGAAAATGATTGATAGACTGGTTTTCACATACCAAGGGGAAATTCATATAAAATGTTAATTTATTCATACCTTTTTTATTATTTATTTATTTAAGAGCACACTGACCATGCATAACCAGAGCTTGGATTTTTAAATGAGGTCAATCGCAACTTAAATTATAAGTTGTCTCTTAACCATGCATGACCAGAGCTTGGATTTTTAAATGAGGTTTGAGACACACTTATATATTAATTTAATTATTTTCAGTTTCAAAGTGAAAAACTCCTCATTATATAAAACCAAAAATGGATGATAGAAATGCGGTAAGTACAGAAATGGTTTGTGAAATAAATCTCTAAATTAATTATATTATGAAATATGCTCGACTGTATGGGGATCATTGAAAATTTTCCATTATCACTAATTCTGAATAATAACATAACCATAATTCCATCACAAATATTTTCACTATTTATTCAAGATGATATTTTAAAAATTAATTAATTCTCCATATTTATATAAAATCATCATGGATGGCAGAATGATGGTAGATAAAGGAGATGGTCATGAAATAATTGTCAATTCAAAGATATTATAATAAATGTTCAACCATCATGAAAATAAAATCCCCTCTTGTTGTGAAATATACTGCAGTCATGATTCATCACAATTTCAAAATCTAATATAAATTTGATGAATTATAAATACAGTTCAATTTGGATATTGATTTCAATTTCTGAATGAATAATCAATAAATAATTTTAAAATTGAAAATCAATTACAAGAGGAATATGAAGATTTATTCATGCCAAGAGGGATAAATTTGTACAAGGCAAAAAGAGTGTGTAGAACTATGCAAGGTGAAGATTCAGAAAGACAGATGAACAAAAATTTATAGCACTTCTGATACCAAATGATGTCTCTATTTACGATGATTTTAACACGACACTACAGATGAACAAGGACATTACAGACAATAGAATTTTAATTGCAAAGCCCAGGCAGACACTGTTAACAAATCAAGCAAATTTATTTCATCTATCAGAGCATGGTATATACTTGATACCAAAACAAGCAGTCACCAAAAAAATATTTTCAAGAACAATATCTGAGCAGCACAAAAAAAATCAGATTCAAATCAGACTTGTCAAGGTGATGGTCACATAAGATGATTCAAACAATCAAAAATGGTTCATGATCCAAGATTAAAATACAGTTTATTTGAAATCATTTGAGAAATATGAGTATCTCAGATTCAGTGAATCAATCACACCAGATCATAAATTTCAGATCCAAGATATGTGTGTGATTCAATAAATCAATAAATTCAAATGATTTTAAGCTAACCAATATTTAAATCAAATAATCGTGAAAAAAGCAGAGAATTTCAGGACCAGATTTTCAAAGAATTTTCACAAGAATTTACTGACGGGCACTCAAGAATTTCAGATCATTTACATCATGTTTGATAGATATTTTTGATCCAAAATAATTTATTTGAAATCTCTTGAATCAATGTCAATTTTTGAAATATAATGAATCAGTCACACCAGATTGATTATTTCAAATTTAGGAGGTATGTGATTATTCAAAATATCAATATTTCAGATGATTTCAATCAAACAAATTCTAGCCATAATGATCATAAATAACGATGATTTTCGAAATGTATCACTGAGATTTAAGATAGATTAAAATTTCCAAGCCAATCTGAAAAACAATGAAATTACCATAACTGACAAATAGCAGTGTGCTGTAATGAGTATAACATTTTGAGTTTTTCTAAAATGAATTAGAAGAAAAACTCAAAACAGCAGTGTTGTGTGAAACTCCATTAAACTTTCAGTTCTACAAAAAATTTAGAATTCAAATTAATAGAGTTCAAGATATGACAAGAATACATCAACTCTGTTATGAATTCAGAAAATAGAAAATAAACTTCAAAACAATTGCAGATATTTACAAATTTATATTCAAGATCTGGAAAAAAAATTAAAACATCAGATTTTCATTCAAGTGAAGCAGATTCCAGACAAACAAGAGTACTGCAGTTTGAAGAAGCACAGAGAAAAATATATGGCAGTGTCAAATCAAAACAGAAGAGAAAAAGTAAATAAACAGAGGGGGGTAGAAGGAGGAATAAAAGAAGAAAATAAAAAACTGAGAATATTTACAAAGATGAGTTTATAGATTATACCTCAAATCAATGTAAGCAAATGAATCTCTAACTCAAAAGATGTGGCTAAGGAACTATGAATGATTCAGTGATATGTAGCAGTTTGAATCTAGTTTTATTTTTTTTAGCTATGCAGTTCCTCAGCCTCCTTCGGTACCAAACTGTTAGGAGGATTGAGTGGTCTAATAAAATTTGTAAAACCACTCTCAATTGTTTTCTTTCGTTTTGGTACTCAAACCTGTTTGTATAATAATCCATTCGAATCTATCTTCATACCCTTTGGAACCCAAATCTGTTTGAATTTAATTATGTTTGTTTTATTTCTTTTTAGGATCCATAATTGTTCAATTGGATTATTATAAAACAAATCTACATCACGTTTATGATTCACAAATCCTTTGCGATTATCAGAGTTTGAATTTTCATATCGATTCTTTTCAAAGTAGTTTAAAGGATTTTTAAAATCATTTGAGTTCTGATTTTCAAAAACGTTATTTTTCTCAAAGCCGAGACCACTTTTATTATCAGTTGAAAATTGATTTTTCAACAATATATTTAGAGATTTTCAAAAAGTTGACTCAAGCTGTTGAATTTTAGTTTTAAGATCACGGTTCTCTTTCATTAAATCCGAACAATGATCTCTAGTGATCTTACATCTTTCAAAATCAGATTTTAAAACCAATTTTTCATCTTTAAGAATTTTAATTTTGGCTTGGGATTCCATGATTTCAGATTCAAATCGTTTTTGTTTTTCAGACTCAAATTTCTTGGATTTTTCAATCTCATTTTCAAGTTCTTCTAAAATCAAATTTGATTTCAACAAGTTCTCCTTTTCAGTAATTTCAAAAATTTCAAATTCGGAATTTATATCAGTTTTAAAATTTTCAAATTCCTTTTGCAGAAGGTTATTCAAATTTGATTACTCAGTCTTGTTTTCATTTAAGATCAGAATTTCATTTTCAAACTTTTGAATATTTTTATTGAGATGAACAAGATTGGTTTTCAATTTCAAACAATTTTTGCAAACAGAATTTAAAGAATTTTTTACCATATTCAAGTTGTGATTCCAAATCATCAATTTTGCTGGTTAACTCAAAATTCTTAGATTTCAAAGATTTGTTTTTTAGTTGGGGTTTATCAACAGATTTCATTAAATCAAGAGACATGTAATCCAGATCTTCATATGAGAAATTTTCCGTTTCAGCATTTGTTGATTCTCCATCATCTGATCCATCTGAAGTTTCATCTACCAGACTTGTTAAGCATAGATCTAAATCTGAGTTGGCAACTGAGGGTTTTGAGCATTTGTCAGTTTTTCCATGCAGCGCATTGAGAGTCTGCCAGATTTCCTACGCAGTTAAACAATGGTACATAAGGCTATATTGAACATCACCAATATAAGAATATAAGATATGAGTAGTGCATAAATTTAATTCAATATCAACCCTATTTACAATATCATACCCATTTTTAATACTATTTCAACATTTAATATCAATAGATTTTAAATAGGATTTTGAAAGAGGCTATGCAACGGTATAGGATCGTGTAGTATGGAGAATAGGATGTAATGTATATAGTAGAGTAGTAAGCAGTAAATCACACAGTCGATTTATACTGGTTCGGACCACTGTCCTACGTCCAGTCCCAGACTCACTTCTGGAATTTCACTAACACTAAAAACCCTCACTTCACCCGGAGGAATAGGTTCACAATTACCCGAACTGCTGAACGGGATTTCTTGCCTCAACCACTGGAGAGGTCTTTGCTAATACAGAATATTTGTTGACTCTTTTGTGTTCTTGATAACACGGATTGTCTTGAATTAAGTACACCCTTCCTATAGCCTTTCCTTGATGAATATTGTGAAGCTTGTGAAAGTTTAAGGAAGTTGAAGATCTCAAAATATTTGTAAGTAGTAAGCTTTGAGAAATCAGAATTCTTTTAGAATAATAGAAAGTTAGAATAAGAATTAGTGAGTAAAACAATTGTTGAAACCTCTATTTATAATATTCAAAGAATTGCAACCGATCATGAAAGGATTCGATGAAGAGAAGTAAGTATAGAGAGTTGTATCTCTTCCATATAGATGCATCCTTTCAGAAACAGAAGTTTTAATTAAAATTTTCAGAAGTCTCTTTTGATTTGAATTCAAATTCAAAATAGGAAGAGTAGTACGTTTGTCTCCAGAAACAGATGTCTGGTAGAAATATACCAGACGTCTGAAAATTCATACTGAATTTTCTTTATTTCAGCAATCAGACGTCTGGTCTGATTATGTCAGACGTCTGTTCCTGTAGACAGACTACTTCTTGCCTCCTTGTTCATTGATGCTAACATATATTCACATATAAATTCTTTGTGTGTGTGTATAATCATCAGGAAAGACTTTAACATATATTTTCTAAGACTAATCTAGACTCATGCAAATAATATTTCCCTTGAGTTCTTGAATCCGATTGTCAATGAAGTTTCATCTCCCTGCAAAACAAAGTTAGTCGATAGCATATGAACATATCTAGTTGTCATAGTCAAAATGCTATACTTAGCGATTTAACATTCTCCCCCTTTTTGACTAATGACAACTAAGTATACTCCCTCTGTCAATATGCATAAATATTATTTTACGTTTTCTCCCCCTTTGGCATTTGACAAAAAGGAACACTTGAAAGGAAATAAACATAACATTTATGGAGTTAAAACAATATAAAACCATATTAGACCAAAACAAACATCATAAACCAACATCAAACCACATAAATGCACATATAAGTGTTTTGTGCATGAAGTACTAAAATATTACATCCCAAAATATAATAGTTCTAAAGATAAAGATACGATACCCATACCAACATCAAATACCCGGAGATTCTTCGGAGTCATGATCAGCTGGAGAAGCACTACCTTCCGAATCTTCAACTACTTCTTGAGACCTTGTAGACCATTGAAATGGTGATGACTCTTGAGCTTGTGTTGAAGTAGTCCCGGAACAAGACACAGCATTCCAAATTTGATTTAGAAATTTTTTAATCGAGTCAAACTTCTTAGTAGTCTTTGTTTCAAAAGTGTTAAATTGACGATGAAGTTTTGATTGATTTTGTGAAAGAATGACGAGAGCTTGTTTTGAAGAAACTTCCGGAGAAATAATCTGAATTCCTTCATCGTTCGTAGTTTGTTGACGGTGTGAAGATTCAGAAATAAGCGATTCGGGATTAGTAGCAACATGTTGAGTCCATTCTTCGAAAGATAGATGGTCCAAAGTTGATGGGTTGGGATCAATATTCATCAACTTCAATGTCTTGTATCCAATTTCTTTAATTGTCTTTGTTGGAATAGATTCGGGAATACGAACTTCGATGTGAGAAGAGGTTAAGATTCGAGTAATGTAGGCACCGTAATGCAAAGTCTTATACTTCCTTTTATAGGTGATGTCTAACCATTCATCCATTATTATTTTAGCCCAGTTGATCTGTTTTCGAGAGTAAATGGCATACAATGCCTGAAAATCCCTTTTATAGATCTTCTCATAACTTCCTTTTCGTGGATTTATTATTCGGATTAAAATACGATTAAGAAGTCTAGCTTGTGGACGAAGATTGGTAGAAGTTAGTTTTCTCATATCAATAAGATCGTCGGAAATAAATTTATGGGATTCTTCATCTCTTTGAGTCCTATTAACTTCTACATCGTCAATATCCAAACTTTGCCAAGCACAATTTAATATTTGTCCCAACCTTTGAAGAGGAAGTACAATCCTTTTTCCACAAACCATTGTCCAAACGCAGTCGGTTGTGTTTTGAGGTTTCATATGGTCAAGATTCATGTTGGCTAAGAAAAACTTAACAAGCAAAGGGTAGATTTTGACATTGTTTGTATTATAATATACCAAAGATTCAAAATGAAAATGTCTAGCGAATTGGAGAAGTCTATAATTAGAAAAGGCATCAAATTTAACGAAAGCACCTTCGAAAAACTTGGAATTCTTCATTGCTTTGTACCTAGTCTTTGCAATGTCTCCATGAAGCCATTTTTGGATTTGATTTTCAGATGGAGGTGGAGCTTCTTGTTCTCTTGTTCGCTTGCCTCTATTACTCATGATTATAGTAGAAAAATTGTTGATTTTGAAGTTGTTTGTAATTGGGGATTTAGGGTTTTTAAAGAGGGTGAAAAGGTGAAAGTAAAAAGTGAAAAGGTAGATGATGGTTATGAGGGGATATATTGATTGGTAATCGACGTATCGGTTTATTAAAAAAACGTCCTGTCAGTAACTCAGACGTCTGTCTCTTTGGAGGGAGACGTCTGGTTTGAGGATATTTCAAGTCAGCAAGGTTTTAGTTCATTTTTGAATGGTTTCAGACGTCTGATTTTCCAAAAACAGACGTCTGTTTTTTGATTAACTTTTAGCTACTCGTTCAGAAACAGACGTCTGGTTGAGTAATATGAGTCGTCTGTTTTATGTGATTTTTGAGACAGCAAAGAATTAGTTCATTTTAACAGTGTTTCAGACGTATGAAAATATATGGGCAGACGTCTGTTTTGGTGGTTAAAATAATTTCATACTTGAATTCAGACGTCTGAATTTATTTTATCAGACATCTGTTTTGTAACAGATGTATATATATTTGAAAATATTTATTGATAGTAAAAAATACTATAGAGATCGACTTATAAAAAATTTATTACAGGACTCAGAAGTAAAATAGAAAATAAAAGATAAAAAATATATATAAAATAATCAAATATTTAATTATTTAGAAGGCGGAGTTTTCTTCGGTGTTGATGAGCTCTTTCCTTCATTGGCTTGATAGTTTCTATCCCATGAATTCGGATCGTACGACGGTTGTGAGGGTGAGTAAGTATAATATTTTAATGTTGGATTCACCGGGTCATTTGCCGTTCGATAAGAAGCTGATGGATCGATAGGATTGGTTGGTGTTGGTAATGGTGAAATAATATCCTTCTCTTTTGATCCACAAAACTTACATATCATCTTCTCAAGCAGATTTAAACGAGTTGATGTTGCTTTTTGTTCAAAATATAATTCCTTCTGTAGCTTGATTTGTTCTTCTTGGTAGTGATGAAGATCGTCAATTTTGCGTTTCGTATCAGGAGATGAAAATAACGCTCGTTTAGCTTTCTTTGATTCTGGTGTAAACCCAGTATGATAGTTACCCCATCGGTATTGAGGTTCATTTTTAGGTGTGGGTGTGGGAAGAGTAATAGAGTCGGAGGAGCTGCTTGTTGTAAAATGAATACTGATCGATGAATTTGAATTACTTGACGACATAATGGTTATGAATTTTTTGTTTTTAATGCTTCTGTTTTAAGATAGCTTGTTCTTATATGTAGATAGGAAGTTATAGAATGGGTGGTCTGAAAATTTATAACCATAAATATTTTAGAAAAAAGAGAAACTTTAGGAAAAGTTAAAAATAGATAAATACTCTTCCAGAGATGTTATAGTTTGTAAAATAATATTTTTAGAAAACTGAAGTTGTTAAGTTATATGTCAGTTAACGAGATAATTCCAAGTTCTCGGCGTAATTTAATGAATGAGTTTTCTAATAAGGGTTTGGTAAAAATATCGGCAATCTGATTATCAGATGGAACATAATCTAAATTTATAATTTCTTTTTCTATATTATCACGAAGGAAATGATGTCGAATGTCTATATGTTTTGTTCTTGAGTGATTTACAGGATTTTTTGATAAATTAATAGCGCTAGTATTGTCACAATATATTGTTGATTTAGATAAATGAATTCCAAAATCTTTAAGTGTTTGTTGCATATAGATTACTTGTGCACATGCCAATGCAGCAGATATATATTCTGCTTCACACGTAGAAAGCGAGACACAGTTTTGCTTTTTACTAAACCAAGATACAAGTGATTTGCCAATGAAATGGCACGTACCACTTGTACTTTTTCTATCCGTCCGTGATCCACCGAAGTCAGCATCACTGTAGGATACTAATTCAAATGGACAACCTTTCGGGTAGAATAGACCAAAATTCTTGGTGTTATTAAGATATCTTAAAATTCGTTTTACTGCTCGTAGATGCGATTCTTTGGGGTCTGATTGAAATCGTGCGCACAAACATACACTCATCATAATATCAGGGCGGCTTGCTGTTAAATAGAGTAGCGAACCTATCATACTTCTATATAATTTTTGGTCAATACTTTTCCCTTTTTCATCTTTATCAAGATGAATTGATGTGCTCATTGGTGTTGGTTTTCCTGAAGTATTATCTAAACCAAACCGTTTAATTAAATTAGTACAATATTTTTCTTGAAAAATAAAAATTCCATTTGAAACTTGTTTAATTTGAAGACCTAAAAAATATGATAATTCACCCATGTGGGACATTTCAAATTCATTAGTCATTATTATAGAAAATTCTTTACATAGATTTTCATTTGTAGAACCGAAAATTATATCATCTACATAAATTTGAACGATTAAAATATCTTTGTTTGTATTTTTAATAAATAGAGTTTGATCAGCTTTTCCAATATTAAAACCAGAATTGATTAAATATTTTTTAAGTCGTTCATACCAAGCACGAGGTGCTTGTTTTAAACCATATAATGCTTTTTTAAGTTTATAAACATAATCTGGGAATTTTTCATGTTTAAAAAGCGGTGGTTGTTCTACGAAAACATTTTCTTTGATAAAACCATTTAAGAAAGCACTTTTAACGTCCATTTGATAAAGTTTAAAATTATGAAAGCTTGCATATGCTAATAAAATATGTATAGCTTCTAATCTAGCTACAGGAGCAAAGGTTTCTTCGTAATCAATCCCTTCTTCTTGATTATATCCTTGAGAAACCATTCTAGCTTTATTTCTTGTGATATTTCCAAATTCATCTGCTTTGTTTTTGTAAACCAATTTTGTACCAATAACAGATTGATCAATTGGTCGAGGTACTAATTCCCAGACGTCATTTCGTTCAAACTGGTTTAGCTCTTCTTGCATAGCGATAATCCAGTAATCATCCGTAGAAGCTTCTTTCGGATTCTTAGGTTCAATGTTTGAAAGAAAAGCTACGTGACTTATTTGATTTAATTGACTTCTTGTACGAACGTGTGTGTCAATTTCTCCAATAATATTTTGAGTAGGATGATCTTTTAATATTCTTGGAGGTGATCTAATATGCTCTATAGGATTATTATTTTGTTCTATAGAGTCATTATTTGTATTTTCAAAATTATCAGTAATTTCATCATCATCTTTGTTTTTTATATTTATGCTATAATTTTCATCAAAAGAGACGTGTAAAGATTCTTCTATAGTATTAGTACGTTTATTGAAAATTCGATATGCTTTACTACGTTCTGAATATCCAACGAAGATCCCGTGATCAGCTTTTGCATCAAACTTTCCAAGTTGATCTTTAGTATTTAGAATAAAGCATTTAGATCCAAATATCTTAAAGTATGAAATGTTAGGTTTTCTTCCGTTAAAAAGTTCGTAAGGAGTATTTTTAGTTAGAGGTCGAATAGAAATACGATTCAAGACATAACAAGCAGTTGCTACGGCTTCTGCCCAAAATTGTTTAGATAATGTACTACCATTAAGTAAAGTTCTTGCACATTCTTGTAAAGTTCTATTTTTTCTTTCTACTACTCCATTTTGTTGTGGAGTTCTAGGAAAAGAAAAATTATGATTTATTCCTTTCTTTTTACAAAATATTTCAAAAGATTCATTTTCAAATTCTCCACCATGATCACTTCGAATGTTTTTAACTTTTAAATTTTTCGAATTTTGAATCTTTTTAACGAAATCTTTGAAATGATCAAAAGTATCACTTTTATTTTTCAAAAACATAGTCCAAGTATATCTTGAAAAATCATCAATTATAACAAATACATAACGATTATGATTTAATGATTGTATTTGAGTAGGTCCAAACAAGTCCATATGTAAAAGTTCTAATGGCTGTAGGGTTGAAATGACTTTTTTTGATTTAAAAGTAGATTTTGTTAATTTTCCGATCTGACAATCTTCGCACAAGTTTTTTACTTTAAAGTTTATTTTGGGTAGACCTCTTACTAATTCATGCTTTGAAAGTTTTTGAATAGTTTTAAAGTTAATATGACAAAAACGTTTATGCCATAACCAAGAATCATTGTTATTAGCAATCAAACACATTTCTTTATTATTATTTACTTTCATATTTAATACGTAAATATTTCTATCTCTATTTCCTTCAAAAATAATATTTTGATTTTTATCAAAAATACTACATTTGTTTTCAGAAAAATTTATTTTAAAACCTTTATCACATAATTGACTAATGCTTAAAAGATTATGTTTTAAATTTTTTACCAAAGAAACATTAGTAATAAGAGGAATATTTGAAATACCGTAGTTGCACACATCTCCTTTGCCAATAATAAATCCTTTTGAATTATCTCCGAAGGTAACTGAGCCACCATCAAAGTATGATATATTGGCTAACATATCTTTGTCTCCGGTCATGTGTTTTGAGCAACCACTGTCTAATATCCATTTTCTCTTTTTAAGTGATACCTGCAAAAAATATTAATAAGCACATTGGTACCCACTTTTTGATAGGGTCCTAAGAGTTAGATCTTAGGAAGCCAAACCCAACTGGGTTTAGTGTCCCTTTTATATAAATAATTTTTATTATTATGCACAGATTCCATAAATGAGTTAATGTGCTTCTTCCTAATCAGAATATTGTTAGTTTTTGGTATCCATATCTTAATTTTTTAACTGTTTTTGTGGATTTTGGTTTTGTATTCACTTTCTTCTCAAATCTTGTATTTTTCTTTGAAGAAAATTTCAATTCCTTTTTGAATCCTAAACTACTTTTGTTTGAAGAGGGTTGAGAGTTTTCTAAGATTCTTGTTAAATTTTCTCGACCCTTGTTAAAATTTGAAACATTTTTTGAAATGTTTTCTAACTTTGCTTGAATACTTTTATTTTCTAATTCTAGTTCTTTCACTTTATTTTTCAACACATGATTTTCAGAACTAATTTCATCATTCTTCTTCTTTTGAGTTTCAATTTCTTGACTCAAAAGAGAAAGTTGACTATCTGAATTCATAAGAGTTTCTTGAACTTTTTCAAGTTCTTCTTCTAGAATTATTTTTTCATCTTTTAGCATATCTCTTTCGAATTCAGCTTTATTCTGATGTTCACGAGTTTCTTTAATCTTTTTCTTTAGATTCTTTATTAGATTTAAAAGTTCAGCATTAACATCTATTAGTTCTTCATAAGATAATTCACTTACCTCAGATTCTTGTGCCATAAAACACACATTTGCTTGTTCTTTATCACTATCACTATCACTGTCACTGCTTGATGAATCTGAATCTGAGTCTGAGTCGTCCCATGTAACCGAAAAGGCTTTCTTTTTGAATTTGTCTTTCTTGCTTTTATTGAAGTTCTTTTGATTTTCTTTCATTTCTGGACAATCTTTTACCATGTGACCCTTCTTATGACAATTGAAGCATTCTAGTTTCGAAGATGAAGGCTTATTTGAAATATTCTTTTTGAAATTTCCTTTTCTATATTTCAGAAATTTCTTAAAATTTTTGGCAATAAAAGCTAGATCTTCGTCTTCTGATTCAGACTCCTCTTTATCAGCATGAAAGGCCACATTTTTCTTTTCTTGAGCTAGTTCCCTTTTTGCTTGAAGGTTTACTTCATAAGACATAAGATTTCCTATTAGCTCTTCTGGTTTCATTGCTGATAAATCATTTGCTTCTTCAATGGCTAGTACTTTTCTTTCCCAATCGTCAGTTAAAGAGTTTAGTACTTTTGAAATGATGTCAAAGTCACTGTATTTTTCTCCAAGTCCTATCAATGCATGTAGGATGTCTTGAAATCTTGAGTACATCTCGTTGATAGTTTCATTTTGCTTCATTTTGAAGTTCTGGAATTGATTTTTGAGCATTGAGATTTTGGTTTGCTTGACTTTGTTTGCTCCTTCATGAATAGTTTTGAGTGTCTCCCATATTTGATAAGCTGATGTACAAATGCTAACACGATTGAATTCATTCCGATCTAGAGCACAATATAGCATGTTCATAGCTTTTGCATTTGCATTGGCTTCATCTTTTTGAACATTTGTCCAAGTTGCATATTCAGTAGTAGGTGCTCTAAATTCCTTTTGAGTTGCATTCCATGCACTAAAACCACTTGCTTGCATATAAATTCTCATTCTAGTAGCCCAGTAATTGTAATGTAATCCGTTAAATAGTGGTGGTCTTTGAGTCGATTGTCCTTCGGCAAAAGTAGTTGAGCTAGTACTTGGGTTATTCTCCATTCTATCACAATATCGAATAACGGTGTTACGGTTATAGGATAGCCTTGCTCTGATACCAATTGAAAGAGGCTATGCAACGGTATAGGATCGTGTAGTATGGAGAATAGGATGTAATGTATATAGTAGAGTAGTAAGCAGTAAATCACACAGTCGATTTATACTGGTTCGGACCACTGTCCTACGTCCAGTCCCAGACTCACTTCTGGAATTTCACTAACACTAAAAACCCTCACTTCACCCGGAGGAATAGGTTCACAATTACCCGAACTGCTGAACGGGATTTCTTGCCTCAACCACTGGAGAGGTCTTTGCTAATACAGAATATTTGTTGACTCTTTTGTGTTCTTGATAACACGGATTGTCTTGAATTAAGTACACCCTTCCTATAGCCTTTCCTTGATGAATATTGTGAAGCTTGTGAAAGTTTAAGGAAGTTGAAGATCTCAAAATATTTGTAAGTAGTAAGATTTGAGAAATCAGAATTCTTTTAGAATAATAGAAAGTTAGAATAAGAATTAGTGAGTAAAACAATTGTTGAAACCTCTATTTATAATATTCAAAGAATTGCAACCGATCATGAAAGGATTCGATGAAGAGAAGTAAGTATAGAGAGTTGTATCTCTTCCATATAGATGCATCCTTTCAGAAACAGAAGTTTTAATTAAAATTTTCAGAAGTCTCTTTTGATTTAAATTCAAATTCAAAATAGGAAGAGTAGTACGTTTGTCTCCAGAAACAGACGTCTGGTAGAAATATACCAGACGTCTGAAAATTCATACTGAATTTTCTTTATTTCAGCAATCAGACGTCTGGTCTGATTATGTCAGACGTCTGTTCCTGTAGACAGACTACTTCTTGCCTCCTTGTTCATTGATGCTAATATATATTCACATATAAATTCTTTGTGTGTGTGTATAATCATCAGGAAAGACTTTAACATATATTTTCTAAGACTAATCTAGACTCATGCAAATAATATTTCCCTTGAGTTCTTGAATCCGATTGTCAATGAAGTTTCATCTCCCTGCAAATCAAAGTTAGTCGATAGCATATGAACATATCTAGTTGTCATAGTCAAAATGCTATACTTAGCGATTTAACAGATTTCATTTCAGATTTCCAATTCAAAAAATCTGTAACATTGAAAATAGATGGAATATGACTGGATTGACTCTCTATGGACTGACAACTAGGGATCACCATTACTCTAGAGTTAACAGAATACTTGCTCTGATACCACTTGTTGGATCTAGATTAACCTAGAGGGGGTGAATAGGGTTTATCACAATTTTTCGATGAATTAAAAAAATGATGGAATATTATATAATAAACAGATCACAGACTGCAGTAGAAGTAAAAAACAGAAAAGAAATAACACACAGAGATACCCGGCTTCGGCAAAATCCTGCCTATTGCAACATTCCTAAGGTTCCTATTAGGTGTTATAAATAGATCCTGCATACAAGACCATGTACACTTGCAGCGCCTGCTCCTGTCCTAACCCTACGCTCAAAACTCTAGACTGACTGATATCCCCTCGATCAGATTCCCCCTGATTACAACCCCGTAACCAGTAACCTAGATTTTACAGACTCTAGCAACTGTCAGTCAACACCCTGACTGAATCCCCTAGATTTTTACAGAACTCTAGAAACTGATGATTGGATTTACAACTCAAATTCAAAAAAAAAAAAAAAAAACAAAGCAAATTAAACAAGAAAACCCTATCCCCTTTATAAAACTTGGTTTAGCCAAGTGTGAAGTAGGCCGGCCTCCTATTTTAGCTTTTGCCCAATCTCTCTCTCCATTTCTCTGGAAAACAAGATATGGCGGCTGTGATTTCTAGGTTTCTGAATCTTCTCCAAATCGATCGATTGCTTGATGAATTGGATTTCTCTTTGATGCTCGAAACTGTTTGACTCTATGATGCTTCGATTTTGGGGTTGCTCTTCCTCTCGATCGAAACCTATGTGAGTATTTCTGAGTTTGATTTGTGCTCTTTGAAATTCCGAGTTTTTGGTTTTTGATACAAACGCCTGTGATGAAGTGGTGTTGTTTATAGGGTATAGAAACTCCTATACAATCTCTGATTTCGTGATAAATGGCTTGAGCTAATTTGTGTGCTGTTTCCCCTTTTGAGTAAATCGGCTTGAATTCCTCTTTTGCTTTGAATGAACTTTAGTACCTTGGCTTTAATGCTTTTCTGATTTGTTGTGATATAAAACACTGAATCGATTTGCCAAATGCTTAAAACTGAAAACAAAAATTTGTAGCTCCTTAAATTTCATGCCTTAAGTTTTGAAAAATATTTAGCAATACTTGAAATGTTGAGTTGCCTGATTTTGTTCCTTTGAAAGAATGAATCCACACATGAATTGATTTTGAATTGTTGCCTTTATTCGCATATTTACCTAATTTGAATCTGTTTGATTTTAAAATGTGTGATTTCTATCCAAAATAAATGTCTTCAATATTTTTTGGAAACTCTTAAAAAAAAATTGAGATACATGTTATAACACCATTCCATATATGTGCCGATCCATTAATCAAGTTTGTACACTTGTGTATGATTTAATCAATCCTGTTTTCGAACCTGTATGGATTTAAACACAATTTTGGCATATTGTTGCTTTCCAAATAAAGTTTCACATTTCTGGAAACATATCCAAAAGTTTTGATATCTTGCCGAGAATAATTCTTTTGATTAAAAAAAACTTGCCAAAGTGAATTTTGAAATCATGCTAATTTTGCATTTGAGTTGTTTTGCATACTGCATGCTAGAGATTGATCAACTTCATTTGTCTTGTACTTGTTTGACCTGAGCAATGCCGGAATTGATCACTATGCATTTTTTTTATGACTTTACATGTTGGTTGACTTGAAAAATCAGCCTAAAACCTGTTGCCACCTTTGTTTGTTGTTATACTTTCATTCATATTGCGTGCTCCTTTGTTACTTGTCATGTGTACTGTCTTGAACACTTGTGCAGAAATGATCTGCCACGCTTACTTAACCAATTTTATGTTGACTTGCACTACATTGTTGTACCATGAAACATTTGTGTACACAGAAAAAACTTTATTCTTGCATGCACATATAAAAATGCTGATTGTGTGCACATGTTTCCATTGTTACTTGTAATGTTGACACCATTCTTGTTGCATTAGTTATGAACAAGTACCCATCTCCATACACTTGTGCCATTACTGCCTTGCCTTGACTTGATAACTGTAGCACCTTTTGCTTTTGAATTGAGTTGTTTGTATTTTTGCTGATGCACATTTTGATTTTCATCTCTCCTTTTGATTTTGACCTGTCTTGTGTCAAATTTGACAGTTGTGTAAATATGTGTAACCGTGATACACATTAGCAGACTGACTGTACTATGTTGGGGATGGTCAGAATCAGCTGAGTTTAATGCTGGTTCTAATCAGCAAACCAATATGGTTATGTCGAGGCTGATCAAGTCAGAAAGATGATGAGAAAACACACCAGAAAACTGAGGCAAATAAATTTTTAAAAATAAAATTATATTCGCTAGAATTTAGAATATTATTTCTGTTCTATATACTATGTGTGTGTTTCTATATATGACAGGTATGAAGACTGGACTGACTAAGCTGTGAACACAGTAGATTGAAGATGAAGACAATATGAAGACGTGTCAATGTGTATAACAGTGAACGAATGTATATATGAATATGAAAATGTAAAATGAGTGATTGTATATATGGACAGAGTGTTATAGTGAGGAGCTGTGTAACAACAGAATTGTACTGATGTTTGTATTAAACAAATTTGTCTGAAATAAAATATGGTTTTTATTGTGTTCAAATAAATTTGTCTAAAGTATTCAGATTATATACAAGTACAATATTTTGGGAATGTATATGAAAATGGATATGAAATGAAATGTATATCAGTGGTGTATTCAAATAGTGGAGTTATAAATAGTTGTATTGTTTGAATATTTGAAATATAATATTTATATTTAAATAAAATACTATGTGAATATATGAATGTCTGTACAGTCGTATTCTATTTAAATATAAATATTATATTCCTATCTGTGATGCATATATAGAACAATACAGTAACAAACACATTTAAAATGATATATATTTGGTTGTTATCATCAAACAAAAATCATATAGTTGTGTACACGTTTTAGGTAGATGCAGATTAATTACAAGACAGACAAATATAGCAGCGAAAAATAAAGTCATTTTATAAACAATGTGGTTCAGTCAAGCTTTTTATAACGATTGTCTCAATCATACCTAAAAGTAATACATAGAACTTCTGTCTTGATTCAAAAACTTCAAAGTGTAAAAGAAGCATAAAAATAACAATGATATTCCCCAATTAAGCATGAACCAGCCATAGCAGTGGAAGAGAGAGAGTCCAAAGCAATACATCGACTTTCTTCGAGTTTGGAAAGAAAAGTGGGCTAAGTGGTAACATTTCCTCCCTGTGAACCTGGGGGGGAGGGGAATGGAAGAAAGAGGCGAAACAAACTAGGTCAGATATAAGTCTGGTAAGTCCAGTGACTTTCATCTTGTAAATAGGCAAAAGCATCATGACATGAATAAACTAAAAATAAGACAATACCGTGATAACAACGATAACAAGATAACATACGATTAGCATAGATCTGATAAGGCAAGATAAACTGAATGCACTTCTACTCTTTCTCTGCTTCGCTACTACCCTGTTATTCTGATTTCTATATCTCTGCACCACCTAACTAGTGTCCCAACTAGTAATATGTATAAAATCATCATATGATAATGTGATCCCAATCCCCGCAATTGTGATAGCCTTCAAATGTACAACAATTGTGAGGACTCCACCTCAATCTGCCTAATTGCCATGAATATGTTTGATGTACCCTTACTACCCTATCGATCGGCTCCCTACTTGTATTAATGTTCCATGTGTCTGTGTCAATCGGCCCTCTCTTGCGTGTATATACCCTGTGCTGGTCCCACCATAAGGTGTATCAATCCTTATGATAGCAACCCGACACGATTCAAGATGCATAGTGTATAACTACTGGTAGCCAGCGCCTTCTTTTTCACACTCCGGAGTACGTGCATGCCTTAATGCGTCGGAACCTACTCTGACGTACCCTCTGCCTCTATTTTGACCGTTAATAATCAGCCCAGTAATCGTGCCCTACCCTGCCTAGTTTCAGGGTAACTTGATACATCTATGTGGGTTACTGCTGAAATGGGTCCCCGTTACTAGGGTTTCTTACTGGTTAACTTTGTGGGCCTATATTTACTAATATTATCCACCAACCCGATATGTACTTAACCCTCCCATGTTTACTTAATGGTTAAGTTTATGGGCCTATATTTACGAATATTACCCACCAACCTAATATGTACTTAACCCTCCCACACATTATGTCATATTGGTTAAGTGTTGTCCATTCATGTTAACCTAACCCGCCCACTCATCATGTCATGTTGGTTAAGTGTTTCTTATTAACCCTTCTCTCTCGTCATGTTGGATTGGTTAAGTGTTTCCTATTAACTTAATCCCGTTCATTCATCATGTTATATTGGTTAAGTATTACCCATTAACTTAACCGCATTCGTTCATCAAGTTATATTGGTTAAGTGTTTCTTATTAACTTAACCCCACACGTTCATCATTCTGTATTGGTTAAGTGTCATCAATCAATTCAAGTTAACTTAACCCACCCACTTGTCGTGTTACATTGGTTAAGTGTTGCCTTCTTGTGTTAACTTAACCCTCCCCATTCATCATGTTATATTGGTTAAGTGTTGCTCTCTTGTTTTAACTTAACCCTTCCACGCATCCTGTTATATTGGTTAAGTGTTGCTCTCTTGTTTTAACTTAACCCTTCCACGCATCATGTTATATTGGTTAAGTGTTTCTTATTAACTTAACACTACTCATTCATCATGTCATATTGGTTAAGTGTTCCTCATTAAATTAACCCTGCCCACCTAACATGTTTTAGGTATCATATTCATCTTTGATCAGGATTAATGAATTATTAATGCACAGACGTCTCACATTAGGTCGATAGCTTGTAGCCGCTGGATGTGCCGGGCGGTTCCGGGCAGACTTCTGACATCTAACCTCGTGTCTAAGCATTTCTTAGTTATGCCTAGGACCTCTCACATTAGACTGACCGTTTGCGGTTACTGGTTAGGCCGGTTGGTTCCGGGCAGGTTTCTACCGCAAATAGCGTCTAACCTCGTGTCTCGGCATGTTTATCTTAGCCAATTGGTTCATTTACAGATTACTCCAGCTTCAGGCTAGTTATGTCAATTTATTCAACTACATCGTAGGCTTTCCAATTACAATATTTAATTTTCAACAGATTTCACCACATTAGCCAGTTTAACAAATTAAACATCACTTAAAGTTCCATTAACATATCTCGCCTAACCATTAATAAAGCATATAAACTTACATGCCAAAAATCATGGTCATAATTCACAATATAACACATGCCCTAAGGTTTAGTCATATTGCACTGTACAAAATATTCTCCAAAAACCCCCAATCATGATTCACAGTATAAACTATGCCAAATTATAGCCTTTAATTATAGTGCACGCCAATTACCCAAAATCCCAATTTAGGCGTGTTCACATTTAACAGTTATCCCTATCTTACTATAGGTTTTCATGCCTAAGTCATATATCACTATACACAATAATCTCCTTCTTCCAAGTCATAAATTATCATATATAATATGCCCAAATTTTAGGTCTTAAACCACAACATGTACTATGCCTTACATGTTTACAGTTCAATTTACGCCCCGAACCCCAAGTCATATATCCAATATACTTTATGCCTCAAATCTCAAGTCATATGTTCGATACACTTTATATTTTAAATACAACATGTGTTATGTCCTCAAATCCGTTACAAATCAGTTATGCCCAATTATACATAATTTAATACTTTTCCCAATTTTAGCTCTGGCCATGTCCAAATCATATATTATGCCCAATTTTTCCCAAATTACGTTCATCTCTTATGAGATTTGGCTCAGGCTCACAGTAGCCTCGCTATAAAAACAAAAAGGAAAGAAGAGACAAAGAATGGACATAATAATATCAATGAGGTAGATCCAATGAATATAGAAAGACAGATAGAAATAGGCAAAATCTCAGATTCAGATTTATTACAATGTCAGAATCACAATTAAATTTTATTTCTGAAAGTAACATGAACTCACAAATTACAGAACAGTCTTGAATTCTGGGATCTGATTTCTGAATTTGATTAGCTATTCCTTTGATGTAGACTTTGATTGTTAACTTGAAAACTCTAATTTGATTGATTAAGGTGGAGGCTAAGTCACTTCAGGTTTTAGCAGCATATAAATGCCTATGAATTCGTGTGGGGAAAATAGTAGGTTTAAGGGTCTTTTAATAGATGTATAGGGAGATTTAGAGCCTTCAGATCAGTCTAGAAGTCATTAGAATCGTCCAGAGCAGAATACCACATCATACAACGAATCAGAAAGCGACACGTGGCGAAGCACGTCATCGGCCGGATCTGGGCCAACAGGGGTCGACACCCCTTTAGGGGGTCGACACCTATGTCGACTCCCTTTTGGGGGGGTCGACACCCCTGAGCGGGAATTTTCCCGCTCAGTCTGCTTTGACCCAAATTCGAGATTTGTACCCTGTTTTGACTTCCGAAATTATTTTATATGTATATATATACACTTCCTTAGGTGTATACAAACTTCGAAGGCTTATAACTTCTTCATACGGTGTCCGATTTACGCAAACACGGAATCTATCCCAAGCAGAATTCCGAGACGAACGCAACGGCGTAACCCGTTTCCCTTAGTTACTAATTTTAGAATTAAGTATTCTTTAATTCTTTACTTTAATATCCATAGAAAATACGGTGTGTTACATGGATGGTACAACATGGTGGTACGACACAGGGTCTTTTGGCTTAGTGATGTTGTGACTCGAAATAAATCCAAGTGGGAATATTCGAAGTTTTGTATGTGTTCGTTAATCAGTGCAGAATAACGAATGAGGTGGCAACTCAAAGGTTGTGAGTTGGCGGATAATGGTTTCTCGAGAAGGTTGCTTGAGCTATGAAAAGTCGTCGGGTTGGATGACTAGGGATGTAAAGGACGAGAGATTATCGTTGTCATAAGTTCTAGCAGGCTCGAAGCAGGTGAAACACCCCACCTCCGTTAGGGTCACTCTCAAAGGGAATGCCCTAATTTTGGTGGAGGTTTATAAGTACAAGTCACAGATATACAAGACAGATATAAGAACACATATTTGTAAACAGCGGAAGAACAACAAACTTTATTTCATAAAGTCAAATACGTGTTACAAAACATCACCATGATTGTCTTACATCCTTTCCAAAAACATAACATAACATTTTCATAATCTGTCTTGAGTACATTATTTAAAGAAGCATAAATAAAACGTAGATAAACTGCAAAAGCCCCATAGTGGATTGTCCAAAGCCATAGTTCAAAACAGGAAAGTCCAAGCAATACATTTCTCTTCTTCAAGCTGGATGTTGAGGTTGGTCAAGCTGCTGTGTTCCCTCCCTGAGGACCTGGGGGGGGGGGGGGGAAACGGAAGAAAGAAGACGAAAGAAAAGTAGAGTCAGACATAAAGCCTGAGTAAGTCTAGTACTATTTTGTCTATGAATAAAGAACTGGGTATGATAAGTATAAACAGGAAGTGGGCAAGCACAATAAACTTGGTTAAGTTGTCTAGGGTCGAATATACTATCGTACCCCATGTTAATCTCTGAACCCATATAAACTAGTTTCCAACTGGCACCCCATAATCAGGGTGATGTGATCCATTCTATGATGATCGGCTCCTACTCGCATAGTTACATGTGTCTTACGGCCCCCGATGTTGTAGTTACCTATGCTGGTCCCACCATGGGGTGTATCAAGTCCCATAGTGGCAACCCGACACAACCTTAGAGTGCACAGGTATGCTACTGGTGTCCAGTGCCTTATTTTTCTGCACCGGAGTGTGTGCACGCCCGCACTCCGTTAGAACCTACACTGCTACACCACCGCCGTCGCTTTGACCTCTTACAATCAACCCAGTAATCGTGCCCCACCCTGCCTAGTTTCAGGGTATCCTGATACACCTTTTAGGGTTACTGCTGAAAAGGGTCCCCCGTTACTAGGTTTTCTATCTCTAGCCAACATGCTAAGTTGGTTAAGTGTTTTCTAACCTAACCCCCACCAGTCCGTTTAGTTTAGCATGTTCCATTTTGATTAAATCTTTAGTTCACTTAATCCTAACAATCCTGACTCAGCCTTAATTGTCTTATTAAGGCCCTGACCTCTCACATTAGACAGGTATTGTTGTGGCTGCCTGTTGCCGGTTGGTTCCGGGCAGTCTTACGCCACAACTCAGTCTAACCTCGGGTCCTTATTGGGCTCCATGTTTAACCTCCCACATTGGATAGGTATTGTTGTGACTACTGGACAGCCGGGCGGTTCCGGGCAGGTTTACATCACAACTCAATCCAACCTCGGGTTAAACACATCGTATGTTCTACGTTTACATATTTTGTCATTCTTCTTTATTTCTTATATGTAAATATTTGCGGCCCATTATTAAGTTAATGGTGTAAAGGTTACACCAATCATGGGCCCAACCCATACTTGAACTTGGGCCCTTCTATTTCATATTTTCATTCATTAGTAATTTTAACCCAACGTTATTTTCCCCCGTTTAACACGTCCGTTTATGATATATATTGGGCTTAGCCTTTTAAAGCCCAATTTAGCCATGCGAAAAGGGGAGGCTTAAAGCGTGATTACACAAAGAGGGGAATGTGAGCGCATGAACTTGCAATATGACGTTGGAAATACAAAATAGAAACTGGTGTACTTGCATATATACTTTGGTCATAAAGCATAGGTGACATAAATCAAACCATGTAAACTTAAGATAAGAATCTAAATTAGGTGTCACATAGTCTTAACTACAACATAGACCTATGTTCTCATTTAGGCATAATGTCAAACATAAACAAGTCATGTTCATAAGGTTTCTACATGTTTACAAAGGGGACACTTTGTTACTAACACAAAAGCATAGTTCAACTTAATCATGATTTAAGTCTAATCACATAACGATGGTATAAATATACTTATGCATAAATATTCCTAAACATGGTGTTTGCTTTAAACTTGCAAAAAGGGATTTTTGAGTCTAACCTAGCCATGTCTCACATATGTCATCATATAATTCTTGCTAACAATATAGAACTAACATGGTCAAATATCAATCATAGCCTAGTCATATTCATAAGTTTGCACATAGGTTTTCTAATACAAATCATGGCTTAATACATAGACCATGATGCCCAATTATCACATAACTTCATATGGATTATAACAACCTAAACTTATTCCAATTTCCTCACCAAAATGATGTTTGTGTAAAAATACACATTATGATGGCATAGTAGCAAAACCCCAAACTTGCATGATTTTCAATTTAACAACTACATACATGTAGCTTCAACATAAATTACATATTTTGCGAATATCCAAACGTCATACTTGCATAGAACTACCGCATGTAGTTCTTTATAATGAATAACATAATTCATAAATATCCAAACGTATATAATATTTCAAATTGATAAGAACGTACAAATATGAATTACTTTATTTGCCACAATTCAAGCATACAAACCAACACAATTGTTTATTCATACCAAAGTAATACTCTACTTACAATGGTTGCGGCGAATTCTCTAATTTATGAATAAGAAGATGCGGTTTGATTTGATTTGCTTGAATTGCTTTAGGCTTTAGAATCTTCCTCCTAATCCTCTCTCCAATTTGGTGGCTACTCCTAGTCGTTCCTCAGCAACATGGCGGCTATGTTCTTAATTATGAATGAATAGATTAGGGTTTAGTCTAGGGTTGTTTATATAGAGGTTAGGAACTGATTAGGACCATTGATGTTGCCTGGATTGATCGTAGCCATTCATCCTAAGGAGAGACCAATCAAAACTTGCCACCTAGCCCTAGTGACAAAGCAGACCATAGAAAATCGACCACATAGAGAATAGGCCAGCCGGGTTAGACTGGGCTCGACCTGGGTCTGGACCAGGTCGACACCCCTGTCGACAGCCCTGTCGACAGGCCTGTCGACCTGGTTAGACCAGGTCGACAACCCAGTCGACCTGGGTGCGTCAGGCGGGACTTTTTCCGCCCTGGCCCATTGGGCCCCACTTTTGTTTTCCTGAGCTTATTTTATTCTGTTTGAATTTTAAATTTGAATTAGAAACTTCCGAAGGCCATATCTTCTTCATACGGACTCCGTTTTTCGAAAACTCGGACTCTATTTCGCGTATTTTTCCGAGACGAACGCAATGGCGTATCCCGTTTCCCTTAGTTCTTTGATTTCAGATTAATTATACTTTAATTTGTTAATTTCACAGTTATAGAATTTTCGGGGTGTTACATTCTCCCCCACTTAAAAGGATTTCGTCCCCGAAATCTTCAAGCTAGGAGGAATGTATATCCTAACATCCAATCATCCATCTACTCATCCATCAAACACGAGCATCCATTGTCCTTAAAAGACTTCTAATGCTTCATGATCATATGCGAAGTGTGTGTGTACATGTACTTATCTAATGCAAAATCAGGCGGTCTACTGATTCAGTTGACCTCCTTAATGCGAATTATGTAAGTGTCATGAATCCATTATGTATGCAAATTTTCCTATTCTTGATTCTACATGAGTGCACACTCATTCATTACAAATGCAACATCCATATGACAACACATTCAAGTTCAACCATATACGAATGCAAACATATATGCTTATGCAATATGAAGTGACTGAGCCGATCTAAAACCTAGATTGTGTGTGTATATGCAACCACGAGCAACCACTAGCAATCACTTGCAACCACTTGCAACCATCAGCCATAACATGTTTCAACTACATGTTTTCATCCAAAAAGATTCTACCTAAAGGATAAGGTCAAGGAAATATACCTAAAAAGATAGATAAAAGCGCAACTTAAGGAAAAAGGAAAGATCAAGGATGTACCCTCGAACAGAAAAGGGTAGGCAGTACGTATTCTAGCTTCAGTTTCCCAAGTCGCGTCTCCCTCGGCATCGCTCCACTGAACTTTGACGAGCTTGACTTCGCGGTTGCGTAGTTTCTTCACTTCCGTTCCTAAGATGCGGGTTGGAACTTTTCTTATGGTTGCTTCACGTTCCACTTCGGCCTCTTCGAGGATATTTGGCTCTACCACTTCAGCTGACTCATGTAGACATTTTCGGAGATGTGAAACGTGAAAAACGTTGTGGACTCCAGCCAACTTCTCGGGTAGCTCTAATCTATAGGCCATTTTCCCAATTTTCTCGATGATAGGGAATGGCCCTACGAACCTTGGTGCCAGTTTTCCTGTGGTTCCAAAACGAACAACGTTCCTTAGCGGTGATACCTTGAGAAAAACTCTGTCTCCAACTTCAAATTCAAGGTCGGTTCTCCTCTTGTCGGCGTAGGACTTTTGTCTGTCTTGGGCCGTTTTCATCCTTCTTCGTATTAAGTCTACTTTCTCTGAAGTCTCTCGGATCATGTCTGGTCCAAGTATGAGCTTATCCGTGGATTCCCACCAACAAGTGGGCGATCGGCACGGTCTTACATATAAAGCTTCGAAGGGCGCCATTCCGATGGTTGCTTGATAGCTGTTGTTGTAGGCAAATTCCACCAAAGGAAGGTGGTCTTCCCATGTCCCTCCGAAGTCAAGGACGCATAGCCTTAAAAGGTCTTCCAAAACTCTGTTCACTCTTTCTGTTTGGCCGTCGGTTTGGGGATGATAGGCTGTGCTCAAGCATAACTGCGTTCCTACCGCTTCTTGCAGACCCCGCCAAAACTCGCTGGTGAAGATGGGGTCTCGGTCACTAACAATGCTAGATGGTATTCCATGGAGTCGAACGATTTCCTTAAGGTAAAGTGATGCTAGGGATGAGGCAGTTCTTTTACTTTTGACAGGTAAAAAGTGGGCGCTTTTAGTAAGCCTATCCACTATTACCCAAATGCTAGTGTTGCCTCTCCTAGACCTAGGCAGCCCATCGATGAAGTCCATTGAGATGCTATCCCACTTCCACTGCGGGACCTCCAGAGGATGTAGTAGTCCGCCAGGCTTTTTCTGTTCCGCCTTAACCTGTTGGCACACCATACACTTAGAAACGAACTCTGCCACGTCCTTTTTCATGCCGTTCCAGAAGAAAGTCCTTTTTATATCTTTGTACATTTTATCTCCGCCTGGGTGTATCGTCATCTTGGAATGATGTGCTTCCTCGAGAACCTTCCTTACTAAATCTTTTGTCTGTGGGACGCATAGTCTTCCGTCTCGCCTTAGTAAACCTTTATCGTCGATGGAGTATCTGTTGAGGTGACTTGAAGTCTCACCCCCTAATTAGCCTATCAATTATTTCCACAAGCTGAGGGTCTTCGCGCTGTGCTGTCCCTACAGAATCCACTAAAGTTGGGCGCACTTCGAGAGATGCAAGCAAGCCCGGTACGAAATCGGAGGAAGGCCTAAAGTCGAAGCTGGCTATAAACTCTAGGCTTTGTCTTTCAACAAACAACGGGCTTAGGGTCAATTTCTTTCGGCTCAACGCGTCTGCCACTACGTTGCCTTTGCCCGGAGTATAGGAGATTTCGAAATCGTACGAGGCAAGAAACTCCATCCATCTTTGTTGCCTCAAGTTAAGATCTTTCTGCGAGAAAAGATATTTCAACGATTTATGGTCAGTGTAAAGTTCGAACTTCTCACCTAGGAGATAGTGTCGCCAAGACTTGAGTGCAAAGACGATGGCGGCTAACTCAAGATCGTGGGTTGGGTAGTTCTTTTCGTGCACCTTCAATTGCCTCCCGCCATAAGCTACTACCCTTCCTTTTTGCATTAAGACGGCGCCTAGCCCTGTCCCACATGCGTCCGTATAAACAGTGAACATCTTGCTCCCATCTGGCAGCATCAAAACTGGGGCTGTTGTGAGAGCCCTTTTCAGTCGTTGGAAAGCAAACTCGCAATCCAAGTTCCAATTGAACACTAGATTCTTCTTGGTCAATTTAATGAGCGGAGCTGAGATTTTCGCAAAATCCCTTATGAATTTTCGATAGAAACCCGCTAGTCCTAGAAAGCTTCGGACCTCAGTCGCATTCCTTGGTGTCTTCCAATCTTGTACCGCCACTACCTTAGCGGGGTCCACTGCTAACCCTTGTTTGGATACTATGTGCCCAAGGAACCTCACCTATTCTCTCCAAAAGTGGCATTTGGAGAATTTGGCTTTTAGTTGATGGACTCGCAAAGTTTCCATGATTGCCCTTAAGTGTTGAGCATGTTCCTCTTCACTCTTTGAGAAGATAAGGATATCATCTACGAAGACCACTACGAATTTGTTGAGGAAATCTCTAAATACCCTACTCATTAGGTCCACGAAGTAAGCAGGTGCATTTGTCAAGCCGAAAGGCATGACAAGCCATTCAAAGAAGCCGTCTGGGGTTCTGAAAGCCGTTTTATCGATGCTATCTTCAGCCACCCTTAGCTGATGAAAACCGGTTGCTAAATCGAGCTGGGAGAAAACAGACGCTCCTACAAGCTGGTCAAACAAATCGTCAATTCTAGGGAGAGGGTGCCTATTCTTTTTCGTTAGCTTGTTGAGCTCCCTATAGTCAACACATAGACGGAGTGAACCATCCGCCTTTGTAGCGAACACCACCGGAGCGCCCCATTCTGAAATGCTCCTCCTAATGAACCCCTTTTCTAGAAGCTCTTTAATCTGTTTACTGAGCTCTTTCCTTTCTCGTGGAGCCATATGTCTAACAGGCAACGCAACGGGCTTTGCATTATCTACAAGATATATGCGGAAGTCTATTTCCCGCTTCGGAGGCAAGCCCTTCACCTCTTCAAAGAATTCCGGATATTCCCGGACCACTTTAACTGATTGCAAATTTTCAACAGAGGCATCTAGCGATTCAAGATAACTAAGCATAACCGCATACGAGGGATTACAAGAAATTTCCAAAGTATTACCGAGCTGGGTTAGGAGCCTAACAACCCTTTTCTCACAATCAAGGATGGCCCCATTACTGGATAGCCAATCCATACCCAAAATCAAACCATAACCCGAAAAGCCCAAAACAAAGGCACTACATTGAAATTCTACACTTAGAATAGAAATTTTCAATCCCAAACAGATCATAGACAAATGAGCTGGGCCCCCAATTGGGTTTGAAACAATTAAGGGGTCCTCTACCATACTAGTTTTTAGGTGTAGAGATTCTACTAAAGCAGACGAGATAAAGGAGTGTGATGCGCCAGAATCAAATAAAGTGCGAACGGGGTGATCATAAAGATAAACTACACTTTCTACAGTAGTATTTATACCTCGCTGTTGCAGAGGTGGTGCTTCTAGCACATGGACCTGTGCCCCTGGGGTGGATCCAGCCCTCTGCCCCTGTCCTCGTTTCTTTGGGCAGTCCTTAGCCCTATGGCCTGTCTCACCGCAAGAAAAGCACCCACCATTCTCCTTGGCCTTCTTTTTCCGGCAGTCCTTTACTAAGTGCCCCACTTTGCCACAGAAATTACACTTCCTCTTCTCTTTGTTGCCTTTCCCGCCCTTCTTAAAGTCAGTCTTCTTAGGCTGCAAACCCTCTTTCTTCTTGCCCTTATCCTCTTCATTCAGCAATGCCATTTGCACCAATCTTTCATACGTGGCTCCCATGGGTATATGGGTCATGGCCAAACTGTGTAATGGCTCATTCAACCCTTTGACGAAACGGAGAGCCTTCTTGTGCGGGGTATTGACTAGGTCAAGCCCAAACCTAGCCAGCTCATCGAACTAATTCACATACTCTCTGACCGTCTTGTCCCCTTGCTTAAGAAATAAGAATTTTTCCAACTGCAAACTTCTTTCCGCATCTGAGAGAAATTTAGTCTCAAACCTTGCTCTAAAGTCCTCCCATGTCTCCACTGGTCTTTCAGAATTAGTGACTTCCCACCAGTAGGAAGCCTCGCCCTTCAATAGCCACACTGCCAATTGTACTTTTTGTCTATCTTCTACCTCAAAGATGATGAATAGGTCCTCCGTTTCTTTCAACCAATTTCTGGCTGCCACGAAGGACTCAGTTCCATGGAAATCCCTTCCTCCCATAGCTTTAAAATCTTTACATATCTTAGCGAAAGTGTTTCCCCGAGGAGGAGGTGGAGGAAAAGGTGCCGCTGCAGCTGGATGATTTCCTTCCGCTGGGGGAGGAGGAATGGTAGGACCTGGCTGAGTGGCTCTTGCTTCTAAGAACCGTCTAAACCAACCAGGTATTGGCACCCCATCTGGTCAGTTAAGATCTTCGGACATGCTGAAACAAAAAGGATAGATTCAAAATGAAGGATAAGAGATAGTACCTATGGCTTTGGGGAGTGGACTTTGCCTTTATAAAATAAAATAATATTTTTCTTTTAAAAATGCTTCTTTAAATTTCCTTTTTGAAAATAACTTTCAAAACATTTTATCTTATCTGGTAAACCTATGCTCTGATACCAAGTGAAACACCCCACCTCCGTTAGGGTCACTCTCAAAGGGAATGCCCTAATTTTGGTGGAGGTTTATAAGTACAAGTCACAGATATACAAGACAGATATAAGAACACATATTTGTAAACAGCGGAAGAACAACAAACTTTATTTCATAAAGTCAAATACGTGTTACAAAACATCACCATGATTGTCTTACATCCTTTCCAAAAACATAACATAACATTTTCATAATCTGTCTTGAGTACATTATTTAAAGAAGCATAAATAAAACGTAGATAAACTGCAAAAGCCCCATAGTGGATTGTCCAAAGCCATAGTTCAAAACAGGAAAGTCCAAGCAATACATTTCTCTTCTTCAAGCTGGATGTTGAGGTTGGTCAAGCTGTTGTGTTCCCTCCCTGAGGACCTGGGGGGGGGGGAGAAATGGAAGAAAGAAGACGAAAGAAAAGTAGAGTCAGACATAAAGCCTGAGTAAGTCTAGTACTATTTTGTCTATGAATAAAGAACTGGGTATGATAAGTATAAACAGGAAGTGGGCAAGCACAATAAACTTGGTTAAGTTGTCTAGGGTCGAATATACTATCGTACCCCATGTTAATCTCTGAACCCATATAAACTAGTTTCCAACTGGCACCCCATAATCAGGGTGATGTGATCCATTCTATGATGATCGGCTCCTACTCGCATAGTTACATGTGTCTTACGGCCCCCGATGTTGTAGTTACCTATGCTGGTCCCACCATGGGGTGTATCAAGTCCCATAGTGGCAACCTGACACAACCTTAGAGTGCACAGGTATGCTACTGGTGTCCAGTGCCTTATTTTTCTGCACCGGAGTGTGTGCACGCCCGCACTCCGTTAGAACCTACACTGCTACACCACCGCCGTCGCTTTGACCTCTTACAATCAGCCCAGTAATCGTGCCCCACCCTGCCTAGTTTCAGGGTATCCTGATACACCTTTTAGGGTTACTGCTGAAAAGGGTCCCCCGTTACTAGGTTTTCTATCTCTAGCCAACATGCTAAGTTGGTTAAGTGTTTTCTAACCTAACCCCCACCAGTCCGTTTAGTTTAGCATGTTCCATTTTGATTAAGTCTTTAGTTCACTTAATCCTAACAATCCTGACTCAGCCTTAATTGTCTTATTAAGGCCCTGACCTCTCACATTAGACAGGTATTGTTGTGGCTGCCTGTTGCCGGTTGGTTCCGGGCAGTCTTACGCCACAACTCAGTCTAACCTCGGGTCCTTATTGGGCTCCATGTTTAACCTCCCACATTGGATAGGTATTGTTGTGACTACTGGACAGCCGGGCGGTTCCGGGCAGGTTTACATCACAACTCAATCCAACCTCGGGTTAAACACGTCGTATGTTCTACATTTACATATTTTGTCATTCTTCTTTATTTCTTATATGTAAATATTTGCGGCCCATTATTAAGTTAATGGTGTAAAGGTTACACCAATCATGGGCCCAACCCATACTTGAACTTGGGCCCTTCTATTTCATATTTTCATTCATTAGTAATTTTAACCCAACGTTATTTTCCCCCGTTTAACACGTCCGTTTATGATATATATTGGGCTTAGCCTTTTAAAGCCCAATTTAGCCATGCGAAAAGGGGAGGCTTAAAGCGTGATTACACAAAGAGGGGAATGTGAGCGCATGAACTTGCAATATGACGTTGGAAATACAAAATAGAAACTGGTGTACTTGCATATATACTTTGGTCATAAAGCATAGGTGACATAAATCAAACCATGTAAACTTAAGATAAGAATCTAAATTAGGTGTCACATAGTCTTAACTACAACATAGACCTATGTTCTCATTTAGGCATAATGTCAAACATAAACAAGTCATGTTCATAAGGTTTCTACATGTTTACAAAGGGGACACTTTGTTACTAACACAAAAGCATAGTTCAACTTAATCATGATTTAAGTCTAATCACATAACGATGGTATAAATATACTTATGCATAAATATTCCTAAACATGGTGTTTGCTTTAAACTTGCAAAAAGGGATTTTTGAGTCTAACCTAGCCATGTCTCACATATGTCATCATATAATTCTTGCTAACAATATAGAACTAACATGGTCAAATATCAATCATAGCCTAGTCATATTCATAAGTTTGCACATAGGTTTTCTAATACAAAGCATGGCTTAATACATAGACCATGATGCCCAATTATCACATAACTTCATATGGATTATAACAACCTAAACTTATTCCAATTTCCTCACCAAAATGATGTTTGTGTAAAAATACACATTATGATGGCATAGTAGCAAAACCCCAAACTTGCATGATTTTCAATTTAACAACTACATACATGTAGCTTCAACATAAATTACATATTTTGCGAATATCCAAACGTCATACTTGCATAGAACTACCGCATGTAGTTCTTTATAATGAATAACATAATTCATAAATATCCAAACGTATATAATATTTCAAATTGATAAGAACGTACAAATATGAATTACTTTATTTGCCACAATTCAAGCATACAAACCAACACAATTGTTTATTCATACCAAAGTAATACTCTACTTACAATGGTTGCGGCGAATTCTCTAATTTATGAATAAGAAGATGCGGTTTGATTTGATTTGCTTGAATTGCTTTAGGCTTTAGAATCTTCCTCCTAATCCTCTCTCCAATTTGGTGGCTACTCCTAGTCGTTCCTCAGCAACATGGCGGCTATGTTCTTAATTATGAATGAATAGATTAGGGTTTAGTCTAGGGTTGTTTATATAGAGGTTAGGAACTGATTAGGACCATTGATGTTGCCTGGATTGATCGTAGCCATTCATCCTAAGGAGAGACCAATCAAAACTTGCTACCTAGCCCTAGTGACAAAGCAGACCACAGAAAATCGACCACATAGAGAATAGGCCAGCCGGGTTAGACTGGGCTCGACCTGGGTCTGGACCAGGTCGACACCCCTGTCGACAGCCCTGTCGACAGGCCTGTCGACCTGGTTAGACCAGGTCGACAACCCAGTCGACCTGGGTGCGTCAGGCGGGACTTTTTCCGCCCTGGCCCATTGGGCCCCACTTTTGTTTTCCTGAGCTTATTTTATTCTGTTTGAATTTTAAATTTGAATTAGAAACTTCCGAAGGCCATATCTTCTTCATACGGACTCCGTTTTTCGAAAACTCGGACTCTATTTCGCGTATTTTTCCGAGACGAACGCAATGGCGTATCCCGTTTCCCTTAGTTCTTTGATTTCAGATTAATTATACTTTAATTTGTTAATTTCACAGTTATAGAATTTTCGGGGTGTTACAGCAGGGGTACAATAAAGGCACCTAAAAGACTGGAAGGTTGTTAGTCGAGTACCCTGGGTATCGTTGAAAGGCCTAGTTGTCAAGGTTAGACGAACATACATATCACTGAAAGGCGTATTGAGTTTATGCTAGAACCAGGGATACCATTAGCCCTTGACATATGGCAAGGTTGGCCGTCATACAATTAATGATGGTTTTAAAGAAGGATTGGCGGTGATAGCCGGAGTCTGTCATGGTTGATTAGTTGCCTTGTTTTAATTGTCTAATGTAGATTGTCCAACGTCGAAGGAGATGTTCCTTGGGTGCTTTTCTGATATTGGTTTAGGCCTCTAGGGCTTGTACTTGAGGGATGTTGAGTTCAATTAGGATGGTTTACCTAAGATATATATAATTTGGATGTCATGAGAGATTTGCCAGGATTGAATGGGTGTTCTGATTTCCATGGATGTATGGTTGAAAATGTTCTTGTAAAGGATATCATTGTCCGATGTGGGGAAGATAGGGTTGAGTTCTTCACTGGAGTTGTTGGTAGATTAGTATGTTTATCTATCCATTCTCATATACTTTATTGTTGATGTTTGTTAGCTGTTTTATCGCTCGCTAAGACTATTGTCTGACTCAAGGTTTTATGTTTCCCTCTTATTACCTTGGGTTGTTCATCCAGTTGTGGATGGGTAGACTAGGTAGCAGGTGATAGCTTAGTGAGGACGATGTTGTGGTTCGGAGGCGAGTGGGAGGCTCACGTACTAGTTTTATTACTATCTAGTATTTCTGTTTCTGCTATTTTTATTCTTTGAGTGTTGTAGTGAGGCAATCTGTATAAACACTATCGTTGTAATATAAGTGTATGGATATTACTTTCTAGTTATGAAAGTTTAGTGTTTTTGGCTTCACTAATAATACCTGTTGTATATGTTCTATTATATTTTATCTTTGCGCTGTGAGTTCTATGACAAGTTTCGCTTGAGTATCATACCTTGATGATCATGCATAGCTGCCTGGCATGTCTTTCCGCGCATTATTCCTTTTGTTTAGTGTGGGGCTTTGGGTGGTCGTCGCATTTGGTATTAGAGCTTTGGTCAACGATTTTAACCAAAGTTAGAAGACGCAATTACGTAAGAGAGACATATTTTTATATTTCAGTTGGATGTATATTATATAGTGTATGTAGTATAGTAGCATTTGTACTTCTTTAGCAGCTTTTCTTGCAAGTGGCTAATCATTCTAATTTGCAGATTTTAAATGAGTCGATGTGCTTCAAGGCATACTGCTAGGGAAGGGGATGTTCCTGGAGGGGTAATGGTGGTGACCAGATTATCCAACCATGTTTGAAGCCATGATGGAGACATTCATGTGAAGGGTTCCCGCTCCAGTGGCAGCCACGGTAGATGTAGGACTTTAGTTGCCTAGAGTTGTGGATTTTGCGAAGCTATGCAAAGATCATACATCTCTAGGAGGAAAGCCATTAAAAGGAACATAACCATCTGAAGAGGTTCAGAGGTGGATGAATTCTTGTGTCTGTATCTTTGGAGACTTGGGTTTGGATGATGCAACTAAGAGAAAGCTTGCATCAAGGCAGTTGCAGGGCCATAGAGTGGCGGAATTCTATTACACTTGAGACTCCAAAGGAAAGGATTTCATGGGAGTGGTTCCAAACTAAGTTTGAAGAAAAATTTATTTCCACTGCTCAGAAGTCAGCTTTGTTCAAGAAGTTCGTAGAGATAAAACAGAATGGTCGTCCTGTGCTTGATTATGTTTCCGATTTCGAGGCCTTGTCTAGATATGCTCATTCATACACTGACACACCCTATCAGAAGAACGAGAAGTTTGTTATGGGTCTGGATACCTATATTAGAAGGACATTGGTGGATCATCTTGATGATTCATTTGAGAAGATTGTGGAAAAAGCTGTTAGCCATGAGAGCTTGATTCCTAAGGAATCAAATGTTGTCCCTGCAACAAAGGAAGTTCAGAAATCACAACAGGGTGGTGATAATAAGAATAGGAAGCAGCAACAACAGAAAGGAAAGGATGGAAAAAGCTGTTAGCCATGAGAGCTTGATTCCTAAGGAATCAAATGTTGTCCCTGCAACCAAGGAAGTTCAGAAACCACAACAAGGTGGTGATAATAAGAATAGGAAGCAACAATAGCAGAAAGTAAAGGATGGACAGAAGAAGCCAAAGAGTGAGGTGGTTTGCTTTAACTGCAAACAAAAGGGTTATTGCTCGATTGAGTTCAAGAATCCCAATGCTGAGAAGAAGTGCTTCAAATGTGGAAAGCCTAGGCATGAGAAGAAGGATTGTCCAGAAATGGCTAAGGGAAAGCAGTTTGTGAAGGTATATGCTTTGGAAGCTATACCATCTTCTTTAAGATCTCCTCCTGCAGAGGAGAAGGGAAAGGGTTTCGTTGTTCAAGGTACTCTTTCAATTAATGGTGTTTCAGTTCATGTGTTGTTTGATACTAGAGCATTGCATTCATTCATTTGTAATGAGCTTGTGCGCCACTTGGATTTGGAACATGAGATTTGTGATAGACCATTGATCGTAACTAATACAATTGGGGGTTCATCCACTTTGTACATGTTGTGTCATGGTCTAGTGTTGTCGAGTCATGGTTGCTCTTTTGTGTGTGATTGCTTTGTTCTTAACTTCACTGGGTTTGGGACCATCTTGGGCATGGATTGGCTCAAGAGGTATGCGGAAAGAGTGAACTGCGAGAAGCTAGAGGTGAGAGTCGGGGATGTGGTAGAGCGAAAGGTGTTGATTAGATGTAAGACAGGAGATAGGGTCTTCGTAAGCTATCTATATTCGCTTGTGATTCCACATGAAGACTTGTTATCAGTGCTGATTGCAAATGAGTTTGAAGATGTCTTTGACAAGGTTAAAGGGTTGTCGCCGCATCGTGAGATCGAGTTTAGGATCAATTTGGTTGAAGGTGTTAAATCAATCGTTATGCCTCTTAGGCAGATGGTGCCTAAGGAACATCGAGAATTGGAGGTGCAAGTTTGTGACCTTCTAGGAAAAGGATTCATTCGGAGAAGTGTTTCTAAGTGGGACGCACCAGCAGTGTTTGCAACCAAGGAAGATGGCTCGTAAAGATTGTGTCTGGACTATCGTGAGCTAAATAAGGTGACCAAGAAGAACAAGTATACGTTGCCAAGAATTGATACTTGTTCGATCAGCTTTGCGAGGCTAAAGTGTTTTCTCAGATGGATTTGGCAACGGGATTTCACCAGTTGAGGGTGACGAGGGATAATGTGCCAAAGATTGCTTTTAGCACATCATCCGGTTTCTTCGAATGGGTGGTGATGCCATTCGGGTTGACTAACGCGCCAGCGTATTTTATGGATCTTATGAATAGAGTTTTCAAAGATAAGTTGAACAAGTTCGTGCTTGTGTTCGTTGGTGATATTCTAGTTTACTCCCTAAATGAGGAAGAGCATAAGACACACTTGAGAGTTGTTTTAGAAATCTTGTGAAAGCATCGTTTGATTGCTAAGTTTTCGAAGTGTCACTTCTGGAAGAAGGAAGTGAGGTTCTTAGGCCATGTTGTTTCTCGAAATGGGATAGTGGTTGACATCGCTAAGGTGATAGCAGTCTAGGACTAGGATAGACCTAAGAATGCGACGGATGTTCGGAGTCTCCTTGTGTTTACAGGATATTACCGAAGGTTTATCAAGGAATTCTCCAAGATACCTGCACTGTTGATAGGAGTGACGAAGAAGAACCAAGTGTTTACAAGGGATGCAAAGTGTGAGCAAGCGTTTGGAATCCTGAAAGAGACACTGGAGAGTGCTCCTGTGTTGACCATTCCGATTGGGAATAAAGAGATCGTGGTATACACCGATGCATGTGGTACTAGACTTGGAGCAGTACTGATGCAGAAGGATAAAGTTGTGGCCTACGCTAGTCGACACCTAAAGCCGCACGAGAAGAATTATCCAACTCATGATTTAGAGTTGGTAGCGATTGTGTTTGCTCTGAAGATGTGGAGACATTACTTGTTGGGAGTTTGATTCGAGTTGTTTACAAATCACAATCCGTTGAAGTATCTTTTCTCCTAAAAGGATTTGAATCTTCGGCAGCAACGATGGTTACAGTTTCCAGAATAATAGGATTTTGGTATAGCCTATACTCCTATCAAGGGTAACGCAGTTGCAGATGCGCTAAGTCAAAGACACGCAAGTTTGGGAGTGATGTTTTCGAAATGGATGAGCCTCGAGTATTTGGCAAGGTTCGATTTCAGGCCAAGGTATGAGTTGGAACCTGAAATGTTGACAAGCTTATCGATAAGACATACTATTTCGAAGGGATTGGCGAGGGCCAAATGCTTGATGTGAAGCTTGATGAGTTTATCCAGAAGCTGGAACTAGAGAATAAAGAGTCCAAAGTCGATCAAGAAGGTTGGCTTCGAAAACAAGGGCGATTAGTTGTTCCTGATATCGACGGACTGAGAGATGAGGTTCTGAGGGAATGTCATCACTCGAAGTTGACGATTCACCCGGTGGTAATAAGATGTATCATGACATGAAGCGAATCTACTACTGGGAGGGGATGAAGCGAGATATTGGAAAGCTCATTTCCAAGTGCATGAACCGTCAGTAGGTGAAAGCTGAATAGAAGAAGCCGAGTGGTTTGCTTCAGCCATTGGAAGTTCCTACGTGGAAGTGGGAGCAGATATCGATGGATTTTAACAATGGACTACCTAGAATTAGGGCAGGAAATGAAGGGATTTGGGTCATCTTGGATTGCTTGACCAAAAGTGCAAGGTTCATTGCTGGCAAGTCGACTAGGACGGCATCGAAGTTGGCTGAAATTTATGTGAAATGGATAGTTCGATTCCATGGTATTCCAAAGAGCATAGTGAGTGACAGAGATCCATTATTTACGAGTGGATTTTGGAAGAGTTTGTAGGAAACTTTGGGAACCGAGTTGTGTTTGAGTACGGCTTATCAACCCAAAACTGATGGTCAAACCGAGGGGGATAACTGAGTTTTGGAAGATCTTCTAAGGGCTTGTGTGTTAGAATTCAGAGGATCGTGGGAAAACCATCTACATCTAGTTGAGTTTTCATATAATAATAGCTACTAGTCGAGCATTAGGATGGCACCATACGAGGCGTTATATGGTGGACCGTGTAATTTCTAGCATGTTGGTTAGAAAGTGGAGATAACTTGGTACTTGGGCATGAAATGATTAGAGAGACCTCAGATTGTATCAAGATCGTTCGACAACGAATGAAGGCAGCCCAAGATCATCAGAAAAGTTACGCTGATAAGCATCGTAAGGACTTGGAATTTGACGTAGGCGATATGTTTTTCGTGAAGATTTCACCGTTGAAGCATGTGGTTCGATACGAAAACAAAGGAAAGCTAGCTCCTAGGTTCGTTGGGCCGTTTCCGATCGTCGAGCGAATTGGAAAGCTCGCATATAGATTGGAGTTACCCGAGAAGATGTCGAGTGTGCATAGTGTTTTACATGTGTTTTTTTCTATGAAAGTCCATGCATGATTCGAATGTGATGGTATCTCCAGAACAGTACAAAGACCTAGAAGCAGAAACCATTGTTGCGAGACCTCGTAAGCCACTTCATGTTGTAGGGAATGACACGAAACAGCTTAGGAGGAAGACGGTTAAGCTAGTCACTGTACAATGGAGTGAGTATGGAGACGATTGTACGTGGGAGACGGAAGGAAGTATGAAGGCGATCCATCTAGAACTCTTCATCGGTACGACCCATTAATATAATGTCACCTTACATCATTGTAGCTTGTACTATTATGTTTCTGTTATAATTCCACGTGCTAGGATAAGGCTATGGATGCATGGCTTGATGGTAGCTAGTTTGGGTGATAGAATTATTTGCTCGTGGATAGGCACGCGGAATTTGTTTTGGTTGCTTGTGCTTGTTGCGATTTCGAGGGTGAAATTCCTAATGGTGGGGAGAATGTAATAGCCCGCATTTGCATATCGGAAGATTATAAAATATTTTTATTATATTCCCTGAGGGTTGGATCATTCTCATATTTTAATATGTTGCTTATGGGGATGTGAGACATGCCTATAATTTTTACCATTTTCGTTTGTGACCATTTTTCCCCTGCCAGTCTTGTACATGGCATAACTTTTGACTGAGGTCGAATCAAGTGTTGAGACCTGTGCCATTGGAAAGGAAACGATGTTTCCCTTTCCGTAGAATGATAACGTTAAAGATTTGGTTCAACGATTTGGGAGGAATCGTTGTTTCAAGGTTCTTCAGTTGGTTGTTTAGGGTTTGTAAGCCACAATGGTCTGATTTGGGAAGGCCCATTAGTGGGCTAGCGGAGGCTATAAACAGGGGGTAGGAGGTATGGAAATTGTTTAGTTTCTCCATTCTCTAATTTGGATGAGCCAAGGGATCCTCCATTCCTCCATTTCTTCATCTTTCCACCATTAGAGCTTAGAGAATCGAAGATCTACACCATTTGAGGCTAGATCTACACCGTTTCAAGGGAGAGTTCAATGAATCAAAGAGTTTCGATCAAACACTTTGATATTCGGAATCATAATTCATTGCTTTTGAGTTGTTTTGGAGAATTGGTGGGTGATATGCATCTCTCACATAAATTCAATCAAGTATATGACTGTTTGATCTTGTTTTTCGTCAAATTCGAGTCGTTTCCCTTAGATCTACAACATGGTAAGTTACTTTTCATATGAATCACCATAGGATCTAATTCAGTAACTTAAAACCAGTAATCCATCATTTTGGTTTAATTATGAGATTATCATGATTTACAACATTTTCTATGGTTTAATAATGATAATGCTTATTTTGTTATGATTGGTGATTTGTTGAAGTGTTATGATTGATTTGGATGATCGAAATGATTTTTTTGAATCGTCGTTGACGTTTGGCGAAGATTTGGTCAAGTTCGGAGTTGTTTTGGTGGATCTGGAAGTTATGTCGCCCTTCACCATGTTGTAAACGACATGGATCCGCAAAGCATAGGAGAAGTCATTGCGTGGAAGAATCATGGCGTGGGGTTCATGTCGCAGGAGCTGATGTGGAAAAGTTAGACCATGGCTTGGAGAACACGAAATGGAGTCAAGCCGCATTAAGCCAAGTCGTTTTCGGACTCATTCCACATTTCTTCTCCTCTAAGAAACAGGAAGAAAGTCGCAGGAAGCCAAGCGACATGGTGTTGCGACATGGTGAGGCCGACATGTGGTTGCGACATGGGTGGTGCGACATGGATGGTACGTCATGGTGGTATGATATACGGTCATTTCTGAAACCCTCCGAACCTTAGCCGCAACGCAGTAGCATAATTTGGGTCAGTAATATTGTGACTTCAAAGTAAATCCTTGTGGGAATATTCGAATTGTTGTACGTGTTCATTAATCGGTGTAGAATAACGAATGATGTGGCAACTCAAAGGTCATGGGTTGGTGGATAATGGTTGCTCGAGAAGGTTACTTGAGCTATGAAAAGTCATCCGGTTGGATGACTAGGGTTGTGAAGGTTGAGAGATTATCGATGTTGTAAGTTCTAGCAAGCTTGAAGCAGGGGTACAATAGGGAAACCTAAAAGAACGGAAAGTTGCTGGTCGAGTATCCTAGGTATCGTTGAAAGGCCTAGTTGTCAAGGTCGGACAAACATACGTATCGTTGAAAGGCGTATGGAGTTTATGCTAGAACTGGGATTACAATTATCCCTTGACATATGGCAAGGTTAGTCGTCATATGATTAACGATAGTTTCAAAGCAGGATTGGCGGTGATAGCCAGAGTCTGTCATGTTTGATTAGTTGCCTTGTTTGAACCTTCTCATGTAGATTGTCCAACGTCAAAGGAGATTTTCCTTGGGTGCTTGTCTGATATTGGTTTAGGCCTCGGGGGCTTGTACTTGAGGGATACTGAGTTCGATTAGGATGGTTTACATAAGATATATAATTTGGATGTTATGAGTGCTTTGCCATTATTGAGTGGGTGTTCTAATTTCCATGGATGTATGGTTGAAAATGTTGTTGTAAAGGCTATCACTGTCTGATGTGGGAAAGATAGGGTTGAGTTCTTCTATGGAGTTGTGGCTAGATTAGTATGTTTGTCTATCCATTCTCATATACTTTATTGTTGATGTTTGTTAGTTGTTTTATCACTCACTAAGGCTGCTGTCTGACTCAAGGTTTTATGTTTCCCTTTTATTACCTAGGTATGTTTATCCGGTTGTAGATGGGCAGACTAGGTGGCAAGTGACAGGTGTCAGCTTCGTGAGGAGGATGTTGCAGTTCAGAGGTGAGCGGGATGCTCACGTACCAGTTTTATTACTATATAGTATTTCCATTTCCGCTGTTTTTTATTCTCCAATTGTAATAGTGAGGCAATTTGTATAAACACTACTGTTGTAATCCATGTGTATGGATATCACTTTCTAGTTATGAAAGTTTAGTGTTTTCGGCTTCACTAATAATACCTGTTGTATATGTTCTATTATATTTTACCCTTGCACTGTGAGTTTTACGACAGGTTCTGCTTAAGTATCATACCTTTATGATCGTCTATAGCTGCTTGGCACGTCTTTCAGCGCATTATTCCTCCTGTTTAGTGCGGGGGCTGTAGGAGGTCGTCACAAGATCACTCCTTCGAGCGGACCACTATCTGGTCTGTTGAGATAACACTTATGATACACATTCATAAACACTGCATGACATGACATTTGTTTATATACACAAGGTGCTTGAATTTAAACATGGATCTGTTTCTTTTGCAGATGACATGACTCGAGGAAGAGGAGGCCGAGGCTATGGTTATGGGAGTTGTCAGCCGTCTATGGGTAGCTTCCTTTCGGACTTTAGGAGGGGTTCCAGTTTGGTTAAGGAGCCCTCATCTCCCCGTGATCGTAGCAACAAATACCATCACAGAGAACGGTCTCAGCGGTCTCCCACTTCTCCATCTCCCATTCAGACATCTGGGGAAGACTCCAAGTTTGATGTAACGAGCAACAGACATTCCTCGTTTACAGTTCCCCCTCATATTGCGCCTTTGGCTACTGCCCATGCTCCCCGAGGAACGGGGGTGGAGACTAGTCGTCAGAGGAAGGAGGTGGCAAAGAAAAAAAGGCAAGATCTGGTCATTCCTGTGACTCGAGAGCTTAATATCAAGGAGAGAAAAGTCTTGTTAAAGCAAAACAATCCCTGATTACTACTTTGACGAAATAATATTCCTTCCTGGTTCAACCCGATTCCCCGTGAAGACAATGAAGATGTGTGGATGAAGATGAGAGCTGCATATTTCCAGATTAGGGAGTGCTCCGCGAACCTTCTGGATTTGATCTAGACGAAGAATGTAGAAATCCAGAGTCAAGGGTTGACTATTAATGTTGAGTGGACCACCGTCTATAATCAGGAGAAATAGATAGGTAAGGTCGAGTCTTGTGGGGTGACCGTTTCTTTGCTCATAGCAACTTACTTAAATATTAATCGCTTGTCGTTGAAACAGCGGAGTTGACAGAGAAATACGAGAAGATGGAGAGCGCACATGCAGTTGAGACCTTCAAGAACATCGTGGCTTCAGTGGAGATCGAGAATGTTCGCCTATAGAAGGTAAACTCTGATTTGATAGAGGTGAACATCCACTTGTCCAAAGAGAACAAAAATTTTCAATAACTCACAAAGGAAAACAAGGCTTTGGTATTGGAGAATGAGAGGCCAAAAACTGAGAACGATGGGGTTCGAAGGTTGCAAAGAGAGAATGATGAGTTAAGGTGGTAGCTGGAGATAGCTAAGAAGGAAAAAGAGAAAGATGAGGCTAGTAACAAAGACATTCTAAGCTCAATAGAAGGGCTAAAGGCCGAGCATCAAAGAGAGGTGGATATGCTTAAGGTAGAAATTGAGGACACCGAGGCTGGGTTGGAGGAATCACTGGAGGAGCCCATCCGTTGCATGTATGTTAAGGCGTTAAGGTTCCATGGAATTTACTGGGTTAACAATTATCCCCGAGATATGGCTTAGACATGGGAGAGGTTGGTGCCATTTGAGACTCTATTGCGACAGGTGGAGACAGTGGATGAGAAATCTCATGGTGGAGCTCTTGATTGAGGATGAGCATAAGAAGCCGGAGGAAGGGAGTAGATTGTTGCAGGAGGATGCTGAGAGGGAGAGTTTGGTAAGCTTATTGCCAAAATATGAAAGTTTGTGCCGACTGATAGAGTGACAGTCGCTCATGAATTTGCAGAGGGAAGCTCTTACTAGTTGCGGGTCCCATTATCAGCTGTGATTAGTGATCCCACTGCCACAGCTTATGTTATGGCTGAGTACGACCCCGCACATCAACAGTTAGGACTAATGGGGTCCACTTTTCATCACAACAACGAGCACCCTTCCTGGAGGTAAACTTACATTACTGCAAATACCCAAAGAGGATGAGAGCATTGTATCCTGCAAAACTAAATAGTTGCTTTTTCTTTTTTGTGCAGCCCCTCTTGGAGCATAAGTTACACCTGGCTTTACCCCCATGCTTCCTCAAACATTTGAGTATGGGTTGGGACTACAGGGGATACAATTTGGAGAGGTTGGAGAGCATGTTGATACGTTCTCAGAGGTGCGCTTGGAGTCCAGTATGTATAAGAATCTCCTTAAGAAAGGGGAGGTTGTAGATGGCAGAGTGCTTAGGCGACGGTGCATTGGATGCGAGTGTACCAACTATGCATGACTTGGTGCGGTCACAGAAAGTTTAGATGTTGGCAAAGTCTGAGGAACAGGAGGAGAAGAGGAGGCAGGATGAGGCTGCTCTACAGGAGGCTCAGGAAAACGCTAGATAGGATGCCTAGAAGAAATTGCCGTTGTGGTGGCGAAGAAGAAAGCTAATGATGAGGCAGAGAAGGAAAGGGCTGCCGAAGAGGCTAGGAAAAAGAAAGGCGCTAAGGAGGCCGAGAACGAGAGAGAGCCATTGAGGAGGCTATAAAGAAGAAAGATGCTAACGACGCCAATAAAAGGGCCAAGGAGGCCTTTAACATGCTTAAGGCGGACGTGACTACGTAACTCAAGTCCAGGACACTAAGCTGATCAGAAGGCCACCAAAGATGCTAAGAAGAAAGCAGAATTGGAGACAAGGAAGGCTCAGGAAGAAACTAGGGTTATGATGTCCCTTGCTTCTAACATCGCCCCTAAACAACTGCAATGTATAGCCGGGGAGGTCACGGTTATTAAAAGCGGCGAGGATGACGGGGAGAGACATACATCGGTGTCTCACAAGTTTATCACTCCTGTGAAGGGGAGATGTGGGAAAGACAGAAGCTGCTGTGGAAGAAAGAGGTCCAAAACTAGTGGCCCGCCTAGTGTCGAATCTGTACAGAAAAAGAAAAGGAAAAAGAAGGATGAGTAGTATTAGCGGTAGTCATAGATATTATAGACGTTTTTGTTATATAGGCCGATAGCATATGCGAGTATGACCCTTGCTTTTGGTCTTTGGAGGCATGGTGTGGTTCTCATGTACACCATGTCGTTAGAAAGAAAGATATTAGATATGTAGTTTATTTTTGTTATGTCAATGAAAGTATTAGTTATCCTCTCTTAAATCACATTTCATGTTAAGTGTTCGAATGTTCGTCTCATACTTTCCAGTGTCCTGTACTTACACAAGAGACTTGTTGTTACACTTAAACAAACATGATTAGAGATCCAGCCCTGGGGATGCCCCTGGTCATGTAGAGGTTGTGATGGTTCCACTCTCCGATTTTCCTTTGTTCAGGAATCCCGAGTCGCGAGGAGTCCAGGTCAGGCGCCCTCTCCCTTGGACCTTCCGGAAGTCGTTGGTCCTAAATCGTGAGATGGCATGGACGTCGTGAATTTATCCTTCTTGGCTCTCCCGTTGTTTGTTTGGGTCTAGAGCTTAAGGGCATCTCTTATTCGCCAAATGGTAACCAGATCAGGACCCGGTGGGTTGGATGGAGCCACATGAGTGGTTGGTATCACACTAGCTTGGCTGATGGACTGCCCCCTAGTCCGGAGACTTGGGAAAGAAATGATTTATACTCGGTCTCGTCGTTGGTTCGAGATTCGAGAGGTACCTGGATACGGACCCAATGGGTCGGATGGAGCCGTAGGAGTGGTTGGTTTCACACTAGTTTGGCCTATGGGTTGCCTCCAAGTCCGCAGTCTTGGAAACCGAATGATTTATATTCGGTCTCGTCGTTGGTTCGACAATCGAGGGGTGTTATTTGTACTCAGTCTCGTCGTTGGTTCGAGACTTGAGTGGCGGTACCATCTCCTATGCTCGGGGTGTCGATCCAGTGTTTTTTATGCTTGGCCTTGTCATTGATTTGTGGCTCGAGTGACGGTACTGGCTCCCATGCTCGGGATGCCGATCCGGTGCACGTTGTGTTTGTGTGTGCAATCTAGTTGATTATCAATCAAACATATCATACAAAGAGTAAATACATCAAGGATGTAGAGAATTGAACATGATATTCACTAGTAACTTTGGAAGTAACAGCCTTTACAATGCCTTGAATTCAAGGAAAACAAAATATTGTTGGAAAGAGGAAAAATTGTACACTAAGTTATGTAAAGCAGTGACGAATATGTTCATTGTTCTATGCCCTCAGGAGTGGACTCCATCAACGGTCGCTAGCTTGAAGATTCCATCTCCGAGCCTCCATTATATGACATACGGACCTTCCAGCGAGGACTGAAACTAATCAGTGTGGGAAAGACCCGTTTCAGAACGAGGTCACGTATTGAGATCCTTAAGGCAGACTTTGGAATTGAAGTACCGAGCAACTCATTGGCGTTGAGCGGTAGCTCTAAGTTCAGCTTCATTCCTTTTTTATTTGAGTAAGTTGAGTGAATCTTGGAGCAAGTCCTTATTGGTCTTAGGATCGTAAAAGGTAACTCAATAGGACAGAAACTTTAGCTCAATAGGAATGACGGCTTCGGATCCATAGACAAGGGCGAATGGAGTGTGGCCAGTCACTGATTTATAGTGGTTCGGTAGGCCCATAGGGCCAGAGGGAGCTCATATGCCTGTAAACCTTTGGCCTTTTCCAGATGCTTCTTGATAATGGATTTAATCACTTTGTTGACAACCTCGACTTGCCCATTGGCCTGAGGGCAAGCCACTACTGAGAATCTCTTTTCGATGTTGTATAACCGGCAGAAAGTTTTGAACTCTGCACTCTCAAACTGGGTTCTAATGCCTGAGATAATGGCCTGGTGGACTCCATAGCAGGTTGTGATATTGAGGACGACGAAATTGATCACTATATTTGTAGTGATTATAGTGAGAGCTTCGGTTTTTGCCTATTTGGTAAAGTAATCAACTGCGACGATGGCATTATGTGCCCCGCCTCTAGCCATTGGAAGAGTTCCGATGGTATTTATCCACCACATAGAGGATGACCAAAGACTGACCATCTGCATTAGCTCGATAGGCGGGGCTCTTGGGATCTTCCAGAACTACTAGCATTTATCACACTTGTGGGCGTAGTTTGTGGCATCTTTATCGCATGTGGGCCAGAAATAACCATATATGATAAATTTTCTTGCTAGGGTTTACCCCCAGTGTGGTTACCGCACTCGCCTTCGTGCATGTCTAGTAACACACGGTCGGCGTCGTTGTGAGCTACACACCAAAGTAACGGGATAGATAAGCCTCTTCGGTAGAGTACTCCATCCAAGATGATATAGTGAGATGATTGGAGATTGAGTGTCCATCTTTCCTTGTAGCATCCAGGGAGGGTTCCATATTGCAAGTAGTTCTTGATTGGTATCATCCAAGACTCAGGCTTGGTTTTGGTCCCTGTTGTCGCAACCTAATCAGTATGCATCTGATCGATGCTAGGAGAATCGAGTATTTCAACCGGGATAAGTCCCATAAGCTACGCAGCTTTGGAGCTTTCCAGTTTGGCTAATGAGTTAGCTTTTTCATTATGTTCTCGGGGATATGCGTGATGATGCAGTGGTCGAAGTTAGTGAGAAGTTCGTGAACTGAGCGAGGTAGGGACGAGCCGTGCCCCCTTATCTTGGTATTCTCCATGTACTTGACGCATGATGAGCTGTGAAATAGAGTAAATATGGATGGCCTTGATGTTAAGTTCGATTGCAACTTTGAGTCCAACGATCAAGGCTTCGTATTATACATCATTGTTAGTAGCGGGAAAGTTGAGCTTTAAAGCTTAACATATCGGGAACTCCTCTGGGGTAATAAGCAGGACTCTAGCGTCGGAACTCTTATCGTTGGAGGATCCATCCACGAACAATTTCCATTGAATGTATGGAATTTCGAGGTCTTCCGGAGGAGGCTCTTCTGGGACGGGGAATTCAATTATGAAATCAACGAGGGCTTGTCCAAGGATGGCTCAATGAAGAATGAATGTGATCTTCAACTGACTCAGCTCTATGTTCCACTTCAATAGTCGTCCAAACGCCTCAGGACGTTGTAGGACCTGTCGTAGCAGCTGGTCAGTATAGAATTTGATGGGGTGAGACTGAAAGTATGGTTGTAGCTTCCGAGAGGAGATCAACAAGGATTAGGCTAGCTTCTCAAGCTTTAGATAGTTCTTTTCTGCCCTCTTAACATCTTGCTGATATAGTAAACAGGTCATTGGACACGATATTCAATATGCACGAGCGTTGAGTTGACTGCCAGCATGGATCAGCCAAATAAACATATAAGTCCTCGTGGTCCATAGGTTTGGATAAGATAGGTGGTCGCTTTAACTAATTCGGAAGGTCCTTGAAGGTGACAACGCATTCCGGGGTCAATGCGAAGTCGCACTTACCCTTTCGGAGCAAGGCGAAAAAGGGAACATATTTGTTGGTGGCTTTAGAGATGAGTAGAATTAAAGTGGCGACCTTCCTGTTTAAACTTTGAATATCCTTAATGCTCTAAGGAGCCTGAATATCCCATATAGCTTTGATCTTATTTCGATTGGCTTCGATGCCTTGCGAATTGACGATGAAACCTAAGAATTTTCCTGATGCAACACCAGAAGAGCATTTCAAGGGATTGAGTTTCATGTCACATCGGCAGAGAACGTCGAACATTTCGGAGAGGTCATGGACGTGGTTGTTCGATATCTTCGGTTTTAAAAGCATATCATCCATGTATACCTTCATGGATCTTCCAATCTGGTCCTTGAAAACGAAGTTGTCCAGTTGTTGGTAGGTGACTCCTGCGTTCTTAAGACCAAAGGTCATGACACGATAGTAGTAAAGCCCGAGGTCGGTTATAAAAGAAGTATGATCCTGGTTCAGGAGATACATCGAAATCTGATCATAGCCTAAGTAAGCATCCATAAAGGATAAAAGTCTGTATCCAGCAGTCGAGTCAACAAGCTTGGTCAATCTTTGGAAGTGGGAAGTTGTCTTTAGGACGTGCCTTGTTCAAATCGGAGAAGTCGACACACGTTCGCCACTTGTCCTTTTCTTTCTTGACTAGGACTGGAGATCCATTTGGGATAGTAGGCTTCTTGGATGAAATTGTTGTTGAGTAGCCTATCCACCTCTTCTTTGAGTGCATTCGATCTTTTGATTCTCAAGAATCGACATTTCTATTTGAATGGAGGTTGCAAGAGGTTGCGAGTTAGCCTGTGACAAACGACTGCAGGGTCGATGCCACACATATCGAAATAGGTCCAAGCGAACACGTCAAGGTTATCCCTTAAGAATTCCGAAAGATCTTCCTTTATTGTGGGGTGGAGTTATGGAGTTGCGATTTAACTTTCAAGACCCTTGTCGGGTTGTTGGGGCAGAAGGAGCATCCACCGTAGGCTCTACTAGGGCAGCCCTTTCAAAATTGGGCTCTTCATCCTCCCTTGGATCGAGATCGTCGGAGAGACAACAGTGGCACCTGAGCCAAGACTCAGATGCCTTTGATTGCTATGCGGAGACGGTCTTGGCGTAAGAAGGCGGAAGAACGATTTTGCTTTTGTCCTTATTGCATGCATTCCTCCACACTATGAGGTAGCAATCTCTGGTTGTTACTTGGTCTCCTTTTACAATGTCGATCCCATTTTATGTTGGGAACTTCATTATAAGGAACCATGGTGACATACAGACTTGGAACTCTACAAGGAAGGGTGTCCACAGAAGACATTGTATGGAGAGATGATGTCAATGACCACGAATGTGAGGATTAGAACCCATCTTTGATCCCCTTCTCCGAGTTCAACAGTAAGGTCAACCATGCCTACTAGGTGATTCGAAGATCCGTTGAATCCGTGGATCGTGGCATGGCAAGGCTTAAGGTCTATTGTCTCAAGTTTCATCTGGTCGTAAGATGCATTAAAGATGATGTTGACCGAGCTTCCTGAGTTGATGAGGATTCTTCAAACGAAAGCTGATCCTATCTGGGCAAAAATGACCACTGGGTCAATGGTTGGGATATTGATTCCTGTGGAATCTCTCTCAAAAGGCGATATCGTCCCGCATTGTTTTCTGAATTTAGCCGAAACATATTCGTCCGAAGTAGAGCATGCTTCGTAATTGGCATGCTTGATAAAGTTGGCATACTCCTCCATCTTACAGAAGCTGTCGTGTATGGGTGATGTATGCCACATATAGTATAGGTCACGATGCGACGTGACCTTTGGTTGGACGGCCCTGGGGTTGCATTTGCAGGTATTAGAAGCCTTAGCGTTGGAGGGCCCATAGCTGTCTCTGAAGGATTATGATCCTAAACATACTGTTCCAGGTGTTTTTCACAGATGAGTTTTCTATTGCATCATTGAGGTAGCGACAATCGTTAGTTTTGTGCCCATACAATCGTGGAATCTGCAGTATTTGCTGGAGGTTTCCTCGCGGTCGGTGGATTACCTGGTGTTGGGTTTCTTATACTAGAGAGTATTACAGGTCTCTAAATAGATTGTCAACATATCCCAATTCAATGGAGAGAAGGCCCTGTACTGGTAGCAGTCGTGCTTCTTAGGATCTGCCAGAGTCTGGTTGTTGTGACCGCCTTGTTTGCCACTGTTCGGCTTTGGCTTGTAGGGGCTACTCCTTTGCCCTTGTCGGGGGATTCTGGGACCTGCTTTCCTTTGATATCGTCGTTGAGGGTGCCGGCTTGTGGGTGATTGGAGTGGCTTCCCCGAGAAGCTCGATTACCCCTTGCTTATTATTGGCATAGGAATTGTCCAGCCTTTTCGTAGAAAGGCTCTAGTTTCTTAGGCTGCTTTTCGATCTAGGATTGAAATTCAAAGGTAGGAAAGACCATCTTTTGCATGCTAGAAGAGCACGGTGTGAGGCTCCGAGTCATCGGCCTCGGTGAGGGCGGTACTGAATCGCACAAGATAGCTTTTGAGAGATTCTGTAGGCCCATGGTAAAGATTGGATTGGGTGAGGGAGTTCTTCAGAGTTAGAACGTGCATTCTGAACTGCTTAACCAATTCTGTGGCCAATTGGCTGAAGTTGTTGACAGATCAAAGTGGAAGGCAAGAGAACCAAAGTAGAGCAGTGTCTGACAAGAAGACCGGGAAGCATTTGCATTTAACTGCGTCGATGGCCCAGCTAGAGTTTATCTGCCACTCATAGCAATTCAGGAAGGCACAGAGATTCGTCATGCCATTATAGAATGCCATTTGTGGCATGTTGAAGCGTCAGGGCCACTCGGCTTCGTGTACGATTCTTGTTAAAGGGTTACGCCTCAAGTGGTTTTCCCATGAGTTGTTGGCGTTCCCTCGCATATCTCTCTTGATCCTTTGGACCATGTCAGGGAGGTATGTTGGATGGGGATCTTCCAATGGAATCCATTGGTTTTGGTGAACTTCGGGAGTTTTGTTCAATGGGCACCTTCTGTGATGCACATCAGTCTCATCCTCTTCCATGTTGTCGACATCGATGGCGTTGTTTTGGTATGGCTGGTGAGGTTGAGAGGGCTGGTGTGCATTCTGATCCAGAGGGACTTGGGCCTGTTGGGTAGCTGAGAGCGTAGGCCCCAAATTTTGAACAATGACAGTTGGGTTCTGTCGAGGAGGGGGTCAGTTACTTGGACTCGATTCATCGTTGATAATCAACCGGGCGTGGTCATGGTACTGCGTTCCCCTATTGTAAGTGACGGTGGTTCGATCACCGTTTCCATTTCCGTTGTCGTTTCCGTTAGTATGAGCACTGAAGAGGAATGCGACGTTGTTGATGAGGCTGAACCTCCTTCTTTGATGTGGGCCCCTTGGTTCAGAAGAAGAGGCTTCCAATACAGTACGTTGCGGTTGCGCATTGTTCTAAGCAAGATGAAGTCGAGGGATGATGCACTGACTACCTTGAAGTTGACGTATAAGGTCGATGTTATTTTTTAACGCTTAGTTGAGTTCAAGAGCCATACTTTCATATTTTATTGAGTACATGGATCTGCGCTTGAGTTGTAGGGGCTTCGGGGTCCACGGGAGGAAGGAGTTCTGTATTGGCAGGATTGTCTACTGACTAAGGTTGCTTAGAAGTACCAGCGTTAGCTGCGGCAGAGGACCCAAGAATCTGATTCTTTGTTCGCTTACCATTGTAAGTGTACTCGGTGGAAAGTTGTGGAAGAAACCAAAAGCGCATCGAAGTCGAGATGGGAATGTGCGACAAAGTTGCGAGATCAAGTTCTTAGTGAAAAGCACCAGAATGTTGACGACAAAAAATGTTGTAACACCCAAAGATTCTCCGTTACTTAGATAATTATGTTTCGCATGGAAAAGTAAATGCAGAAAGTAGTAAATAACACAGTAATTTTATAGTGCTTTAGTCTCGTGAGGGGCCTACGTAAACTCTGGAAGAGTTGTTGACATTTTATTGACAATAATAAGTTTCAAGCTTAGGACTGTCTCATGACATCGTTTTACAAACATTTCTATGCATTTTGATGTTATAATTGTCATATATGAATATTAGGAAAAAGTAACTTTTCCACGTCTTCTTCCTCAAAGCAAGGATGCCATTAAAAAGGTCACTTAGAGCTCTTAAGAGGTGTCAAATAAGCCAAATTCCAACCCTTTTGAAGTGTGAGCATGGGTTTTTATAGTGGATGGTTAGGTGGGAGTAGGTAGAATTTGGAGACCACAACAATACATTTCGTATCTTTGGAGACCTGTGCCTGCGTTTTGACCCCCTCTCCCTGAACTAGGGAAAAACTCGTATCCCTTGAGTGAGATACGAAATTTGTATCCCACGAATACGAGGTAACGTATCCACAAGGGGATACGATGGAGGCCTTGTATGTGGGAGGCGAGTTGAAGTTGTTGCATGGTCGAGGGGTGCGAAATTACTGCATGTTACGGGGACCCGAAAGCATGAATGTGCTAGAAGGATCCGAAGCAACAGGGTACAAAGTAAACGACTCGAGTTTTTTGGTGAAAGGGGGGTTTGAACTAAAAAGGTTCGGAGACTGGTGGAATTCGAGGGACATGAGGTGGAGAGACACGAGGCGGCGGGACCCGAGGTTTGTTGCAAGCGTGGGGTTCGAAATATTTGGGCACGAGGCAGAGGGATACGAAATTGTGATTGGCGCACAGTTTTGAGGAGTTGTGATCCTCTTGCTCGCATGACTTTTTCCAAGCTTGTTCCCTTAGCTTCTGGGCGACACTTCGGGCTATAGCGCCACACGATGTGTTGAGTTGAGCGTGTCCGGTGTACTTTTAGAAACAGGACGAAAAAGCCAGTTAAAAATGTCCACTTCACCTGATATGTATATCCCAACTACGGGAAGCATCCAATGTTTGCTATGAGTATAAAAATATTCAGATATTTCCAGTTATCTTTCTTATATGAAGGTGAGAAAATTTCTTATTGCGCTTTCTTTGTTGAACTGTATCTTACTTAACGTATTATTTAACGTCAGCTTATGCATGTATTTATCTCGTCTATTCTTTTGATATGAAGATCAACTTGTGAATTAGTACTTGGATAAATATTTAATTCATGAGCATCCTTTGGTTGTTACTTGCAGCATTACTCAACATGTGTGTTTGCAATACTACAATTCATTTAGAACTTGATTTTTTTATTATATGCAGGATAATTATTTTTCTAAATTTGATAAGCCTCATGAACTAAATTTGGCAGAGGGATTTAACTCATTTTAAACTGAATTTGAGCCCAGTTTTAGAACTGATTTTGAACCCAACTAAAAATTATTTTAAACATAGTTAAAAATGAGTACAATCATATGCACATACATAATTTGTACAACATTTGTAGTTTTGTACATATGCACATATATTGTACATGTGTGTGTGTGTATATATATATGTATATGGCTATAAGTTGGGGGTGAAGTTGCGTAAAATTTGACATGTTGCAACATCCAAATGCATTCACCACAAGAAAATACATTATACATTGCATTGTGACAAAGCATTATTTTAAGGAGCTATAAAAAATAATCAAACAAATGAAAAAAACAAATAAATTGTGCTGTATAAATAAAAGGATAAGGTATAAATTGTACTATTTATATATACATTCCGCTATGTTATGCTGCGTGTTTAGATAGCAGGAGTGAAAGAAAAAGTGGAAACTAAAGCCACAAAACTAAAAATTTATTCCATCACTTCCAGGACCAACATCTCCTCTAATACCTAATTTTTTCAGTTCACTCGACAAACCCCGGAAAAATCAGTAAATCGAATTCACTCCAATATTCCACCATCATCGATTCGGTACACCGACAAATCGACTGATTCGATCTAGTGTCCTATAAGTCGAACATCGTCGATTCGATGAATCGTAAATTCCTAGTCAACGACGAAATCATCTAAAATAGGTAATATTTTTGATTTATTCCAAAGCTGTTGGTAATCTAAAAGCACAAGACCAAATAATAGAATGTTAATTTGAATTCTAATTGGGTTCTTTTGTAGCACTTGATCTTCATGTACTTGTATACAAATTTTGCTAGTTGGTTCTTTTCATTCCTTAACTTGTCTATGTTCATTTTTTTGTCGTTTACTCAGTAACTCAATGATAAATACTGATACTACACTTGAATTTTTCCATATTGCACTTGTTCTTTCTCCATGCTTAGGTTGTACTATGTTGCTACGTCTATTTGATAGCTTATTGATTTCTGACACTTGCTTGTGAAAAATCGGATTATAAATGTATATACATACATAAGTATGTGTATATATGTGCAATCTTATCTCATAATTCCTTGCAGTTTGCAATAATGCTTCATTTTTGCTTTTTTATTTTGATGGCTGTTAGTCACCTTGCTTTGCATTTGTGCATGCACCTAATTTTTTTGGTAGATTCTTTCCCCTTGCGTGTAAATTGGGAACCTACCTTGTTGACTATGGTTGCATTGTCATGTGTGCTTCCTTCGATCACTTGTGTTTGCCGGTGGTGTTGTCTCATTACCTTGTACCGTTGCACTTACATCACTCGTTTTATTAGAATTTATCCTTGGTGCCATTGTAAGTTGACTGGACTGTGTTGCATCTGAATGAACTGCACTTGTGCCATGCACAAACTTGTGAGGTTATCGAACCAGTTTCGTGAACATAGTGCATCTTTTCCTGCATTAGTGTTTGTTGCTTAGCCTTGCTGTCTTATTTGGTTGCAGAAATTAAAGAAGAAAAACAAATATATAAACTGCCTTATTCTTTGTTGTACTAGTCAATGAGTACAACGTTTTGCTGCATAAATGCTTGCTACTGTGCGTAGTCTCTTTGCTTACTGTAGAAGGTGAATCCAACGGCGTTGCCAGTTTATTGAAGTACAAATGCTTCTTCCTCTGTTATTAATTACAATAGTGTTGACTAATGATTCCCACTTCCGTTCTTGGTAATTAGTCTTTTACTATTCCTTTTCCTCCTTCTTCTATTAAACCTTTTCTAAACCACTCATAGTCATGTCTTTTACCTGCAGTCTTAATCCTTGTTTCTACCCATGAAAATAATGGATGGTAATTTTTTTATCAACCACAATGGTAAATTTCTGTAATCTCAAATTAGTTATGACGATCTAAATCAAAGTTTTATATTTAAATTTGGTAATTGTATTACATATTGTTAGTTTACATTAGCCATAAATATTTAGTGCTAACAGATACAAATTTGACTGTAAATGATACTATCCTACATATTTACAAGAAATAGCCTTTAACCCATAACAAATTAGTTATAGCAACAACCTAAAAACTCACATATCGCTCGTCATACAATGTTAATGTTTACTAAGAGTTAACTATACTCAAAGGCTGTTTTTTTGCTGCTTTAGTTGATAGTCGCTGGGACATTATGTTATCAAGAGAGATAGATGTAAAGGAGTATATACCCAAACTCTTTTATGATAGTTTATATGCTGAGTCGTTAATGGTTATCCTTTTTATTGTTTAGCTTCACTTTCTTATTATCTATAGTAGTTAAGAAGAGTAATATATGTGATAACAAGATTGCATAGAGGAACATAAATAAGTAGGTATAAGTTAAATTATATTTAGAAGTATATATGCTTTATACATTGCTAGAAGTGCTTTGTGGGCGGTTCTTATCGTGATTCCCGTGCATATCCGAAGTAGTTGGCGTCTCGCACAGGGCTACTGACTGTAGTGGAAGAAGTGCGACACCCCGCGTCCATAAATGTCACCCATATGAGGATGAATTAAGTTCTATGAAGCGTAATAATACAGAGACATAATTTCACAAGACAGAATAAAGAATGTTGCGAAAAAACTTTTCAAACTTTTATTTCAAACCAAATACAACACTGCATTTTCAAATGTCATAAAATCATAATCATCTGTCTCATAAACCAAAGTAAAAAACCATAAAATAATATCCCTCATATGCCAAAACAATAAACATAGAAAAGAAACTGAAGTAATACATAGAATGAGAAGTAATCCAAGTCCGAGATGAATCAATAAATCATGATTACTGCTACTGTCCACCACCCATAGAACCCAGGGAGGAAGGAAGGGAGAGAAAGGAAAAAATAGGCCATACATAAAGACCGGCGAGTTCCAGTTATTTTTAGCATAATCATAAGATAAGAAGTGTCAAGACAGATCAACAGTACTGGATAAGAAGATACAGTAAAGTATGCAAGTATGAAATAAATGAGATAAAGGAGACAAGGTAAAGATCAATTAAGCTTCTCATTCATATCCCAAGAAAAGGTTTCTGCACCAATTATCAGAATAACAAGATTAGGTTTTACCCTAATTACTACTTGGCGATCGTCTCCCAACAAACATGAATAACCTGTGCCAGCCATGGTAGTAGGGGATATCGGTCCCTCGGACCCATGCACACTCATGACTCCGTCGGAACGCGCCCGTACCCACCTCTAAGATTTGAACCTCTTACAATCTAGATTAGTAAAGCGTTCCCTGGCCCCTACATAGTGCAAGACTCCGATATGATACCAATAGGGATATTGACTGATATGTGTTCCGAACAACAGATTGACACAAGCCACCCCCTAGGCATGTGCCCTTAAGTAAACTAGGATTTTAAGAGTCCTAAAATCGGATATAAACAACAGATGTGAAACCTCTTAGCTTATTAATTAATAGGTTTAACTTAGTAGGTTTAAGTTCATTAATAAGCTTGGTTGTAAATGACATTTCCTATAAAATGTAATTCTATTTACAACCCTTCCCCAAAATAGACAGACACCTGCTCAAATGTATATAGATTAAGTTACACGTTTTACTTAATTACATCTGATTCATATTTCTTTTCACACCATGTTCTACTTAATATCAAACTAAGTTTAATCTATTCAAATTAACATGTTCACGTATTATCCTAATTATATATTCAATGGTTTCATTTCCCAGTATGCCCAAATCTCCCTTTTAATTGTTATTACAAGTTATTCCAATTTATACTAGTTTTACGCAATTCTAATGGAAATATCCTAGGCACTTGATGGTCCAGGCATAGCGCAAAATAAAAAGGAAAAGAAGAAAAATAAATCCAACTCAGAAACAAACAAACTGAATAAATAGGCATAAGACTGTAAACAAATATAAAATCGAAAGGGGATAATAAGTATGCATATGTAACAGGCGATAACTGAAAACTGAATAGATAATTGACAGTAAAAATAACAATAACATATAACTTATAAACACTGTTAATTTCTAAATCCAAACCATTTACTGTCAAAAATACTTTTCAAATACTTGATCTAAAAATAATTAGAACTCACAGTGGTTTGGATTAGAAACAAAAAAGGAATCTTTATGATAGTTGTTGTAGAAAAAAATCAATAAGTTATCCCTTCAATCTAAGCTCCGACAACACCTCAACATTTTCTTAATTTTATTCAAAAATAACTTGGAGGAGGAAAAGGATGAAGGATGTTTATGTGTAAGAAAATGGTGAGGCTGCTAGCCTATTTATAGATATGTTAGGATGAATTTAAAACATAGGATATTAGGTTATTAAATCAAACCATAGACCTCAAGCTGAGTCAACAAAGAATATAATATATAAAACATTCCAGGTTCAGGTGCAGGAATCCAACCTGCATGCAAGTGGGTCGACCCACCTTCAGCATGGATCAACACATGGGTCGACGCATGTGCTGCTGGGTCGCCCAGTAACCATTTTTTTCTATGTTCAGTTATTTTATTTACAATATATATTATATACTATTTTAGTCCAAACTTTTTTAGTTGATAACTTCTTCATATTTAATCCGATTTGTGAAAATCAAGATTCTATCTGAACCACAATTTCATAAGAAAGCAATGGTAAAGTCTGTTTTACCTAATTCTTAATATTTTATTAACTAATATTCATGTTATTATCTTCTTTATATAATTATTGTGTATTAAATTATGGGGTGTTACATTCTCCCCTCCTCAAAGGATTTCGTCCCCGAAATCTCCAAGTTAAGAAGAATGTTATTATTTATCAACTAGTACCTACACCCATTTACTCATCCATCAACCACTGACATCCATTGTCCTTAAAGTTTTTATTGCTTTGTATGAACATATGCAAAGGTATTGTGCACATGTCTCTACACTAATGAGAAAATCAGGCCGTCTACAAATTCAGTTGACCTCCTTAATGCAAGATATGTCTGTGCCATGTATCCAATATGTATGCAAAAGAATCCTAATAGTACATATAAGTTCTATACATGTGCATAACCATTCATCGAAATGCAACATCCATGTGAAGATTCAACTATTTTCATCCATTGAAAATTAAAATGCTCGCACATCCATATGTAATATGTAAGTATTTGAGCCGATCTAGTACCTAATGTGTGTGTATATGCGTCCACTAGTAAACACTTGCATCCATTTGCAACCATCAAACATAGCATGTCTCAAACACATGTTTTCAACCATAGGCTTCTAATTATGGATCGAAGATTCAAATGATAGGAAAAACAAATTCAAATTCAAAAGTGTAGAAGGTAATTAAGAACATACTCTTAAAGAGAAAAAGTGTAAGAAGTGTGAATCTTGTCTTTGGGTTCCCATGTGGCATCATAACGATCTTCTCCCCATTGCACTTTTATTAACCTTTTCTCCTTGTTGCGTAGCTTCTTATTTTTCGATCCAAGAATACAGTAGGAACTTTTCTAATTGATTCCTCCTTCTCCATCTCTAAATCCTTAAGTTTACTTGATTCTACTACCTCTGTTGAATCATGTAGACATTTCCTCAAGTGGGAAACATGAAATACATCGTGAACTGCCACCAACCTCTCTGGTAGTCTAACTCTATAGGCATTTCTTCCTATCTTCTCAACTATGGGAACAACCCTACAAACCTTGGTGCCAACTTCCCTACCGAGCCAAAGCGAACAACGTTTCTTAAAGGAAATACCTTGGTTAATACCATATCTCCTACCTCAAACTCCAAGTCAGTCCTCCTCCTACAGACATGTGATTTATGCCTGTCATGAGCCACTTTCATCCATTTCCGAATACGGTCTATGTTCTCATAAGTATCTCTAATCATATCAAGCCTAAGTAGAAGTCAGTCCGTAGACTCCTACCAACATGTCGGCGATCTACAGGGTCCTCTTAAAGTGTCTCGAAGTGTGTCATACTAATACTTGACTGATAACTATTACCATAAGCAAACTCAACCAATGAAAGATGCCCCTCTCAATTCCTTTTGAAGTCTATGATACACTGTCTCAATAAATCCTTGAGTACCCTTTTAACCCTCTCAGTCTGTTTATGATTCAAAGGGTAATAAGTTGTACTAAGTCGTAACTGTGTGCCCAGATCCTCTTGCAAGCTCCTCAAAAACTAGCTCGTAAAGATGGATTCTAGGTCACTTACTATATTAGAAGGTACCCCATGAAGTCGGATTATCTCTCTAAGGTGTACCTAGCAAAGTTGCCGTCCTCTTGCTTTTGACTGGAACAAAGTGTGCGCTCTTAGTCGGTCTGTCTACTATAACCCATATACTCGTGTTTCCCTTCCTTAACTTTTGTAGTACATTAATAAAATCCATAGAGACGCTCTACCACTTCCACTATGGAATATCTAAGGGCTGAAGCAATCCGCTAGGTTTCTTAATTCATCCTTCACTTGTTGAAAAGTCAAACATCGGGCCAAGAATTCTGCTGCATCCTTCTTCATAGCAGTCCAGTGGAAAACTCTCTTCATGTCTTGGTATATCTTGTCACCGCCCGGATGGATAGTCATCCGAGAGTGATGAGCCTCCTCAAGGACTGTCCTCAACAAGTCTCCAACTCTAGAAACACACAACCTTCCATCTCGACGTAGCCATCTCTTTTTGTCCAATGAATATCTTGCTAGGTGACTAGAGGTCTCTCTTTATTGAGTTTATCCAAAATTTCCACTAATTTTTGATCCTCTCGCTATGTGGATCCAATGTGCTCCATAAGAGTAGGTTGTACCTCCAATGATGCCAACAAACCAAGCGGAAAATCCGTAGATGTTCTAAAATTAAAGGTCGAGATAAACTCTAAGCTCTGCCTCTCTATGAATAAAGGACTCAAAGGCATCCTTTTCCTACTCAGTGTATCCTCAATCACATTCCCCATGCCTGAGGTATAAGTTATCAAAAAATCATAGGATGCATGGAAATCCATCCATCATTGCTTCCTTAAATTGAGATCCTTCTGTGAGAGCAAATATTTGAGCGACTTGTGATCCGTTTAATGCTCAAATCTTTCTCGAAGTAAATAATGTTGCCAAGACTAAAGTTTGAACACTATTATGGCCAACTCCAAGTTGTGCGTGAGGTAGTTTTTTTCGTGAACTTATTCTTTTCTTCTCGAGAAAACCCGAATATCATGCATAAAAACCACAACAAATTTATTCGGGTACACTCCCCAAACGTCGACTCATTAAATCTGCAAAGTATGTGGGTGCATTGGTCAGCCTAAAAGGCATGAATAACCACTAAAAAATACCATCTAGAATCCTAAAAGTCATCTTGTCAATATTATCTTCTGCTACCCTTGGTTGATGAAATCACATAGCTAGTCCAACTATGGGAAAACTGAAGAGCCTACTAGTTGGTCAAACAACTAATCAATCCTTGGAAGTGGGTGCCTATTCTTCTTGGTGAGTTTATTCAACTCCCTATAGTCCATACATAGATGGAGAGAGTCGTCTGCCTTGGTCGCAAGATGACTGAAGCCCTCCCCTTCGAAAATGCTTTGTCTAATAGATCCCTTCGCGAATAGCTCATCTACTTGCTTGCTAAGCTCCCTCCTTTCTCAAGGAGCCATGTGGCGCATTGGTAAAGCGATAGATTTTACATTCTCCACCAAGAAAATCTGGAAATCTATCTCTCGTCCGGGAGGTAATCCTATAACCTCATCGAAAACGTCCTAAAAATCTCTGACTATGGGTACTGATCTAAGATCATCAGTAGAAGCATTGAGGGAATATAGAAAACTGAGCATGATTTACCACCGTAGGTCACAAGAAATCTCAAGAGTTCTCCGATGGCATGTTAGAAGACTAACAACTATCCTCTCATAATCTATAATGGCACTATACATGGCTAGCCAATTCATTCCTAGAATAAGCCTGTAACCCGCAAGCTAAGAACATATGCATCACATTCAAACACGACACCCATAACAGAAATTCTAAAACCCTTGCATATCATGGACAAGTGAGCCATACCCTCTATGGTGTTTGAGACTACAGCAGGATCAGAAACTATACTAGTGTCTAGGCGCAGATTATCTACCACATAATTGGATACGAATGAATATGAAGAACAGGATTCAAAGAGAGTCCTAATAGGAGAGTCAAAAAAGAGAAATCAAACATTCGACGGTGACTTCCCTACCACGATCTAGTCCACCAGCCTGAGCTAGCATCTAGAGCATGAACTTGTCCTCCAGATGATCATGCCTTCCGACCTTGCTTATTAGAGCATTGCTTCATAAAATGTCCAACTTGACCACAATCGAAACAAGCATTCTTCGTCTTTCTACAGTCCCTAACAAAGTTCCCTGAATTTCCATAGTCATATCACTTAACCTCTATTTTGATTTTTGCCTTATCGGGATTTCCTCCTTTCTTTGGTGCCCCCTTCTTGGGCCACTACTTCTTTTTATCAGTCTTGGGTTGTGCCTCCCGAGCCTTGGCTTCTTTCTTCTCCTCCTTCCCGTCCTTATGCATCAAAGTCATGTCTACTAGCCTCTCGAAAGTCTCTCCCATCGGAATATGTGTTAGTGCTAATCTTTGTAAAGGTTTATTCAACCCTTCACGAATCTTAATGCCTTCTTGTGACATCCCGCGTCCGTTAATGTCACTCATAAGAGAATGCATTAAGTTTCCTGAAGCGCAATAGGTAAATAGTAACAGAATTTCACAAGGCAGATATAAGCAAGTAGCGGAAAATTAAACTTTTATTTAAAGTAGAACATTGTTTCAAACCAAGTTACATTATCAAACTAGTTACATTAAAAACCAAGAACCTCAAATCTGTCTCATAATGCAAAATATCAGAGTGCACTAATACAAAACCATATCCCTCGTAGCAAGTTTAATAGATTAGAAAGTAAGTCAAAGTGGTACATCTGAGAAAGTCCAGATCCAAGCTGAAAGTGAAAGTCCTAATCACTAAGGAGTGCTAAAACTTTGAGGACCCGAAGGGAGGGGAAAGGAAGAGAAAGAATCAAAACAAAAACAGGTCAGACATAAAGCCTGGCGAGTTCCAGTGATTTTCTATATATGCATGAAATAAAGGTATCGAGAGAGATAAACAAGATTGGATGAGAAAGTACAGTAACATATAAGATAACAAGTAAACGAGATAAACATACCAACAAGATAAAACAGTGATCAAGTAAAGCTTCTCATTTACATCCCTAAAAATAGGTTTCTGCACCAGTACTAGTATAACAAGATTAGTCGTTAACCTAATTACACAATAGAAACAAGATAAGGTGTTATCCTAATTACTTAATAGAAACAACAAGATTACAACAGGATTAGGTATTACTCTAATTATCTAAAAGGGTTAGGTGTTACCTAATTACATAATAGGATTAGGTGTTACCCTAATTACTACCCATATGATCGGCTCCTTACTATGTTAATACCCACTGTCAGCCCCGGCGGTAGGGTGTATCACTCCCTAACCCAACAACTTATATAACATAGACCTATTTACTGGTGTTACAACATCTTAGTTTCCCTAATTGGACCCATGCACAATCATGACTCTACCGAAACGCGCTCATACCCACCTTCCTCATTTGAAACTCTTACTATCCAGTTCAGTAAAGCTTGCCCTGGCCCCTACCCAGTGCAAGGCCCTCTAATAAATACAAACAGAGATACTGACTAATATGGGTTCCACACAGCAGGATTAACACAAGCCAAACCCCCTTATCTTGTGCCTCCAAGTAAATAGGATTTAAGAGTCTCCAAAACCCGATACAACATCAGAATGAGGGACCTCTTAGGTTATTAAAAATCCATTTTAACTTAGCATCTTTAAGTTAATTAATAAGCGTAGCTGTAATGTAACATGTTATTACGTGTGTCCAACACTTTCCCAAAACAAACACTTAACCAGATTGTTGGAGAATGGAGTCTTGATGACAACAACCTTATTTAAATATTAACTGATTATAAAATATATATACTAACGTCTCTATCTAGAATATATACACATATATATGCAGGATATATTTACATGAATTAATACTGAAGACTGCACACTTTTAGAGTTTTAGAGATTCAGAATTCAGAGAAGATTCAAGACTCATGAGTAATCAAGAAATCAAGATTTCAAGATAAATATAGTAATAGAGTCTAGTTTATGTAAAACTCTGAATAGCACTCCAGGTTCAATTTCAAATTCAAATTCATATTCTGATTTTCAAATTCTATTTCAAATTTTAGTTAAGTTGTTCTATTTTTACTTTTGATTTTAAACTTGAGTTTTAAAGATTATAAGTTTATATATGTTTACAGTTATATATTTTTATACTTATATATTTATATAGTTTTAAACTTTATAATTTTATAAATATATCCATATAATTTATATTTAAGATTTCATATGATTTTCTACTTTATAATACTTATTTATACCACTATGTTTTAATTCAAGAATTTCCAGAATTATATATATATTTTTGAAAATTGGTTCACTTTTATTATCTAATAAAAAAAACTACAAAGGAAGGTTAGCATACTAGCCATTACAAAACAAAAGAAAAACAGGAAATATAAGAAAGTAAAGCTAAAAATATAAAACAAACCAATAAAGAGGCCTATCCCACTTACTGCAACCCGCAACACCTCACTCGAGCCATTTTCTCCAACTTGTGTGCATCTCCAAATGCACCACTAATTACGATCTAGCTAGACTTCACCTCAAAAATAAAAGAGGTTTCCATTTCTTTGTATTAGATTCAAAAATCTAGTAGTCTAGAAAACTGTAGCAAGAAGATATGTAGAAAACTGATCCCTTGAATATCCAGTCCATAAATGTTTTATTAATAAAGTTGGTCGAGTAGTAAATCACTTTGTCAAGCCAATGATCACCAGACCATTAAAACCAGCCCATGAGAACAAGTAAATATCCCTAGAACAAATGTAAAAGGCACACATTCTAGGTTTGATTTTTGGGTGCTCCTCTTGGATCATAATCCATCTCCTCCTGGTTAAATTCAGACTAATAGCATTACGGCCGGATGATGCAACTGGTTTTCAGTTTTCTATACTTCAATATACCCAACATATGAGAATACTAGCAACTTGGCATCACTGCTAACAGAGCCTACCTTTGCTAAGTCTTTTTGGTCCATCATGTATAAGTATAGCCCAAAATCATTAAATTGTGGAGGATCCAACCGAAAAATTTCTGGCTAGATCATAAAATAAGGAAGAAGTTTAAGCTCAATGTCTTTGCCAGCTAATTTCTTTATGGTATCTCAAACTTTATGGCACACAGCACCAGGAATATGAGCTTGAATTTAACGGATATCGCGCAAATGGTTAGTATATATCAGTTATCTGGAAATCACCCTTCCAAATATATATATATATATATATATATATTAAAACACTTGAAAATTACTCAAATTTTGAATTTTGAATAACATATGTCGACATACATATGTCGACATACATATGTCTGCATGTCGACATATAACTGTTATATTTTCAGTTTTGGAAGGAAGTGTCTTTTCACCATTTGTAATGTTCCAGAAGTGTTGCAACCTTTCAAATCTTATAAATAGGGGTTGGATTCGAATTTTTTATACATTTTTCTTCTCCATCTTCATCCCTTTTCATTACTCGATTATTATTTGATATTTTTATGATTTCTACACTTATACAAATTTTAATTCTATTTATAAAAAACTTCTTCTCTTCTTACTCTCTACTCATTACTCTCTGAATCGAAGTGTTGTTGAAGAGTTACAGGGCTGTTGTAATCATTTGGGATTGTTTTGGGATAGTCTGGAAACAGTGTGTTCCTTGTAGCCGTGAAATCAAGGAAGGAAACAGTGTTAACCTTCTAGCCGAAAAATCAAGGGTGATGGAAACGGTGGTAACCTTGTAGCCGTGAAATCAAGGGTGTTGTACTTGGATATTGATACAGTAATAAAACTCTGTGTAATCCAGCGTTGCGTGGGACTGGACGTGGGAGTAATCCGAACCAGTATAAAATCCGGTGTGTTCTTTCCTTTTCTGCATTTTATTTTTGTGCTTGTGTTTGATTCTATGTCTGCGATTATCTCTGTGATGTGTGGTTCATATAGTAGATCATATAAGTTTTAGATTTTGTTAAATTCCTTAAAAACACTATTCACCCACCCTCTAGTGATTGTTTTTCCTTAAAGGTCCATTCCGCATTCCCTAATGCAGATGTATATAATTACCATAGTAATTTAGTTTACCTAACCTAGATCTGGTACTTACATTGTTTTAACATGTCCTTTACTTAATGTCTGACATGTTTATACATATGCATGCTATCTCTTCCAATTATATTCCCAAATTATAGCATGTACAAATTTATGCATACTATCCCTTATTAATATATTTCCAAAATACAGCAAGTACAAGTATATGCACAGTATCCCTTTTCCAAATTACAGCCACAAAGTCCTCAATTTATAATATACCCATATTCTCCTTTTTCATGTCATTTCTTATTGTCACAATTTTAACTATAAGCAACCTTAAACCAGGAATGGCCTAGGGTTTCAATAGCCTAGGCTTAGCGTAAATAAAAGGAAAAACAGAAGAAGAAGAAGAAGAAGAAGAGTAGAACCAAATCAGACGGTATAAACAGGCATATAAACAAGACTGGAAATAGACTAAAATAGCAGGAATAGGGAAAAAGAAGATAGATACGCATAACTAGTGAATTAACTGACAGTAAAAGAACATATATTACTGTAACAATGGCATAGATGGATAACAGTAAAAGAACAGGTATAGAAATTAACTTATAGGCACTATATGTTTTAGATCCACTTTTATTTATTGTGATGATATATTTTTAGGTATCAAATTTGAAAATAACATGAAACTTACAACAGGTCTTGGTGAAGAAGAGATTATCTATCTCTCACTCTATGTCTCTCTGTCTCTGTCTCTGTCTCTCTCTCACTCTCCCTCTCTCTACATATATATATATATATACACACACACACACACATATATATATATAGAGAGAGAGAGAGAGAGAGAGTCGTAGAAAAGTCCACTTCTATCTTTTTTGTTGTAGAGCAGTCCGAATTGTCCTTGCTATTTTATATTTGGACAACCCCTTGAAAAGGATTTCGAGGAAGAAGGAAGAAGAATGATTTTATGTGTAGAACAAATGAGGTTACATGCCTTTATATAGACTACCTAGGACAATCCACCATTATTAGATATTAGGTTTTCATTCTTAGCCATACACGTAATGTTGAGTTAGTGGGCGAACCTATCAAACAAATCAGTCCATGTACAGTAGGAGGAATTCGCCAAGCATGTTGCTGGGTCGAACCACCGACCTATTGGGTCGACCCAAGTAAAGGTCGGGTCGTCCACTAACGGTCCATTTCCATGCATTGTTTTAATGGTTTGAATTGTTTTGAAAATATTTATATATATCTTCCTTATATATACACAAACTTTGAATGTTCATAATTTCTTCATACGTTACCCGATTTACGCAAACTTAGGGTCTATTTGAACCACACTAGTACAAAACTGCTTATTTGCGACGCGTTATTTGCGACGGTTTAGCTAAAAACAGTAGCACATAGGGTTATGTGCGACGGTTCCAGCTACAAACTGTAGCAGGTTGTCTGGAAAATGATGTAGAAGACAAATTTGCGATGGTTTTAGTTAAAAACAGTAGCAAATATTTACAATTTGCGATGATTATATATGAATCCGTGGCAAATAAAATGGGGCTGGAATTGGTGAAGTTTCATTTTGCAATGGTCAAGTATAAACCGGTCGCATATATCTTTATTTGGGTCTGTTCCTTACCCTATTTATTTTCTTAATCAAACAAATTAAATATCTACCAGCCGATTTGGAACAAAATTAAATCTCCATCAGGTTTCGAAAATACAAAATTAAATCTCCTCCATATTCCGCATTAATTGATTCATTGTACTGCGATTTCTTCAATGACAACTACTGCTTCTGCTCTAACTTGGTTGCCAATAACGATACGTAGACCGTCATCAAAGTTCTACTCAAAAAAGGTTTCTATTTGTAGTTACTGTGAATTTTTGATGCGTTGTTGTTGTTGAAATCACATGAAGTTTTATTTTAGCGAATATATTTGTCATTTTAGTTCAAACGTGGATTTTTTTTCTCATATTTTTGTATGTGTTAATTCCTGCATGCCAAATGTTCGGAGAAATGCCAAATCATCTGTCATGGATTTATTTATCTAACACTGCATGACTGAAATGTAAAATTTGATTTTGGATGCATAAGTTGGATGTTATTTGTTACGTCTCAACAATAATACCAAAATAATGTGCCCTGGTTTCCTGAAAAAGGAAAAAGCTGAATGCAAGAAACTGTATGTTTTGTCTACGCATTGACATTTTTAATAAGCAAACACTAAAGCATTTTTAAGGAGCACTCGTGGCAAAAAATTGTTACTATAATATTTTGTTGGATGAAGAATGTTGCATACAACAAGGTGTAATAAAAAAATTAAAGCATTTACGGTTTTATTGAAAGGTTTTCCGATTTTATCCTGTAAGTCCACAAATTTTCTTTTTTTAAGCAAGATTCTAACTTAATTAAGTCCACAACGTAATTTGCAGAGCATTTGTTAGTTTGATTAAAAAATGCTCTTTTCCAGATAAAAGCAGAAAGTAACATTGAAAATAGTTTGTTTGATCGCATCAAAACCAACCTTGTTAGCTTTTTTATGAAGTAAAAAAAATACTGCTTTTTAAAAGTGCGCAAGGGGCCCTAACAATTGAGGTGATGTCCTGTATAACTTTGGTTTGCTGTTTTAAAGTTCATAGAGTTTACTTATACTTGGTCTTACCAGACCCATGAACATGAAAAGATGTTAAATATGACCATTCATAATATTCTTAAACATATAGCTATTTGTTGATGATAATTGCAGGGTGGTTGTAGAGTAGGATTTAGGGTGTTAGCAATATATAGAGAAGACGAGGGAGAAAGTTTGCTGAAAAAGAGTTCATGGGAAGCCATTTTTGATGTAGAGGACCTTAGGACTAAAGTTCCTTTGTATAACGGGCTCCACTGTAAAAGATAAAATCTACAGTAGGATAGATCGCAGCCACGTACCACAGAATCGAACCTTCAAACTATATGCAGCATTTTAAGTTTGTATGCAAAAATGCAAAAAGGCAAAAAGGTATGCTATATCAATTGCGTTTGCTGGTATTCTTTTTGAACTATATATTTATATAAACTTATATACGTTAATGTGTTGTATTAGTTCGTTCAGAGCAGCAGCCTCATGTGATATGAGTAATAGGGTTCGGTCTCACTTCAACTATTTTCTTTTTTTTTATCGTGACAATGTATCATGCATACGGTAACATCATTTTCATTTTGGCAGGTTTTTTCACAAGTTACTTCGTTTTTAAACATATTTTTAAGTGTGCTTGCGTCTGTAAATTGGAGAAGCAATAGTAGTCGAGGAGCCATTAGTTTCCTCTCCTATCAATTGATTTAAAAGATCATTTGTTAGTGCAAATTTACTTACAGATAAATTTTAAGAAATTTATCATTCATGTGACATATGTTACTTTAGTTTAGTATTTTACTTAATTATATAATATAATGTCGATTGCACTTTGTTGTGGAATAGCGTGTGTTGTGTGTTTTGGGAGTGCATATCTTTGAGAGTGAGTGTTCAGTGTATATGGATATAACGTGTGTTTGCAGCGGGGTTGTGTGTAGGAGTTCATGTGCACTGTATGTTCTGTTGTGTTGTTGGGTACAAGTTTAATTGTGTGCGAGTTTATGCATATGCATCATATGTGTAAGCCTGCATCTGTGTGTATTCCGATTTTTTGGTGTGTGTGCATGTGTATGTCATTGTTTTGTGTGTTCATAACTAGATGCAGTCCCTATATTATTATATATTATCAATGTTTTGCATTCTTGGTACGCTGTCAATGCTAGTTTTATGACCAAATAACGTGATACAAGAATGCAATATAGACAAACAATGTTAATGCTTCAAGATTCATTATTGCTGCAGACTGCATATACACTTTCATTTGTCTATAGTTTTCACCCTTAAGACATATCAGAGCAAACTGAATCAAAGTTTACTCATGTGCATCCCATAAATATGTACTACATGGTAGCATGGTAATAGTAATTGTTGCAGAATGGTGGATATATGTTTATATCTCAAGATAAATTTCCCCTACAGGCTTATTATAAGGTCTTAAAATAAATGCAATCTAAAATTATCATCAATAATCTTTCAATGTACTGGAACATGTTTTCATCTGAGTTTCTAACTACTTTACACCGAATTAATGGTATTTTTGTCCGTTTTCATCTTAGTTTTCAGAGACTTTAGATACAATTGATGGAATCTCTACCCTCTGGGTTGTGGATGATACGTACATGTTGTTTACTTTTCATCTGCCAAGGCACATTATAACACTTAAGAATAAATTTTATAGTTTCAGTTGCTTTACATTAAAATTCTCCTCCACAATGTTACAGAAAAAAAGTGTAGTGCAATGTTGTTTTATATATGCAGCTTTTATTACAACAACAATTATGTTATTTTTATTACTGCAATTTTCAATCCTATCTGTATGTGTTCGAATTCGTAATGTTAATGATTACATCATAAGTCAAAAAACTTTTCAATCTGGATTGAGCTGGGCAAATACACTGAGTCCGTAGATCTTAAACAGAGATATTGCAAAGAAGTTATTGCATTTTTGATGTCACCTCCACTAGCTTTGGCTACAAGATCTATCCGCTCTTCGTTGATATCACACTTCTCATCCGCATAGATTCTAAAAAGTGTTTTGTTTATAGAATTTACTGTCAAAGGATTAAAACAACCTGAATAAAATTGATTAGTAAATCGTTGTCCGACTCAGATATGGTGAAATACCTCAATTTGATAGGCATGTAATATATTATGTGAGCTGTTTGTTACCTTACGAGCCCTAGCTTTTTCAAGGTTGATTGGTTCGTCGGAGCAGTCCTGTACATTGTTTGTAGATTCAGTTTTATGATAATCACTTAACCAATATAATAGTAGGAACTCGAGATGACCGGACTAGAGATGTTAAACATTTCATGAGTCTGACAGAAATTTATTCAACTGCCTTGTCCAGGTGGACTTTGCTGGTGTTGCAAAGTGACTCACAACTGCTATGATAGATGCCGAGGAAATAAAAAAGAATGTGAACAAATATGTCCTGCTTAATTAGTTTTGTGTTATTCAACAATCTTATGGCCTAAGTTGGATGAAATGAAAAAATAAAATGAATTTTTGGCTCTTTTCATTTTTCTTCGCAGATACAGTATAGCATCAGATCTTTTCTTCCATATATGTTCCGGCCGTGAAGTAATTGTTTGTATTTGAATAAAATTATGATATTTCTTTATTATACAAGTGAAATCAAGAATTGCAAAGTAGGTTTTTCTTAATGTTTTTGTATATTCTCAACCATGGAGAAACGTCTCTAATTTATACTCTTTCTTCATTCTTCAATTAGTAAAGGATTAATTATGGGTTTTTTGGCATCACAGAAGCATGTGGACTGAGAACTGCAAGAAAACTCAATTAGAAGCATAAGATTTGTCGGCTACTTATTTGGGTCTGTGCATGATATCATACAAAAAATAAACCAATTCATGTGCTGATCAACCCGTATCTGAGTAGGTCTTGACTTGAGCACCAAAATATTTTGCATTAAAAGAAATGAAAAGAACACTATTTGTTTTCCAGCTTTTTAGGTAGGAGTAGAGATGCTAAATGAAAGAAACAATACTGTGAGCGACGTGTATTTGTCTTCATGCAAGTAGGTCAATTATAATAGTTTAACATACACACACATCCACACGCATATATTATATTTTCTCATATGATCCATTTTAAATCACGAAATGCTCATCTAAAAAACTGAGGGTTCTTCGTTTTAGCAAGTGAATTCTATTTGAGATGATTCCTAACAACACATTGACCCCAATATACAAATTAGAAAGTTCTATGCATTTGACAAAAATGGATTAATGTTAATGCGACTTTTTTTCTTCTAACAAAAAACAAAATTGTATTTCGTTTGGTATATAACTTCATTTTAAACTGATTACTAGATCATTTTGTGACATTGTTATAGTGCCCTCAACAGTCTGCATCAATAGATTGTGTGTATTATGTGATGAGGTATATACATGAAATAGTAAAAGACCATCGTCAGAACAATGATTAAAATGAGGTATCACTTCAATTTATCCTTTATATTTTATGTTAAACAATTATATGATAAATGTTTCAAAATAATCTCTTAATTGCAGTACTTTTTACAAGGATTCTTATAGCCAAAGGGAGATGGACGAGGTTCGGGATAATTTAGACGATTATATCATCCATACCTGGATGTAGTCTTCTTATACGAAAGAGAATTATTAGTGAGCATTTCCTATCCAATAATTTATTTAGTCTGCATTTTTTATTTTGAAGTGGAAATAATCCTATAACCTTTTAATTTTGCTAAACATGCCTCACTTATAATAAAAACCATAAATTTCTCGCTCGTCGTTTATAATAAAAACCTTTTATCCGTCTGCAAATAGTTGTTTTTTTTTTCTCACCCACATCATGGCACTACGTTTTTAGTACACAGCATTACTGCTTATTATCCTTTGTAGTTTGTAAACAACAATATGAATATAGACAAATTTGTACCAGTCTTTTATATCATGGACTTGCAAGATACAAAAAACAACATTTCACCGATATAGCTACGTAGCCTCGTATAGTTGTTTGACCTTTTAATTGATGATATCATTTGTTGTGCAACATGATACTGTGCACACCAACCAGAATTATTAACAGTGTATGAGTGCAGCATGATACTGTGCACACCATATTGATGGACATAAGAGAGCGTTATACAAATGGTTCATTACTAAAAAGATAAACATGTATGAGTGCAGTGACAAGAAATGCAATACAATATGTTTCTGTACATTTGAGTGGCATGTACCTACCTGTACAGAAGTCAGAACCATTATAAAAAAATTAAATTCTTTCAAAAATGAAAGATCTAGAAGGTGAAATCGTATCTAATTATTCTTGTCTTATGTGTACATCGGGTCAGATATAGATACAGAGTTACAGGATAAACAAATACAAATGCTTTGTAATCAAATGCTATGATTAAACATTTTAATCACTTTTTGATGATGCAAATCAAGTATAGACAGTTTGTTTATTTTTGTAATGCATAGAGATGAGTTTTTACTATACATCTGTTCACCAGCAGTGTAGAAACTGAGCTTTCTAGCTCTTGATAATCCTATTCGAACTGCTACCCTTCACCGAGTGGCTCAGTAAACTGAATAAATACCTTCAATGAGTTTAACTAAAATAATACAGTTAATAATGCAGTTAATAAAGCCTTTTGTTTTCCTGTTTGTTGAATCCTTTATATCCCACTCTATTGCAGTCTTATCATTCTAAGTCATCGTTTTTATGCAGCTTTATGATGATGAAGTGGCGTGCAGCAACTATGATCTCCTGCATGCGGCAACATTTCTGGATTTGGGTATGACATCTAATAATTTTGGATTGTTGTTGATTATTCATCGGTTGCTAAGGAGATTACTATGAATACGTGGACTTGTGTTGTCTTGTAAAAGTTAGATAATGCAATCTCAGTATTATGAAGTTAATAATAAATTATATAACATGTGAATTTGTGTAAATTATGGTAAATGTGACCATTGATATTATTTTGATTTATATTAAATGTTGATTGTTGGAAGTATGTTTGATGTCCATTCATTTATAGTTTATGCTGAGTTATGTGTGATACTAAATCTATATGGATGTAAATTTGACAATATCAGCAATTTTTGGTGGATACAGGGTTGTGTAAATTTGCGACGGTTAATATTAAAAGCCGTAGCAAGACATGAAAAACATAGATCATTTGCGATGGTTTTTAATAAAAAGCAGTCGCATAACAAGACATTTTTGCGACGGTTTTTATTAAACCATAGCATAACAGGAAAATTCAAAACAAAAACAATGTTCATTTGCGACCGTTTTTATTAAAACCAATTGCAAAAAGGTATTTTTATGCGATGGTTTTTTATTAAAACTAGTCGCAAAAAGTACCCTTTTGCGACAGGACTAAAACCGTCGCAACATATTTTTGGTATTTGCGACGTCTGCATTTGCTACGGTTGTTTAACCGTCGCAAATCATGCTAAGCAACCGTCGCAAATGGCCTGTTTTGTAGTATTGCCAGAATTCCGAGACGAACGCAACGGGAAAGTCTATTTTACTTAGTTACGAATATTTAATTATATAATACTAATTTTATTGTCTTTACAGTATGGTTATAGTGTATTAAATATTGGGGTGTTACACTTCTTATGAGGAGTGTTTACCAAATCTCACCAGTTGATTAAAACTATTGACATATCCCTTAACCGTCAGGCTTCCTTGCTTCAGATTTAAAAATTTCTCCATTTGCATTCCTTCCTCAGCTTGCGAAAAGAATTTCATCTCAATCTATTCTTAAACTCATTCCATGTGGCTACTGCCTGGCCTGCATGCGTCATCTTCCACCAATAAGATGCTTCCTTTTTCAGTTGCCAAGCAGACAACTTAATCTTTCATTTATTTTCTAGCTTCGACAAATCGAACACATTTTCTGTCTCTTCAATTGCGCACCTCCATGAAACTCAAAGTACCTCGAAAAAGTTTGCCTTCCATCGCACATAAGTCCTTATAGAGTTTAGAGAAGTTGACTACAGGATTAGGTGGAACTACTACGGCTGCAGCTGGGGGAGGGACATTTCCTTGCACTTCGGCAGGTAGACCTGTCAAATGGGTCGGGTCATAAAGGGTCAGGTCAAAATTGATCCGACCCGTTTTTTGACCCATCCCGTTTAATATATTTATTAAGAGGGTCAATTGACCCGACCTTCTTCATATACGGATCAACCAATTTAACCCGTCTAAAACATAAAAATTTGAAAAATGAAAAAAAAAACACTGCATATGCAAATGCCATGGAACTAAATATACAATAATATGCGGATACAACATAAGAAAAATTGCATAAAGTAATTGTTTAGTGAAAACAACAAGCAAAAACTAGTCCAAGTAAGTTTTAAAACTAACAAATGATTCTAATAATGCATCAAGTTACATTTTATCAAATATAGATCCTAAAGCAACTAATGATGAGCTTTTCAATTTCACAATGCATCCTTCTATCATTTTCCAACACCTGCAAAAACACATATCAACTGAAGCAAATTGTTGTTATCAATGCATTGCAATATTCTTTTCATTATGCTGATAAAACAAACTAACATAGAGCAAAAGAGTGAAAGCAATCATCAAATTCTATGAATCTACGAATAAATATTGACCTACCCAAAATTATATAAATTCAAGAGTCAAGATACTTTAACTTTCACATTCTTATGAAACCGTGTACTTAAAATTTCTGTTTTCGCAGCATAGTAGAACTGTTTCAATTGACAGTTTGATGTATAAGCACCCTTAAGTTATTCATAGAACTAATAAGTAGACCATATAAACATGTGATACCATAACATATCGAATAGTACTGAAAGTAAAATGGCCATTAACCCCTTTTTGAGAGCAACATTAGAAAAATCACTGATTTTTTGTGTTATATTTTGAGTACCACTATCAGCATGCCTTGTAACTAGTTTCATCCCAATAATGGAGAAGCTTAAAAGTCAATTTTACCAAAATATAGACTACAAAACCTGAGCAATTAAATCAAAATATTGCAAATCCATTGCAGCCACAAACATATAGACAACGTTATCAAAGTAACCTGATTTTTACAGTTGGGAACTAATAGTAAAGCAGATTACTACTTATGGGAGAACAAGATGAAATAATCAGTCACTACACCAGATGACCAAATTAGGACACATATCCTCTTATTGACTATAAAACCTGTAAAGAGAATAAGTTAATTCGAGAATATGTAAAGAGTGTGCATTATGAATATAACTGCTAATGTAAAGAGTGTGAAAACTAGCATATACACTAGCATATGTAAAGAGAGTGCTAAATGCTACCGCTCTTCTTGTTTTTGGACCAAGATTTTGACCCTCTGGAGCAATCTTTCAGGCTTCTAACATACCGCTCTTCTTTTGCAAGGCAGACATCTGTCTTTAAGTTTTCCCTTTGGATGAATAGAAACAGTACGATTGGCTTTGAACTTATTAATCTGGCTTCAAGCCTATCATAAGACTTCACTTCACACACTCGACCTTATAAAGGACATTTGGCATGTTAGATCCTTTTTTGATCTAATAGAAGCGTTAAGCATAAGCTCAACACAAAAGTAGTTGTAAATCAACAAGACTTGAGGACAACAAAAGAAAATCCAGGAAGAACGCAAAGGTTATGAATCAATATTAACATAGTTGAGGGCGGACAATAATACATAACAGTATATGCTTCAGCAGTAAATGAAGGGTTGGTTGCAATAGAAAATGGATCATATGAACAATTGCATTTTCATTTTGTTGAATGAATGATTCAAAACTTAGATTCTATTATTTAGGAGATTTTTATTTACTGTTTCGTATTAGAGATCCTATCTTTTGGTTGTTAGCTATTTAAATAATTCTTGTACTGAAGCTTTTAGTGTGTTATGCAATAAAGAAAAAAATTACTTTTTCTTTTACTGTACACTTCATTATATTTACTCTGCCATTCTCTACAGCATTCTTGGTATCAGAGCCTCTCTTACTACTAGGTTTCGGTCCTCTCTCTAACCCCATTAAAAACAAAAACAAAAACAAAAAAACAAAAAAAATGGCAGCAAACAACATCAACTCCTTTCAATCTTCCATTCCGATTATTAAAGGGAAAAATTATCAATTTTGGAGTCTTAAGATGAAGACTCTTTTTAAATCTCAAGACTTGTGGGACTTTGTGGAAAACGGTTTTGCTGATACTGGTGCTAACGAGCCTAGCCAGCAGGTACGTGAGGCTCGCAAGAAGGATTCGAAGGCGCTTTTTATGATCCAACAAGCCGTTGATGATGAAATATTTCCACAAATTGCAGCAGCAATCACTTCCAAGGGGGCATGGGAGGTCCCGAAGAAAGAGTATTTGGGAGATGAAAAGGTAATTTCCATTAAGTTGCAAACTCTACAACGTGATTTTGAAAATTTGTCAATGGGCGAGAAAGAAACCATGGAAGAGTATTTGCGTAGAGTTTCTGGAATTGTGAGTCAAAGAAAGACTTATGGTGATGACGTAGGCAATGAAACTGTTGTCAGTAAAGTTTTGAGAAGCTTAACCTCAAAGTTTAATCATGTTGTTTCTACAATTGAAGAATCTAAGGATCTAACCACCCACAATTTTGATATTCTGAGGAGCTCCTTGATCGCACATGAAGAGAGGATTAATAGGACATTTGAAAAGGTTGAAGAGAAAGCTTTTCAAGTGAAGGGGGAGTCGTCTAACAAGGAAAATTACGATAATATAGGTTTTTGAGGCAGAGGTCGTGGCACGTTCCGTGGGCATGGTCATCGTGGTGGTAGAGTTAGTAATCATTCTGGAGATCAGTATCAGAATAAGAGAAAAATTCAGTGTCATTATTGCAAGAAATTCGGACACAAGCAAGTTGATTGTTGGATTAGACAAAAGGATAAGCAAAAGCAAGTCAATTTTGTAGAGAAATCTGAAGAAGAAAGCAAATTATTTGTTGCACACTCACCTAATCAGCAAGGAGCGGACAACAATGCAGTTTGGTTTTTGGACAGCGGATGTTCCAACCATATGTCCGGAGCAAAGTCTTTGTTCAAGAATTTGGATGAGTCGCAAAAGGGAGAGGTTAGACTTGGTGATGACAAACAAATGCAGGTGGAAGGAAAAGGTATAATTGCTATTAAATCTTCGCAAGGTGATGTTAAACTTCTTCATAATGTACAATTTTTGCCTAGTTTAGCCCATAATCTATTGAGTATTGGTCAATTAATGACTAGTGGATATTCAATTACATTTAAAGATGATTCATGTATTATCTATGATAAAAATTCGGGCCAACTTGTAGCTGACGTACGCATGACACAAAATAGGATGTTCCCTCTTGATGTGTCAATTTGTGCTAGCAAAGCCTTAGCTGTTAAGCAAAATGATGATTCTAAATTATGGCATTTGCGTTACGGGCATTTGAATGTGAATGGGCTGAAACTTTTAAGTCAAAAGGAAATGGTTGTTGGGTTGCCAAAAATTGGTGAATTTGTTTTTTGTGAAGGATGTGTCTATGGAAAACAAAGTAGGCACTCGTTTCCTATTAGAAAATCTTGGAGGGCTTCAGACTGTCTTGAACTTGTGCATGCTGATTTATGTGGGCCCATGCAAACCGAGTCACTTGGTGGGAGTCGTTATTTTCTATTGTTCACTGACGATTATAGTCGTATGAACTGGGTTTATTTCCTGAAACACAAATCTGAAACCTTTGAAAATTTTAAAATATTTAAGGCTTTGGTGGAAAAACAAAGCGGACTTGTTATAAAGGCTCTTCGTACAGATCGGGGCGGTGAGTTTTTATCTAATGATTTCACTAAATTTTGTGATGAGCATGGCATTCGCAAGGAACTTACAGCTCCATACACACCTCAGCAAAATGGAGTTGCAGAGCGAAAGAACCATACAGTGGTGGAAATGGCTAGGAGTATGTTGAAAGCAAAAGGTCTTCCAAATCAATATTGGGGAGAAGCTGTAGCTACTGCAGTATATTTGTTGAATATTTCTCCAACAAAAGTTGTCCTTAATCAAACGCCATATGAAGCATGGAGGGGTAAGAAACCTCGAGTAAGTCATTTAAAAGTATTTGGTTGTGTAGCGTATGCCTTGGTACATTCTCGCTCTAAGCTTGATAATAAAACTGAAAAATGCATCTTTATTGGTTATTCTCCTCAGTCCAAAGCATATCGTCTCTACAATCCTATAAGTAAGAAAGTGATAATTAGTAGAGATGTTAAGTTTAATGAAGGGATATGTGAAAGCTGGAATTTTGACAAGACAGAGAAAACTGATCAGATTATTGCAAATTTTGATACCGATCATACAGACTCATTACCTTTAAGTTCAAGATCCACATCACCTGGAAGTTCTAGGCCTTCCTCACCAAGCAGCAACAGCAATACAACACCTACATCTTCAAATTCTCGAATATTTAGCAGCAGAGAAAATTCACCTATAAAATTTAAACCCTTGGCTGAAATCTACAACTCTTGCAGCTTTGCTTTATTAGCTACTGATCCAATCAACATTGAAGAAGCTGTAGGAAAGGAAGAGTGGAAGGTTGCTATGACAGAGGAGATGCATTCCATTGAAAAGAACTCAACATGGGAGTTAGTTGATGAACCTGAAGGCAAGAATGTCATCGGATTGAAGTGGGTGTTTCGTACAAAGAATAATGCTGTTGGAAGCATACAGAAGCGGAAAGCTCGACTAGTCGCTAAGGGATATGCACAGCTGCCAGGTATAGACTTCGATGAAACTTATTCTCCTGTTGCTCGATTTGAATCTATAAGAATTTTGCTCGCTTTAGCTGCACAAATGCAACTTCCTGTCTATCAATTTGATGTGAAATCTGCATTTTTAAATGGTAATTTGGAAGAAGAAGTTTATGTTTCACAACCAGAGGGCTTTGTTGTTGATGGTAGTGAAAGAAAAGTTTATAGATTGAAAAAGGCTCTTTAAGGGCTGAAGCAAGCGCCGCGTGCTTAGTATAGTAGAATTGACACTTTCTTTGTGGATGATGGATTTATTTTAAGTGAAAATGAGCCCACTCTTTATATGAAGAAAGATAGGAATGGGATTTTTTGGTAGTCTGTCTTTATGTAGATGATATGATTTATATGGCCTCATCGGAATCTTTAGTTGTTGATTTTAAGTCCAGTATGATGAAAAACTTTGAGATGACAGATTTGGGACTATTGCAATATTTTTTGGGTCTGAAAGTGAAGCAAGGTGAAGATGGAATTTTTGTATGTCAAAAGAAGTACGCTACAGACTTGCTAAAAAGATTTAATATGAGTAATTGTGAAGTGGTGGCCACACCGATGAATATTAATGAGAAATTGCAGTGTAAGGATGGGACAGGGAATGCAAATCCGAGATTGTTTAGAAGCTTAATTGGTGGTCTAAACTATTTAACACACACTAGACCTGACATTGCTTTTTCTATTAGTATGGTGTCCAGGTATATGCACAATCCCACAAAGCAACATTTTGGCGCAGCAAGGAGAATTCTTCGCTATTTGGCTGAAACTGTTGATTTTGGTATTTGGTATGCTAAGGTAAAGAACTTTAAACTGTTTGGGTTTACTAATAGTGATTGGGCCGGATGTTTAGATGATTGTAAAAGCACTTCGGGCAACTGTTTTGGCTTTGGTTCTGGAGTAGTGACATGGAGTTCTAAGAAACAAGACATAGTGGCTCTTTCATCTTCCGAAGCGGAGTATGTGGCAGCAAGTGCAGCATCACGACAGGCTTTGTGGCTGAAAAAAATTCTTGTTGATTTTGGTATCATGCAGGAAGAACCTACGACGATTTTCTGCGACAACAGGTCCGCTATAGCAATGACGAAGAATCCCGTTTTTCATGGTAGAACAAAGCATATCGAAGTGCAACATCATTTCATTAGGCAGCTGGTTGCTGAAAAGAAAATTGCTTTAAGATTTTGCACAAATGAGCAAGTAGCGGATATATTCACAAAATCGCTTCCTCAGGCCAAACATGTGTTATTCAGGTCACAGCTAGGAGTATGCAGTTTTGAATCAAAGGGGAGTGTTGAATGAATGATTCAAAACTTAGATTCTATTATTTAGGAGATTTTTATTTACTGTTTCGTATTAGAGATCCTATTTTTTTGTTGTTAGATATTTAAATAATTCTTGTACTGAAGCTTTTAGTGTGTTATGCAGTAAAGAAAAAAATTGTTTTTGCTTTTACTGTACAGTTCATTATATTTACTCTGCCATTCTCTATAACACATTTCATATCCAAGAGTAAATCATAGGTAATGTTTCAAAACAAACTGGAAAAATTAGTATGACTAGGCCCAATGCCACTCTAATCCAAACTATTTATCTAGGTGCTTCTGCTACGTATATGTATTCCTCCGAAATCCATTTGTCTAGGGGTTTACAGAGGCTGCTCGAACAATTTCCTCCTCTCCGTTTTTTGTCCTATTTTAAAACCTTTTTGCATCCAGCTTTCATCTTAAACTGCAATTGTTTGTCGCATGGTTAAAATATTCTGCAAGTAATTTATCATTAGGCTATAGATCCGATTTTTTTAATATTCCGTAGAGTTCTTGCTAGTATGGTAAGCAAATTTTATATATACTATTCTTCAAGCTTAGTTAGTTTTTCTCAATTTATCATTTTTACATTAGCTAGTATGGGTCTGAATTCTGTGTGGATATATTCTTACATTGGCCTTTAACCTGATTGCCTTTGATTTGCTTTGTGTTATTTCGGGGAGTGTTCATGCGTATGGTTATATTAAATTAATATTGTAATTAATACCTTACTAGTGTGTAACCCGTGCGTTGCACACGTTATTTTTTAAAATGTAATATTTGCATTATTAGTGATAAAAAAATAAAAGTTTATTATGCATCATCCAATAATTTAAGTAAAATAACTGACTTTTAGAATAAATTTTTTAAAATTATGTTGTATAATTCTATGTTTATATCTTACACATTGGGGTTGAGAAAGAAAATATCTTAGTTATTTTTACTTATTTAATCAAGTTTTTTTTTTCCAAAATATGTCAAAGTTTTTGTTATGTAATCGGTTTGCATAGTTAAGTCAAATGTGGATACTAAAAAAAACAAAAAAGGGATTAGTAGAAATTTGAATAATATGATATTATTGTTCACGTTAATAATTTTGTTATGTATTTAATAAGTTTTTATATTTGATTGAAAAATTATTTTTTCCCTAGTTAATATGAAAGTGGCATGCAAATTGAAATTATCGTTTTTGAAATAATTTATCAAATAAATTAATATTGATAACTTAATTACTTTGAATATGTAACATTTTATAATTTCTCATTAAAAATATATATTTACCTAAATGTCAAAATTCAAAAGTGAGCTGTGGAGAATATTCTTAATCTACGTTAGAATGTGGGGTTGAAGAAGTAGTTCTCCATCAAAAGAAACTATATTTGAATGGCGTTGATCTTTCGTGTTTACAAAAGTGTATCACAATACATGTATTGAATTTGTACTGGTTATTTTTTTACAGTGATTTGCCATAATATTTTAATTTATGAAATAATAATAATAATCATAATCATAATCATAAGTTTTAGTTAATACTATTTTTGGATAATTAAGCTAATTAACTACCATAAACTAAGGTGAAACCATGCTACTGCATAGATTCCTCTTGGAACTTGATTAGTGATGCATTGTTTGATATCTAAGTGTTTGAACATGTAACTTTCTTGGGTTATAACTTCATTTTTTTGTCACCTTACAATAGTCATTTGCTCAAAGTGTTAACTGAAAATTGAATTCTTTTAAGTTGTGGTATAGATAATTTTAATCCTAATATTTTGTACTATGCTACATTTTAGAATTTTGAAACGAAATAATGCATAATGGCTAACATTTGACCATTGAAGGTAACAAATATATCACATGATGCTTGTTAATTTGATCCTCAAATTATTTATCTTATTACCGTTAATATTCCATTTGTAATATTAAGTGTTTGTAGTTGAAAGACAGTAGGTATTCTATGTAAATTGGGTTACGTCGCATGCTCGAAATGAAACCTTAGACACCTCTTCAATTCCATACATATATTTGCTGGTGGTAGCTAAAAATATACCGCTTCACCTGTGTCAGAATGCAGGAAAAGAATGAGTAGATAGTGAAATGCTAATAAGAAATAAACGACCATTACATCCAAAATAATGCATTGATCGAAGTTTCAAAAATTTAAAGTCTTGCTTAGTTTTTAAATTTAGGTTACTTTTTGCTACCATGTAACGTACTGCTGCTACTACCCAATAGTAAAATCATTCATGCCAACACACATTTGTTACTCATATTAATTAAGGAATGTTATTATATATATTAATACTCAAAATACAAACCGTTTTGTGAAACACCCTTCATCCGTTCCAAATGAACTTATTATCTTGTAATTAGGTTCAGTAAAAATGTGAAATTATTTGCTGTATTAACTATAAACATTTAAAGTTTTAACTACAAATAATTATTATGAAAAAAATGCATTTAGCACTGAAAATATATACATATCCAGTGAAACCTGCTTTTCAAGAGTAGTCGCTAAATTTGAAAATAAAAAGCATGTCCATATTTCTAGCAAAAATAACAATCCTCTTACTGATTCATAATCGTAGATGTCATGATATTAAATAACGAAAAATACATCGGATATGCCTAAAAATGGAACTGACACAGTACACGTATACCTCTGAAGCAGCATGTTAAATTAAACATTTTATAGGCATCACACAATGAAATGGAAAAAAAAAATCTGGTGAAATCCATGGAAAGATGATCCTTCTCCAACTCCATTAAAAATATGTAGCAATTTGAGCTCTAATGGCAAGTTACACTATCTATAATATATGCAAAGTAGCCAAATAGTTTATTAAATGCTGAATGTTGGGCAATTTAAGAAACATATGCTTATAAAATTATACATGACTTTCCTTGTTTGATTGTAGCCGTGCAATTTAGTTTATACTGATGGAAAGTGAAACTAACCAAATACTGGTATCATGTAGAATAATGGAAAATGTGTGTAAGGTTTGCTATACAGACGTACTACATAGGAAATTGAACGAAACAACTTAAAAGCTACATAAGCAATAAAAATATATGGTCCAGAGTCAAATAGTACCTCTATGATTACATCTTACAATGTAAAATACAGTAGAAAAATCAATGAAGATAACAATATCTGATGATTTCAATATCAATATTGAAGATGCTAGTTGGTTTTTGCACACAGTCATCAAAAGTTCTTGCAAATTAGATTTTCTAATGATGATATAACAGACAATTTTATAAATGCAGATGGGCAATGAAGCAACATAATAAAACTGATATACCTTAATCAATATATAGGAGGTTAAACTGTCACCTATATCTTCCTATTGGGATAATCAAGCATGGACAACCGAACATGAAGAGCTTTGTCATACCCTTCCCCTCTATCATAAGAATGCTAGAATTCTGGAATACGAAAAATAACAACTTTAACATGCAGGAAATTAATATGCAAGAAAGTATAAAGGTTAAGCTATGATTTCTCCGCTATGTTAAGAATAGTATGCATCACCTATGAAATGAAATTATAGCTAAGTAATATTTCAAACAACTAATACACTGAAGTTCCAGTTCAGTTACTATTTCATAGAGTTCACAATACCTAAGCATATTGATAAAATTAGCATAAGAGTTACATAGGTCATAATAGATGAAGTTTATGGAAATTAGTGAGTAATCAAAGTTATAGTATATAAATCACACTTTTATTTTAACTACGATGATAAGTAAATTGAATTGAATATATACATGGCAACAAAAGCGGTACATAGAAGAAATAATAAACTTATACGTTGACTAAGTTGAAGAAATGAATACAGATAACACCATTGTGATTTTCATATTGCACTGGTATTCTCTACTTTCAGCAAAGCTGGAAGGATCCAAAAATGTTGTGAGCCCCATGCTAGTGAAATCTTGGAAATAAAAAGAATGCTAAATTTTGGTTGAATTCTTATTCAAATGTGAGCTTGGCGGAGAATAAAAGAAATCATATAGCAAGAAGAAGTATATGGCTATAGAGATTAATATGTATTTCATTTAACTATTCAATTTATTGTCTTACCGAATGACATAGATAAATAGTAATGACAACAACAAAAAATCAAAATTTTATTTTTAGGATGAACCAATGCTTCGCAAACATCAATATCTGTCAATACTTGTGTTAGCAGTGTCGATAGGTAAACATGTATTATAAAATTAAAAACCAACTTAATAGCATGACTCATAATCACATTTTATATTTAAAGTTATGAAAAAAATTCTTTAATTTGAAATGAACATATTGATGGTTGATTAAAAAAAAATAGTGAACACTACAACTACTATGCAAAACTTTATTAAAAAAAGTGTAAATAACATATCAATTCACAAAATGAGAGAGACTCAAAAACATAGTAAATGATATGAAAGTACAAAAATTAAAAGACTATCTTAGATTTTAGATTAAAAAATTACAACAGCAGTCTAAGGCCAAGCTCAAGATGGCCCACCAAAAAGCAATCATTGTATTTTTTCCCATCAAGTACTGTAAGATGTGTGGTACAGTGAATAAATGTCCCAAGACTATATGTCGCTGCACTACAAAAAAAAAAAAAAAAAAAGAAAGAAAGAAAGAAAAAAAAAACAAGCTTATTCATAGCAGAAACATACACTACACACATTGCATTTGATAGTCCAACCTATTTATATCATGGTCGAAACATGAAAGCATAATCTACCAACTGCTAATTCGTATCGGCTATATATAAGCATCCTTTTAGCATACCTAAACTGTTTGTTGTTTTGGATAAAATGTCATACAAAATCCAATTTTCGGAAGTTCAAATCAAGACATTGGAAAATTGAATGCTCCTTAATTTTGGCTAATACAAAAATACACTCAATGCTACTAAGTAGAGAAACCATTTAACTCAATCTTTCTTGTCAATGGAAGATAATTAATGTGACTATACCTATTATCTCACATTTTAAATTTCAAATGTTCTACTCATAGAAATCAAAGAAGACTACACTATATACGTGTGTGTGCAAGGTAGGATCCACTGTCCCACTTATTTTGCATTTTTATTACCAAATGTTTCAAAAATAAACAAAATTTGCAAATATAGCCTATTTTTAACCAAAATCATATAGACAAAAAGTAGGATTTTGTTGAAATATTTATCACTTCCATAATTATCACGCACTTATTCTAGTAAATAATATGTCAGAAAATCATCGTTGAAACGTTGACCTATTGTGATTAAAAACCGTCCGATGAAGTTTAAATATTATATTGGTTTCAATATTTGTGCAAGAGAAGATGTTGTGCAAAGCCTAGTTCAGAAATTTTTCTTGAAAAAAAAAATTACATACTACCTTACCAAATAATATAGGAATTTATAACAAATGATGACATGAAAACTGTAACAAATAGATTACATATCTATTGTCCTTGTATGGAATTTTAACATGTGGATATGTTGCAAAATAAAAATACGGTATTACAAATTTTATAAGATGCAGCAACTCAATTAGATAGTATCCACATGATATATATAGAAAGCTCAATGCTCACAGTAAACTAAGGAAATAAATTCTATGAGAAATATTATCAAATAGGTTATGTTGAACTGTAGTATTAGTCAGAAAGATAATACGAAACAAATAATTGAAATCTGATGATAAATATATGTTTCCTCTAAAATATAGTTGTCTATGGTATCCTTAAATCATCAGAAATTTACTTCAGTAAATGAATATAGGCAATTGAACCAAATCATAGAATTCATCCATATATTTGTGTATTTTTATTGTTCAACCTGGTATAAAAAATAAATGAGGTTTGTTCAAGCTGATCGTGTAACTCCTTAACCCTTGATTCAAGAGCAACATCACATAGGCTCATATGAACTATTTCCTTAAACTACATTGATACTTATGTATACACATAGGTATTTTCAACCCAATAATTAAATTATGACAAACTAAGGATGTATAATTTATCCCCTGTAATTATTTCCCAAAAAGCTAGCTTGATTCATAACCGGTCAAAAAAAATTAGTTGTTATTGGTCTACTCATATCTAGTTTAATGGTTCAGCCAAAAGAGAAGAAATGCAAAAAAAACTAAAATTTCATAAAGCGGATAATATGATTGCTTCCAAAAGGTAAAAAATAGAATAAAACTTCTTTTCCGCTATCAGTAAGATGGACATTACAGTAGTTATCAAAGGCGATGGTCACCTGATGCCAAAAGTTATAGAGAGAAATTCCTTGAAGAAAAAACCCAACCTTCTCTAAAAGAGCAAGTAGAAAAATTAAACATTTTTAAATAGAAACATCAAAACTAATTCAAAAAATTACCATTACTTGAAATCTAGAAACATAGCTTCAAGAGGGGAAGAAAATACCTAACAATGGGGAAAGAGACGAACGAAGGACGAAATCCCCCATGGGTTCGGAGAAACAGTCAGGGAGGGAGTAATTCACCGAACGACGGGCAGGAATAATTGGGGAGAAGGCGGCAAAGAGCCACCTCTTAGATACCTTTCCACCTTTTAGAATAGGAAGAAAAGCCGTATAATGAGATGGTCAAACAGCGAATGCGAGAGTAGGATGATAGAGCGACTTTCAGATCTAATTTTCATGGCGAATTATGTGGTTGTGTAATTTTGATCTCATCAAAGTATCTTAGAGTTACAAGGATAATTGAAAAAATTAAGAAAATTAAGTAGAATTAAGAAAATTGAGAGAATCAAGGAGAATTAAGAAAATTGAGAGAATTAAGGACAATTGAGAGAATTGAGAGAATCATGGAGAGAGCTAGAAATTCTTCTGCTTTACTATTATTTAATAGATTTCTTCATAGTATGGTTGTATTAAATAAATACTCCTATGTTTGTGATTTTCGGGATCTGCTGGTGCTGGGTTTTTGATCAATAAGTATAGGCTCCAAGATTAAAAGCAAATACCTATCTACTATACGTGGCAATTTGCTGCCTTTGCATGGAGCCAATAATAAAAACTTTACCAGAGGTAGAATGCCTTGGATTATTCTCATGATCCTTTGCCATGATATCTGTTTACATTTTAACACTTTTTTTTTCTTCCTAATTCCCCCAGGTTAAAGAAATATAAGACATATTGTTATCAAACTCACATATTGTCATGTAGTACTTAAGTGCAAACGACGACTGAGCATCGACAACAATAACACATGACGGTGGGAGCTGATTATAATAGTTTACAGATGGAATACCTTTATTTTTTGGTTCTGGTATTGAAAAGGCCAACTATTATTGTAGTTAAAAAGACCAGTATAAAATATAACGTATCAAAATTAAGTATAACAAAGCAAAAGTATTGAGGACAAATAAATAGTATTACTCACCATGATTGGCATGTAATCTAAGAAAATAAGATCGAATATGCTTTAACTTCATTGGTTTTCTTAGTGGGCATTTATAGTTCATTTTAATTATTAGTAGAATATTTGTGAAGCATGAGATAATGTTAAAAATACATTGGAAAATGGTAGAAGAAATAGTTTTTTGTTAAATAGTTTGTATTAATCATAAATTTTACAAGTAGTAAACTATATCGGTAAACAAAGTTATAAATTTCATACTTAGGGGTGACAACTTGCAACAATAACCTGATTTTAGTATTATAATAGGTAAAATCAAACTAATAGCATTCTCCATTAAACTTGTTATTAATTCTCAATCTTAAGGTTTAGCTTCAATGTAACGACCCGTGTTTTTGGCAGTCAAATATTTAATTTAATTTATTATTTTAAATATTTTATTTAGAATATTAATGAATTTTAATATTGAATTCATTTATTTAAAATGACGTTTAACGTTATAATTTATGTAATTATAAATCGAGCTCGAAATGGCGCGGTAGTTCGTAAATTTCGTTTTGAACTTTAACTGAGTATACAAAATTCATTTTGAATCGGAATTCTGTGAAACCAGAAACGTTTGAATCGATTTGTGTATATTTTTCGTATGGAAGAGAAAAATCAAGATTTCGTGTTATAATTTGTTAGTTATGTCCAGTTGAAATTTTAAAATAGTCGCTATGGATTTCGTTAATAAAACGATAACGTTTATTAATATTAACGGATTTATTTATATATATGTTGAATATTTGTTTAACCAATTTTTTTTTTGATGTTGGCTTGAAATTCACTTTAGTCTTATTCAAGACCATATAATTTATATGTGAGACGGTAGGTATATCTTATTTGAACATTTACAATTATTATAATTTATTAATTTGATTCATTTATATTTATTTGGTATTATATATACACATAAAATATTATGTAAATTCGTAACACATCCGCAACAGGTATTTGGTCACATTACTGCAGTACAAACTTAAACCCATAAGCATGAATGAAAGCGGGTGTTTCATAAATAATCTAGTATATGAATTTAAATAAACGACAACTAGCAAATATCAATCTTTGTAAAAGAATTCAATGTCATATGCTACCGGATTAATTCTCCTTTCGGATACTGGAACTAAACAATGACTCGGAAGCATTTAAAACTTTTATGCTTTGCATTTGAAATAATAGACAGAGATATACATGAGGTTGTTATTCTTTTTCTTTAATCGCCTTTTTACAATGAGCCGATACCAAACAGTCTTGATGACAATTTCTATCCTACTCTACATGTAGGCGTCTGCTCCATCTCTTCTATTTTAAGAGTTTTATCAAATCAAATGTCTGGCCTTTTCAAATCTTCTCGTACAAACAGAACTGTAATCAGATAAAATATATAACAACTATTTGATACATATACAACAGATAAAACAGATAAAATCATATATGGCACTTTGAATCCAACAAAATCCTCTCTACCATCAAAGCACCACTGTCTCAGCAAAGGTAAACCTGAGAAAAACAAAGATATAGCTATTAATATCTAGAAAAAAATATGTATATGTATAGGTGTGTATAGGAAGTGAAAGATTTCGAACAAAGGAGATACCAAAAGTAAACATTAAATGCAAAACCTGACCAAACAAAGACAGTACGAAAAACATCAAAATAGCTAAGGGAAACCAAATATCTGACCATCGAAACAATGTGTTTATATAACCAAGAAAATCTTGAACTATGTTTGAAATAAACAATTCGATAGCTGTTTGTACACGGATAACCTGAACAGACAACTCGAACTGGCAAAATACAGTATGAATAAACAAGACAATATCAATGAGACAATTCGAACAACAGGACCATGTGAATGAACAGATTCATAGCTGTGCCTAAAGTCCACATGGGAACAGTAAGATTTTTTTTATATTTTTGACCTAAGACAGTACAGGAAATCTAGTACAAACCTCACTGCTAAGTTACCACAGCTATCAATGTCCATCAAAAACACCACAGATCGATCACACAACTCTAAATGAAAAGTAAACGCCTAAGGGCTAGGCACAACTAAACTGTAAACCTATGATTTTACCATTCAAATTTTGACATTGATCTTATCGGATTCGTTCCCTAGTATAAATACAACACCACATTTGTTTCCCAGAACATAAACAGTAAGATTTTCTGTGCATAAATCTAAGCAAAACAAGTACTCAAAATCCAACATGAGGTCCACATTTTTACTGAAAAACATCACGACAAATCGAGATCCATCATAACAGTTCATGGCATAGATAAATCATAAAGTAAACGGCTATAAACTAGGCACTGCAAACCCAATATATGATTTTACAACTCAAGTATTGACGTTGATCTTAGCTAGGACGAGTTCGACTATAAATACACAACCATATTCGTTGTTTCAGAACACAACCAGTAAGAAAACCAATTCGAACCACTTGAAAAAATCAAACACAGAAATCAAAACAGAAAAATATCAAAAACCGAAACCGAAATTAAAATTTGAGTAAGAACACTTAGCTTTTTCGAAGAGCTAGGGTTTGGCCTCGGTTTGGGGTTAAGACGACTTGAAGGATGTTCGAATTGTGCTGGCAGCTTAAAGCATGCTGGTATGCTTCGACGTGGCTACAGGAGCGGAGCGACAAGAGCAGGGAGGCGAGGGGAGGAATGAAATGGGGACGCGTTCGATCTCGTTGAAGGATCGAGTATGGAAGAGCTGATGGTTTTGGCATGGGAGGGTTTTCCCTTTTTTCTTTTGGAGGCGGCGGATGTTCTGGAGGAATGAAGAGGGATCCGATGGATTAGGGTATAAGAGATTGAAGCGGGCCGGGTTTAATTACTAATGGGCTGGACCGAAAGTAAGGCCTATATATTAATTAAATTTAAGTTTTTATTTAGTTTAAAGGTTTATATAACTTAGAATAGTTATTCTGAATGCGTACGTGATCAGAACGCGACGGAACAAAAAGCATCAGGACCATAACGACGAATACTACGTAATGGAAGGGAACTGAGCAGGGCAGGCAGCGGATGGATTTTTCAGAAAAATAAAACGTCGCTTAATTAAATTGAGAACAAGCTGATTTACCGACGAAACGAAACAAAGGTGAGTTAAACTCACTCAGTTATTTCCCGCTTATATTTTATAAGTTGGGTTTTTATTTTTGTGTGCTATAGTTGCTCATGATTGACTGATTGCTGATATATATTCAGTTATTGTGAACTGATGGAATTAAACGCCGTTTATTTTCAGTAAAACCGAATAGTTATTTTTAACGATTAGTCCCAGTTAAGGTAAGTTACCTTATTGATCACGTTCATTAAATAAACATGTTTTGATAAATGAATTGGTTGATTGATTGTGGTGATTGATATTAAATTGTCGTTATAGACTGCTATGAGACCAGTATTGAATTGTTTGATGGGATGGTTGAATATTGACCTGAAACCCAATATTTGTTTGGTTTAAACCAATGGGTATTATTGGTTGAGTGATCGGCAGTACATGGCCTTTGAATCAACCGTCGATCTACCGTCAGGTAATCGACGAGATAAAGTTATAAGATTTATTCTATAACTGGGAAAAAAATGAATTTTTAATCTATTTATTTGAATTTAAAGTTGTCAAAGTAAATATTTATTAATTGGGTCTATAATTGGGGTTTAAATGATTTTATAAAGGAAAAGTGATAAATAGAAGGGTTATATGGAACTATGGTTTTATAAACAAAATTTAGAAAAAGAATTGAGGTATAAAGGATTTACAAATGTTACTTAAATAAGAGAATTAAGGGAATTTATGAAATAATACCATTAAGACAAAGGCTTAAAAGTGATGTGGTAAGAAATAGGATTTTAACAAAATCCAAGTAATGAGAAGTATCGTTTAGAAAGGTAAAAGAGAAATGTGATGGTTTATAAAATATTTTTTTTATCGATGGATTAAGAACTTATGGTTATATTCGAAAAGGAGGATTCAAAAGATAATAAGTTTTTATCAACAAAAGAACTAAGGAGATTAGAATAAATATCTGGTTGGAGTTACAACTGATGTTATCTAAAGGTAAGACTGTTGTTGATCAAGGTCTGAGAGGTAAATAAATACCCCAACTTGAACGACCTCAGGATTATCGGAGGATGATATTAGTATGTAATGGGAAAGTTAAATTGGCATTTCCAATGTTAAAGGAAATTTACAAAATAAAGTTTTGTGAGAAATTTAAAAGAATAATAGCTGGTCATTTTCAAGTGATGAAATAAAAAGGATGTTATAACGTTGTTTCCACTTGAAGAAAGGTAAGTCCTTTTCCAAATATGGCTAATAAAAAGGTAAATGGGTTTGAAACGATAGTCGAAGAAAGGATTGAATATGAGTATAGAATAGTTTCATAAACATGAAATTGAAATGGTTAAGGTAAGAACCTCACTTCAAATAAGTATATTTGGAGTGTTCAAGGGTTAGAGATTAACTATCGTTAATCGTTTTTAACTAAAGAGGCCGTGTAGTGTTGGTGCTGAACTGTTAAACCCATGTCATTCACACAATTATTTATTTGATAGTTAAATCACCGACTATCAAAACCTGACCTTACGATCGTTGGTACGGAAAGACCGGGATCGAATATATATTCGAAAACCATTCCGACCAGCGAATACGTGAAAGAAGATTTTTGAAGATGGAGCAAAGGAAGACCGTTGATCTCCATAAGCGGAAGGACTACTGATTGGATTTCTCTGGTTTAGCGGCCGGGGATATTTCAACCGTGATTCTGTCGTGAGTGGAATCTACGGATTTGCAAGGACTTCTCGCTACTCATCTATAGGGTGATTCCTGGGATGCAGTAGGAGGGTGCCTTCGGTTCATCCTGTTCCTGGATGACTTGTATGGACGAGTGTCTGACAGAGTATTTTCCAAAGGGGTAATGTACGTTGATTACTTCAAACGTATTTCTGTTGATGGCGGAGGAGGCCGTACACCTTCCCTTAGCTGACCGCAGAGTATTTTTGTGGATATCAATTAGTGATATCCGGAGGACCTGACGATGTGGCATTCAAAGTGTATAATGATCAGATGTGTTCTGACCTCAAACCTCATCAACCGGAAGATGACAAAAATCGGGCAGGCAGCATGGCTATGTGGGTCGCTCCCATTAGGGTGTATAATCACCTATCTAGAGAAATTCCTTTTGTTTCTTATTCTATCGATTCTGCCCATTCGGGAACGGTGGTTTGAGTCCATCCGTTGGTGATATACATTCGATACACTCAAGAGGAATGAGTGGTCGGTCATGTGAGGGCCGGGTTGCAAGACGTTCTTGTTGAACCCTGTGTATTCGCCTCTAGAGATACACGTGCGGAAGGTGGTCCCATACCTTGTCAGGTTGGAAATCCAATATCCAATAAGCATCCGCGGTTTTCGATTGTGTATTATATACGGGGAGCGTGAGATGCAAGCGTTCCCCTAGATTTGCTAATTATTTGTATTTAGACATTATTATAATATCAGAATAGATATCGATTTCAAAAACTGATTTGGGTTATCGTAAGGTAAAAACCGTCCGTGTTTATGTGTGGATTTGGTCTTACGATTATCTTTTGCTTTTGAAATGAATTTTAACTTTAAAATCATGATTGGATGATTTACCCTAAATATTGTGCGAGTTTATCTCACTCTGGTTCACCAGACTGACCCGGTGTTTTGTAAATGCTCGGGTTAGCCCGGAGTGTACAGGTTCAGGTTCGAAAGCTGTGAAGAGACGGGCTGGAAGTGTTCAGACGTATGATATTATTCCGCTGTGTTGTATATAAGGGCAGATTATTATAACTGTCCAGTGATGTTGATATACTCCGATGTTGTAAGTTTTAAGCTCTCAATCAAGATATATTTTATATTATATTTTGTTCCGCTGCAATGTGAGACTCTGTGTTGTGTTCTTCTTCTTCTTCTTCTTCTATTCTTATATTTCTTTCTTTCTTATCTCACCCTCTAAATTCTTCTAAGAACTATCCAGTGTTTTCGGTGCATGGAGGATCGACATAAGTCATGGTAAGGGTATTTATGTCGATTTTCGAAGCCGGAAAGCCTGGGTCGTTACAGTGGTATCAGAGCTATTGGTTTAGTAATAACCTTGGCTCTGTGGTGTAACTCGATAGAGATTGGGTTAGTAATACCCTAGATTGAGATTGAGTGTATATATACGAGAGCGTATTTGTAAATTCTATACATAAATGTTTTGTATTGTGTTGGTTAATCGGTTCAAGTGTTGAGAAGCACTGAACTGGCAATCGATACAGTATTGTTTTGAAAAGAGGGTAAATGAAATAATTTTACCCAAATTATATTTTTGTATATAAAGGAAATAATTTTATCAAATTATTGAGATAGTAGTGTATTTGATCGATTTGAATGTGATTCAAATTGGATTGAAACTTGAATTGAAAATTAACTTTGTTAAGTGCAATTAAACTAAGAATGATATTGAAATCAAATAAAACATATATGGAAATTGGAATTTTGAATAGATAATAATCAAAAGAAAATCAATCGGACATAAATCGATTGATATTCAAATATGAGAAACCAAAATGAAATATTGATATTGAATGTAAATTCGATGGATTTGATTGATTTGGTTGTGTATTGGTTGTTATTGTGATTTTTTTGTTATTGGATGATAGTTTGTTTGATTGGAATAATAATAATAATAATAATAATAATAATAAAATTAATAGAGTTAAATGAATTTTGAACTAAAGAATAATTTCCGGTATAATTAAACCAGAATGAAACTGCATATGGATTGAAATTTATGACTTAACCCTATGGTTGATTATAGAATTGGTATAGTTATGCCAGTTGATTACTGAAATATTATTTCAGAATTGCACATATTTATTACTGATATGTGAATTGAGTTAAGCACAGGTGCCAGAGGAATAGTCTGACTGATGTTGGTTGAGAAAATCGCATATACGTTGAGCAAATATGCTCAATAGCGCTCGTAAAAGGTAGGCCTATGCGAAAATATAAAATTTTGGGGTTTTGATTTTTTTTTTTTTTTTTTTCCGACCGTTGGTCGATGTATATATATTATTTGTTCCTGCGATATCGCAGATGTTACTCCGTGCAGGGGAGACTCTGCCGAATTTTTCCGGGAATTTAGAGTGTTAGAAAATTTTCGATATTTTTGAAAAATATTTATATATGGTATTAAATCGATTTTCTTTTTAAAATAAATTGGATTTGAAAATCAATGGGTTTGTAACGTTCTTTCTTACCTTAGCAATTTCGAGGACGAAATTATTTTAAGGGGGGAAGAATGTAACGACCCGTGTTTTTGGCAGTCAAATATTTAATTTAATTTATTATTTTAAATATTTTATTTAGAATATTAATGAATTTTAATATTGAATTCGTTTATTTAAAATGACGTTTAACGTTATAATTTATGTAATTATAAATCGAGCTCGAAATGGCGCGGTAGTTCGTAAATTTCGTTTTGAACTTTAACTGAGTATACAAAATTCATTTTGAATCGGAATTCTGTGAAACCAGAAACGTTTGAATCGATTTGTGTATATTTTTCGTATGGAAGAGAAAAATCAAGATTTCGTGTTATAATTTGTTAGTTATGTCCAGTTGAAATTTTAAAATAGTCGCTATGGATTTCGTTAATAAAACGATAACGTTTATTAATATTAACGGATTTATTTATATATATGTTGAATATTTGTTTAACCAATTTTTTTTTTTGATGTTGGCTTGAAATTCACTTTAGTCTTATCCAAGACCATATAATTTATATGTGAGACGGTAGGTATATCTTATTTGAACATTTACAATTATTATAATTTATTAATTTGATTCATTTATATTTATTTGGTATTATATATACACATAAAATATTATGTAAATTCGTAACACATCCGCAACAGGTATTTGGTCACATTACTGCAGTACAAACTTAAACCCATAAGCATGAATGAAAGCGGGTGTTTCATAAATAATCTAGTATATGAATTTAAATAAACGACAACTAGCAAATATCAATCTTTGTAAAAGAATTCAATGTCATATGCTACCGGATTAATTCTCCTTTCGGATACTGGAACTAAACAATGACTCGGAAGCATTTAAAACTTTTATGCTTTGCATTTGAAATAATAGACAGAGATATACATGAGGTTGTTATTCTTTTTCTTTAATCACCTTTTTACAATGAGCCGATACCAAACAGTCTTGATGACAATTTCTATCCTACTCTACATGTAGGCGTCTGCTCCATCTCTTCTATTTTAAGAGTTTTATCAAATCAAATGTCTGGCCTTTTCAAATCTTCTCGTACAAACAGAACTGTAATCAGATAAAATATATAACAACTATTTGATACATATACAACAGATAAAACAGATAAAATCATATATGGCACTTTGAATCCAACAAAATCCTCTCTACCATCAAAGCACCACTGTCTCAGCAAAGGTAAACCTGAGAAAAACAAAGATATAGCTATTAATAGCTAGAAAAAAATATTTATATGTATAGGTGTGTATAGGAAGTGAAAGATTTCGAACAAAGGAGATACCACAAGTAAACATTAAATGCAAAACCTGACCAAACAAAGACAGTTCGAAAAACATCAAAATAGCTAAGGGAAACCAAATATCTGACCATCAAAACAATGTGTTTATATAACCAAGAAAATCTTGAACTATGTTTGAAATAAACAATTCGATAGCTGTTTGTACACGGATAACCTGAACAGACAACTCGAACTGGCAAAATACAGTATGAATAAACAAGACAATATCAATGAGACAATTCGAACAACAGGACCATGTGAATGAACAGATTCATAGCTGTGCCTAAAGTCCACATGGGAACAGTAAGATTTTTTTTTATATTTTTGACCTAAGACAGTACAGGAAATCTAGTACAAACCTCACTGCTAAGTTACCACAGCTATCAATGTCCATCAAAAACACCACAGATCGATCACACAACTCTAAATGAAAAGTAAACGCCTAAGGGCTAGGCACAACTAAACTGTAAACCTATGATTTTACCATTCAAATTTTGACATTGATCTTATCGGATTCGTTCCCTAGTATAAATACAACACCACATTTGTTTCCCAGAACATAAACAGTAAGATTTTCTGTGCATAAATCTAAGCAAAACAAGTACTCAAAATCCAACATGAGGTCCACATTTTTACTGAAAAACATCACGACAAATCGAGATCCATCATAACAGTTCACGGCATAGATAAATCATAAAGTAAACGGCTATAAACTAGGCACTGCAAACCCAATATATGATTTTACAACTCAAGTATTGACGTTGATCTTAGCTAGGACGAGTTCGACTATAAATACACAACCATATTCGTTGTTTCAGAACACAACCAGTAAGAAAACCAATTCGAACCACTTGAAAAAATCAAACACAGAAATCAAAACAGAAAAATATCAAAAACCGAAACCGAAATTAAAATTTGAGTAAGAACACTTAGCTTTTTCGAAGAGCTAGGGTTTGGCCTCGGTTTGGGGTTAAGACGACTTGAAGGATGTTCGAATTGTGCTGGCAGCTTAAAGCATGCTGGTATGCTTCGACGTGGCTACAGGAGCGGAGCGACAAGAGCAGGGAGGCGAGGGGAGGAATGAAATGGGGACGCGTTCGATCTCGTTGAAGGATCGAGTATGGAAGAGCTGATGGTTTTGGCATGGGAGGGTTTTCCCTTTTTTCTTTTGGAGGCGGCGGATGTTCTGGAGGAATGAAGAGGGATCCGATGGATTAGGGTATAAGAGATTGAAGCGGGCCGGGTTTAATTACTGATGGGCTGGACCGAAAGTAAGGCCTATATATTAATTAAATTTAAGTTTTTATTTAGTTTAAAGGTTTATATAACTTAGAATAGTTATTCTGAATGCGTACGTGATCAGAACGCGACGGAACAAAAAGCATCAGGACCATAACGACGAATACTACGTGATGGAAGGGAACTGAGCAGGGCAGGCAGCGGATGGATTTTTCAGAAAAATAAAACGTCGCTTAATTAAATTGAGAACAAGCTGATTTACCGACGAAACGAAACAAAGGTGAGTTAAACTCACTCAGTTATTTCCCGCTTATATTTTATAAGTTGGGTTTTTATTTTTGTGTGCTATAGTTACTCATGATTGACTGATTGCTGATATATATTCAGTTATTGTGAACTGATGGAATTAAACGCCGTTTATTTTCAGTAAAACCGAATAGTTATTTTTAACGATTAGTCCCAGTTAAGGTAAGTTACCTTATTGGTCACGTTCATTAAATAAACATGTTTTAATAAATGAATTGGTTGATTGATTGTGGTGATTGATATTAAATTGTCGTTATAGACTGCTATGAGACCAGTATTGAATTGTTTGATGGGATGGTTGAATATTGACCTGAAACCCAATATTTGTTTGGTTTAAACCAATGGGTATTATTGGTTGAGTGATCGGCAGTACATGGCCTATGAATCAACCGTCGATCTACCGTCTGGTAATCGACGAGATAAAGTTATAAGATTTATTCTATAACTGGGAAAAAAATGAATTTTTAATCTATTTATTTGAATTTAAAGTTGTCAAAGTAAATATTTATTAATTGGGTCTATAATTGGGGTTTAAATGATTTTATAAAGGAAAAGTGATAAATAGAAGGGTTATATGGAACTATGGTTTTATAAACAAAATTTAGAAAAAGAATTGAGGTATAAAGGATTTACAAATGTTACTTAAATAAGAGAATTAAGGGAATTTATGAAATAATACCATTAAGAGAATGGCTTAAAAGTGATGTGGTAAGAAATAGGATTTTAACAAAATCCAAGTAATGAGAAGTATCGTTTAGAAAGGTAAAAGAGAAATGTGATGGTTTATAAAATATTTTTTTTATCGATGGATTAAGAACTTATGGTTATATTCGAAAAGGAGGATTCAAAAGATAATAAGTTTTTATCAACAAAAGAACTAAGGAGATTAGAATAAATATCTGGTTGGAGTTACAACTGATGTTATCTAAAGGTAAGACTGTTGTTGATCAAGGTCTGAGAGGTAAATAAATACCCCAACTTGAACGACCTCAGGATTATCGGAGGATGATATTAGTATGTAATGGGAAAGTTAAATTGGCATTTCCAATGTTAAAGGAAATTTACAAAATAAAGTTTTGTGAGAAATTTAAAAGAATAATAGCTGGTCATTTCCAAGTGATGAAATAAAAAGGATGTTATAACGTTGTTTCCACTTGAAGATAGGTAAGTCGTTTTCCAAATATGGCTAATAAAAAGGTAAATGGGTTTGAAACGATAGTCGAAGAAAGGATTGAATATGAGTATAGAATAGTTTCATAAACATGAAATTGAAATGGTTAAGATAAGTACCTCACTTCAAATAAGTATATTTGGAGTGTTCAAGGGTTAGAGATTAACTATCGTTAATCGTTTTTAACTAAAGAGGCCGTGTAGTGTTGGTGCTGAACTGTTAAACCCATGTCATTCACACAATTATTTATTTGATAGTTAAATCACCGACTATCAAAACCTGACCTTACGATCGTTGGTACGGAAAGACCGGGATCGAATATATATTCGAAAACCATTCCGACCAGCGAATACGTGAAAGAAGATTTTTGAAGATGGAGCAAAGGAAGACCGTTGATCTCCATAAGCGGAAGGACTACTGATTGGATTTCTCTGGTTTAGCGGCCGGGGATATTTCAACCGTGATTCTGTCGTGAGTGGAATCTACGGATTTGCAAGGACTTCTCGCTACTCATCTATAGGGTGATTCCTGGGATGCAGTAAGAGGGTGCCTTCGGTTCATCCTGTTCCTGGATGACTTGTATGGACGAGTGTCTGACAGAGTATTTCCAAAGGGGTCATGTACGTTGATTTCTTCAAACGTATTTCTGTTGATGGCGGAGGAGGCCGTACACCTTCCCTTAGCTGACCGCAGAGTATTTTTGTGGATATCAATTAGTGATATTCGGAGGACCTGACGATGTGGCATTCAAAGTGTATAATGATCAGATGTGTTCTGACCTCAAACCTCATCAACCGGAAGATGACAAAAATCGGGCAAGCAGCATGGCTATGTGGGTCGCTCCCATTAGGGTGTATAATCACCTATCTAGAGAAATTCCTTTTGTTTCTTATTTTATCGATTCTGCCCATTCGGGAACGGTGGTTTGAGTCCATCCGTTGGTGATATACATTCGATACACTCAAGAGGAATGAGTGGTCGGTCATGTGAGGGCCGGGTTGCAAGACGTTCTTGTTGAACCCTGTGTATTCGCCTCTAGAGATACACGTGCAGAAGGTGGTCCCATACCTTGTCAGGTTGGAAATCCAATATCCAATAAGCATCCGCGGTTTTCGATTGTGTATTATATACGGGGAGCGTGAGATGCAAGCGTTCCCCTTGACTTGCTAATTATTTGTATTTAGACATTATTATAATATCAGAATAGATATCGATTTCGAAAACAGATTTGGGTTATCGTAAGGTAAAAACCGTCTGTGTTTATGTGTGGATTTGGTCTTACGATTATCTTTTGCTTTTGAAATGATTTTTAACTTTAAAATCATGATTGGATGATTTACCCTAAATACTGTGCGAGTTTATCTCACTCTGGTTCACCAGACTGACCCGGTGTTTTGTAAATGCTCGGGTTAGCCCGGAGTGTACAGGTTCAGGTTCGAAAGCTGTGAAGAGACGGGCTGGAAGTGTTCAGACGTATGATATTATTCCGCTGTGTTGTATATAAGGGCAGATTATTATAACTGTCCAGTGATGTTGATATACTCCGATGTTGTAAGTTTTTAGCTCTCAATCAAGATATATTTTATATTATATTTTGTTCCGCTGCAATGTGAGACTCTGTGTTGTGTTCTTCTTCTTCTTCTATTCTTATATTTCTTTCTTTCTTATCTCACCCTCTAAATTCTTCTAAGAACTATCCAGTGTTTTCGGTGCATGGAGGATCGGCATAAGTCATGGTAAGGGTATTTATGTCGATTTTCGAAGCCGGAAAGCCTGGGTCGTTACATTCAAAATCACTGTAGTACAACGTATTATAAACCACAATACTCTGTTTCATGTTTAGTATGTCCATGTAAACATCTTTAACTAAAATTTAATAGATATATACATATTTGTAGCTATCAACATTAGTTGCCAACAAGAAAATTAATAGACTAATGTGAAACACAAAATCTGACATTCACAATATTGTACCTAGCAAGAAAATTCATAGGCTTGGAGATTTAACAAATTACATGTGCTATGTAACAAATGATGCTTAAAACTAGCAAGCTAAAACATTTGCTGAGATCAAAGGAAAATCAGACTTTTAACCAAAAAATAAAGGTATTCTTGGTAATGTAGCTTACCATGATACTGCTATTAACTCATATTCATCTACCATTCCAGAAATAAGCAACTGCACAGATAAAGCCTAACTTCCATCAATGCAAAAATACGGTTTTCGTGTTCATCTACCATTCCAGAAAAACATCCATCAACTCATATTCCTAAACTATAGTACAGGATCGATCCAGAAATAAGCAATTTCACAAGAAATAAACATAATAGATCTAGAAATTATACCTTCAACTCCACGGTAATACTGATCCATAAATTGCAGCAAGAGATAGGGTTTACTGCTAATGCAATAGAATTAAGATTCTCTCTCTTTACGATTATCATCCATAAATAAAATTCTCAGAACAAAAAATCGTACCTTTGATTGGTTAGAGAAGACTAAATTGTTTTGAAGAATCACGAAGATGGATGCACAGATTCTTGAGTGAAGTCCAGAGTGATTGTTTGAAGAGAATCGGTGGATTGTAGACTTAGGAGAGAAAGAGAAGCCAACATCGTATTTTTCAGAAATGGAATTGTGGATGATTAGGGTTTTTTATCTGGCCTGAATGGGTTATTACCCAACTTAAAAATTTACTAAATTATTTCAACCCAACCCAATTAAAAACTGGTTAAAAGGGTTGGGTTAAAGGGTTGTCTTGAATTTTGACAGCCCTATCGGCAGGTGCCATAACCTTTATGCATCTACGGAACCATGCCAGATTGGGAATGCCCTCGGGGAAATTAGGAACTCCAAACATGATGAAAAGAGAAGAAACAAGGATTCAAAAAGAGATCAAAGGAATATTGTAAATGACTTTAGGGGATATATTTTGAAATGGTTTTTCTTGAAAACACTTTTGCTTTGAAAGCACTTTTTCAAAAACTTCTCCTCTAACCTTATAACCTTAGGCTCTAATACCAAATGTAATACCCTACGTCACTTAATGTTACCCATATGAGGATGCATTAATTTCTGTGAAGTACAATAATAATATAGAGACTAATTTCATAAGACAGAATAAAGAATGCATCGGAAAAACTTTTCAAACTTTTATTTCAAATCAAATACAACGTTACATTTCCAAGTGCCATAAAATCATAATCATCTGTCTCTCAAACCATCAACGTACAAAACCATAAAATAATATCCCTCATATGCCATAACAATAAACATAGAAAAGAAACTAAAGTAATACATAGAATGAGAAGTAATATAAGTCTAAGCTGAATCAAGAAATCACAATCACTGCTATTGTCCACCGCCTTGAGAACCTAGCGGCGATGAAAGAGGGAGAGAAGGAAAAACAAAATAGGTTTGACATAAACTTTGGTGAGTAACATTTTTTTATCATAAGCATTAGATAAGAAGTATCAAGACAGATCAATAGTGCTGGATAAGATGATATAGTAAAGTATGCAAGTACGAAGTAAACGAGACAAGGTAAAAATCAAGTAAGCTTCTCATTCATATCCCAAGAACAAGTTTCTGAACCAATTATCAGAATAATAGAATTAGGTTTTACCCTAGTTACTACCCAGCGATCGGCTCCCAACAAAAACAAATAACCTATGCCAGCCACGACAGTAGAGGATACTAGTCCCTAACCTGTCAACTTTAAAGACACAACCCAATTCATTGGTGTTACTGCATCTAAGTTTCCCCCATTGGACCCATGAACGCTCATGACTCTACCGGAACGCGCCATACCCACCTCCAAGATTTTGAATCTCATACAATCTAAATCAGTAAAGCGTGCCCTGACCCCTACCTAGTACGAGGCCCCTATATGATACCAACAGGGATACTGACTGATACGGTTCTAAACAATAGATTGACACATGCCACCTCTAGGCTTGTTCCCCTTGGTAAACTAGGATTTCAAGAGTCCTGAAACACCCCACGTTCGTTAATGTCACTCACTAAGGGAATGCATTAAGTTTCGTGAAGCGCTATAGGTAAACAGACACAGAATAATTACAAGACAGAGATAAATAAGGCAGTTGCGGAAAAATTTAAACTTTTATTTCAAACATAAGTCATAACTCCGTGGTCCACAATTTCATAAGTCATAAAAACTATTACAATAAAAATATTTTTGTCTTGCACCATCAGAGTACATAAGTAAATAAAAAGCATTATTTTCCCAATAAAAAGAGTTAAGCCATAGTAGAGTCAAGAACTTGAGCCTTACTTCAGAAGTAGCTCCTTGCAAGATGATATCTGATTCATGATTAAGTCGGATTATTTCCTCCTTGAGAACCTGAGGGGGGGGACGGAAGAAAGAAGGAGAAACAACAGGGTCAGACATAAAGTCGGGAGAGTCTAGTTACTCTTAGCCAGTAGATAATTAAAAGCAACATGTTAGGCATATAAAGTGGATACAAGAGAAATCACTACATAAATAGCAGGTGTGACAAGGTAAGCAAGTTAAGGTATACGTGCCTTACTAATGATAACTCTGCATCATTACTAGTAAAACTGAAATGAAATGATCCCTTCCACTATAAGTTGATAGGCTTAGGTCATACATCCAAGTATACCCTAACCACTACCATAATCGATCGGCTCCCTACCTTGTAGATATCCTGTGTTGGCCCCACAGTAGGAGGTATCACTTCCTAAAGTGGCAACCCATGGTGTGCAAAACTATATCTACTGGTGTCATGATCATCTTAGCTCCCTCTGCCCGGCCCATGCACGCACATGTCCCCAGTCGGTTTGCGCCGCCCACACCATCCGCCTCGTTTGGATCTCTTGCAATCAATCAGTAAGCGTGCCCCTTCTCCGCCTAGTACGGAGGTCTTTACTTGATACCACTTCGGATTAATGACTGAAATGGGTCCCTCTCAATATGATACAAGCTCTCCCCCTTGTCTTGTATCCCCACTAGGTTTTTCTACTGACTATGTATACCCTTAGGTGTCTTTAATTACATAGCCCTATACTAGTTATGCTTACCCTAAAGCGTGTCTTTAATTACATAACTTTCTTACATCATTTACCGGTTATGTATACCACTTAGATGTCTTTAATTACATAAACTTATTGGGTTAAGTATGTGGGCCTATATATATATATATATATATATATATATATATATATATATATATTACCCATCCCCTCTAACTTACTTAACCCTCCACTACCCATCCAATTTTACTTAACCCTAACTTAAGTCCACAGTCATATTAAATTAGGTTAAGTAGTACATTTCTTTACCATGTCCAATTATGGTTATAATGGGCTAGACCTCCCACATTAGGCCTACAATGTGTGGATGCTAGATATGCCGGTCGGATCCGGGTAGTCATATTCCACAGTTGGGCCTAATTGTAAATTACTTAACATTCCAAATTAATCCAAATCTACCTATGTCATTATAGGTAACTATTTCTACGCCTTCCCCATTTGATTTACATGTCTCATTTCCTATTAAACATTACATAAATCATGCAAATTTTAATTCCCTTTTTCCCTGTTTTCTCTCTACTGTATTCGTACATATTTTGGTGGCATCTATGCTATAAAGTAGCCTAGCTATAATAATTAAAAGGAAATATGACGAGGGTGATAGTTTCAACATGTCGCGACATAAACATGATCATAAACTGGAATAGTAACAAAGTGAATGGACATGTAATTAACATCATAACTAAGTGGGCATAATTAATAACTTGTGGCAATTACTATGATGCTTTGAGCAAAACATAATGAGATCTAAATCTAACATTAGGTGTCCAATTATCTAGATCTAGCATAGTCATGGCAACATGTGTAACAACCCGCATTCTACGCATCATAGGATCGTAGAATATTTATTTCTTTCATATATGAAGTCGTATGGTCATGTAACTTTGGGAGACGACTGTTGGGGTCATTACTCATGTTCATGATTTTTGTCGATTTTTAAATGACCATTTTACCCCTAGTTGGTACTGTTTTGGCCATAACTTTTGACTGGAAAGGAATTTTGACCTAAAACCACTTCCATTAGATTCGTTTGATGGTTTACCTTTCCGTAGAGTGGTCATAATAGTCAAACGGACTTACCGTTTGGGAGATATGGCTGAATTAAGGTTTGGAAGGTGAAAAACTGCTTAACCGGGCCAAATAGAGTGATTAGTGAATAGGCCCATAACCCATTTCGGGATTAGGGTTATGGGAAGGCTGAAATGAGTTAGAGAATCATTCCATTTCAGTTTTCTAGCCTCCACTTATCACCAAGGAACCCTAAAAATGGCCTCCAATCTCTAAATCACCTCCAAATCATCTTATAATCAAGGATTAAGCTTAGCAACATCAAATCAAGGGAGATCTACACCAAATCAACATTGGAGCTGCTGTTTAGCATTGGGATTTGCGTCAAATCAGAGATTTATTTCAAATCTTAGATTGTTTGTGGCTAAGGTGAGTGATTTGCATAGTTCCTCACTAATTATGGCTAATTAAGGGTAATTAGTGTTAATTAGCGAATTTAAACATGATAAAATTCTGGAAAAATGTTCATAAATTCTTAAATGATGTTTTAGACCTCTGATATGAATTTGGGTTAATTTGGTTAAGTTTTGCTAATCCTATCATTAGTTCCACCTAAACATGCTTAAGGGGAAATATGGGGTTTTGGGTAGGTTTGATCCATTTTAACCTATCATATTGATGTTTTGGTGTTTGTGGTTGATTATGCATGTTGCTATGACTGTATGATGTGCTTTGTGATTGATTTCAATAGTTAGAATGGTCGAAAACGTCGTCGAATGGCGTAAACACTTGCTGGAAAAGCTTCAGGAAACAGTGCAGGTTTCGGATCGGATCGGATATGGTGGCTCAGATCGGATAAGTGAACTGGGCAAGGGATTCGATCGGTTCGGAACTTGACACTTGAGAAATCTGGCAAAAAGGAAGGCCATGCTAGCAATATTGGGATCGGAGCAGCTAAAGGAGGAGGATCAGATCGGAACCAATGAAGGGCGAGGGAGCGGATCGGAGCAGAAGCACGAACGGGATGGGAGATGGCACCCGACCCGACCCAAAGTAGGACACCCGACCCGAACCGACGCGATGGAGTGGACCCAAACCGAACCGTACCAGAGGAGGACCAGGAACGACGCAACGTAGTGAACCCGACCCGAACCGATGGCTTAAAGGGAAACCCGACCCAGTATTGACCAATAACCCGAGATGCAAAGGTAGTCTGATATGGGAAGTTAGAGCTCAGGATCCCATTGGGAACCGATGAGTTCACTTCATGGTTGGACTTTGCTGCGGGACGTGTGCTAAGGAGTTGTCGACGTTCATAACTTCAATACACCACTAAAAATGGATGATGGGCTACTTATCAGTGCAGTAGAGTCATTATGACTCGAGGGGCAAGGTGATGGTAGCAAGACTATGAGCCATCGCAGATGGGGTGAATAACTCCATGGGGCAAGTGGACATAGTAAAGGATTGGTAAGACTATGAGCCAGCGCAGATGGGGTGAATAACTCCATGGGGCAAGTGGACATAGTAAAGGATTGGTAAGACTATGAGCCTGCGCAGATGGGGTGAATAACTCCATGGGGCAAGTGGACATAGTAAAGGATTGGTAAGGCTATGAGCCAGCGCAGATGGGGTGAATAACTCCATGGGGCAAGTGGACATAGCGAAGGATTAGTGGCTACGTTATCAGTGCAGTGAAGCCATTTATGACTTCATGGGGCAAAGTGATCGTAGCAAGGTGTTGGGTGATCGAAGTGGTGAATATCGTATGCTTTACGCACTGAGTGAGAGATGTGAGGATGGATGCTATGTTTGATTGTTTTCCATCACTATGACATGCACACCCCACCTCTGTATCTTTACACCATTTGATATGGCACCTTAGAGTGTTGTACAGTATGTAGTGCTAACTCTTTGGTTGCAGTTCCAGGTTCAGGTATGTTTTAGTCTACCTGTTATTGTTCTGTTTAGATGCTTATCGCTCATACCAGACTTTATGTCTGACCCAGAGTTTTATGTCTCCTCTTATTACTCTGGGTGCTCACACGAGCAGACTAGAGACAGGTTAGCTGGTGATGCGCGAGTAGCTGATTCGGAGGCGGACAGGAGGCTCCCACGTATGATATATATATATATATATATATATATATATATATATATATATATATATATTCTCCCTGTGTCGTTGGTGGTCGCTACTTGGGCATTAGTAGTGTGCCTCCTTTATCTTGCTTTTGCTTTGAGACAGTTTGAAAAGTTGTAATAATGTTTAACTTTGGATCATAAGCTGTACTTACATTTTCCACTGCTATGATAGTTGTTTCAGCTTATGCACTGTCTCACCTGTTTTATGTCAAGTATGTTATCATTATATTTTATCCTATGTGCTAAGAGACATTCTACAGGTTCTTTGTCAGTTCATTTCCTTCTTTCCTTTTTCCTTCTGACGACCTGTTCCGTGCTAACTGGACATGTGTACAGCGCTTTTGGAGTAAATGTCGGTTGGTGCGGGGCGGGCCGTCACAACATGTTTAGATCAAAAGGTAGATTCACATGTTAAGTTTACAACATATATCAATGTATCACAATATAACAAGTGAAAGGTGATTAGCATAAGAGTCTAGATCCAAGTAAAGTCACAATTATCTAAATTAATAGATGTACTTCCATCATAACATGGTTACAAGTCAAGATCCATATAAACATCATAATCGAATCACCCCAATTATATTAGATCTAGGAAAATAGATCTTGTCATGACGTAGGATAAAGTTTCATATCAACACAGAATCATACTTTACAACATATCTAGTTCATTGTCTATCAAAGCATACTTTTATTTATCTAAACCTAAAAGTAATATAGAAACTCCCAGCGTTAGGTTTAGAGAATTGAGAGAGAATAGATCTGAAATTTGAATTCTGAATTTGATTAGCTAAACCGTTGTTGTAGAATTTGATCTTCTAATTTGACTTGATGGAGAAGAAAGGCTAGTTTAATTTAGATTAGAGCAGCAAGGAGGCACCATGGATGAACATAATGAGATTAGGGTTAGGTTTATGTGATTATTTATAGATGTTTTAGGTGTATAAGGGCCTTTAGATTTGATTAGGAACCATCCTAACCACTCAAATTAGAAAAACACGTCATCAGGAATCTGCCCAGAATCAACCAGTCGACTGGCCAATTTCAACCAGTCGACTAGTTTCACTTCTGTCTAAAAACAGTCGACTGGTGATAAATGGGCGGTCGACTTGTACCATTCGAATGGTGAAAAATGGGCGGTCGACTTGTTTTACAACTTTAAACTTTAAATCTTCCGAGCTTCATAACTTATTCATACCGTTTTACGAAAACTCGGACTCTATCTCAAGTAGAATTCTGAGACGAACGCAATGGCGTAACCCGTTTCACTTAATTCTTAATTTAAAAATTATGTATTCCTTAATTTGTCATTTTTCTATATTTAAAATTACGGAATGTTACAAGCCCCAAAACCGGATATAAACAACAGATATGCAACGTCTTAGCTCATTAATTAATTAACAGGTTAACTTAGCAGGTTTAAGTTCATTAATAAGCATGGTTGTAAATGACATTTCCTATCAAATGTAATTCTGTGTCAAACCTTCCCCAAAATGGAGAGACACCTATCAGATGTATATAGATTAACTTACATATTTTAATTAATTATATATGATTCATATTTCTTTTCACAACATGTTCTACTTAATATCAAATTTAGTTTAATCTATTCAGATTAAGATGTTTACATATTATCCCAATTATATAGTCAATGGTTCTCATGTTCCAATATGCCCAAATTTCTTTTTTAATTGTTATTACAAGTTATTCCAATATATTCCAATTTTACATGTTTCTAGCAGAATTAGCCTAGGCACTCAATGGCCTAGGCATAACACAAAATAAAAAGGGAAGGGAGAAAAATAGATCCAACTCAGAAATAAATAAACTGAATAAATAGGTATAAGACTGTAAATAAATCTAAAATAGAAAAGGGAAAATAAGGATGCATATGTAACAGGCAAAAACTGAAAACTGAGTAGATAATTCATAGTAAAAAGGACAATAACATATAAAATTATAAACCTTGTTAATTTCTAGATCCAAATAATTTAGTGTCAAAAATAAATTATAAATATCAGATCTAAATATAATTAGAACTCATAGTGATTTGGATTAGATCCATAAAAGGAGTCTTTATAATAGTTGTTATAAAAGAAAATCAATAGTTATCAAAAGAAAATCAATAGTTATCCCTTCAATCTAAGATCCAGCTGCACCTTGACATTTTCTTGATTTTTATTTAGAAATAACATGGAAGAGAAAGAGGATGAAGAATGTTTGTGTGTATGAAAATGGTTAGTCTGCTAGCCTATTTTAAGATATGTTAGGATGAATCTAAACCATAGGATAGTAGGTTATTAAATCAAACTGTATATCTCAAGCTAAGTCAGCATGGAATATAATATATAAAACAGTCCAGGTTTAGAAGTAGGAATCCACCTTGCATGCAAGTGGGTTGACCCATTTTTGGCATGTCGACACATGGGTCGACCTATGTGCTGCTGGGTCGCCCAGTAACCGTTGCTTTCTAAATTCAATTATTTTATTTATAATATATATTTTATACTATTTTTGTTCAAACTTCTTCATATTTAATCCTATATATGAAAACCAAGAGTTTATATGAACCAAAATTCCATAACAAACGCAAAGGTAAAGTTTGTTTTACCATATTCTAAGTATTTTATTAACTAATATTCATTTTATTATCTTGTTTACATAGTTATTTTGTATTAAATTATGGGGTGCTACAAGAAGTGTGGTTGCCAAGGCCGTAGAAATCTCTAGGGGAATCCTAGTCATCGGTTGTGTAGGTGTTGTAGCCTAGGTTTTAGATGCCTTTATTGAATCTTCTCGCACCGATTAGCTTTCTGCTGCACAGTCTAGAAGGGAAATCAGTGCCCTCTTCGCACTTGCCTTTCCATCTAGTGCTCCAGTGAATATGATGTTTCATTTGTTACAATAATGAATATGATGGTAACTTGCTTTGAGGTTAAAGTTGGTGGTGTTTCAGGTGATGGATATTGAATGGAGTTTGCAGGCAGTTTGTAAATGGTTAGGTTGTTTGATGTTGGTATAGGAGTTGAATGTTATGGTTGCGAAATTGTGTATTGAGGTTGAACTCTATGGCCTGTAGTTTTTCATCCACGCTTCAAGCTTGATACCTTGTTGAAAACATAATAAAATGAATATGATATTGAATATTTAGCCTATATGAATTATGGTTGCCCTTTTAGAATAATTATAAAAACCATCGACAATTATAATGCTAGCATAAATTGAATTTACACTACATGATAAAAGTTGTATATCAATTTGGTTTAGTCAGTTTCTCATATTTTTTCAAGTGTGCAACATGTTTCACCATTAGTTGCTTATCAGATAAATACATTATCAATATTTTACCATATCAAATAAGAATATGACTTAAACAACCTATATTTCAGTTTCTTAGCTTTTGTGATCACGTCTTCTCCACTGCTTTTTGGTATTCCCTTTTTTGTAGAGAATTAAGTAAGGTAAATACTAGTGTTTGCAAGTGAAGTTTTTTTTTGTGTCGTTTTTTATTTATTTTTGTTTATTTTATAAATATAGAAATAACATGAGTACGAGCAAAGGGCTCGGAAGTTTGTGAATTTTCCAAAGAAATGTTTGGGAAACATGGAAAAAAATTATGTTCTTGTTTTGATTGTCGAAACCTTACCTGCCGGTTTGGAAACACCATTATCAAGAATTTGATTATATGGGGAATAGATCCTAAGTATAAAAGTAGTAGACGGTACAACCATGGCTAGCAAGTAGATACTGGGAAAAAAGATTAAGTAGGATGGTGCATATGACTTATTTAAAGGGGTTCATTATGAAGATAAAGATTTCATTAATCGTTTTTCTTTTAATAATGATAACGACGAGGATGATGTGCAGAGATGAGAAGACGATTATTGAAAAATTTAGAAGATGATGAGACCCCTTTATATCCCGACCGCGCAGATCAAACAAATTTATCTGCCATCATTGGCTTGTATAATTTCAAATGTGAGGCAGGGTTATCTAATAGTGGTTTTGATAAGCTTTTAATGTGCAACAATTGTTGTTATCAAAGAATAACGTACTTCCTAAAAATTTATGTGAGGTGAAGAAATTTCTAAAGATTTTTTATATGGGATTTGAGAGAATTCATGCTTATAAACATGGTTACTGCCTTTATAAAAAAGATTACAAAGATTTGACTAACTATCCGAAATGTGGATCTTCAAGATGGAAGATTAATGAATGTACCTGAGAGATTATGTAAGGGATGCCAACAGAAGTGCTATGATATTTTCCAATAGTTCCAAGGTTTGGGAGAATGTTTAGATATTCATAAACTATGGTAGAAGAATTAAGATGGCATTTTAATAACAAAAGTAATGATAGAAAAATGTGTCATCCTATAGATTTTGTAACATGGAATGTAGTGTATGAGAAAAGGAAATCATTTTCAATCGACACCCGTAATCTCAAGCTTGGTCTTCCTACTAATGGTTTCAATCCTTTTTCTATGTTATATTCTAAATATAGTTGTTGGCCAATAATGTTTGTAACATATAATCTCTCACCTTTGTTATGCATGAAAAAAGAAAATATTATGTTAACATTACTAATATTTAGACCTAAGTAATCAGGGAATAATATAGATGTTTATTTGGTGCCCTTGATAGAAGATTTATGTTATTTGTAGAATAACGGTGTTGGAGTTTATGATGCATTTGCTAAAACATGTTTTAATCTGAAAGCAATTTTTTTATGGATGATAAATGATTTTCCAGTTATGCAAATCTCGTCGGATGTTGTGTAAAGGGTAAAAAGGCATGTCTCTCATGTGGTGTGAGTACTCATCATCTTTGGTTGAATCATAGTCAAAAGATTGTGTATATGAGTCATAGAAGAGTTCTACATCCTTCCAATCCAATGAGAAAACAAAAGACTTGGTTTGACAATACTATAGAAAATGGAAGTAAACCAATAATTTTAACCAGAAGAAATATCTTTAATGTTTTAAAAGATTTCCCAAATGATTCTAGAAAGGAAATTAAGGACCCAAAAAACAAAAAAAAAAAAGAAAAAAGTGCAAAGTAAGAAGAGGCCATTGAACAAAAGAAGCATTAATCTTCACAGAGTAATTGATCCTATGAAAATGGAAAAATGTCAATATTTTTGATTTGCCATACTAGGAGGTTAACGTGAATTTTTTTTTACACTTAAGTAAATATTATATCACTGCCACATCTCTTTATTTAGTTTTCAAAATAGATTGTTAATGACACTCCCTTTTTGGTTAAAGGGTGACACAAATTTCAGTTTTTAAAATTTTGTTAAGGGGAGCACACTACAGTCTAAACACGCCTTAACAATACACAATAATAAGACAAAATTACCCTTAATCTGAAGAAGAAGCACGACATGGTGAAATTCGGTTGCGTGTCACCGTTTTTCAAAGCACGACGTAGATGCGAAAATGCGAAAAATGGCCTGCAAACACCGAACAATCATTATAAAGATAGAAAATTAGACCTTTTTAGTGTGCAAACACAGTAAAGTATAACCGTTTCCGTTGTTTTGTTAAGTTTGTTATAGAGATAGAAAAGATGTTCTAATGCTACCGTTTTTATTTACCGTTTTTATTAAATAAAAACGGTATACTCTTACCGTTTTTTCTGGTTCGAGCGCGAGCATTGAAATACAGTAGGGTTATTTTTGTCCCTTAAAAGTATAAATGATGTTGCCCCTTAACAATTTTTTCATAGACCGGTGTCCCCTTAAAATATGACAACCCTTAACCAAAAAGGGAGTGGCATTAACAACACCCTTTTCAAAATCATCTCATTATTAGTTTAAAAAAAATGTGAAATTGATGGCGACTAGCGCTGGCGATAATTTTTTGTTGCCACGTCTCTTTTCCCTCGTCTCACCTACGTTCTTTCATCTCACTGACCCTCAAGCATAGTTCTTACTCTATGCTTTCTAATTTACCCTCCACCTTTCTCTTAATAGCGAAGAATAGTAAGTCAAAAACAAGACCTGAGCTATCTGGGAAAATGTTTTCCCGTCTAACTTCGATTTCTAAGGCTACAAAGAAATTAGCTAACCCCATTCCAGATCTTCATTCCCTTGCAACTGAAGCTGCTACTTTGCCGATTCTACCGCTGTCTGGTCTTACATCCCGAGTTCAATCTCCAAATTCTGGCATGCTTGATGATGCCAATCCAGATCGATGGACTAAGTCCAACGCCTCCATTGAGTCTAATAAAGGTAATACTGAAGTTATTACACTTGGTTTTGGGTTGAACGAAAATAATGAAGATGTATGTTTGGTTAATGAGACAAGTTTGGGATTTAATGATGATATGAGAAACGTGACAGTCCTCCCAAATCCTACTCAAAATATCAATGTTTCCCCTTTTAACAAATGCCCACGATCTGCTCGCGAAAATGCTGCACTTATTCCTGTTATGACAAACCATCAGCACCAAATTGATCAGCATCTCCTTATCCTAAAACTAATCCAAAATCCCTTATGTACTCCTCCTTCTTTACATCACTACCCCGGTGTGAAGGCGCATACACTCCCCACGATTTCAACGATTATCCGGATAACATGATTCCTCCAACTGATATTGTTCTTGAAGGTGTTAACTATTGGAAGGATTATCTTGTGGGCTTCCTTCTAGATTCGAGTGTCACTTATCTTAATGTGTGCGAGAATTACTGTAAAGCAAGGGAATTAAGGGGAGGCCTCCGTGTTAATTACATGAATGATATGTTTTATTTCAAATTCTCGAATGCGGAAGAAAGAAGAAAAGTATTGGAATCTGATCCGACAATTACTGGTGGTAAGCCATTCATTGTTACCTCTTGGAGTACCTCTGTTGAAAGTGCTAGGGAAAGAGTTCTTTCTATTTATGTTTGGACAGTATTTACCAGAATTCCCACTGTGCGTCATACACTTTCTGGATTGAATTGGTTAGCCAGTAGAATTAGGAAATTCAAATACTTTGATGCCAATACCGAAACAAGGAAAAATCTTGTCTTTGCAAAGGCCTTGATTGAAATTTCTTCGAGTAAGCCACTTCCCTCCAAACTTAGAGTTTCAATTGGTGGTCATGATATATTTGTCATTGTTCAATACACTTGGTAACCTATGCTCCAACTGCCACACTTTTGGTCATTTATCTAACACTTGCAAATACCCTGTTAATGGACCCACGCGGGCCAAATCTCCCTTTCATAAACCTCCTTCTCATGTTTGGATTCCCAAAGCAAAAGTTTTGGTAAAAGAAATTAATACTCCACCTTCGAATGCGGTTAGCGAAACAAGAGTAGTCAATGAAGTTGCCTGGAATACTCACGAGAAATCATGGTTACATCATAAGTCGCAAGTACGCTATGATCCCTTCCAAAAGGTATATTATATGTTCATTAGTGATTCTAGTGAAGGAGGAGAAACTAAATGTTTGAATTATTTTGATGATGGCTCTAATTTGAAATAATGTACATAAGGTATTTATGGGGATATTAACAAGTCTATATTAGATGATGATAATTGAGATAGGAAGTTTATTTATGACAAGAATTACTTCGCTTATATTCCTTCACTTCTGACCCTCTTTTCCAGTTTGCTGCATGACACAGGCTCCAAGCCACCTTCTGCCCGCAGTGCCTTTTCTTCCTGCTCCTCCTCATCCTCTGGGACGGATGATACCGAGTAGTTGAAGCATTCAGTCCTGGTTTGCTTTGTACAATAAGTTGGACAATTCAATCCAGCAATTTCACTATTTTTAATGAAAGTGGTTACGACCTCTAACGACCTGTATTTTAGTGATATAATAATTAATTAATTTAATTATATAAATAGTGATTTAGAGATTTTAATGGTCATAGAATTAAATAATAGTAAATATTTAATTAAACTAAATAATAGAATAATATATTTAATTTCAGAAATAATAAAAAATAGTGGAATTCACAATATTGTGTAATTTGGATTATTTAAAATATATAATTCAGTTTAGAGTTGAATTATATCAACGAAATTATTTATAACTGTCAATTGAACGTATAATTATAATATAATTAAAATCGAGCTCAAAATGGCGCTGCAGTTCGTAATTTGGCGATTTAAACTTCAACTGAATGTACATGGCCCATTTTAAATCGGATTTCTGTGAAACAAGAAACTTTCGGAGCTGGTGAAGTATATTTTTCTAATGGAAGAGAAAAATCGGGATTTCATTGTGTAGATTTTGATTTATGTCCAAATCAAATTTTAGAAAAGTCGTTATGGAATTCCTTTATAATTTATATCAATTTATTTATATTTTGAAATGGATTTTAAATATAAATCGAATATCGATGTAACACTGGATTTGGAATATCGAGTTATAAATCCAGTTGGAGTTGTATGATATTCTATTGTGAATATATACGATAATATTTATTTTTAAATATTTAATTTAATTTCTTTTAAATATATTTATATATTTAAAAGGGTTATTTAGAGCTTTAAAAATAGCCAGTTTTGCAAACGACCTCCATTTTCGACGAAACTAATTTTGTTGGATCCGTAATATCAGGTTATTGTTAGATTACAAGTTTCGTGATTTTTGGAGTCAGTGAGTGGCCGTGCGGATTTTTAATGTGAAAAACAGTCAGCAATTTGACAGTTAAAAATATGCTATGTGAACAAACGAAGTCGGAATTCGATGAAACCAGTTTCATTGGGTCCAGAATGTCGAACTGTAGCTGCATGCCAATTTTCATCATTTTTGGGTATCGTATGTGATCACAGGAATTTTTAGAAGACAAATACAACTAACGATTCAATAGAAATTAATATAATAATAAATATAAAAATATTATTTTTCTCTATATATACCCTCTCAATTTTCACTAAACACTAAAGTCATTCCTCTTGTCAATAGAAAAATGCGCCGTATGTTTTTCCTTCCACTGAAAACATCTCGATCCTCAAAAATTCTTATAAAACCAAGTAAAATTCCATAAATCTTAATTCATATGTATTTGGATTACTGCAATCTTTCCCTTCATTTCCATGATAGTTTTGTTGTGTTCGACATAAGATTTGTTCGCTGATTTTAAGACGTGGAAGCCTAGGGCTGATCGATTCATGAGGTAGAAGCATCGATAGAGGAAATAAGTGTTAGTTTCGAACTCAGGAGATCGAACGGAACTTACACGGTTTTTGTGGGATTTAATCAGAAAAAAATATGTCAATTGAAATAAAGGGGAGCAACACCTGAGCCTGGAAGTCGCGATTCCTATATGAAGCGCGAGTTGAACGAGGTTGTGACGTGGTGATGGAGGAAGCAATGGGGGGTTCGACGGTGATTTTAGTTTGGGGAAACGTGCGTTAGTAGAGGAGGTAGGATTAATGGGAGGCATCGAGTTTTGGTTGTGGATGTTTTTGGAGTTCGAAGCTTTTGGGGAAGGAGTGGTGTAAGCGGGTTTGGCAGATGAGGGTGTTGGGCCTGGAAAGTTGTTGATGGGCCGAGAAGGAATTTGAGGGGTGAGCCCAATTAAAAATCGGAATTTTACTTTTAATTTAATTTAAAATGTATGTGTAACTTGCAAAATCGATATCTATCTCATACATTATCCAAATTCAGTAAAACAAGATCCGTCGGGATCGTATGGAAGAGGGCTAGAAAATGGAACTGACTGCGAGTGGATTGGAGCTCATTACAATTTATAGTGAAATACATTGTCAGAATCAAATCAACGACATTTATTCGTTATTTAACGAAAACAGTCCAATGTCAGTATAACTCACCAACTCTACCAGTTCATATTTTTATAACATATATTTCGAACTAATAGATGATGATTGATTGTTATGTATTGACTGTTTGGTTGAACTGCTATTAATTGGTTGAAATAATAGATCTGGTTATATATATATATATATATATATATGTATATATATATAAATTGATTCTGTTTAGCAGAATATTTCATAGTGAAATGAAATTGATGTTAATTGTATTGTTTAACATCTGTGTATGTAGGAAAATAGGTCGAAGGAATCCAACTGGATTCGTCAACATTTATTTTACTGTTCTTTTCATATATCGTAATATATGATGTGATGTATGATATGTTGTTGATTATGTGTATTTGAATGATATCGATCATTTTTAGTTGATATTTTAACTAACATATATATATATATATATATATTGCTGGAATTTAAAAGGGTAATTTTCAATGTGTATATTGGAAATAAATCATATTTATATAAAATCAAATGATTTTTATAGAAAAGGAAATATTTGTAAACCAAGTAGAAAAGGAAGTTTTGGGAAAATAAAATATTATAAAAGGAATAAATATTGGGAAAGTAAATAGAATTAAATTAAGGAAATATTTGGAAAATGAATAGAATTTTACATTTGGAAAGTTTAGACCCGTGCTTCGCACACGGGTGTAACACGATATTGATTTAAGTAGATATTTTGCAAATAAAATATTATAAAGGAATTTAGGGTTTGAATTAGGAATTTAAATGGAATTACTAAAATTAGAAACTGACTAGAAATTAGTTGAGTTAAATGACTTTTAAGTATCGATCTGATGTTGGTTTCGGCCTTCGGGGTTAATACGTAGGGGGTTGTTCTCTTACTAGCTTACAGTTAGAGACTGATATATGTGAAAAGATAGTTATGCGTGAATCAAAAATGGAAACGTTTTCCAAAGTTAGTAACATATATTTTCTAAAATTAGAAAATAAGGATTTGATGAATATATGGAAATGAGAAATTAGGAAATAAATAAATGTTGATTGATGATTGATCGATAGAATTTCCATCTAGAAATAATGTCATTGTTTGCACACATGTTTTCCTTTGATAGTTAAGTCATCGACTATCAAAGATTTTGACCATTTCCGTTGTCAATACGGAGAGACCGGGATAAGATATATTATATGAAAACCACTCCGTATGGCATTAGCATTGTGAATCAAATATGATGAAGATAATTGAAAACGGAGTTATGCAAGAGCTGTCTTGTTTACAGAATAGTGCCTTCGGATTGTCTAATCCCAGGACAACTTGAATGGACAAACGTCTGGTAGAGTATTTCTGGTAGATCGCGTAAGTTGATCGTTTCAAACGTATTTACGTTGTTTGCGGAGGAATCCGTTTCTCTTAGCTTATGCCCGTAGTATTTTTGGGGGAATCAATTTGTGTTTTGGCGGGTATGACGATGTGGCATTCAAAGTAAATGAAGGAGTGATCTGTTAAAAGATACGTTATGACCTCAAGCCTCATCAACTGGGAAATGACAGAAATCGGGCAGGCAGCATGGCTAAGTGGGTTGTACCCAATTAGGGTATATTGTCACCATCTAGAGAATATTCATATTTGTTACTCCTTTCAATTCTGTATCTCTCGGGAACGGTTATATTGCTAGCAACCGTAGGTGACAATATATTCGATACACTCAAGAGAAATGAGTGGTCGATCATGTGTGGCCGAGTTACAAGATGTTCTTGTTGAACTCTAGTTTATCGCTTCTAGAGTACACTGATCAGAAGGTGGATCCATACCTTGTCATAGTTGGAATCCATTCCCTAATAAGAGCTCGCGGTTTTGATTGTATCTTATATATGTAGAACGTGAGATGAAATAATTTCTGCTATATTTCTATTTACTTGATTTAGACATTATTATAATATTAGACAAATATCGTTTTAGAAAAATATTTGGGTTATCGTAAGGTAAAAACCATCCATGTTTATGTGTAGATCGGTCTTACGATTATCCTTTATTCAAAAAGATTTTTGAAAGTTAAATCAAATGATTTGAGTTTACTCACACCAGTCACATGACTGACCCAAAATTTATTTTGTTTTGTTTTCCCTAAACTCTTGGGTGTCCAATTTTGTACGGGCAGTCAAGTATTCGGGATTTACAGATACTTGAAGAGCTGGAGCAGGATGCTTCAGGATTATATAGATTGTTATTTCCGCTGTGTTGTAAGTGTTATACTCTAATAATGGTATTGTATACAGGTACTATTTTATTTCAAAGTTATGTTATGAAATATATTTATTCGTTCCACTGTGAGATTCGTGTTTACTCTGATGTTGTATGTTCTTCTTCTTCTTCTATTTTAATTTTTTATCTTATCTATTTTCACCATCTAATTTCTTTCATGGACTATCTGGTATTTCCGATGCTTGAATAGTCGACATTGAGTTTATGTCGGTTACTCAGGATCGCGAAACCCCGGGTCGTTACAGTGGTATCCGAGCTGAAGGTTAAGTTATTACCTTGGCTCTGTGGCGTGACTCAGTAGAGATAGGTTTAGCAATACCCTAGATTGAGTTGAGTGTATATATATGAGTGAACGTATTTGTTATTTGATATTAAAAAAATGTTTTATATTATGGAGATTTATTGGTTGAGTTGTTTATGAGTTCTAGTTGATCAGTTTGATCCACTGTATCGGTAGGAGTTTCTAAACACTCGAATACGATGGGTCGACACGATATGTTTTGAAAAGAGGGTAAATGAAAAAAAGTTTACCCAAAGTATATTTTGATATAGAGAAAATGTATATATTGGAATTATAATATATTGGATATATTGGTTGTTACTATAATCGAGTAAGATTATAAATTGAAATGGTTATGTAAATAGCCAATCAGAATTCATATAAGTGAAATACGTGAAATTAGAGGAATTAAATCTGAATTGAAATCAGAATGGAAATTAAAACCCTGGAGATTTGGAAGGGTGTTTATAAATGAACATGGATTAAATATATGGGAATTTTAAAATCCTGGGAGATTTTAAATTGTTTTACCAGCATTGTGAATGGTATTTTGAAATGTATTTCAAAATGGAATTGTTTAGAAATGGTTTTGAAAAGTGATATAGCATTGAACTCACTTCGATAGCTGGGAAATAACCCTGATGATGAATTGCAACATCATCAGTGCTCATTTTCAAGTTCTAAGTGTTGGATTACTACCAAAGTTTTTGTTTTTGAATTGTTTTGAGAAAAGCAAGTTGTTTTGAATTTCAAAAAGGGATATTTGATTTTGGAAAAGCAAAGTTATTTAAAATTCCCAAGGTGGGATTATTTGATTTAAAACCAAATTGAATTGAAATTTGCAAAAGTAAATTGGAGTTGAATTGGATTAGAAGGATATCGAGAAATTTGGATTTGTGGAATAGAAAGTTGAGAACGAAATTTGGCTTGGGTATAACCGAATGATCAGGATGACATTGGTATATGCAGGATTGGTAACACATGGAAAGGATATATTGATATGCCCGACAAAAAGGTACCAGTTTATATTATATATGGGTTTGAGATTTTGATGAGCCAAACTGGCAAGCCGCTTGGCTGTTTGATTTTCTTTTGGGTTGGAGATGGCCTAGAGAGGCGAGTTGGAGTTTGAGCTATTGACCAGTACAAAGGAGGTGCTGGCGAAATTTTTCAAAAATTTCGAGTGTTAGAAATTTTTCAGGATTTTTGAAAATTTTCATTAATAAGAATTAATTGATATTTTAATCAACATTAATTGGTACAGTGAAGCTTGAATTTAAGAATTAAACAAATAATTTTTAATCAGTGAGTAGGGTTTGTTTCCTACCTTAGCAATTTCGAGGATGAAATCATTTTAAGTGGGGAAGAATGTAACGACCCGTATTTTAGCGATATAATAATTAATTTATTTAATTATATAAATAGTGATTTAGAGATTTGAATGGTCATAGAATTAAATAATAGTAAATATTTAATCAAATTAAATAATAGAATAATATATTTAATTTCAGAAATAATCAAAAGTAGTGGAATTCACAATATTGTGTAATTTGGATTATTTAAAATATATAATTTAGTTTAGAGTTGAATTATATTAACGAATTTATTTATAACTGGCAGTTGAATGTATAATTATAATATAATTAAAATCGAGCTCGAAATGGCGCTGTAGTTCGTAATTTGGCAATTTGAACTTCAACTGAATGTACAGGGTCCGTTTTAAATCGGATTTCTGTGAAACAAGAAACGTTCGGAGCTGGTGAAGTATATTTTTCAAATGGAAGAGAAAAATCGGGATTTCATTGTGTAGATTTTGATTTATGTCCAAATCAAATTTTAGGAAAGTCGCTATGGAATTCCTTTATAATTTATATCGATTTATTTATATTTTGAAATGGATTTTAAATATAAATCGAATGTCGATGTAACACTGGATTTGGAATATCGAGTTATAAATCCAATTGGAGCTGTATGATATTCTATTGTGAATATATACGATAATATTTATTTTTAAATATTTAATATAATTGTTTTTAAATATATTTATAAATTTAAAAGGGTTATTTAGAGCTTTAAAAATAGCCAGTTTTGCAAACGACCTCCGTTTTCGATAAAACTAATTTTGTTGGATCCGTAATATCAAGTTATTATTAAATTACAAGTTTCGTGATTTTTGGAGTCAGTGTGTGGCCGTACGGATTTTTAATGTGAAAAAGAGTCAGCATTTGATGGTTTAAAATACGCTGTGTGAGTAAACGGAGTCAGAATTCGACGAAACCAGTTTCTTTGGGTCCGTAGTGTCGAGCTATAGTTGCATGCCAATTTTCATGATTTTTGGGTATCGTATCGTATGTGATCACAGGAATTTTTAGAAGACAAATACTACTAACGATTCAATAGAAATTAATATAATAATAAATATAAAAATATTATTTTTCTCTATATATACCCTCTCAAATTTTCCCTAAACCCTAAAGTCATTCCTCTAGTCAATAGAAAAATACGTTGTATGTTTTTCCTTCCACTGAAAAGATCTCGATCCTAAAAAATTCTTATAAAACCAAGTAAAATTCCATTAATTTTAATTCATATGTATTTGGATTACTGCAATCTTTCTCTTTATTTCCGTGATAGTTTTGTTGGGTTTGACATAAGATATGTTCGCTCATTTTAAGACGTGGAAGCCTAGTACTGGTCGATTTAGGAGGTAGAAGCGTCAATAGAGGAAATAAGTGTTAGTTTCGAACTCAGGAGATCGAACGGAACTTATACGATTTTTGTGGGATTTAATCGGAAAAAAATATGTCAATCGAATTAAAGGGGAGTAGCACCTGAGCCTAGAAGTCGCGATTCCTATATGAAGCGTGAGTTGAACGAGGTTGTGACGTGGTGATGGAGGAGGCAATGGGGAGTTCGACAGCGATTTTAGTTTGGGGAAACGTGGGTTAGTGGAGGAGATAGGATTAATGGGAGGCGTCGAGTTTTGGCTGTGGATGTTTTTGGAGTTCGAAGCTTTTGGGGAAGGAGGGGTGTTAGCGGGTTTGGCAGATGAGGGCGTTGGGCCTGGAAAGTTGTTGATGGGCCGAGAAGGAGTTTGAGGGGTGAGCCCAATTAAAAATAGGAATTTTAGTTTTAATTTAATTTAAAATGTATGTATAACTTGTAAAATCGATATATATCTCATACATTGTCCAAATTTAGTAAAACAAGATCCGTTGGGATCGTATGGAAGAGGGTTAGACAATGGAACTGACTGGGAGTGGATTGGAGCTCGTTACAATTTATAGTGAAATAAATTGTCAGAATCAAATCAATGACAGTTATTCGTTATTTAACGATAACAGTCCAATGTGAGTAAAACTCAACAACTCTACCAGTTCATATTTTTATAACATATATTTAGAACTGATAGATGATGATTGATTGCTGTGTATTGACTGTTTAGTTGAACTGCTAAGTAATTAGTTGAAATTATAGATCTGGTTATATATATATATAAGTAAATATATATATATATATAAATTGATTCTGTTTAGAAGATTATTTCATAGTGAAATGAAATTGATGCCTTTTATAATATTTTATTTTACTGTTCTTTTCATATATTGTAATATATGATATGATACATAATCTGTTGTTGATTATGTGTGTTTGAATGATATTGATCATTGTTAGTTGATATTTTAAATACCATATATATATATATATATATTGTTGGAATTTAAAAGGGGTATTTTCAATGTGTATATTGGAAATAAATCATATTTATATAAAATCAAATGATTTTTATAGAAAAGGAAATATTTGTAAACCAAATAGAAAAGGATGTTTTGGGAAAATAAAATTTTATAAAAGGAATAAATATTTGGAAAGTAAATAGAATTAAATTAAGGAAATATTCGGAAAATGAATAGAATTTTACATTAGGAAGGTTTAGACCCGTGCTTCGCACATGGGTGTAACACGATATTGATTTAAAGTAGATATTTTGTAAATAAAATAATATAAAGGAATTTGGGGTTTGAATTAGGAATTTAAATGGAATTGCTGAAATTAGAAACTGATTAGAAATTAGTTGAGTTGAATGACTTTCTGGATATCGATCTGATGTTGGTTTCGGCCTTTGGGGTTAATACATAGGGGGTTGTTCTCTTACTAGTTTACAGTTAGAGACTGATATATGTGAAAAGATAGTGATGCGTGAATCAGAAATGGAAACGTTTTCCAAAGTTAATAACATATATTTTCTAAAAATAAAAAATAAGGATTTGATGAATATATGGAAACGAGAATTGGGGAAATGAATAAATGTTGATTGATGATTGATCGATAGAATTTCCATATGGAAATAATGTCGTTGTTTGCACACATGTTTTCCTTTGAAAGTTAAATCATCAACTATCGAAGATTTTGACCATTTCCGTTGTCAATACGGAGAGACCGAGATCAGATGTATTATCTGAAAACCACTCTGTATGGCATTAGCGTTGTGAATCAAATATGATGAAGATAATTGAAGACGGAGTTATGCAAGGGCTGTCCTATTTACAAAATAGTGCCTTCGGATTGTCCAATCCCAGGACAACTTGAATGGACGAACGTCTGACAGAGTATATCTGGTAGATCGCGTAAGTTGATTGTTTCAAATGTATTTACGTTGGTGGCGGAGGAATTCGTTTCTCTTAGCTTATACCCATGGTATTTTTGCGGGAATCAATTTGTGATTTGACGGGTATGACGATGTGGCATTCAATGTAAACGTAGGAGTGATCTGTTAAAAGATATGTTATGACCTCAAGCCTCATCAAATGGGAAATGACAGAAATCGGGCAGGCAACAAGGCTAAGTGGGCCGCACCCAATTAGGGTATATTGTCACCATCTAGAGAATATTCATATTTGTTACTCCTTTCAATTATGTATCTCCTGGGAACGGTTATGTTGCTAGCAACCATAGGTGATGATATATTCGATACACTCAATAGAAATGAGTGGTCGGTCATGTGTGGCCGAGTTATAAGATGTTCTTGTTGAACTCTAGTGTATCGCTTCTAGAGTACACTGATCGGAAGGTGGATCCATACCTTGTCATAGTTGGAATCCATTCCTAAATAAGAGCCTGCGGTTTTGATTGTATCTTATATATGTAGAACGTGAGATGAAAGCGTTTCTGCTAGATTTCTATTTACTTGATCTAGACATTATTATAATATCAGACAAGCATCATTTTAGAAAAATATTTGGGTTATCGTAAGGTAAAAACCATCTGTGTTTATATGTGGATCGGTCTTACGATTATCCTTTGTTCAAAAAGATTTTTGAAAGTTAAATCAAATGATTTGAGTTTACTCACACCAGTCACATGACCGATCCAGAGTTTATTTTGTTTTGTTTTCCCTAAACTCTTGGGTGCCCAATTTTGCTCGGGCAGTCAAGTAGTCGGGATTTACAGATACTTGAAGAGCTGGAGCAGCAAGCTTCAGGATTATATAGATTATTATTTCCGTTGTGTTGTAAGTTTTATACTCTAATAATGGTATTGTATACAGATACTGTTTTATTTCAAAGTTATGTTATGAAATATATTTAGTCGTTCCGGTGTGAGATTTGTGTTTACTCTGATGTTGTATGTTCTTCTTCTTCTTCTATTCTAAGTTTCTGTCTTATCTATTTTCACCCTATAATTTCTTTCATGGACTATCCGGTATTTCCGATGCTTGAATAGTCGACATTGAGTTTATGTCGGTTACTCAGGATTGCGAAACCCCGGGTCGGTACACGACCACTATCATTGAACTATTACGATCTTGGTTTTTGTAGGAGTTCTCTTACGTAATAACTTAGACGTAATGCATGTAGATAAAAATGTATATGAAACTATTTTAGGCACGATGCTATATGATGATAAATCCAAAGTTGGAATTAACTCAAAAACAGATCTAGTGGATTTAAGGAATCGACATGAACTTTATGCATAACCTCATGGGAAAAGGTATCTTCTATCGGCGCCATATACATTATAAAATTGTGAGGAGGAAACATTTTGTAATAGATTGTACGATTTCAAAAGACACGATAATTATTATGTAAATATTAAAATTTGTGTTCTGTTGTAGGATTGCAAAATTAGTAGGATAAATCCCATGATTATCATTAGGGCTATCAATGGGCCATGTTGGGTCAGGTTCGGTTCGGATTAACTCGGGTTTGGGTCAATTCTTAAATGGGTCAGGTTAACCTGTTTATTAAATAAGTCATATTTTCTCAACCCATGCCCAACCCATATATAAACGGGTTGACCCGACCTGATATGTGTAACCCGTTTATTTAAACGGGTTGGGTCGGGTTAAACAGGCTGACCCATGAATCCATAAACCCGTTTACTTGAGTGTATTCTTAAAAACAGGCTGCATTTCAGAAATGCATTTAGCAAAATATAAACATAAGACAAAATACATGAGCATTCACTTCCACTTTTCACTGAGCATCCAGCGATAGCGATGCGTACACTTAATTTAAGATGATACAATACAAATGACAACATACATATTACGACATTCAAGTCATCAAATGACAACGACATAAACAATCAAATATTCATAATCAACATGACAGTGATATTCAAATAAAATAGACACTCAATTCAATGAAAGAAAGAAAGAAAAGGAAAGTGGAAACTCTAAAGTCTGAAGGTAGTGGCAACTTTGTGTAAAGTGTAAACTAGGGTAATCTGTAATTGTGTCTGTACGCAGAATTCACAAAGATAGTAAATAAAAGTAACAGCACTAAGTCTAACAGGCTCATCCCAGTTTGTGTATGCATATGCCATATGATGAATAAAAATATTTTTTATATTAAACGGGTCATGGCGGGTCAAAACCAGTTTCACGAGTCAACCTGAAACCCACTTGTTTATTAAACGGGTGAGAGTAGGTTGACCAAAAATTGATCCAATTTATAAATGGGTCTGGTCGAGTCAGGATTTTTCTATGCATGTTACGAGTCGTGTTCTGGGTCATGTTAGAAATTGACGACCCTAATTATCATATTTTAATGCAACAATTGTTACCAGCTGTAATAAGGGTTCTGTTGCTAAAGAAATCAAGGGAAACAATAGTTTGTTTATGTTCATTCTTTAATAGAATATGTAAACGCATGCTTGACAGAGAGATGTACAACAACTTTATGATGAAATTATTATAATATTATGTGAGCTTGAAAGATATTTTCCACCCTCCTTTTTTGACATAATGTTACATTTGGCAATTCATCTTGGAAGAGAAGCACGGTTGTGTGGTCTGGTTCATTTTCATTGGATGTTCCCTTCTGAAAGATATAAGAAAGCACTTAAAAATTATGTAAGAAATCTTGAACGACCAGAAGGGTGTATTGCTGAGTCCTATCTTGTTGAAGAATGCATGAGATATTTTGGTAAAATTTAAAAGACACAAGACAATTGGAAGAGAAATGTGCTTGAAACAATGATTATGACAACTCTATAATACTTGAAGGATGTCCGATATCCGCTTCCAAGATAGTTACTTTTCTTGTAACGAGACAAAAATTGCTAATTTAGATGTATTAATGAATATGGCAATGGTCGAAGAATTTTTAGAGTAATTACATTTAAATCTACATCAGTATTGTTCTTATATGAAACTGCAAGTTATAATCCTTTTAATCAGTTTGCATTTAAAGGAGACCAACACATGGTAAGAAACGCAATCTTACTTTGGAAAAAACATGCTGATAACTTCGCCGATTGGGTTAAAAGAAGTTAGTTAAATTTTTAATAAAACTAACATCAGCCTTGGACTGTCATGACATGTGCATTAAATATTTTTACAGATACCTATTGGCTCCAACGATCAAGAAAAAAAAAACGTTAAAATGGATTACTTACAGTCTAAGGAACGATGTCTTCTCCTATAAAGGATATATCATCAACGGGTAATGTTTTCACACAAAGGACACTAGTAGAGAAACTAAAAATAGCGGAGTTACTTATTATGCCACTACCATGTGTTGCAAAAGATACATCCCAGGTGGTTGACGTAGTTACTTACTATGGGACACTGATTGGTATATTTTTATTAGACTATCATGTCTTTTATATTCCAATTTTTAAATGTCATTGGGAAAATGTAGGAAATGGTGTAAAGGTTGAAGATGGATTCACCCTTGTGAATTTACATCAAAATTAAGATTTATTTTCAAAAGATCCATATAATCTTGCATCCTAAGCGAAACAAGTTGTTTACTTGAAAGACAATGATGAGTCTAACTGGTATGTGGTAATGAAAACACCACCAAGAGGCTTTCATGAGTCGGAGACAAATGAATCGATTGATAAATTTAACTATGTCAGGGAATACTACAGACAAAATTGATATGGATGTTGATGATTCTAACGAGGATGTTAGCTATGTTAGAAATGACTACAAAGGCAAAATTGAGTAGTTAAAATAAGGTTTTCAATTCGTTTACATTTTAAACAAGATATCCGAGTTAGAGTTGGTACATTTTAAACATGATTAATTTATATCATATGTAGGCATTTTAATCTTGATTAGTTTATTTAGATTTAGTCGTATTGCGGGGAAACATTGATACAAATGTACACCATATTTATTTTGATTTGCGACATATTATACAAAGCATTTATAAATTATTTGTGTTATATGTTTTGTTCATTACTTTTTTCACTATTCTGTTTTTTTTTTTTTTGGGCTTGGATACCCAACATGGATGGCCGCTACAATATTTTTTTTAAGGCTTTCACCTAAAAGTAAGTGCATGTGATTGGTTTCATTACTTATGTTTCAGAAAGTAAACGCATGTTTTAGGCTTGCACGTGAAAGACTTGGAACTTGATTTTCGTAGTTGTGTGCAAGCCAAATACCATTTGCTTAGAATTTGTGTCCGCTGGTTTGCTTATTGCTCGTCATGAATCATTTGTCTGCTATTTGGTTTCCCTGTCCGACCTATGCACATGCACATGTTAACTATATGTATACACACACACACACATACATGTACGCGTATACATGTATTGTGCTTGTGCATTTTTGATAAAAAAAATTTGAATTTACCATGTTCATTTTCTTTTTTAAAAATAGATTTGATTTAATATGTTCACTTTTTTCCAATAATATTTTTCTTTAAAAAATTAGCAGAATAATGACAAAAAATAAGAAAGCTAACGGCAAAAAAAAAAAGAAATCTAGATACCAAATGAAGCATTATAGGAGTGGTTAGCCAGGGAAGAGCTTATCGAGTGTAGCAATTTGAATGTGACGGAATACGAAATAGGAGCTAAAGCATTTAAAGGCAATATAAAAGAAGCTGAAGTTCATGCAATGTCAATTGATGTAAATACTAAAGTTTCATTGGAAGCTGATGTACATCTTGCAAATCCACATGAAAAAAGAGCTACTAGAGGTCCGACAAAAAAGAAAAGACTTCTTTAGATGCTATGAGTAGAGTTGAAGGTGAATTTAATGTGATGGTAGAACCAATAGGCCCAGGATGAGTTGTAATGGCCCGAAATTCCGTACTGTCTTAGCTGACTAAATACCCCACACGTCCAACCCAAATTGCAAGGAAATATGAATAATTATAAAATAAAGAAGAAAAAGATAGAAGAAGAATAGAACAATACATAGAATCTCACATCGCAACGGAATAAAATAGAATATATACATATATATATATATATATCAGCTTTTCAAATACAAAATTTTCTATATATACATATCATCATCAGAGTACATCATGTTTACAATACAACGTAAAATAACACTAGATAACTAACATTGAATCCTCCTGCTCCAAGCTCCTCCTATGTACATCTGTAAAAACCCGAACTACTTGACTGCCCGTACAAATTTGGACACATAAGAGTTTAAGGTAAAACAAAACAAAATAAACTCTAGGTCAGTCAGGGGACTAGTGTGAGTAAACTCCAGTCATTGGTTTAACTATTAAAAATCCTTTACGAAGGAAAAGATAATCATAATACCGATCCACACATAAACACGGATGGTTTTTACCTTATGATAACCTAAAACGTCTGGTGCAAGTAAATAATAATCTAGCAGAACGCTTGCATCTCATGCTCTACATACATGGTATATAATCAAAACCACGGGAACTTATTGGAGAATGGATTCCAACTGGCAAGGTATGGGACCACCTTCCGACACTTTATCTCTAGAAAGGAATACACCGGGTTCAATAAGAACATCTTGCAATCCAGGCTAAACATGATCGTACCCTCACTTTGCTTGAAAGTACCGAATGCATTGTCACCAAAGTTGGGATCATCAACCGTTTCCCGAAAGGGACAACATCGAAAGATATAAAGAAGCAAATGGAATTTCTCCAGATCAGGAGACGATACACACTACTTGGGTGAGACCCACTTACCATATGACCAACTCGATTTTATACCACTTCCTGGTTGTGAGGCTTAAGGTTATGATTACTTACCTTTTCTCAATAACACAATCACTTTGAATGCCACATTCTCAGATCCGTTAATCACCAATTGATTTGCACAAAGATATTCTGGATATTATGCTAAGAGAATAAATTCTCCTTCACCAGATGTATATTTGTACAGACCAACATATGTGATCATTGGAAGTACTCTATCAGACATTCATCCAGACACGTTCATTCTGGGACTGAAAGAAATAGAAGGCACAATTTCCGTTAATCCATCTTAGGCAATTTCAACCTAGAATTAACAGAAAAAGCCTTGCACTTTACTCTGTCTTCGATTGTCTTCATATAATCCGATTCGCAACTCTACTGCCAATACGGAGTGGTTCTCGGATAATAATCCAACCAGTCTCTCCATATTGACAACGATATTGGCTAATACCTTGATAGTCGGTTATTTAACTATCGAAAAAAAATAAACATTCACCCAAAGCATCAAACTATCATTGGACCCCTTAATTAATATTTCATTAATTAAATCACTTCTGCATTTCCTTATCAATATTTGTTAGCCCAATATTTTCGACAATTATCTTGGCCTCTTACAATATTTGGAAAGCATTTTCATATATCGCCTTCTTTTATTTTCTACACTTAGAAAATATCTTCCATTTATAATTGGAAAACATTCCAATTAGTTATCTCTTTTCCGAACTCATTTATTTCTATGCTTAGGAAATATTTATTATTAGGTTTCCAAAATTCCACTTACTTGGGTTAAAACAAGTGTTGTGTAAAACATTGTTACAGCAACCCAAAATACTGATTTCAACTAAATCTTTTTCAAACATTAATCTTCGAGACTGAATCTTGCTATTTATCGGTTAATAATGAAATCAATCAAGTTGCGGTATATTTACCTCTCAGACCTTGACTGAATAACATTCTTAACTTCAAAACGGACAAGACTACTTATATCGAATAATCAACATCATATAAAACCAATATCCATTTTTAAACATGTATACGTTTCTCTTTTTATTCTTACCAGATTTAAATTTATAGGTTTCATTTTTGTTTATACTATTATATTATAATTTATTCCCTTATCGAATTTTATATATTTCGATATGTTGCTTTCTAACACTACACCATAATGGCCATTTGGCAACCCTTTTTTTTGTCAATCGCCAACACTTATTTGTGTTGCCGGGTAATAACAATAATAAGCGTTGCTATGCTAAAAAAGTGTTACCAAAAATACAAATTTATATTATTTTTATTGGTAACGCTTATATGGGTTGGTAGGCTTGGTTCGCGGGGGCAAAAAGGTAAACACCCATCAGATTTCTTCGGTAACCCTATACTCTTCCATCCCATACGCTTTTCACTATTTCGGCCGCTTAACATGAATTACAAAGCGGGAATTATTTCGATTTAGGGAAAATTTCGATTTCGATTTAGGGAAATATTTCGATTTCGATTTCGCAGCGTTAACCAGGATTTTGATTTTGATTACAAAGCAGGAACAAGGATTTCGATTTCGAGGCAAGGAGGTCAAGGTCAGATTCGAGTTCAACAGCTCCTTTTTCAGGTTTGTGCTTATTTTTGTTCATTTATATTATCTATGTTGTTGAAAAGTTCGGATTATCCGTTCTTTTTTATGTGATTGATATGAAACTAATTGGAGGATCCAAAAATCAAAACTATAGGGGTGAAACTCTTATTATTATAGGGAGGGGATTCTTGGTTTTGAATGGCTACAGCAGGCAGGAGGACGTACGTGGCGTGCTGAAGTCTGCAGGGAGTGTTTTAATGAAGGCAGTGGTATTAAAATGGAAGCAGGCGTGGGAACAAGTTAGAAGCGTTTATGGTTAAAGCATGGGAATGGGAACAGAGGAGATGGAAGAAGGGATCTGCTTTTGGACGCAAGAAGAAAACAGTGACGTGGCTTGGTATGACATCAGATTAAACATATTATTAGTGTTAATTAGCCTAATCTGTATAACTTAGTTAACAATATACATATGTATTACGTTTTACCTGACCTGAATAATTTCCTAACTAGTTCACAAGTTTGCCTAATCACATCTGTATATGTCTAATACTATTTATAAAAACATATCAAACCAATGTTTAAGTTAAACAGTTTAACTGCCTAATCTTAATCATGAACGCTTCATGATATATTGTACATAATCCTAGAGATTAGTGATTGATAGTTTTAGTATATACTTAGATATTGGACTGCGTTTGAATTGGGATCACAACACGAGTCGTCATGCATCTACATTTATTTTTTGAAGCTTGGTATTCTCTAAAGTTAGTTGTGGTTTACATTTAGTTCACATTGTTACATCAATCCCTTGCTTTGTTCGATAATTCAGCTTGAAAGATCCATTTAGTAATTGATCATTATCTATTACGATAAGTTATAAAGACAATACTTCCGTACGTAGTTTTACATTGTGCAGGTACTTAAAGAAGTAAGATCTTAGAAGACAGCTTGTGTCGAAATATGCTTGAGGAGGGAATGATATGAATATAAGCTTTGTATAACATGCTCTTATGCAAACTGATATGAATATAAGCTTTGTATAATAGCTTGTGTCGAAGTATGGCTTGTTTTTGTTCGAAAAAATCGATTTTGCTGAGCATGTTAAACAACTGAGTGTTGTGCCTGTTCTGTTCATTCCTGGAAATGGGGGTAGCTACAAGCTGGTGCGTTCCTCGGATGCAGAATCTTCAAGAGCATGTCAAGCTGGGCTGGTTGAGGCAACTTTTTATCAGGAAGCAACATGCTTACCATCTGAACAAGATCTGGATGGCTTCTGATTTTTTTACTTTCTCGAAGGTTGTCGCCCTTGTACTACCGCCGCCTCGGCCTTTGCCTCTCTTCCGCAAATTAAAGAATTTGTTGTGAAAACATGGATTTCTTGATTATGTGCATTCCATTTTGATTTAAAACATGGATTACTTGTTGTGAAGTACTTGACAGACACGGCATATGTTAGTTTGGTATATAGATCTATACTGACCTATGCTTTGGTATAAAATATGCAGTGTGTTTGGAAGGAAGCCCCCCAGCTTATCATTTCCACAAAGGTGTTGGCTCTGGCCTACACAACTGGATTTTGCAATTTGAGGCAAGTACAAACAATTCTTTCTTATTTCTCCTTTTGCTCTGATAAAAGTAAGTGTGTTCAAGAAAAAACTGTATAAATACCATCATAAATTAATACACGAAGTTGTTTATTTTGTTGATCAACAAGTTTCGGTGACAAAGGTATGCACCTATGCACACAATATTTGCCCTTTTAATACTTACATAAATCAATAAACTTAGATACAATCAAACTTCTTTAAACTGTCTACGCTATGCATGTTAAAGATAGATAATATACCCGAATAGTCGACTTATTATCATGATCAAAATATAAAACTTTCTAATGGTACACAGGGTGGAGAGTGGAATGGAGATGTGATTTCTTGCTTGATGAGGTCTAAAACAAGGCGAGATTCCACTAAATTTATGGGGAAATTTGAAGTGTTCTCTAGAATTCTTAGCAATGACCCAAAATTGAATCCAGGTACTTATTAAAGTCTTTGTTTCCTTCTTTTGTTTTTGGTTTCATAAGTTACTTTGGATTATGTTTTGGATTATATGTCGATTGCATTTTGTGGTGGTCCTGTTACTTTTGTTATAATTTTGTTTTCAACTAGCACATCTATGAATGAATGACTTGGTAAACAATACATATATCATATTTAAATTTAATGTTTCAAAAACATCTAGCTCCGATTAATCTTCGCCTAATGAATTAATTGATCGGTGGTCTATACTTGCCCTTCAGTGTCCACCTAACAATTTTTTTATGAATTTGTGGAAACATTACTCAAGTTTGTTTTCCTTCGGTGGATCCAAATATTATTCGTAAGTCTGACTAAATTATATATATGTTACTAAGCAACAACGTCACTCTCTTATTCTATATTCTGCTTATGAAACCTATGTTTATGCCCATGAAACCCATGTTTATGCCCATTATTCTATATTCTACTTATGAAACTCAAGCTAGAAGCTGCTGTTTGCACAGAAGCTTGTAGCTGCTGTGCAAACAGCAGCTTGTAGCTACTGTGCAACAGCAGCTAGAAGTTGCTGTTTGCACAGCAGCTACAAGCTGCTATGCAAACAGCAGCTACAAGCTGCTGTGCCACAACAGCTTCATGCTGCTGTGCCACAGCAGCTTGTAGCTGCTGTGCAACAACAGCTAGAAATTGCTGTGCCTGCTACCCCATTTTGATGTTTTTATTTGTCAGAACTAATTATAGTCCATGAATTATGATGACTTGATTGAGAGTTTTGATTTGTCAGAACTAATTATAGTCCATTTTGATGTTTTGATTTGTCAGAACTAATCAGACCTATAACTGTAAAAGAAACGAAGTAACACTGATTTTTTTGGGGTTTTTTGTATCGTTCAACATTTCAACTTTGTCATGTGTAAATACACGACCTTATACCAGGATGGATTGCAATTGTTTTGAATACATTTACAGATAATTAGAAACATTTGCAGTTTGTGTACATGGTAGTGAAAATGCTTTTGGTATGTACATGGTAGTGAAAATGCTTTTGGTAATCACATCAAAACTGAGTTTGCAAACTCAGTTTCCGAATTGAGTTTGCAAACTCAATTTCCGAACTGAGTTTGCAAACTCAATTTCCGAACTGAGTTTGCAAACTCAGTTTTGATGTGGTCACATTGATAGATGCATTATAGTTCAATGCCTTACAAGAATTTAGTTAACTTACCCAACAAAAACACAAATAAATGCCAAGCCAAATAATTGGTATTAAAATTATCTTTTGTAAATTGTTTATAGAATGTTATATTAATTATTGTTGTCAACTTTGATCTTTCTTGTAGGCCTTAGCAAATCCAAAAGAAAATATTTAACGAACGACGATTTGGAAGGCTGGACATAAAAGAAATTCGAGAGAAGTACTACATGTTTTGTATTCGGTATTTGTAGAATTTCATTTATCTATTGAATTTTGCGACTTAATTATGTATCGAATTTAGCAACTTAGTTATGTATTATACGTGTATATTGTTAACTGATATTAATTCTATATCCTTACTTAATTATGAATGTTGTCTATTGTATTCATTGAATTATACTTTTTAAATTGAGAATAATATCTATTTTGGATTCATATTAAATATCGTCTATATTATAATCATGTTAGTTATTGTGAATGAAAATCTTACATGTATAAGCGTTGCAAACAAAAATATTGCAGCATGTATAAGCGTTGCAAACAAAAAACTACCAACACTTATAAGCGTTGCGAAAGGAAATATACCAACGCTTATAAGCGTTGGGAGATAAAATCTACCAACGCTTATAAGCGTTGGTACTGCATTGCCACGCCCCCGTAGCAACACTTATAAGCGTTGCTAAAATTGTTTGCAACGGTTATACTCGTTAGCAATCACCTGTTTTGGTGTAGTGTAATTATCAAATTTTCTTAAAAATATTATAACTCCTTAAATTTCAGGAAAATTTCACCAATACCTCCTTTATACCGGTCAATAGCTCAAACCCTAACTCTCCTCTCTAGGCCATTTCCATTCAAAAAGAAAATCAAAAAGTCAAGCCGCTTGCCGATTTGGCGTATAAAAACTCATACGGAATTTAAACGCGTACCTTTTTGTTGGGTACTCAAAATATAAACTTCATTCCCTTCGTTCCATACCAACTTAACACATGTACGCCCAGTCTCAATTTATTCTAACTTCATTCAACATTTTCATTTAACCCTATTCAATTTGCTAATTTATAATTTAATTAGCACATTTGCCCATTTCACTTTTAATTGGAATCACCCGTGTTTAAACACATTATCATTAACTGATAAATAAGTCGAATTCACTTTCCATATTCAATTCCAAATTTAATTCAAGATTCCGTATTCAATTCCCAATTTTTAATTCACCAATCAATTTACTTAAACAAAACAAAATTCAATACTACCCCATTAACTAATTATTTTTCTAATTAGTTAACTTCATTCAATAAATTAAAATTGGATTTTTGTTTCAAAAATCAGTTCGTTACTTTGCTTGAGTTCAGATATATTTTATAACTCAAATATGGATTTTTCTAATGTAAATCTAAGTATTATTTCTTAAAATCCTTGTATTAGTTTAAATAATCCGCTTTGGTTTTTAAACAATTAGCGCTGTTTTTTTGGAAATTTGATTTTGACATAAATCAAAATCTTTAAGACAATATCCAAATTTTTATGTTCCATTAGAAAACTATTATCAAATCAGTCCTGAGATTCTTGTTTCAAAGAATTCCGACTTAAATTGAATTCTATATACTCAATTAAAGTTCGAAACGTCAATTTACGAACTACAGAGTTGCGGCGAGTTTGTTTTAATTATATTTAAATATAGACATTAAAATTCGGTTATTATATAAATTTCACTTCCATCCTTCCATATTTTTAAATATAAATTAATCCGATTTTCCCAATCTAACTTAATATTTTCGATTATTCCGAATCGTCGATATTTCCATAATTCAGTTATAATTTATTTGCAACTTAATCTTATATATTAAATTCTAATTCATTTAGGAATAAATTACTTTATAAAATTTGATAAAATCAAATTCCAATTTTAGCTTACTTGGATTTAACTCAGTTCAGTTTATATTCCGATTTCCGGAATAAAAATCCATCGTTCCCTCTTCGAAACAATTTCCAATTTCGTTTTAAATTCATACTTGAATTTAAAATTCCAAATTTATCCCATGATAATTATCCCACCTTATTGATAAACATCGTTTATAAATTTAACTTCCTTGTTTTATATATATTAAAACAAGTTTTCATTTCAAATTCCATTTGAAATTCAATTCCTATCTTGGCATATTATATTATAACTTATACAAATAATTAAAGGATCCATTTTTATATTTAATTTCAGTTTCTATCTATTACAATTTAAATATCCTTTTGGGAAATATTTCATTTTATTAAATTCGACATAGTCAAATTCATACCAGAAATCCGTATGAATTTCATTTCAATTTACATTTCGAACATCGAAATAAATTTCATTATTTCCCTTTTAAACACGATCCCCAATTCACATATTAAATTCGTATTTGAATTTAAATATTTAAATTATCCAAATGATAATTTTTTTGGCAAAGCTGACCGGTTTTTACAGTGATCTGTAACACTCTTTTATTTATTCCAAAATAAAAAGTTTTACATATTAGTCCAGGCAATATGCAATCTACATATCGGCTAATAACTTCCACACATGGTAGAAAGACACCAGAAGCAGATACAACATACAAATTTGACCTAAATAACATTACATGTTTACAACATGACAAGAACATGACTATATGACATGAACATTAGAAAAGACGGCACTGTCATCACTTCAGCCCTTGTCATCATCAAGCCCCATTAGGAGCTCAATTTTCTTACTACGCATTATAGGTGCACTTCCCAGCGGACGTCTAGAAGGAGAGGCAGCTATCGGCGAGTTAATGATAGGATCCGGTGGCGCTTTATATCCTGGAGGCGGTGGAATGTGATCATAAGGTCCAGGTTTTGTTTGAACTTTTTCTTTAACTTTGTTACTAGTAACAGGAGGTTTTGCTTTCTATTTGGATTGTCTTCAATGTGTTGACTTCCTTTGGACTGGAAGCTTTACTAGTAGTAGCATTTAAGAAGCCTGGCTTCAATCCAGAAGGCATGTTGTTGCTTCCACTTGTATTAACCCCAGACTATTCCTCTCCACTGCATAAATCTCCATCGTGTTATAATTGTTTATCATTATGTCCATAGTATTTTCTTTTCATTGCTCACGAAAAGATCAAACAAACCACGTTTAATTTCGGCTTGAAGACACTCTATTATCTCACGCACTCCTTTATCCTGGACCCTGTATGCTGCTTTTGTTTTTGATTTCTTCTTCTCCACTTTGTCGCTCAACTCAAGGCAGTCAAAGTTTGATTTCAAGAAAGAGTCAAGCGTAGAGACTTCTGCCTGAGTATCAATGCACTTCTCCTCTCCACGACAACCGACTTCTTTATGTCCTTTCTCGTTTACAATGGGGATACTCTCTCTAATATTTCATACAGGAGCTTCTGCCAATCTTAGCATAGAAGAAGCAGTTGCACTTATATCATCCTGTTTACTTAAAAAAAATCAACAATACTCAATTCTACAACTGTCCCTGAAGCGTTCAAATCATCTCTTTTAGCAGCTGGTTTACTAGAGCATGCAGAATGCAATGTAGCAGCACATTGACTAAAGTTCTCAAAGTGCAGAAAGGCATGAGAAGGAGAATCACTTACCTGTCCAATTTCTCCTTCCGTACAAACTTCCACTTCATCATCAACTATCTCTTCATGATGTAAGTCAGACAACATTGAAAACCTATTAAGACTTGTATTTTCTTCACTTAACAGTCCTTTTCCTTTATCCGTACTCGACACTTTATGTGTCCCATTGGATTCATTTCCTTTACTAGTAACTTTCCTCTATGTGTAGAGCTAGGTGAAGCCGATCCTACACCACTACTCACATTGTTTTTATACTGCTCACGAACCCATGTTTTTACAACATGAACTCTACCTATATCTGTCCTAGTGTTCACTTTATTTGTAGCCTCCTTGTGTTTTTCACAGTTAGTTGTAACGTGTCCAAAACTATCACATTTAACACAAACTGTTGGTCTCCACAAATAAGTAACTTTCACCATTTGTTCACTGCCATTAGGCAATAACGCAGGAAATTCATACGGTAGCTCGTCGTGGGGTTTACCTCGACCATACATTTTGCAAATTCAAGGCGTTCAAGCCACTCTGTAGAGATATCCATGCAGAGGAATTTTCCAACTCACATAGCCAATCAACTTATGCCAACTTTATACCAACAGTACAGAGGTAGATTTGTGAGTTTAATCCAAACCGGCACCGAAGTTATTGTTTTGTTCAATCCCCTAAACTAGACACCCAAGGCTGAACAATGAATAATTTATTTTGAATTAACATAGGGTCGGCTTGGAATATCTTTTCTCTATCTTCAATTCCGTCGAAGTAGAAAAAGAAAACTTTTCCAGTTGATTTTATATTGATTGCTCCTGTTTAGGGCTGTCAATGAATACCCAAAAATCCGATATCCGTCCGAATCCGTATCCGAAAATATGAAAAAAATCCGTTATCCGAAAAGCGGATACGGATATTCAATATCCGAGAAGTTTGGCGGATATGGTTATAGTGGTATCCATATCCGAAATATATCTATCCGACTAATTGATGTAATATATATAACTCAAAATAGAAAAATAGAGTTGATAATTGTTTTATAACTGTTGGATGTTGCTATGACATAAATTTTTGTCCATTTTTAATGAAAAATAGTAGTTTTAGTGTTTAATTTTGGAATAATTTTGGATATGCTTATGGGTATTAGTATAAAACAACGTTTCATCATCACATTTATTTATTTTCTGGTTTTTTTATAAACATTAGTATAAAAATTATTTTATGTTAATCCAAAGTTTTTTGTTTATACTCTTAACTGTATTATTTTCTAGCGGAGCGGATAAATATCCAATATCCGTCCAATATCCGAAAATTAAGCGGATATGGATATCCGATATCCGAAAATTAAATGGATACGGATATCTGATATCCAAAAATAATTTCAGATGCGAATACGGATATGGCACTATCCGTATCCGAAAGCATCCGTAGACTGCCCTACCCCTGTTGGGTTCCACAGCTTTTTCAAACGTGAAGTGACCGTAGAGTACGAAAGTGGGCGATCCAAAAAGTGGCCTACAAAGAAGTCGCGCCACTGCTCCTCCGCAGCTTCAAGGATTTCTTTGGTAGGTTGCAAGGCTTTGCCTTTGAAAACAAGTTTTAGAGGAGGAGGAGGAGAAGTGAACGATCTAGTGTTTCTAGGTTTGGATTCGAACAGAGGTGACCATTTCTTGTTTTGAATACCTTTGACTAAAATAGCGTTTGCTGAAGGAGGGATGATGGGAAGATTAGGTTTTGGAGGAGGGTCTGGCGGTGGAGTTGTAGGAGGAGGTCTAGATTCGAGCGGCGGAGCTAGATAGTGGTTGATTTGGGAGGGAGAGAGGCGGGCGGACAGATATGGTCGAGCTGAAAAGAAAGGCGAAGAGAAGTTCGCCATTCTTTTTTGAAGTGAAATTTTGAAGTGTCAAAAATATTATTATTTTAATATTATAATTAACAAAATGATAATTTTTTACCTTTATTTATAAACACCGTTTATATTACTTTTTTATATATTTAAACAAGTGTCGATTTCGGTTCCATTTGAAATTAAATTTCTACTTTGGAAAAACAAATTTCCCTTTTTAAATTCACACTTGTATTTACATTTCCCGCATCATCCAATGATAATTCATTTCACTTCATTTATAAACATCGTTTATAAATGAACTGCTTTTTTTATTATTCAAAAAATTTAATATTTCTAGTCCATTCGAAATTCAAATTCTATTTTAGAAAAATAGATTTTCCCCTTTAAAACTAAAAATTCCTTTTCATGATATTTTTATATATCAACATTTAGGCCCAGTGATGTTTAAACACCCAAAACACTCAATTATCAATCATAGGTTTTCTAACACAACATATATGATAATATATACAAAAACAAACAAATAATAAATTTTGAGGAATCCAGTTAAATCCCTTCGACCAGTTTCCCTGCATCCATAGATGTTAACCAACATAAGTAATACGATCCTACTTCAAGGAAAGATATCACGGTATGGAAGGTCATCAACAATCATATTATGGGGCGCATAGGGTCATCCTCTAATGATACTGCGGGCATCCGCCAATGGTACTGTGGGAAATATCCAACCACCAATATATATATATATATATATATATATATATATATATATATACATACAACCACCAAGCCTATATAACTAATATATGTATATATAATAGCCACAAAAATATTTAAATGCATCCAAACAACCAACAAACATTATATAACATCATATTAAATAAATACTCGTTATAACAAATTATAACGAATCCAGAGAGTGGGTTTACTCACCTGATTTTATATCGATCTATTCTGATTCCAATTTTAATTCGAGATTAGGTATCCCGCAGCTACGGACAACGTGTCTGATTTTGTTCGATAAAATCTTGTACAAATTTAATATGATATTCATAAATTAACAAGATTATATATATATATATTTAAATTAATTACCTAATCCCTTCAAAACAATACGACCTCTTCCCATGGCGTAAGAAGCAACACACCTTTTCCCTCTTTACCTTCTCCGTTAGTCCCACCTAAACTAATATACTATTCTCTTCCTGCAGGCACTCCAACCCTTGAACTCTTTTGAGACTGGATTTGTAGCTTTGAGGCTTTCTGGAATGAATTTCTCTGGTATTTAATCTCAGTTCAGAAAGAAGATTAATTACGAGTCTTGCTCATGGCAGTGGTACAAATACGATAACCTTGTTATCAACTTCTTTTGCTATGAGATATTTTAAATGTCCATATAGTATTTGTAATTGCTTCTCAAGTGGAGCAATTAAATGCAACCGTTCAACCTAAGAATGTGTCTCCTCACTACCCTTCTATAACAGTATTGACATACTCATGATCTCTTTCCATGGCAGTATAACAAATTTGTCGAACCTTATCACCATTCCCTCGACCTGTGTCGAAGTCCAGTTCCTTCCGTTTGCTTATCAACTCAAGCTCGGCCTCCCTCTTGTATCTCCACGGCCTTCCCTTCCCGACCATCATCTCAATGTTCAGATCTACACCCAAAATCACAGTGCGTCCACAGACCACCACCAACAGGTCCCGACGCCTTACCATCACACTTCAATTCGATTTTTTTCTGCGCTAATTCCTTTCCCTCTTTTCTAAATCGGGACATCCTCATGTAATCCCAAACTTAGATTGACATGATTAAGATCCGAAACCGCTCCAACCGATCTAATTCAACCACAAACTTTAGAAAAAATTGAACCCATAATCGATAGTTCGAGTCCGAACTCTAAAAGCCCACGTCGCACACATTTCTTTGATTTGTTTGAATCGAATTTATTTGAAATGAAACAGGAAGTTACGAAATTTCTAAAGCTTTCGATCGATATTTTTATATAAGCAAAAGAATTTTGAGGGAGGAAAAGGAAACAAGCTCGATTGAATGAATGGGGATAGAATAGGGATAGCCGTGATTTATAAAGGGTTCGGTATATTACTACTTTTATATATGAATTTAACAGAAGTCGGCCATTGAATTTGAAGCTTCCCTTTATTTATTTTGCCTGGAAATGTATTCAAATAGAGAACAAGGAGAAGGTCATCGCGATATTTTAAAGATGAATGCTTCGGCCTTAAGGAGTTTAGGTCTACATATGGTACGCATAGGTCAAGTAACAATAATTAAATTCAATTTGAAATAAAGTGATTTTTTATTTTATTTATGTGGGTATCGATTTGATTTCGATTTCGAGCTTATCTACTAAAAATGTCTCGTGGTTCATAACTTGAAATCAACCCCTACTTTATCATAACGACCAACGTTTCAATGTTATAACGTCATTCTGAACTCCATAGAATAGAGTCTGAGATTCAATTTGAACGTACATATAAAATAACCATTTAAATCGATATAATATAATTTAAATTCGTAAATAATCAAACCCTCGATAATAATATTAATATTATTACCGTTTCTACTCATCTAAAATTTATACTGATAATTTGAATCATTTCTATTCAGTTTTAACGCAGAATTAAATTACACTTCATTTTCGTATTACGATAATTCAATATATTCGAATTTAAATCATATATCGATTATTAAATTGATAAACTCAATATATAAAACTCAATTTATATTATCAACTCAACATTTAAAATAATATTAAATGTTTAAAATTTATTAACCAAAAATCCAGGTCGTTACATTCTTTCCCCTTAACAGAATTTCGTCCCTGAAAGTACTAATGTAGGAAAAATTCTTCAAATCCATTAACTTTTCAACTCCACTTATGTTGAAACTTAGCTCCTGATATTTTTACAACTTTGGTTCTACCAAAAATTTTGGTTTTCATTTAATTGCATACCATATACGCTTACATTCAGTCTGAATGATTTATAACTGATATATTCACTTCCAATTCATATACATTCGTATGCACTCCAATTCATTCAAATTGATTTTAAATCAATTTATTCACTCTGATCCATTTAACTAATGTTAAATTTAAATTCCAAAATTCAAATTCCCGGGTTTGTATCCCAAATCCTTTATAAATCCCATAAATATATACATATATTTATTTCCATCTCAAATTCAAAACATTTGAATTTTCAAACCAACTAGTTTTCTTTCAAACAAATTTCCATTGAAAACTTTTCTAAGTTGACAATTCGTCACTTAGAAACTCGAAGATGAATACTGATGATGCAATAGTCATCATTAGAATTATTTTCCAGCCACTGAAGTGAATTCAGTGCTTTGTCACTATAAAAGTCCATCTAAAATGATTTTTATTCAGAAACCTTCCAAAACAAAGCTATATTATTTTAATATACTTTAGAAAAATATTTTTCCAAACACCCAGGATTTTAATTCTTAATTCTGATTCTGAATCCAATTTCAGTTCATCACATTTGTATATTTCATATACAAATTCTATTTGATTATATATGTATATATCCATTTTAATTTTATATTCCCACTTGATTAAAATAACATCAATCAACACATCCATATGTTATAATAGTTCCAAAAAAAATTAAAATAGAGTTTCGGGCAAAAATTATTCATTTACCCACTTCAAAACCATATCATGTCTAACCTTCTATTCAAGTATTTATAAAATCTTATCGACATCATGGCGTCCCACGATTTTACCAGAATTCATAAGCCACTCAATAGACTAGTCAACACAATATAAATTATTATTTTTATATCAATTAACAAATATGCTCTCTCGTATATGTGCACTCAACTCATTTCAGGGTTCTACTGACCCTATCTCTAATGAGTAAACCCCACCAAAGCCTAGATGTTCGCTCAACCTAAGCTTTGATACCAACTGTAATGACCCAGCGATTTCGATAGGCTTTAAACCAACCCTCAACCCCCAAGTCAGTGGGCTAATCTCCCACCAAGGCTTACAAAGGAACCTCAGAACTACTTTTAGCTCCAACCTCTCGAATTGCAACCAACCCACATTTTCAGGACATGTAGGGGTAAGAGTCTCTCGTTCGCCACCTAACGCGAAGCGAGAACCCCCTATCATGTGTACCAAGGACACAGCAAGCAATTTTGATGTTACAATAGTGTCTAAAACAAGTAAATAACCATCTAACAGAACGCTTGCATCTCACACTCTACATACACAGTATACAATCAAAACCGCGGGGACTTATTGGAGAATGGATTCTAACAGGCAAGGTATGGGACCACCTTCCGACAGTGTATCTCTAGAGAGGAATACATCGGTTCAACAAGAACATCTTGCAACCCAGGCTAAATATGACTGACCCCCCACTTCGCTTGAGAGTACCGAATGTATTGTCACCAACAGTTGGGATCAGCAACCGTTTCCCAAAAGGGACAACATCAAAAGATTTAAAGAAGCAAGTGGAATTTCTCTAGATCAGGTGATAATACCCCCTACTTGGGTGCGACCCACTTAGCCATGCGACCTATCCGATTTTATACCACTTCTTAGTTGCGAGGCTTGAGGTTACGATTACTTACCATTTCTTGATAACATACCATTTCTTGATAACACAATCACTTTGAATGCCATATTATTAGATATGTTAAATACTAATTAATTTGCACAAATATGTTCTGGATATTATTCTAAGAGTATAAATTCTCCGCCACCATATGTATATTTGTACATACAACATATGCAATCATTGGAACTACTCTTTTAGGCATTCATCTATACACGTTCGTGCTGTGATTGAACAAAATCGAAGGCACAATTTTCGTTAATCCAACTTAGGCAATTTCTACCTAGAATTAACAGAAAGAGCCCTTGCATTTTACTCCGTCTTCGATTGTCTTCATATAATCTGATTCGCAATGCTACTGCCAATACGGAGTTGTTCTCGAATAATAATTTAACCGGTCTCTCCATTTGGACAACAATATTGGCCAATACTTCGATAGCCGGTTATTTAACTATCGAACAAAAACAAACATTCATCCAAAGCATCAAACAATCACTGGGCCCCTTAATTAATATTTCATTAATTAAATCACTTCTCCATTTCCTTATCAATATTTGTTAGCCCAATATTTTCAACAATCATCTTGGTCTCTTACACTATTTGGAAAACATTTTCATATATCGCCTTCTTTTATTTCCTGTACTTAGAAAATATCTTCTATTTATAATTGGAAAACTTTCTAATTACTTATCTCTTTTTCGAACTTATTTATGTCTATGCTTAGGAAATATTTATTATTATATTTCCAAAATTCCACTTACTTGGGTTAAAACGAATGTTGTGTAAAATATTGTTACAACAACCTAAAATACTGCATTCAACTAAATCTTAATCAAATATTGATCTTCGAGACTTGATCTTGATATTTAGCGGTTAATAATGAAATCAATCAAGTTGGGTATAATTACCTCTCAGACCTTGACTGAATAACATTCTTAACTTCAAAACGGACAAGACTACTTATCTCGAATAATCAACGTCATATAAAACCAATTATCCTTTTTTAAACGTGTATACGCTTCTCTTTCTGTTCTTATTAGATTTAAATTTATAGATTTCCTTTTTGTTTATACTATTCCATTATAAGTTTATTTCCTTATTGAATTCGAGCTATATATATTGATATGTTGCTTTCTAATTATCAAATTTTCTTAAAAATATTCTACTCCTTAAATTTTCGGAAAATTTCGCTAGTATCTCCTTTGTACCGATCAATAGCTCAAATTTCAACTCGCCTCTCTAGGCCCTTTCCATTCAAAAAGAAAACAAAAAAGCCAAACGGCTTGCCGATTCGACGCATAAAAACTCATATGGAATTTAAACATGTACCTTTATGTTAGACACACAAAATATAAACTTAATTCTCTTCATTCAATACCTTCTTAACACATGTACGTCCATTCCTAATTTATTCTAACTTCATTTAACATTTTCATTTAACCCTAATTAATTTGCTAATTTATACTTTAATCAGCTCATTTTCCCATTGCACTTTTAATTGAAATCACCCTTGTTAAAACACATTATTATTGACTGATAAACAAGTCGAATTCACTTTCCATACTCGATTCCAAATTTAATTCTAGTTCCCATATTCAATTCCCAATTTACTTAACCAAAATAAGATTCGATCCAACCCCGTTAACTAATTATTTTTCTAATTAGTTAACTTCATTCAATAATATAAAATCGAAATTTTGTCTCAAAAATCAATTCATTACTGCACTTGAGTTCAGATATATTTTATAACTCAAATATGGATTTTTCAAATGTAAATGTAAGTTTTATTTGCTTAAAATCCTTGTATTAATTTAAATAAACCGTTATGTTTTTTAAACGATTACGGCGCTGTTTTTCTAGAAATTTGATTTTGATATAACCCAAAATCTTTAAGGCAAAATCTAGAATTTTCTCTTCTATTAGAAAACTATTATCAAATTGGTCCTGATGATTCTTATTTCAAAGAATTCTGACTTAAATTGAGTTCTATATACTCAATTGAAGTTTGAAATGTCAATGCATGAACTACCGCACTACGACGAGTTTGTTTTAATTATATTTAAATATAAACGTTAAACTTCAGTTATTATATAAATTTCACTTCCATCCTTCCATATTTTTAAATATAAATTAATTCGGTTTTCCCAATCCAACTTAATATTTTCGATTATTCCTAATCCTTGATTTTTCCATAATTCAGTTATAATTTATTAACGACTTAATCTTATATATTAAATTTTATTTCATTTGGGAATAAATTATTTTATAAATTCGATAAAAGTGAATTCCAATTTTAACTTACTTGGATTTAACTCAATTCAGTTTATATTCCGATTACACGAATAAAAAACTATCATTTCCTCTTCGAAACGATTTCCAATTCCTTTTTAAATTCATACTTGAATTTAAAACACCAAATTTATCCCGTAATAATTATCCCACCTTATTTATAAACATCGTATATAAATTTAAATTCCTTGTTTTGTATTTATTAAAACAAGTTTTTATTTCAAATTGCATTTGAAATTCAATTACTATCTTGGAATATTTTATTATAACTTATACATATAATTGTAGAATCTATTTCTATATTTAATTTCAGTTTCTATCTAATACAATTTAAATAACCTTTCTGGAAATAATTTATTTTTAATAAATCCGACATAGTCGAATTCATATCATAAATCCATATGAATTTATTTTAATTCAATTAACATTTCGAACATCAAAATAAATTAATGTTTTAAATTCAGGTTTAAATTTAAATATTGAAATTATCCAAATCATAATTTTTTACCTTTGTTTATAAACATCATTTATATTACTTGTTTATATATATATATATATATAAACAAGTCTCAATTTCAAATCCATTTGAAATTAAATTTGTACTTTGGGAAAACAACTTTCCCTTTTTAAATTCACACTTGTAATTACATTTCCCGCATTATCCATTGATGATTCATTTCACTTCATTTATAAACATCGTTTATAAATGACCTGCTTGTTTTTATTATTCAAAACAAGTTAATATTTCTAATCCGTACGAAATTCAGATAAACTAAAAATTCCTTTTCATGATATTTTTATATATCAACATTTAGGGCCAGTGATATTTAAACACCGAAAACACTCAATTACCAATCATAGGTTTTCTAAGACATCATATATGATAATATATATGAGAACAAACAAATAATATATTTTGAGGAATCCAGTTGGATCCCTCCAACCTGTTTTCTTGCATCCACAGATGTTAACAAACATAAGTAATACCCATCCTGCTTCAAGGCAGGATATCGCGGTATAGGTCATCTACTATCATATTGTGGGGGTGCATAGGGTTATTCGCTAATTATACTGAGGGCATCCGCTAATGTAACCATGGGAAATATCCAACCACCAATATATATAATAATCATAACCACCAAGCCTATATAACTAATATATACGTTTACATAATAGCCACAAAAAAATTTAAATGCATCCAAACAACCAACAAATAGCATATAACATCATATTAAATAAATATTCATTATAATAAATTATAATGAATCCAGAGAGTGAGTTTACTCACCTTATTTTGATCTATTGTGATTCCATTTTTAAATTCAGATTAGGTATCCCGCAGCTACGGACAACGCGACTGATTCTATTAGATAAAATCTTGTACAAAATTAATATAACGTTCGTAAATTAACAAGACTTTATATATAAAAATGAATTTAAGCACAAAATTTATTTAAATTAATTACTTAATCCCTTCAAAAATTATGGCAACTTCCCATGGCGTAAGAAGCAACACACCTTTTCCCTCTTTACCTTTTGTACTAGTCCCAACTAAACAACAAATATACTATTCTCTATTTGCAGGCACTCTAACTGTAACACCCCGGATTTTTCCGTTAACAGTAAATTAACAAAATAAAGTATAATTAAATTGTAACAGAAAAATTAAGGGAAACGGACATCACCATTGCGTTCGTCTCGGAATTCTGCTTGAGATAGAGTCCGAGTTTGCGCAAAACGGATAACGTATGAAGAAGATATCTTTAACTTAAATATTACAGCAAAACATGAAAAAAGAGAAGTAAGGAGAGGACAATAATTATTATTATTCTAAGACTTATTAACAAAAGCCTCTGTAGCTCAGTTGGTTAAGGCATTGGATTTGTAGCATGGAGGTCGGGGGTTCGAACCCCGGCGGCGACATAATTTTTATCTCTGTTTTAGAGAGGGCCAACTGAGCATGCAAATACATGTACGTATACAAATTCAAATTTTGAAAGGATAAGAACGTACATATAAGGAAATAAAGAAAATATATGTATATATATGAGAATATATATATATATATATATATGCAAAAATATATGTATACAATAGATAAAATTCAAATAGACTAAAACAGCTCAATTTAAAGTTTAATTTTTGAAAATCGAACCCAGTCCCTCCTGGCTGGCCTGGTCTGTGTTTGGTCGAATTTCTGTGGGTTGCTTTGTCATTAGGGCTAGGTGGCAAGTTTTAATTGGTCTCTCTATCTAATGAATGGCTACGATCTAACCTAGCAACATCAATGGTTCTAATCAATTCCTAACCTCTATATAAACAACCCTAGACTAAACCCTAATCTATTCATTCAAATTAAGAGCATAGCCGCCATGTTGCTGAGGAACGACTAAGAGTAGCCGCCATCCAGAGAGAGAGGATTAGGGAGAAAGTTCTAAAGCCTAAAGCAATTCAAGCAACCTAAAGCTAATCAATTCAACAAAGGAATCATATCTCTTAATTAGAGAATTTGCCGCAACCATTGTAAGTAGAGTATTACTTTGGAATGAACAAATGATTGTGTAGATATGTATGCTTGAATTGTGGCAATGAAATTCGTATTTGTGCGATTTATATACTTTTGGATATTCTGAATTATGTCATTCAATTATAAAGAACTACATGCGGTAGTTCTATGCAAATATACGTTTGGAATATTGCGCAAATTATGTAGTCTATGTTGAAGCTACATGTATGTAGTTGATTGAAATTCATGCAAGTTTGGGGCTTTGTTATTATGCCATCATGATGTCTATTTTGTGCATAAATCATTTTGCAAGTAATTGAGACAAGTTTGGTTGTTATAGTTCATATGAAACTATGTTGGAATTTTGACACCATAATCCATGTATTAAGTCATGCTTTTGCAAAACTTATGAATATGGCTAGGCTATGAATGATATTGGGCATAATTGAAATTCATGATTAAGTCTATCTTGTTTAAAAGAATTATCTGATGACATATGTGAGACATGGCTAAGTTAGACACAAAAATCCCTTTTTTGCAAGTTAAAAGCAAACACCATGATTAGGAATATTTATGCATAAGTATACCATCGTTATGTGATTAAATTTAATTAAGTTGAACTATGCTTTTGTGTTAGTAACAAAGTATCCTCTTTGTAAACATGTAGAAACCTTATGAACATGACTTGTTTATATTTATGCCATGAACAAATTTAACTATACCTATGCCATGTTTATGCTAGAAGTATTTATGCCATGCTTATGTTTGACATTATGCCATGTTTATGCTAGAAGTATTTATGCCATGCTTATGTTTGACATTATGCCATGTTTATGCTAGAAGTATTTATGCCATGCTTACGTTTGACATTATGCCATGTTTATGCTAGAAGTATTTATGCCATGTTTGACATTATGCCATGTTTATGCTAGAAGTATTTATGCCATGCTTATGTTTGACATTATGCCATGTTTATGCTAGAAGTATTTATGCCATGCTTATGTTTGACATTATGCCATGTTTATGCTAGAAGTATTTATGCCATGTTTGACATTATGCCATGTTTATGCTAAAAGTATTTATGCCATGCTTATGTTTGACATTATGCCTAAGTAAAAATATAGGTTCATGGGTCAATAATGATATCTCAATTACAAGTTCACATGCTTTGATTCATGTCACCTATGTTACCACTATGCAAGTACACCAGTTTCTATTATGTATTTCCAACGTCATATGCAAGTTCATGCGCTCACCTTCCCCTCTTTGTGTATGTAATCACGCTTTAAGCCTCCCCTTTTCGCATGGCTAAATTGGGCTTTAAAAGGCTAAGCCCAATATATATAAACGGACGTGTAAAACGGGGGAAAATAATGTTGGGTTAAAATTACTAATGAATGAAAACTAAAGTAGAAGGGCCCAAATTCAAGTATGGGTTGGGCCCATGATTGGTGTAACCTTTACACCATTAACTTAATAATGGGCCGCAAATATTTACATATAAGAAATAAAGAAGAATGACAAGATATATAAATGTAGAAAATACGATATGTTTAACCCGAGGTTGGATTGAGTTGTGATGTAAACCTGCCCGGAACCGCCCGGCTGTCCAGTAGTCACAACAATACCTATCCAATGTGGGAGGTTAAACATGGATCCCAATAAGGACCCGAGGTTAGACTGAGTTGTGGCGTAAGACTGCCCGGAACCAACCGGCAACAGGCAGCCACAGCAATACCTGTCTAATGTGAGAGGTTAGGGCCTTAATAAGACAATTAAGGCTGAATCAGGATTGTTAGGATTAAGTGGACTAAGACTTAATCAAAATGGAACATGCTAAACTAAACGGACTGGTGGGGGTTAGGTTAGAAAACACTTAACCAACTTAGCATGTTGGCTAGAGATAGAAAACCTAGTAACGGGGGACCCTTTTCAGCAGTAACCCTACACGGTGTATCATGATACCCTGAAACTAGGCAGGGTGGGGCACGATTACTGGGCTGATTGTAAGAGGTCAAAAATCGACGGCGGTGGTGTAGCAGTGTAGGTTCTAACGGAGTGCGGGCGTGCACACACTCCAGCGCAGAAAAATAAGGCACTGGACACCAGTAGCATACCTGTGCACTCTAAGGTTGTGTCGGGTTGCCACTATGGGACTTGATACACCCCATGGTGGGACCAGCATAGGTAACTACGACATCGGGGGCCGTAAGACACATGTAACTATGCGAGTAGGAGCCGATCATCATTGAATGGATCACATCACCCTGATTATGGGGTGCAAACTGGAAACTAGTTTATATGGGTTCAGAGATTAACATGGGGTACGATAGTATATTCGACCCTAGGTAACTTAACCAAGTTCATAGTGTTTGCCCACTTCCTGTTTTACTTATCATACCCAGTTCTTTATTCATAGACAAAGTAGTACTAGACTTACTCAGGCTTTATGTCTGACTCTATTTTTCTTTCGTCTTCTTTCTTCCGTTTCCCCCCCCCCCCCAGGTCCTCAGGGAGGGAACACAGCAGCTTGACCAGCCTCAACATCCAGCTTGAAGAAGAGAAATGTATTGCTTGGACTTTCCTGTTTTGAACTATGGCTTTGGACAATCCACTATGGGGCTTTTGCAGTTTATCTACGTTTTATTTATGCTTCTTTAAATAATGTACTCAAGACAGATTATGAAAGTGTTATGTTATGTTTTTGGAAAGGATGTTGTTGTAACACGTATTTGACTTAACGAAATAAAGTTTGTTGTTCTTCCGCTGTTTTACAAATATGTGTTCTTATATCTGTCTTGTATATCTGTGACTTGTACTTATAAACCTCCACCAAAATTAGGGCATTCCCTTTGAGAGTGACCCTAACGGAGGTGGGGTGTTTCACTTGGTATCAGAGCATAGGTTTACCAGATAAGATAAAAAGTTTTGGAAATTTATTTTCAAAAAGGGAATTTAAAGAAGCATTTTTAAAAGATAAAAATATTATTTTATTTTAAAAAAGGCAAAGTCCACTCCCCAAAGCCATAGGTACTATCTCTTATCTTTCGTTTTGAATCTATCCCTTTTGTTTCAGCATGTCCGAAGATCTTAACTTGCCGGAAGGAGTACCAATACCTGGTTGGTTTAGACGATTCTTAGAAGCTAGGGCCACTCAACCAGGTCCTACCGTTCCTCCTCCCCCAGCTGCAGGGAATCATCCAGCTGCAGCAGCACCTCTTCCTCCACCTCCTCCACGAGGAAACGCGTTTGCTAAGATATGTAAGGATTTTAAAGCTATGGGAGGAAGGGATTTCCATGGAACTGAGTCCTTCGTAGCAGCTAGAAATTGGCTGAAGGAAACTGAGGATCTATTCATCATCTTTGAGGTAGAGGACAGACAAAAAGTACAATTGGCGGTGTGGCTATTGAAGGGTGAGGCTTCCTACTGGTGGGAAGTCACTAATGCTGAAAGACCAGTAGAAACATGGGAGGACTTTAGGGCAAGGTTTGAGACTAAATTTCTCTCAGGTGCGGAAAGAAGTTTGCAGTTGGAAAAATTCTTATTTCTTAAGCAAGGGGACAAGACAGTCAGAGAGTATGTGAATCAGTTCGATGAGCTGGCTAGGTTTGGACTTGACCTAGTCAACACCCCGCACAAGAAGGCTCTCCGTTTCGTCAAAGGGTTGAATGAGCCATTACACAGTTTGGCCATGACCCATATACCCATGGGAGCCACGTATGAAAGATTGGTGCAAATGGCATTGCTGAATGAAGAGGATAAGAGCAAGACGAAGGCAGAAAGCTCTCAAGGGAAGAAAGAGGGTTTGCAGCCCAAGAAGACAGACTTTAAGAAGGGCGGGGAAGGCAACAAAGAGAAGAGGACGTGTAATTTCTGTGGCAAAGTGGGGCACTTAGTAAAGGACTGCCGGAAAAAGAAGGCCAAGGAGAATGGTGGGTGCTTTTCTTGCGGTCAGACAGGCCACAGAGCTAAGGACTGCCCAAAGAAACGAGGGCAGGGGCAGGGGTCTGGATCCACTCCAGGGGCACAGGTTCATGTGCTGGAAGCGCCACCTTTGCAACAGCGAGGTACAAACACTTCTGTAGAAAGTGTAGTTTATCTTTATGATCACCCCGTTCGCACTTTATTTGATTCTGGCACATCACACTCCTTTATCTCGTCTGCTTTAGTAGAATCTCTACACCTAAAAACTAGTATGGTAGAGGACCCCTTAATTGTTTCAAACCCAATTGGGGGCCCAGCTCATTTGTCTATGATCTGTTTGGATTTGAAAATTTCTATTCTAAGTGTAGAATTTGAATGTAGTGCCTTTGTTTTGGGCCTTGCGGGGTATGGTTTGATTTTGGGTATGGATTGGCTATCCAGTAATGGGGCCATCTTTGATTGTGAGAAAAGGGTTGTTAGGCTCCTAACCCAGCTCGGTAATACTTTGGAAATTTCTTGTAATCCCTCGTATGCGGTTATGCTTAGTTATCTTGAATCGCTAGAGACCTCTGTTGAAAACTTGCAATCAGTTAGAGTGGTCCGGGAATATCCGGATGTCTTCGAAGAGGTGAAGGGCTTGCCTCCGAAGCGGGAAATAGACTTCCGCATATATCTTGTAGATAATGCAAAGCCCGTTGCGTTGCCCGTTAGACACATGGCTCCACGAGAAAGAAAAGAGCTCAGTAAACAGATTAAAGAGCTTCTAGAGAAGGGGTTCATTAGGTGGAGCATTTCAGAATAGGGCACTCCAGGAGTGTTCGCCACTAAGGCTGAAGGTTCATTTCACTTATGCATGAGTTGTAAAGAATCACCTTAGTAAGTACATTTGGCAACATAGTTGGACTTAGGAAGGGACTCCCTTGTGACCTAAAAGGAGTCCATCATGCTTAGTTTCCTAGAATCATATGTGGTGGTTGGGTTGATTAATTCTTTGGGTGTCAGTCTGATGTTGATTTCGGTCTTCGGGGCTGATGCTTAGAGAGTTCTTCTCCTAATCAATATATATGCGGCATAGATTTCCAGTTTTGACATTGCATAATGGGCACAAAATTTTTACTTGCTTCTATCATTCGACTATACCTTTAGGTAGGACCATTTCCTATCATTGAGAAAATTTGGAAAATGACCTATAGATTAGAGCTACCCGAGAAATTGGCCGGAGTCCACAACGTTTTTCACGTTTCACATCTCCGAAAATGTCTACATGAGTCTGCTGAAGTGGTAGAGCCAAATATCCTCGAAGAGGCCGAAGTGGAACGCGAAGCAACCATAAGAAAAGTTCCAACCCGCATACTAGGAACGGAAGTGAAGAAGCTACGCAACCGCGAAGTCAAACTCGTCAAAGTTCAGTGGAGCGACGCCGAGGGAGACGCGACTTGGGAAACTGAAGCTAGAATACGCATTGCTTACCCTTTTCTTTTCGAGGGTACGTCCTTGATCTTTCTTTTTCCTTAAGTTGCGCTTTTATCTATCTTTTTAGGAATATCTCCTCGACCTTATCTTTTATATAGAAACCTTTTGGATGAAAACATGTAATTGAAACATGTTATGTATGATGGTTGCAAGTGGTTGCAAGTGATTGCTAGTAGTTGCTCGTGGCTGCATATACACACACAATCTAGGTTTTAGATCGGCTCAGTCACTTCATATTGCATATGCATATATGTTTGCACTCGTATATGGTTGAATTGTAATGTGTTGTCATATGGATGTTGCATTTGTATGAAAGATTGTGCACCCATGTAGAATCATGAATAGGAAAAATCTGCATACATAATGGATACATGGCACTTACATGATTCGCATTAAGGAGGTCAACTGAATCAGTAGACCGCCTGATTTTGCATTAGATAAGTTCATGAACACACACACTTCGCATATGATCATGAAGCATTAGAAGTCTTTTAAGGACAATGGATGCTCGTGTTTGATGGATGAGTAGATGGATGATTGAATGTTAGGATTTACATTCTTCCTAAATTTGAAGATTTCGGGGACGAAATCCTTTTAAGTGGGGGAGAATGTAACACCCCGGATTTTTCCGTTAACAGTAAATTAACAAATTAAAGTATAATTAAATTGTAACAGAAAAATTAAGGGAAACGGACATCACCATTGCGTTCGTCTCGGAATTCTGCTTGAGATAGAGTCCGAGTTTGCGCAAAACGGATAACGTATGAAGAAGATATCTTTAATTTAAATATTACAGCAAAACATGAAAAAAGAGAAGTAAGGAGAGGACAATAATTATTATTATTCTAAGACTTATTAACAAAAGCCTCTGTAGCTCAGTTGGTTAAGGCATTGGATTTGTAGCATGGAGGTCGGGGGTTCGAACCCCGGCGGCGACATAATTTTTATCTCTGTTTTAGAGAGGGCCAACTGAGCATGCAAATACATGTATGTATACAAATTCAAATTTTGAAAGGATAAGAACGTACATATAAGGAAATAAAGAAAATATATGTATATATATGAGAATATATATATATATATATATATGCAAAAATATATGTATACAATAGATAAAATTCAAATAGACTAAAACAGCTCAATTTAAAGTTTAATTTTTGAAAATCGAACCCAGTCCCTCCTGGCTGGCCTGGTCTGTGTTTGGTCGAATTTCTGTGGGTTGCTTTGTCATTAGGGCTAGGTGGCAAGTTTTAATTGGTCTCTCTATCTAATGAATGGCTACGATCTAACCTAGCAACATCAATGGTTTTAATCAATTCCTAACCTCTATATAAACAACCCTAGACTAAACCCTAATCTATTCATTCAAATTAAGAGCATAGCCGCCATGTTGCTGAGGAACGACTAAGAGTAGCCGCCATCTAGAGAGAGAGGATTAGGGAGAAAGTTCTAAAGCCTAAAGCAATTCAAGCAACCTAAAGCTAATCAATTCAACAAAGGAATCATATCTCTTAATTAGAGAATTTGCCGCAACCATTGTAAGTAGAGTATTACTTTGGAATGAACAAATGATTGTGTAGATATGTATGCTTGAGTTGTGGCAATGAAATTCGTATTTGTGCGATTTATATACTTTTGGATATTCTGAATTATGTCATTCAATTATAAAGAACTACATGCGGTAGTTCTATGCAAATATACGTTTGGAATATTGCGCAAATTATGTAGTCTATGTTGAAGCTACATGTATGTAGTTGATTGAAATTCATGCAAGTTTGGGGCTTTGTTATTATGCCATCATGATGTCTATTTTGTGCATAAATCATTTTGCAAGTAATTGAGACAAGTTTGGTTGTTATAGTTCATATGAAACTATGTTGGAATTTTGACACCATAATCCATGTATTAAGTCATGCTTTTGCAAAACTTATGAATATGGCTAGGCTATGAATGATATTGGGCATAATTGAAATTCATGATTAAGTCTATCTTGTTTAAAAGAATTATCTGATGACATATGTGAGACATGGCTAAGTTAGACACAAAAATCCCTTTTTTGCAAGTTAAAAGCAAACACCATGATTAGGAATATTTATGCATAAGTATACCATCGTTATGTGATTAAATTTAATTAAGTTGAACTATGCTTTTGTGTTAGTAACAAAGTATCCTCTTTGTAAACATGTAGAAACCTTATGAACATGACTTGTTTATATTTATGCCATGAACAAATTTAACTATACCTATGCCATGTTTATGCTAGAAGTATTTATGCCATGCTTATGTTTGACATTATGCCATGTTTATGCTAGAAGTATTTATGCCATGCTTATGTTTGACATTATGCCATGTTTATGCTAGAAGTATTTATGCCATGCTTACGTTTGACATTATGCCATGTTTATGCTAGAAGTATTTATGCCATGTTTGACATTATGCCATGTTTATGCTAGAAGTATTTATGTCATGCTTATGTTTGACATTATGCCATGTTTATGCTAGAAGTATTTATGCCATGCTTATGTTTGACATTATGCCATGTTTATGATAGAAGTATTTATGCCATGCTTATGTTTGACATTATGCCATGTTTATGCTAGAAGTATTTGTGCCATGTTTGACATTATGCCATGTTTATGCTAAAAGTATTTATGCCATGCTTATGTTTGACATTATGCCTAAGTAAAAATATAGGTTCATGGGTCAGTAATGATATCTCAATTACAAGTTCACATGCTTTGATTCATGTCACCTATGTTACCACTATGCAAGTACACCAGTTTCTATTATGTATTTCCAACGTCATATGCAAGTTCATGCGCTCACCTTCCCCTCTTTGTGTATGTAATCACGCTTTAAGCCTCCCCTTTTCGCATGGCTAAATTGGGCTTTAAAAGGCTAAGCCCAATATATATAAACGGACGTGTAAAACGGGGGAAAATAATATTGGGTTAAAATTACTAATGAATGAAAACTAAAGTAGAAGGGCCCAAATTCAAGTATGGGTTGGGCCCATGATTGGTGTAACCTTTACACCATTAACTTAATAATGGGCCGCAAATATTTACATATAAGAAATAAAGAAGAATGACAAGATATATAAATGTAGAAAATACGATATGTTTAACCCGAGGTTGGATTGAGTTGTGATGTAAACCTGCCCGGAACCGCCCGGCTGTCCAGTAGTCACAACAATACCTATCCAATGTGGGAGGTTAAACATGGAGCCCAATAAGGACCCGAGGTTAGACTGAGTTGTGGCGTAAGACTGCCCGGAACCAACCGGCAACAGGCAGCCACAGCAATACCTGTCTAATGTGAGAGGTTAGGGCCTTAATAAGACAATTAAGGCTGAATCAGGATTGTTAGGATTAAGTGGACTAAGACTTAATCAAAATGGAACATGCTAAACTAAACGGACTGATGGGGTTAGGTTAGAAAACACTTAACCAACTTAGCATGTTGGCTAGAGATAGAAAACCTAGTAACGGGGGACCCTTTTCAGCAGTAACCCTACACGGTGTATCATGATACCCTGAAACTAGGCAGGGTGGGGCACGATTACTGGGCTGATTGTAAGAGGTCAAAAATCGACGGCGGTGGTGTAGCAGTGTAGGTTCTAACGGAGTGCGGGCGTGCACACACTCCGGCGCAGAAAAATAAGGCACTGGACACCAGTAGCATACCTGTGCACTCTAAGGTTGTGTCGGGTTGTCACTATGGGACTTGATACACCCCATGGTGGGACCAGCATAGGTAACTACGACATCGGGGGCCGTAAGACACATGTAACTATGCGAGTAGGAGTCGATCATCATTGAATGGATCACATCACCCTGATTATGGGGTGCAAACTGGAAACTAGTTTATATGGGTTCAGAGATTAACATGGGGTACGATAGTATATTCGACCCTAGGTAACTTAACCAAGTTCATAGTGTTTGCCCACTTCCTGTTTTACTTATCATACCCAGTTCTTTATTCATAGACAAAGTAGTACTAGACTTACTCAGGCTTTATGTCTGACTCTATTTTTCTTTCGTCTTCTTTCTTCCGTTCCCCCCCCCCCCCAGGTCCTCAGGGAGGGAACACAGCAGCTTGACCAGCCTCAACATCCAGCTTGAAGAAGAGAAATGTATTGCTTGGACTTTCCTGTTTTGAACTATGGCTTTGGACAATCCACTATGGGGCTTTTGCAGTTTATCTACGTTTTATTTATGCTTCTTTAAATAATGTACTCAAGACAGATTATGAAAGTGTTATGTTATGTTTTTGGAAAGGATGTTGTTGTAACACGTATTTGACTTAACGAAATAAAGTTTGTTGTTCTTCCGCTGTTTTACAAATATGTGTTCTTATATCTGTCTTGTATATCTGTGACTTGTACTTATAAACCTCCACCAAAATTAGGGCATTCCCTTTGAGAGTGACCCTAACGGAGGTGGGGTGTTTCACTAACCCTTGGACTCCTTGAACTCTTTTGAGACTGGTTCTGTAGCTTTGTGGCTTTCTAGAATGAATTTCTATGGTATTTAGTCTCTGTTCAGGAAGAAGATCAGCTACAAGTCTTGCTCATGGCAGTGGTACAAAATACGATAACTTTGTAAATAACTTATTTTGCTATGTGATCTTTTAAAAGTCCATACAGTATGGGTAATTGCTTCTCAAGTGGAGCAATTAGATGCATCTATTCAACCTAAGAATGTGTCTCCTTACAACCCTTCTACAACAGTATTAACATACTCATGATCTCTTTCCATGGCAATATAACAAATTTGTCGAACCTCATCACCATTCCCTCGACCCGCGTTGAAGTCCAGTTCCTACGTTTGCTCATTAACTCAAGCTCGGCCTCCCCCTTGTATCACCACCAGCTTTCCTTCCCTTTCCGACCATCATCTCAAAGTTCATATCTACACTTAAAATCACAATGCGCCTACAGACCACCTCCAACAGGTCGCGACCCTTTACCATCACACTTTAATTTGATTTTTTTTGTGCTAATTCCTTTCCATCTTTTCTAAATGGCAACATCCTCCAGTAACCCCAAACTTAGATTGACATGATTAATATTCGAAACCCCTCCAATCGATCTAATTCAGCCCCAAACTTCAGAAAAGACTGAATCCATAACCGACAGTTTGAGTTCGAACTCTAAAAGCCCGCGTCACACCCATTTCTTCAATTTGCTGGAATCGAATTTATTTGAAATGAAACAGGAAGTTACGGAATTTCTGAAGATTCTGATCGATATTTTTTTCATAAGCAGAAGAATTTTAAGGGAGGAAAAGGAAATGAGTTCGACTGAATGAATAGGGATGGAAAAGGGATAGCCACGATTTATAATGGGTTTGGTATATTGTTATTTTTATATACGAATTGAACAGAAGTCGGCCATTAAATTTGAAGCTTCTCTTTATTTATTTTGCCTGGAAATGAATTCAAAGATAGAATAGGGAGAAGTTCATCGCGATTTTATAAAGACAAATACTTTGGCCTTAAGAAGTTTTGGTCTGCATATAGTGCATACACGTCAAGTACAAATAATTAAATTTGATTTGAGATAAAGTGAATTTTATTTTATTCAAATGGATATTGATTTGATTTCGAGCTTATCCGCAAAATATATCTCGGGGTTCATAACTTGAAATCATGAACCCCTATTTTAACGTAACGACCGACGTTTCAATGTTATAATGTTATTCTATACTCCACAGAATAGATTCTGAGATTTAATTCGAATGTATATATAAAATAACCATTTAAATTGATATAATATAATTTAAATTTAGAAATAATCAAACGCCTCAATAGTAATATTTGTATTATTACCATTTCTATTCAACTAGAATTTATATTCATAATTAGAATCATTTCGATTCAGTTTTAACTCAGAATTAAATACCCTTCGTTTTCGTATTACGATAATTCAATATATTCAAATCTAAATCGTATATCGATTATTAAATTGATAAACTCGATATATAAAAATCCATTTATATTATCAACTCAACATTTAAAATAATATTAAATGTTTAAAATTTATTGACCGAAAATTCAGGTCGTTACATTAGTTGTCTTATCTATATTTAGGGCCATTAGTCTGAGGGTTGTTTCGTTAGCACTCATTGATTGGAGGAAACTTGATGATGGCAGAAAAATGGTTTTGTGGGAGTCCATACAGGTATAAACAGAACCCTCTCACTTTTATTAATACCGTCCTATATATACCCGGTGAAAATTATGGTTCACTGGCTTCAAAACTCCAGTAGTTCACTGGTTTAAGCAAACTGATGTGAACATATTCAAAGCACACTACCATCCAATGCTCTCCTTATCCAATGTACTTACAGCCACGTTCACATGACAAGTCTCTAACTTTTTAATCGACTGCCTGTATCATGTAATGGATTGAAAATACATTGTGCATACAATATGCTTACAGTGCACAATGTATTTTCATGAAAATACATTGTTTTATTATTAGATTTTTGCTAAGCGGTTGTTTTCATTATTTGTTGAAAATAATAAAAACAATGTGCTCAAAGTGCAATGTATGTATTATCATGACTAGACATACATTGGATACTGAATATACATTGTTTTTAGTCATGAAATGTTGATAAAAGTAGGTGCGATCAGTAAGTAATGTAGGTAGCTATATTTAATTGCAAGTTTGGTGCCATTCAGCTTTTAGCCTACCTCTTCTATTATTAAGTTGAAAAGTACTCAAATTGTTTAGATAAGTCTCACATCGACGAATCTGTAATGAATTCAATTACAATTTTAATTTTTGTTTCTTATTTGATAATTGCAATTTGATTGTCAGTTCAAATAGATTTGAAGCATTTGTAGTAGTGAGTATTTTGTGATATTTCCCCTCACATCAAATTTTATGTTTATCTCGCTTTTTTTTTGCTTATTTCATGACTCTTGGTTACTTGATTGAATAATTCAAGAGTTAGGTACTTTTAGGAATATGTATTGATGTGTGCAGTTGGAGCATTGTAGAGGCATGGCGTTGATTTTTTGAAACTTTTACTTGTTGTATTATTGTATAAGATAGATTTGTTATTTGTATATGAGACTATTGTAGTAGCTATTTATTCGTCACTATGTATTTTAGAGTTGATACATTCTGACTATTATGTGCTAATATCCATTTGTTTGTTTCTTTTATTAGTTCTCTCTCTTACATATTGTAATTCTATTTCTATTCATGTATATTCTGCATGTTATACGTTGTCGTTCCGTTGTGAGATCTTGACGATGTCTTAGTTTAGTTTTTTATTCTAGTTTACCTCGGCAATTTGTCTTTTGAGGTATTTGAAAGTAAGACGAGTTGGCAAGGCACCATCTTTTAGATATCATAAAGAGCAGGTCATCACATGTAGTATTAGAGCTTAGGCTCAACATTTGGAAAAATCAGACCAAGTTGATTGGTTTGAGCGAATCAATTAGGTGAAAGGAGATACTTTGAGAGAGTGTATTTGTATTTTTCTACTATATAACACTATATATAATAGTTTTTTCTAGACTTGATGATTTTTTACCACTATTTGCTAAAGTATTTTCGTTAAGCTATCTTTATGAGAAGACGGAATATATGAGCGACTATACATAGGTAGTTTGAGATGCCCGATTATTTCAATGATAATTTGGCTATCGTAAAAGGCGTTCAACCACTTGCGAACATTTCCTATTGGTTACGGTTAGTGCCAGAAGTGGTATGACCCATGGAGCATTAGTATTTCTTGCTCTTTTCACTTTAGACTCTTCAGAGTAGTGGTAGAATTTCCTTAAACTTTGGGAGAGCCATGTTTAGGTCCTGGGATTGTTGCGGAGACACGATCTCGATACATACATGAGAAGGCTTCCATCAATATAAGTCTACGGGAGTTGTTATACATATTAGGGAATATATTATCTATCTTAGCAGTAATGATCATTATTTTGGAATTATGGATTGGCCAGAGTATATTGGTACTATGTTATTAGTAGCTATGGCTACATTAACGCAATGGGATATTATATGCTAACATGTTATTAAGGGAGAAGATAGGTTATGGTATAATCCTCTACCTGTGTGCTGGATTTATTAGACTTGTTTGTAAGCAGTTCAAATTTCCCTTGAGCCACATTGGTGGAGAAGGTCGGCTATTATTTAATGATTCCTATTTATTTGTATATAGTTTTAGTAAACAATATTTTAAGTTAGTTCCCCTCATTAGGCTTCGTGTCTGACCTGCATTTTAACTTTGCCTGCTTATGCCATGACAACTTCCGAGTATTTAATTGAGTAGCTAGAGAGTCAGGTAGTTTTTGGAGAAATGCTATTGGAGTTTTATGCTAGAGCATTTTGGAGGCATGTCGTCGATGTTTTATTATTTATGCTTGTTAAATTATATTAACGATAGATTTATTGTTTATATATGAGACTGTTGTATTAGGTATTTATTAATAACTTTATGTATTCTAGAGTTGATGTATTCCGACTACTGTGTACTGCTACTCTTTTTTCGATTGTTTCTGCTAACATTGTCTCTTATATATTGTTATCCTATTTATGTGTGTGTGTGTGTGTGTATATATATTCTATAAATTATATGTTGGCATTCCACTATGAGATTTTGTTGAGGTCTTGGTTTAGTGTTTTTTCTAATTTTACCTCGATAACCTTTCTTTTGTGGTATTTGAAAGTAAGACGATGTTGTAAGGCATCGACTTTTAGGTTTCATGAAGGGTAGGTTGTCGCAAAGTTCATCTACAGTTGACTCGATATCAATATTTTTAGTAATTTCTCTTTTAATCTATATTGTCATGTGATTTGCATGAAAATTATTGCCTATTTTATTACACAATGATGTTTTGATCAATTCCGTAGCCGAAAACACTCATTTAGTAGTTAGTGGTAGTTGATACCGAAAGAGTTAAGCTAAGACAAAGCAATATATGGACAAGAGAATATCTTTTAACATTTTTGTCTTGACTAACTCGGTATTTAACTCTGAGACAAATCGACCTTTGAAAAAGCAGATGTAATGTCACTTCTTCAACTTCTGGTAAAAGTGAATCTGAATACTTAATTAATTTAAGACTGTTGCCACGATTAAATGAATCGATTGATATATCGTTTTCTCTAAGTACACGACTTTGACTTGCTAAACATAAGGTTTCTTTCATCGAAGTAGTGACTCATAATTGATTTCATCGAAGTAGCAACATTTATAGTTTCAAAGAGCAAAGCGAAGATTTCGATTTTCGCAAGATTTTTAGAATGCATTGAATGTAGAACAATTGATTTGGGATGATTGATGAACTAGGCCCAGTAAACAAATCGTTGGCATTTTCCACTACAAAGAAGAAATAGTTAAACAACATTGTATAAGAAAAATTGACCCTAGCTCAACACAATGAAGAAGAAATAAAATATGTCATATCAACTTACTAGCAATAACAAAAACAAATAGTTATGGCTTATGTGATAGAAGAGCAATAGTTGCACAGTGGAGAATGAGCGCCTCAACTGAAGAAATCAACGATCCGAGTAGCCAAGTGTCTAGAGTACCACTTTACGTCACTGCCTTCTGTGACGCTCGTCTAAAGATAACAACGACACTTCATTTTTTTTCTCACATGCTCAATTATATAAATAGAAATTTGTGGTGAGAATAAAAAAAATTGAGATGCTTCACTGTTTGGAATGTCATTGGTTAGTGTGCTCGTCTTATTTTGTAGGGTTGTTATGATAATGGTTACCATTACTATTTGACAAATACTATTACTATACTGCTTTTACTGATAAATCAAAATTGCTTACTATTACCGATTGACTAGTATATTGAAGATTTGTATACCGATAATCTGGTAATCATTACACTGATAATGATAAGTTACCATTTGTCCATCAAAATTTGTAGTTTGATATGTTTTTTGTGCAAAGTGCATCTTTATCATACTGTCTACTGTTAGTTAAAGAAAAATCATAAATGAAAAAGAAAAAAAGTGTGTTTGGAATTGTTTCAACTAATTGTTGAACTAAATTTAATCATTTATTTGATTGTAAATGCATTTAATAAAACATATCAAATGAATATACATATGTTTTAAGTTGACTGGTAAAATTACCATTGCTATTGATATTAAAAAAATTACTGGCATTTACTGTTAAAAATGGTAAATTTATCGTTATCATATAATTTTAACTTATATACTAGTTTCAATCAAAAAAATTATGCATCTACCGGTAATTGTATAGTAATTGTAAATTTTCCAATTTACCCTTACCCTGAAAGCAAGCGATACTATTTTGCAGCATCTCCTACCAATCCATCCTACTTTCTGACTTAAACAACTGTATGTGGGAAAGAAAAGCCCAAATATTATTCAAATTGGATACAGCGGTGTCCTACTATATATAATTATACGGTTAAAAAGACTATTTCTCCCAATTATACATAATCATATATATGTATGGCTAACTTCGTCTTGCTATAAAGTCAAAGAATTTCTGGCTGCCTTACTCTGACTCTTCCCTTCATGCTTCATCCCATAAATATATACATATACATATATCAGCTTCACACAGTGGTGTAGCCAGGAAATTCTTATGGGAGGGGGGTGCAAGATAACAATATCGGGGGTTCGGGTACTGAAACTGATTTGATTATGTATATAAAGACCATTTTGCATTAACAAACAAACACAACTAAATATGAATATATCATTATGTTCGATTACAAAAATGATCAATTATTGATCTTTCAACAAAACATAGACATTGATAATATAAAATGGGGTAACAAATTGAAATCAAATCTTCAGCAATTAAATTTCAATACTATTAGTCTTCCAATTCAAGTACTGAAACTGAAATTAAGATTTCAGGCAATTATTTTTTCAATACCAATTACCCAATTATAGAATTCTTTCCAATTTAAGTAGGCTTTCAGCAATTAAAAAAAAATCACTATAATAAACTCAATTCAGGCTTTCAGCAATTAAAAAGAATTGCTTACCACCCGAGTCTGGAACGGAAGATGGAGGCGGCTCGCTGGTGGTGGAGTTTGGAGGTGGCTCGCTGGAGGTGGAGGTTGGAGGCGACCTGGAGCTTGGAGGAATCTTGCTGGACCTTGGAGAAATCCCGCAACAGGCAGGTTACTGGAGTTTGGAGGATCTCGCTGGACTTCGGAGGGACACCGCAGCAGGCGGCTTAGTGTTTTTTTATGCCTTTTCTCTCCTTTTCCGTTAAGCAGCAGGAATCTTGTTTTTTCGTTTTTTTTATTTTCCTGGAGGGGGGGGCACGTGCCTAGGCCAGCCTGGGCATGGCTCCGCCCCTGGCTTCACACACCAAAGAAAGAAAAGCTGTAAATATACACTAGAGCAATTTGTAAAAAAGCAGGGAAAGGATGATGAAGTCGAGGGAAAACAAAGAAATAAAGATAATAGAGACTCGATTAGTGTATGCAAATGCAGTGCATTTTAAATCCGTAGTTCAACATCTAATGAGCAGGGAACCATCTTCTTCTACTTCTAATAGAACTAGTTGCCATGGAAAACAAGTTGCATTACTTGCAAAGCATCTACAGCCGACGGAAAGGAGAAGTATTAGTACTATTAATGCAAATGAATATGAAGTAGAAGCTGATGTAGATGGTAGAAAGAAAAAGGAGAATGAAGCATTTTTTGATGATATATTGAATTTTAAGCTTCCTTCGTTTGAAGAACTAAGCGAGTTAAGCGAGATAGATATACTATACTTGCTTGTAGGCATTCGAATTTCTCCTGACCCATGTTTCTGGAGAGGGTCAGCTGTAAGGCGGACCCAGGAATTAAGGCTACGGTGGGCAGACTTTAAAGCAATTCTTTTTTAATTGGACTGAGAGATAGTGACTGAAGGAGGTTGAACATAAGATTGAGAGTTTAATTGAGGTGTATCGGCTTCCAGTATTAAATGTTTATTTGATGATCCATCATCATTGCTCTTTTTTAAAAAGGATAGAAGAGTTTTTGGTTTCTTTCTTGGTTGTTTGTTTGACATTTTAATACAAACTATTAAACATTATATCAAGCAATTAGCAAATTTCGACATTATTAGATTCAATAGAATAACAAATAAATTAATGTACTAGTGTAATATTTTTATTTAAAGACAATTAGACAAATGAACTCAATAACAAGGTATTTGAATTTATTTATTTTTGAAAGGCAAATTTAAACTTTTATTTCACAACAATTTTTACAAAAATGTACAAACGAACTACACGTTATCCATGCAACTCTCACATATCTCAGAACTAAACAGTGATGAGAAAAAAAACAATGATATTTACACTATTGAAACAGAAAAAAACTCACAACTGCTAGTTATTCAAATGACCATATCTACAAATGAATCTCCGCGCATGCTTCCAATTGCCAAAGAAAATTGCATGATCCAAATTCGAACCAATATGCAGCCAAACAGAACACTCCAAACCCAAAATACCAAAAAGAACACTCCAAACCCAAAATCACCAAATTTCCAACCAATATGCAGTAATGCAAATTGAACCCAAAAATTTAGGGTTTTTCCTTTAGGAAATCAATTACCCATCCAATAATTTGAAAATAAATGAAAAAAATACCTGAACTGACGCTGAGATTCCCGCTGAATTACAGATCGGAGAAGAACGCTTTCTATTTCTTCTTTGTTTGTTGCGCAGGAAAGGGCGGAGAACTGGAAACTGAAGAATTGGGATGCGTTGAACTAATACATATTGTTTTTCTCTCTTTCGGCTTTTGAGCGTGGGCTGAGTTGAGTAGTATTTTTTTTACCTTGGGCTACAGCCAGCTGTGTCCATGGCTAATTCCACCCTTAGTCGGCTGTGATTTGATTATTCATGTCTATTTGTATGTAGATTATATATACAGTCGCCACAAGAACGACTTCTATTAGCTGCGGCAATTAAACGTCGGCGACCGCAGTTAGTCGTCACCAACTAGCACCAAAAGTTTACGTTAAATAATATGACAGTAGCAAAATAGCAACGTCTCCAATGTTAGTTTTCGTAATCACTTTAAATATCGTTGACGATGGCTATGGGGCACGTGGCATATTTTGGGCTCTTCGGTGTATGCTGCTAGCCATAGCCAATAGTGGCCAACTTTGAAATAAAGCCTGTAGTTAGCCAACATCAGCCGTAGCATGCCTAGAAATATAACCCCTAGCTAGCCATCGCCAACCATGACCTAGTGTGACCAATAGGACGTTGCTAGCCGACGCAAACATGAAATTTGTTTTCTGCATTTCAGCTTCCATGTTGCCTTCCAGCCACACATACTCGCAATACTCATATCCAATCATTCCACAACTTACACACCTTCAGTTCTACAAAACATTTCCACATTGAATAATCCAACATACCATACATACTCAATTTCACAACATATATCCAAATAAATCTCTAAAAATAAACAAATATACCACAAATGCTGATATAGCACAATCTACTACAACTTGAACATTCCAAAAAAACATCCATATATCAATATTCCAAAGTAGTATGTTCATATTTACAAAAAACAAAATAATAAAAAAGACAAGTGCCTACTCGTCTCCATCATCATGCTCATCCCCATCATCGCTTAATATATTTTAGTCTCCAGACATCCTCTCATGTTTGGATAGATTTGTGGTGATCCATGTTGAAATTGGTGATACGCAAATCACAATTTTAGGCAACAAATAATCTTACATATTTTGTGGAGAGATTTGTTGTTAGATTTTATGGAGAGATTTGGTGCTAGATTTGATGAAGAGATTTGGTGCTAGATTTTATGAAGAGATTTGGTGCTAGATTTTATGGGGAGATATTGGTTGCTATATTTGTGGACATTTATTGCAAGGATATTTGGTGCTTAACCAAATAGTTTTATAACACATATGAAGATATTTTGTAACAACCCGGAAATTCTGAGCCAATTTAAAATTTTTATTTTGGCAATTTTGATGAATTTTGATTATTTAAAATGAATTATTTTAAATAATATCAACGAGAAATTTATTTTGAATAGAATTAGACGTATATATTTATTTAGATCGTCGTTAGAATATAAATATTTATTTATATATATAAAAGGAATTGAAAATGGCGTGGTAGTTCGATAATTCGATTTCCAAATTCAAACGAATATATCGGGTGCAAAATAAACCGGATTTTAGTGAAACCAAAAATATTTAAATCTAATCGAGAATATCTTTCCAACGAATCCGAAAAATTGAAATTTCATAGCGGGAATCAAAAGTTATGCCCAGTTGAAAATTCAGAATAGTCGCTATGGAATTCTGGCCCTTAAAAATAGGAATTTTGCAAATGACCTCGGATTTCGACGAAGCCACTTTTGTTGGATCTGTGATGTCAAGTTATTGCTAGGTTTCAAATTTCGTCATTTTTCGAATCAATATGTGAGCGTGGCAAAGGAAAACGAGTTTGACTAGTTTCAATCGATTTTAATCGACTGAAAAATGGCCATTTTTCAAACTGTCTCAGAATTCGACGAAAATAGTTTTGTTAGGACCGTATCGTCAATACAAAGCTAGAAAAAAAAATTCTGGAATTTTTAGAGTTCGTATGTGACCCCAGTGAATTAAAATGCGCGTTCAAATTCAATATATAGAGTTATATGTTGATTTTAACGAAAACTGATCAAAACGGACGAATCGGCTTACGGTACATATCCCATTGTGTTCGGAATGGGGATAATTAGCCAAAGACGACAGTCGTTGGGCCTCGTTTAGTGTTCGAGTTAAAAGTCAACCTTCATGGATTTAAAAATTAAAAATAAATAAAATAATATAAACATTTACAAACCCCCCCTCCTGCTTTCTCTTCCCCGATTCAGTTTTAAAAATAGAAAAAAAAGAAAGAAAAGGGGGAAGGAGCTGCGCTCCCCCTGGCGCGCCGCCGCCCTAAACAGGCCGACCACCTCCGCCGCTCCTCCCTACCCCCTTCTTCTTCCTCCGCGCCCTCCCCTTTCTTCCCTCGCCTCCCGTTCCTCCCTTCCCCCTCTGCTAAAAACCGCGAGACCACCGGTGCAACACCCTGGCCCGCACCCCCTTGCCACCGCGCCTGACCACCCGCGACCGCCCTCCTCCGTTGAACGTGACGCAGAAAACCCCACTCCCCCCTCTTTCTTTTGATCGATCCCTCCCCTTTGTTGACAAGTGAGTTCTCCTTTGTACTTATTTTAGTTTAACTAAATTAGTTTAAATCAGTTTTTACATGTACTTAGCGAAGTAAAAATAGGAAGTGAAAAAGATTTGATTTTTCCTAATAGAAAGATTTGATTTTTATCGGTATAAAGATTAGATTTTTAATCAAAGAAAGGCGAGATTTTTAATTGAATAAATGTTTGATTTGTATAAAATATAAAGATGCGATTTTTATTTGCATGAAGATGTGATTTTTATGGCTAAAGTAAAAAGGTTAAAAATATATTTTTCATATGATGTGGAAGTTAAAAATATGATTTTTATATAGCAGCGATAATAAAAAATGATTTTTATATAGTAGCGATAATAAAAATATGATTTTTATTCATGTAGAGTAATAAAAATATAATCCTTATTAGGAGAATAGCAATATAAAAATATAATTTTTATAACAAAGTGAAGATAAAAATTTGATTTTTACATATGTAGCGTATGCGGACGATGAAAGTGACGAGAGGAGAATGATGAAGATTTCCTACATATGAAGAGTCGTGGCGTTTGGATTTAGCTTTCGGTGAGAACTTCGCACTTTAAATTTTCTTTTCTAGTTATAAATATATACTAGGATGCAGACAGTGTTTAGTAGCACCCGACACCATCATCCACAGACCATGGACTTGTTTGTTTGGTTGTTTGGTGATTGATCAGAATATTTGCTGAAATTTTGTGGTGTGAATAATGAAATTGATTTGATTGATATGTGTATGGTGTGGGCCATTATTAGACCGGGGATAAGGCTAGGCCTTGTCCCGTTTCTAGTATAGTGCCGTTATGCCGCCAAATTTTTCTAAAATAAGTTAGAAAAATAAAAATATCATTTTATTGAATAAATGAACTGAGTAGAAATACATGTATTGAAATAAAGGAATTTATCGTTAAAAGTATAATTTTTAACGTGAACGTGAATAAATAAATATTCATTTACAAACCGGACGGTTTGTTTATGTACACCTATTTGAAGGATATTGATTGGGACGATAAATTTTACACGTCGCCCAACTACACAAATAATATTCAGTGTTTGTGGATTGAAACCCCACTGGGGTGTTGGGATGATATTTAGCGTACACTAATCCCAATTAAATTAGTTGTATGTCGATCGATTGGTCGACAGACTGTGTAAGCGTTAATTATTTATATTTGATGCTTATGCAGTTGTGTGGTGCACTTTGGATGATGGTTGATTATTTATCGTTGCTATTATATACCTGTGTTGTATGGAATCCATATAATTAACATTATATGTTAATTGATTGGGCCTCATTCCAATTGGGAAAATATAGAATATTAGAATATAAAAATAGTCATGTGTTGACGATACTCATGTGTTGAGAATATTCATGTGTTGAAACTATTCATGTGTTGAGTAAAATATTTTAATAATAAAATTTACATCTTTATCATATTTAAGATTAGAACCTACTTTACGGTTGGAGTCTGATTAAAAATCAAACCATAGGTACCATAATTTTATAAAATATATTACATAACAAAAGAAATAGTCGTGTGTTGACAGTACTCATGTGTTGAGATTAGTCATGTGTGGAAAGAAATATAGATTCATGTGTTGAATAGAATAAATATTCATTTGTTGAATAGAATAACGAATTTATTGAAATATATAAAGCCGTATTGATTAGATTGACGCCATTTTCACGTGAACGATATTTATATCGATTATATTCGTTTTATAATGAATATTGAAAAGTGATTTCAAAATTGAGTATTTTTGAAGTGAAATTCGAATTAAATTGAATAGAAATGAATTCGAATTGAATTGAATAGAAATGAATTCGAATTGAAATTGAATTGAATTGAAAACGAACTGAAATTGAATTCAATTCTGATTTGAATTTGAAATGAAGTTGAAATCGTTTTTAAAACAAAATTAAAACGATTTATATAATATGTTTTAAAAGGAAATCGACGAAATATATAGTATATATGTATATTATATATATATAATGGCCTGAATAGAACGCGCCGCGGTAGTTCGTGAATTTCGACCATTATTGACTTCGAATTGACGTTGCGGGAGATCCGACCGTCGGATTCTTCTAAAACCTGAACCGTTGGTTTCGTATCTAAAAGAGCCTTCCAATGAATATTAGAAATTTGAAATCTAACGGTTGGATTTGGAATTATGTCCAAATCAAATTTGGAAAAGGTCGCTGTAAGTGCAGTTCGATGGCCGTTGATGGAAATCGACTGTACGGGCCTTGATAAAATTATTAATAATTTGTGTAAAATCATAAGAAATGATTTGAAAAGAACTGGGATGAAAAACTCCATATTTGAAAGGATAAAAATAGTTTTTTATCGAAATGAACTAGTTTTGAACCAGAATTAAAATCAATTTATTTTTGAAATAAATAAATTGAATTTGAATTGGTTTTGAAAATAGCAAGAATTTCCAATATATATAAAGTGGAAGTGGATTTGAATCGAAATTGTCTTTGGAATATTTCGATGTTCGATTCCGTGATTATACAGATATTTTTATGGGAATTTGAAAGATATATTTATATCGTTATTTCCAATACGATATTTGTTGGTTTCAGAATTTGATATTGAATATAAGCCGGTATATTTTCTATTCAGAGCCTTGTATTTAATACCAAATGTGATTTGGGTTTGTCGTGAATCGTGTTTTAGATGACATTGGTTCTTTAACCCAGTTAAAGACAGGATATTGATTTTTGGGAAGATTAAAACGAAGTAGAGTTTTAATGAATCTGTAGTTAAATTGAAATGTTAATTGACAATTTAAATTATCAAATTTGGAAAGTGGTCGAGGATGGAGTATCACCAGTTTTGCTCCAAAGCGATAGATAAATCTTTAATTAGATTTGAACATGGAATGGTAATTAATTTTACCGATGACACCATGGTGTTAGATATGGAGGATTACCAGTTTTCTCCATGGGATAAATAGGTTGGGATAGGGAAATAAAATAAATAATTACTTCGGTGTGGTTCGCTAATCCCGACTAGTTTGGAAAACCATATTACGGTTTGAAATGATATCCAAAGGAAGCTTAAAGAATAAATTTAGAAGAATTTATCTTTAATAAAATTAATGGGAACCTTTCCCTAAGAAGGTGAAAAGTTGAATAAAAGAATATTCTGAATTGGAATGATGCGTATGTTGTGTTTGTGTAGCACGTGTTTATTATATACGCGGGTTATTCGGAAAGGTCGGGTTTATACCCATTCTGAATAACCGATTCGACGATATGTCGAAGATGAAGACGGTGGTTGAAGACCGGAAGTATTCACATCGTTTGGGTGATTACTGATGATCTTGATTGGGATGTACACCCAAGAGGAGGGAATCAGTTGGTGATCGTCCAGACGTACTTGGAGATCGATGGATATGCGAGGAAAGTGCCTCCGGTTTCGTTCAGACCCAGAACGAACTTGTAAATGGACTGTGTGTCTGACATTGGATTTTATTCTGTGTTGATTGATCTCTATTAAATATACATCTGTTTGGCGGCGGAGAACTTATTCTCTTGCTTAACGCCCTTCTCTGAGACGTACGAGCTCAGAGGTTGTACATCGATGGACATCAGTCGCATGGAGTGAATTGCCTGTGTGGCACGCCTAAGTGGCAAATGATCAAGGCTTCTGTTGAAAAGCAAAGTCTTGTGGTTGATGATCAAAGCACGGCCTGTGTGGCGCAGCTTTGTGTATGACGTGAATTCGCTAGCCTCACACCTTGGTATGAGTCAAAAACGGGATAAGGACCCAAGGAGTGCACGACGTTTCTTTTTAGCCAGTGGTGGTGTCAGTGCTTAAACTGTCTGACATTTATATATACTTTTCACCTGTGTGGTTGTTGGAATGCGAGGCGCCTCGGATATAGGTCTGTTAGGACCGGGAAACGTGTGTTCAGGAATAATTAATCCTCAAAAGTAAGAGAGGACCGGCCTTGGAGGTTCCAAAGGATCATAGTGGGGTCCTGAGACATTTGCTAGAGTGTCTCGAATCGGAGAGGAGCTTGCCCCTTGCCTCGACTCATGACGAAAATCCAATTTCTAATACGTGATATTGCGGTTTTATTTGTAGAACCTAGTATGGAGACATAGTGGTATGGGTCATTAATGCCGTCTATGATTGATATTTATGATTGAAATTGTTTTGACACTATACACTTATAATAGTATCAAATAATGTGTTTTTAACATATCAAGCATGCTTTGGCTATTATAAGGTAAAACCCCATCCTCCGGCTTGCGTTGCATTGTGTGATGGGACCTGGGTCTTATAATAGCTTCATCTTTCTTTATTTAGCATCGCGCTGTTTGTTTTATGCACTGGTATTCTTGGGAGGAAACCCGTTCCGTGTTATACGGCGTGGTCCCTTGATTTACTGAACTTTAAAAACCAATATTAATAACTGTTTTAGTTCTCACACCAGTCACATGACTGACCTGGAGTTTATTGTTTTAATCTAAACTCTGGGTGCCCTTATTTTCCGCACGGGCAGCTAGTAGTTTTGGTTTTGCAGATTTATATTCACAGGATCCTGGTTTACAGCTGGAACGATACTCGGAAAGCTTTGTATCCGTGTATTTCTTTTAGTTGTGTTTTGTATTATTTTCCGCTGCGAAGTATTTAAATGTAATTTATTGTAAATCTCTGATATTCTTTGTTGTATAATATTTATTCATACTCTGTATATTCTTGTATTCTGATGGAATTGTTGTAATAACAATGAAATGTTCTTCTGTTTGCGTTCCGATGTGTGTTGTTCTCAAGGTAATCCGGGCTTTCCTTACCGGGGAAGTTACGGGCCACTACATATTTTGAGAGCCAAATTTTCTTGGGTATGAAGCCAAGTTTTTCTTGGGCATGAAGCAATTTTCACTATAAAAAAGGCTAGCTAATCTCTTCATTAGGTGTGGAAAATTTGCCATTATTCTTCATTGTCTTTCTACTCAAATTTTTAGCCATTAGATATTCTCTGCCTATTTCTCAATTAGGTTATTGGTTCAAGCTGTAATTGTTTGTAACGATAGTTGAGATCGTTTGTAAACAATTTTTATTAGTGAATCAATAAAGAGGGTGGTTGGGTGGAATATCGTGTGCTCATATTTCCGATATTTTTGTGGTGTTGTTTAATTTTTCAATCACATTCATCTTCAAGTGATTGGGTGATAAAGACCCTATTTTTCTTGGCGTTTTGTCAAACTTCCACTGCGCACAAAACCCCAACAATCCGCTCATCAAGTGTGATAATCAATTGAAGAAAGCTACCCATACCTCCTTGCTCATCCATTGTAGCTTCTTCCCAAGACTTTTTGCTTTGTATAAGGTGTCTTTATAGTTCTATCGCATCTTCTTATTCCAATAGTTGATAAATATATCCATATCTTCGGGCTCAACCCGAACACCAGCCTGCACATTGAGGATGACATTCTTGACATGTAGAAGGATGTCATCCAAATAGCCCAACAGTTTTTCAGCCTGTTGATATAGACTGCTCTAGAAATAAATAACATAAAGTTTGCAAGGTGGATCTCAAAACCCCTGCAGAAAATACGATGTAAGCATTTAATAAATTTTAAACAATAAACATTTACCATGTTAAATACTTACCCTGCACTCTTGAGCACTGTGATCGGACGTAAACCCGATGTTGTGCCACTCGCACCTGCCAAAGCCGGTCTTAGCCCAGTGCCAACTGGGCTATGGCACGAGGCAGCATCCGCATGGAGGGCATCTTTGAAGGCGAACGCGTGAAGGGAAGCGAAAAAAATGAAATGCGTATTGCGTGAAAGCAAAAGAAAAAAATGAAGAAGAAGGCTGCGCGCAGCAAGGAAGAAGCAAAATTCAAAGAAGACATGGAGACAATTAGACTACTGATATCTCAAATCTGACCTATTAAGGTTAGGGCTATTAATTATTTTGAAGGACAAAGATTCAATTAGGGATATTCCATATTCCAAGAAGAAGGAAAGAAGATTTGGAGAAGGGCAATTCTCAATCTCGCACAGCGCAAGAATGTGAGATATCAAATTTGACCTATATCAGGTAATCTAAGTTGTAAGTTGTCCTATTCTCTGCCTTATCCATTGTTCTCCTCCCTTTCAAAACTACTGCATCTAGAAATTCTACTCTTTACAGATGTGCCTCTATTAATGGGATGCTATAATCTAGCCTTTTCTAAATTCTTTTTTCATTAGAATAATAATTGATATTCAGTGTGGTTTGCTTTCTTTATAATTCCAATGTTAGTGTACAATTTTATTTATATTTCTTACACGCAAAATACAATTCTGTTTCATTATGCCAAGTCCAAGGATGAAGCTGATTTTAATTTTTAGGTGGAAGTCCATTTAATGCGGTGTTGAAAAGGTGTTTATATTCCAAACTATATTATTTTGTTGATCAGAAATATATTGATAAACACAACAATTATCTATTGATATTGAAAGCGGGCAAGACTGGACTGCCGGATGAAATGGATAAATTGAAACAAATCTGAGTAGGTAAAATGGAATGTGTTTTTAATTCTTGGGGTTTGGTTGAGTTTCAACCTTAAATTCGGAAAATGACCGCTGAAAACGAAAAACGGTGGGTGTATGCCGAATTTTGTTTTTGATCTAGTCTCTTCTTAACCATTTTTGGAGTGCATATAACAATGCCTAAATAAAAAGTTTTTGTTTTCTTTTTGTTTTTTACATCAGGATTTTTGTACATATCATGATACACAGAAGAAAAGAAAGTAGTTCACACACTTCTTTACATGTTGTTTACTTTTATTATTTATTATTAATATAATATTGTTTTATGTCTGTTATATTATTACATTTTTCATAGATGTATATGCTAGTCATATGACAATTTGCAGATATATAGAATGCTAATTTTCTAATGGTACAAAAGGCGCAAGCAATGATTCTTAGTAGCTGAAATAGTTCCAGCCTTGTACATAATTTTTTTTCTTCATATTTAGACCTATTATTTATGATCACATTTTGCATCATAACCGTGTACATTTGTATTGTTTGCGCTATTAGCATGTATAGAAATATTGAATTTTCAAATATAAATATTATTTAGTTTCATCATGCAAAATTTTACATTGGGGGCATCATTTTGATAAATCGCCCTGGGCATCATTTTGGTAAACCGCCCTGGGCATCATAAGTATCAGGACCGGCTTTGGCACCTGCATATGAAGAGTGGTCGTGTTGTCACCCAGGACGCTCTATCACTCAAATATCATTTAATATAACGATAAAATATGTGTATTAATTAGAACATACTAAAAAATATGCTCATAAGCATACTCATAAACATATTCATTACCACATAAAACTAATACCATACAGTATATTAGTCCACAAACTCAGAATATACATTATATAAGTTCATTATATCAATTCATAAACTCAGTACATGATATTAGTTTGTTTTTAGAAAACATGTCATTATACAACATAGCTCACAGAACAATTAAAATTAAGAATATATTTATGCAACAAATGATACAAATATTGTCAGTGTTTATCTGGTTCAGTTTCGATCTTAGCTTATTCTATATTGTTTTCTTTTGTACACTCAAATGATTCTATCAAAACATTTGATTCATCATTCAATGACACTAGAGCAACATGATTGGTTATTATTATTTCAACCATTTTTCTTTAATCTGTTTGATACGCTGTATCTTGTGGAATAGTAATTTCATTAAACGTAGACATTACTTTTGTTTTAAATACAACATACCAACCTGCTTTATTTCCTTTTAACGATAGATGCAAAGTAAAATAAACTTGTAATGTTTGTTTGGCCAATACAAAAAAATCATACTTAAAGTAATATGATAGGTGTTTTATTTCTATAAGCTTGTAATCTTTGTACACGTTGATTTCAGAATATGAACATTGCTGAACTAGCTGCACTTGAATATAACTACAATTTTATTTTGGTTGAACTAACAGTGAGATATTGTATAAGATAATATGAAGAAATAAAAATTAAAGGGAAGGACGGACAATAATATAAAAATTAACCTTAATCATTTACGGATTAATATAGACTTTTAGTTCATTTTAAAAACCTACACACGATGCTAAATAAGCAGGGCTATACAACTTGAGTGGTAATTAGTGTTTGTTGACTTGTCTATTAAGAGATAATAGCTAACTTCGATCTCTCTTGTTACGGTTACAGTTGCTTTTGAAATGATAGCACAGACGCACCAAATTTTGGATTTAACGCTACAGATGAACTTGTATATAACTTGACGTATGCATGATACATGCAGTTCGCGGTATTTGCTTCTCATTATATATAGCACGAGAAATGGACTGGTAGTTGGAAAGACACCTTGCCCTGACTTTACATATTTACACATACGTACGGCTGGTTTTGTCTTGTTCAACTCAAATAAGATTCTAGCTACCTTGTTCTGACTATATATATATATATATATATATATATATATATATATATATATATATAAGGAGGGTTCCGCTACACCTTTTATATTGCACGTGAACTCTCGTCTTAATCTCCACCACTCATTCTCTCTCTCTCTCCCCATTTCAATATTTTTTCTTAGTAGGAAGAGAGAGAATGAGTGAAGAAATTAGTGGTGGAGATTAAGAGGAGAGTTCACGTGCAATATAAGAAGTGTAGCGGAACCCTCCTCTATATATGTGTGTGTGTATATATACGCACATAACCCTAATGAATGGTGGAGATTAGGAGGGAGAGTTCACGTGCAATATAAGAGGTGTAGCAGACGATGAACTCAAAAGAAAACAAAGAAATAAACGTAAAGATATAATGGAGACTCAAAGAGTGTATGCAGATGCAATGCATTTTAAGTCCGTAGTTCAGCATCTAACGGGCAAGGAGACATCTACTTCTACTTTTAATAGAACTAGTTGCCATGGAAAACAAGCTGCATTAGATAGAAAGCGTTTGGTTAAGAATGAGTTTTGGGTTTTTAGTTTTTAAAATTAATTACAAAACATTAAAGTGGTGAAAAGAGGAATGGTAGAATGAAAGGAAGATGGAGTCATGGAAGAAAGAATTTGTAACACCCCACCTCCGCCAGGGTGACTCTTGCAAGCACTCTGACTTTGGAGGGGCGTTTGAATCAGGTAAACATGCATAATGATATATCAAGGCAGAACAAGAACATATGTATATATGTAAACAGAGTAAATAACATAGATAAAACAGCGGAAGATTTTCAAACCATTTCAAAACAAGTCTGGTACAACATAATGTCAACTTTCCAAATACACAAGTCTAGATAAAAACAACATTACTGAAAAACTGAAATACATAAGTACTATCCCCCAAAATAAGTGGTAACCATAGCTAGCTTCATGTCAAGACCGTACATGAGCTAAAATCCCACAAGCAAGCGTTCAGAAATCCAGCTAAGCTCCAATATTCCCTCCCTGAGAACCTGGGGGGGGGAACGGAAGAAAAGAGGCGAAAGAAAACAGGTCAGTCAAAAAGACTGAGTAAGCCCTACTACAATCAATGTAAACTGATAAAGTTAACTGGCATGAGAAGCAGGTATGATCATAAGGATAACAACATACTAGCATGGTGATTAACTAACAAGGTAGATAAAGGTGTCATCGCATAATCAGGTTTAAGGTTTTTGCACCACAGGTGTACTAGCAAACTAACATGACTTGAATAAACAAGTATTGATCCCTTGGCCCAAGCTTTGGCCCAATAACATGAAATGACCCTAATACAAGGTCCAACAAAACGGTCTAGTCGATCGGCTCCCAAAGCCTAACTCGTCACGTGTTGGTGTCAATACGGCCCAAACATAATTGTAGTCGAATTGTGCCGGGTCCACCCTTCGGGTGTATCAAGCCCTAGGGTGCCAACCCCTGGACACCATAAACATGAGTGCACAGTCTCGATCTACTGGTACCCATGGGTGACTTCTCCAAATACGGACTATGTGCACGACCATAGTCCGTCCGGAACTACATCGGCGTACCACCCGGCCGTCGTTTGTTTGGTCGGTTACCTCCAGCTCAGTAATCGTGCCCCCTCCCTAGCCTAGTCCCTAGGGCTTTAATGATACATACTGGGATTACTGCTGGAGTGGGCCCCCATTGCTAGGATTTTTCTAGTGGGTTAAGTACGGTTTAACCCTCTTGCTAATCATGGATTAACTTGGTTAAGTGTAACGATGAGTTCACGACTTAACCCTGATTAATCTACCAAGCCCAAATTGGTTAAGTATTAAGTGGACCATGACTTAACCCTAATCACGAGGCATTAATTAATTTAATGCGCCTTAACCTCTCACATTAGACCTTGTTGTGGTTACTAGTTAAGCCGGGCGGGTCCGGGTAGCTTTACACCACAACTTGGTCTAACCTCGGGTTCAAGGTACAACATGGCCAACTTCTCACATTGGGTCCTATTGTTTGTAGCAACTAGTTAAGCCGGTCGGTTCCGGGTAGGTTTACGCTACAAACTCAACTCAACCTCGAGTTGGTCACACTTATCTTTTCTAAGTGTCATGTCCATCATGTTTCCAAAACATGTTACAAATTTTCAAGCAATTGGGTAGACCTAACTTAATAGGTAAATTCCCAATGGGTAGACCTAACTTAATAGGTAAATTCCCAAGCTTATGTTTTTATGTCTTTTAAGTTTACCCAACCCCAAACGCAATCCCATCGCTTACATATCGCAATAGCGCATAAAGGATAGAAAGAGGGAACTTGGCATAATCATGACATAAAGGTATTGAAGCCACAAGTTTAACATGGTGGCATATGAAATGTTCATATGTTCATACACTTGCATATTACATTTTTAGGCCTCAAAAGCATGCATAAAACCAAACTTGGTATATTGGTGATACATGGTGCTAAATGACATGTAGAAATGGCCATAAGTTCGCATTTAGCCTCACATGCAAGTTATCATAAGGGATATGATAACTTACATGTTGCCAAAATGCAACCTTTAGCCTAAAGCTTGAAGCTTTATGCTCATAAACCCAAGATAAGCTTGCATAACATGATAACATGAACAAAAGGATCAACCCAAACTTGCATAACATAACTTGCATATCATATGACAAACTTGCATATCCAACTTGCATAACATAACTTGCATATCATATGACAAACTTGCATATCAAACTTGCATAACATACTTGCATATCATATGACAAACTTGCATATCAAACTTGCATAACATAACTTGATGAACTTGCATAACACATCATAGTAAACTTGCATATCATGGCAAACTTGCATATCATACATTTAACTTTAGAGTTTAAGTATGAAAGTAGAATAGGGCTTACTATGCTTAGAAAATATGACAAAGCCCTTATGCAACCAATTAAACCCAAAATGCAAGCTTTAATAGAAAACCCTTAAGCCAAAATGATCAAAACTCTTGCTTTATGATGCAAATATAGAAACTTGACTTGAATGCAAGCTAATGATGCTCATACAAGTTTGAAAACACTTGTATGCATGGAAAATCTCTCATAGAAATTTATTTAGGAATTTATGAAGAGAGTGGAGGCCATGAGAGGATTGATTTTGCCATAGTTTAGTTGTAGGATTGATTAATGATGATTTAGGGTTAGGTTAGGGCCTTATTTATAGATTAGGCAAGTGTTTTAGGCCATAGGATTAAACCCTAGTTCCAATCTCAGCCCTCAAAACCGAATCTGGCCCCCAAGCTCAACACAATCTCTAAATGGTGCACTAGGCTAAACAGCCCGGCTGGACCAAGTCGACATCCAAGTCGACAGGGCTGTCGACTTGGGTCCAACCAAGTCGACAGGGCTGTCGACTTGGGTGCTGTGGCGGGAACTTTCCCGCCTGGCCCAATCTGACCTAACTTTTCAAATTCAAACTTGAATTTGAAATCTGTTTTTACTTTGAATTTTTCTGAAAACTTCGTTGGGCCTTAATCGGGTCATACGGACTCCGATTTTCGAAAACTCGGACTCTATTTCGCGTATTTTTCCGAGACGAACGCAATGGCATAGCCCGTTTCCCTTGATTCAGATTTTAGAATTAAATTCTGCCTCGATTTACGTCATTACAGGTTATTAAAAATACGGGTTGTTACATTCTCCCCTCCTTAAAGGATTTCGTCCCCGAAATATTCAATTTAGGAAGAACGTATCCTACCATCCAATCATCCATCTACTCAAAACATCATCCACGAGCAATCATTGTCCTTACAAGATTCTAAATGTTGTATGAACATATGCAAAGGTGTGTGTATATGTCCTTATCTAATGCAAATATCCTCAATGCAAATTATGTTAGTGAAATGAATCCATATGTATGCAATTCCTAACATAATGTATAACATCTATATGTGTGCACATAACATACATCCATATGCAACATCCATGTGATAACACAAAAATTTTCATCCATGAATAAGCATAAACACTCATGCATATGCAATATGAGGAGTGTGTGAGCCGATCTAGTGCCTAACGTGTATAATGCATCCACGAGTAACCACTTGCAAACACTTGCAACCACTTGCAACCATCAAGCATAACATGTTTCAAACACATGTTTCATCCAAAGGGTTTCTACCTAAGGTTCTCATGACAAGATTAACACGATAAACTAGATAAACATGGATAGCAAAGAGAAAGATATGCTAACAAAGAAAAGAGATTGAGAGTGTACCCTCAAAAAGGAATGGATAAAGCCCACGCATCTTCTCCTCGGTTTCCCAAGTTGCGTCTTCTTCGGCTTCACCCCATTGAACCTTCACCGACTTGACCTCTCGATTCCTTAGCTTCTTGGTCTCCGTCCCCAAGATACGAATCGGAGATCTCCTCAAGGTAGCCTCTTTCTCCACTTCCACATCTTTCAGAACACTTGGCTCAACAACCTCTGCTGATTCATGTAAACACTTCCGGAGATGCGAGACATGAAAAACATCGTGTACTCCGGCAAGCTTCTCGGGCAACTTCACTCTATAAGCCATCTGCTCGATCCTCTCTATAATAGGGAATGGTCCAACAATCCTCGGTGCTAACTTCCCAACGGCTCCAAATCGGACCACATTCCGCAAAGGAGAAACTTTCACGAAAATCATATCCCCAACATCAAACTCCAAATCAGTTCTTCGCTTATCAACATAGGATTTCTGTCGATCTTGGGCCGCTTTCATCCGTCTCCGAATCAACTCGACCTTCTCGGATGTATCTCTGATCTGATCAGGCCCAAGTATAAGCTTATCTGTAGTCTCCCACCAACATGTAGGCGACTTGCACGGCCTCCCATATAAAGCTTCAAATGGTGCTATCCCTGTGCTTGCCTGATAACTGTTATTATATGCAAACTCAACAAGAGGAAGATGGTCTTCCCAAGTACCACCAAAATCCAGAATACAAAGCCTCAACAGATCCTCGAGTACCCTATTCACCCTTTCGGTTTGACCGTCCGTCTGTGGGTGATAAGCCGTACTTAGATTCAACCTTGTGCCCATAGCTTCTTGCAAGCTATTCCAGAACTGACTTGTAAAGATTGGGTCACGGTCACTGATAATACTAGAAGGGACTCCATGAAGTCTCACAATCTCACGAAGATATACAGACGCTAGCCAAGATGCGGTCCTCTTGCTCTTCACCGGAATGAAATGAGCACTCTTCGTAAGTCTATCCACAATAACCCAAATGCTCGTATTCCCTTTCCTTGACCTTGGTAGCCCATCGATAAAATCCATGGAAATACTCTCCCACTTCCATAGTGGAACGTCTAGAGGATGCAATAGCCCACCGGGCTTCTTCGACTCGGCCTTAACTTGCTGGCAAATGATACATCTAGAGACAAACTCTGCCACATCCTTCTTCATCCCAGGCCAAAAGAAAATACGCTTCATATCTTTATACATCTTATCTCCGCCTGGATGTATAGTCAACTTAGAGCGATGCGCTTCCTCAAGAACTTTTCTTACTAAATCTTCTACCATTGGAACACATAACCTTCCATCTCTCCTCAGCCAACCCTTGTCATCAATAGAATATCGAGCGAGATGACTAGACGCCTCTCCTCGAATCAGCTTATCCATAATCTCAACTATCTGAGGGTCTTCTTTCTGCGAAGCCCCAACTTGATCAAGAAGGGTAGGTATGAGTTCCAGAGATGCTAAAGAACCGGTCATCGACTCAATCGCCAAAGAGAAATCAAAGGTTGCCACATACTCTAAATTCTTCATCTCAACGAATAAAGGACTCAGAGTCAACCTTTTTCTACTCAATGCATCTGCTACCACATTCCCCTTGCCAGGGGTATAAGCTATCTCAAAATCGTAGGACGCCAAGAATTCCATCCATCTTTGTTGCCTCAGATTCAGATCCTTCTGAGAAAAGAGATACTTCAATGACTTGTGATCGGTATAAAGCTCAAATCTTTCTCCCAGAAGATAATGGCGCCAAGCCTTGAGTGCATATACTATTGCTGCCAACTCTAAGTCATGAGTGGGATAATTCTTCTCATGCACTTTGAGTTGTCTACCGCCAAAGCATATCACCCTTCCTTCTTGCATAAGAACAGCTCCTAACCCCGTGCCACATGCATCGGTGTATACTGTAAATAACTTCCCTCCATCGGGCAAAGCTAGAACAGGTGCTGATGTGAGGGCTCTCTTGAGCTTCTGAAAAGCAAGCTCGCATTCTATGCTCCAAGCAAAAACTAAATTCTTCTTCGTCAATTTAGTGGGAGGAGCAGAAATCTTCACGAAGTCCTTGATGAACTTCCGGTAAAAACCCGCAAGACCTAGAAAACTTCTCACTTCGGTTGCATTCCTTGGAGTCTACCAATCCTGAACTGCAACTACCTTAGCGGGATCCACCGCTAAGCCTTGCTTAGATACTATATGCCCAAGGAATCTAACTTCCCTTCTCCAAAAGTGACACTTGGAGAACTTGGCCTTCAACTGATGCGCTCTAAGCGTATCCATCACCTCCACGAGATGCCTTGCGTGCTCTTCCTCATCCTTAGAGAAGATCAGAATATCATCTACGAAGACCACGACAAACTTGTTCAAGAACTCCCTGAACACCCTACTCATCAAGTGCACGAAATATGCAGGTGCATTAGTCAAGCCGAACGGCATGACAAGCCATTCGAAGAATCCATCTAGAGTTCTGAACGCAGTCTTGTCTATACTATCTTCAGCTACCCTGAGCTGATGGAATCCCGTAGCAAGATCAAGCTGAGAGAAAACAGAAGCACCGACAAGCTGGTCAAAGAGATCATCAATCCTCGGTAACGGGTGTCTGTTCTTCTTAGTCAGCTTATTCAACTCTCGATAATCAACACAAAGTCGGAGAGAACCATCCGCCTTGGTAGCAAACACCACAGGCGCTCCCCATTCAGATATACTTCGTCTAATGAAGTTCTTTTCAAGCAACTCCTTCACTTGCTTGCTTAGCTTCCGCCTTTCACGCGGAGCCATGTGCCGAATGGGCAAAGAAACCGGCTTTGCATTATCCACCAGATAAATGCGAAAATCAATCTCTCGCTTAGGGGGCAACCCCCTAACTTCATCAAAAATATCCGGATACTCTCGAACCACTCCCACAGACTGAAGAGTTTCCATTGACGAGTCGAGTGATTCAAGATAGCACAACATGACGGGACCTCTCAGATCACAAGAAATCTCTAGGGTGTTTCCGAGGCGAGTCACGAGCCTCACAACCCTATGCTCACAATCAAGGATGGCTCCATATCTGGACAGCCAATCCATGCCCAATATCAATCCGTATCCCCTAAAACCAAGAACATAAGCACTGCACAAGAACTCTACACTCAGTATAGAGATCCTCAAATCCCCACATATCATAGACAAATGGGCGGAACCCCCAATAGGATTTGAGACACAGACGGGATCATCTACCAAGCTAGTACTAAGGTGCAAACTATCAACAAGATCAGACGAGATAAAGCTATGCGATGCACCCGTATCAAACAAGGTACGAACTGGAAAATCAGAAATATATACAAGGCTCTCAACAGAAAACTACCTCGATCGGGAACTGGAGCGGTATTGAGAGCATGAACTTGTCCTCCTGAAGGTCCAGCACGCTGAGTCTGACCCTGGCCTTGCCCTTGCTTCTTCGGGCAATCCCTACTGAAATGTCCAGTCTTACCGCAGAAAAAGCATTCACCATTCTTCCTTTTCCTCTTCTTACAATCCTTAATAAGATGCCCAACTGAACCACAATAATGGCACTTCTCCTTGTTGTTCTTGCCCTTGTTGTTGTTCCCCTTGTTGCCTTGACTCTTGTTCTTGTTCTGATTGCCTTGACTGCTTTGACCACTTGGATTACCCTGATTTCCTTTTCCCTGGGAATCAGTCTTCTTGGCTTGAGTATCATTCATCTTGGTCTCTTTCTTGACATCTCCCTAAAGTAACGCCATATCAACCAAACTCTCAAACGTGGCCCCATGGGGAATATGTGACATAGCCAATCCCTGCAACGGCTCATTCAATCCTCTAGCAAAACGAAGAGCCTTCTTCTGAGGAGTATTCACCATATCCAGGCCAAAACGAGCTAACTGATTGAACTCGTTCACATATTCTTTGACAGACATATCTCCTTGTTTCAAAGTTATGAACCTCTCCATTTGCAGATTCTCCTCAGCAGAAGATAGAAACTTAAGCATGAACCTTGCCCTGAAATCGGCCCAAGTCTCAACAGGCCTAGTACCATTGGTGACTTCCCACCAATAAGCGGCTTCATCCTTCATAAGCCAAACCGCCAACAAGATCTTCCTCTGATCGTCTAACCCAAAGATAGCAAATAAATCCTCGGTCTCTTTCAACCAATTTCTGGCCCCTACAAAAGTCTCAGTGCCTTGAAAATTCTTACCACCCATTGCTTTGAAATCTTTGCAAGTCTTTGCGAAGTCAGCTTGAGGATGCTGAGGGGGAGGAGGAAGAGGAACCTCAGCGACAGGAGGAGGAGGAACATTAACTACCGGAGGAGGAGGAGGAGGAACATTAACTACTGGAGGAGGAGGAGGAGGAGGGACATCTGCGGGGCCGGCTTCGGTCGCCCTAGCCTCTAAAAGTCTCCTATACCAAACAGGTACGTGCACTCCCTCCGGAATAGCAAAGTTATCGGCCATACTGAAAACGAAGAAAAAGATAGATTCAGAATGGAGAAAAACGAAGGAATTTTGCTAATGGCTTTTTGTGGAATAGCCTTTAAAATAAACTAGACTTTTCCTTGGAAAATACTTTATACTTGGTTTTGAAAATAGTTTTCCAAAAGTTTTCTAAAAACCTTTTTGTTCCTTCTCGTAAACCATATGCTCTGATACCAAATGTAAAACCCCACCTCCGCCAGGTTGACTCTTGCAAGCACTCTGACTTTGGAGGGGCGTTTGAATCAGGTAAACATGCATAATGATATATCAAGGCAGAACAAGAACATATGTATATATGTAAACAGAGTAAATAACATAGATAAAACAGCGGAAGATTTTTAAACCATTTCAAAACAAGTCTGGTACAACATAATGTCAACTTTCCAAATACACAAGTCTAGATAAAAACAACATTACTGAAAAACTGAAATACATAAGTACTATCCCCCAAAATAAGTGATAACCATAGCTAGCTTCATGTCAAGACCGTACATGAGCTAAAATCCCACAAGCAAGTGATCAGAAATCCAGCTAAGCTCCAATATTCCCTCCCTGAGAACCTGGGGGGGGGGGGGAACGGAAGAAAAGAGGCGAAAGAAAACAGGTCAGTCAAAAAGACTGAGTAAGCCCTACTACAATCAATGTAAACTGATAAAGTTAACTGGCATGAGAAGCAGGTATGATCATAAGGATAACAACATACTAGCATGGTGATTAACTAACAAGGTAGATAAAGGTGTCATCGCATAATCAGGTTTAAGGTTTTTGCACCACAGGTGTACTAGCAAACTAACATGACTTGAATAAACAAGTATTGATCCCTTGGCCCAAGCTTTGGCCCAATAACATGAAATGACCCTAATACAAGGTCCAACAAAACGGTCTAGTCGATCGGCTCCCAAAGCCTAACTCGTCACGTGTTGGTGTCAATACGGCCCAAACATAATTGTAGCCGAACTGTGCCGGGTCCACCCTTCGGGTGTATCAAGCCCTAGGGTGCCAACCCCTGGACACCATAAACATGAGTGCACAGTCTCGATCTACTGGTACCCATGGGTGACTTCTCCAAATACGGACTATGTGCACGACCATAGTCTGTCCGAAACTACATCGGCGTACCACCCGGCCGTCATTTATTTGGTCGCTTACCTCCAGCCCAGTAATCGTGCCCCCTCCCTAGCCTAGTCCCTAGGGCTTTAATGATACAAATTGGGATTACTGCTGGAGTGGGCCCCCATTGCTAGGATTTTTCTAGTGGGTTAAGTACGGTTTAACCCTCTTGCTAATCATGGATTAACTTGGTTAAGTGTAACGATGAGTTCACGACTTAACCCTGATTAATCTACCAAGCCCAAATTGGTTAAGTATTAAGTGGACCATGACTTAACCCTAATCACGAGGCATTAATTAATTTAATGCGCCTTAACCTCTCACATTAGACCTTGTTGTGGTTACTAGTTAAGCCGGGCGGGTCCGGGTAGCTTTACACCACAACTTGGTCTAACCTCGGGTTCAAGGTACAACATGGCCAACTTCTCACATTGGGTCCTATTGTTTGTAGCAACTAGTTAAGCCGGTCGGTTCCGGGTAGGTTTACGCTACAAACTCAACCCAACCTCGAGTTGGTCACACTTATCTTTTCTAAGTGTCATGTCCATCATGTTTCCAAAACATGTTACAAATTTTCAAGCAATTGGGTAGACCTAACTTAATAGGTAAATTCCCAATGGGTAGACCTAACTTAATAGGTAAATTCCCAAGCTTATGTTTTTATGTCTTTTAAGTTTACCCAACCCCAAACGCAATCCCATCGCTTACATATCGCAATAGCGCATAAAGGATAGAAAGAGGGAACTTGGCATAATCATGACATAAAGGTATTGAAGCCACAAGTTTAACATGGTGGCATATGAAATGTTCATATGTTCATACACTTGCATATTACATTTTTAGGCCTCAAAAGCATGCATAAAACCAAACTTGGCATATTGGTGATTCATGTTGCTAAATGACATGTAGAAATGGCCATAAGTTCGCATTTAGCCTCACATGCAAGTTATCATAAGGGATATGATAACTTACATGTTGCCAAAATGCAACCTTTAGCCTAAAGCTTGAAGCTTTATGCTCATAAACCCAAGATAAGCTTGCATAACATGATAACATGAACAAAAGGATCAACCCAAACTTGCATAACATAACTTGCATATCATATGACAAACTTGCATATCCAACTTGCATAACATAACTTGCATATCATATGACAAACTTGCATATCAAACTTGCATAACATACTTGCATATCATATGACAAACTTGCATATCAAACTTGCATAACATAACTTGATGAACTTGCATAACACATCATAGTAAACTTGCATATCATGGCAAACTTGCATATCATACATTTAACTTTAGAGTTTAAGTATGAAAGTAGAATAGGGCTTACTATGCTTAGAAAATATGACAAAGCCCTTATGCAACCAATTAAACCCAAAATGCAAGCTTTAATAGAAAACCCTTAAGCCAAAATGATCAAAACTCTTGCTTTATGATGCAAATATAGAAACTTGACTTGAATGCAAGCTAATGATGCTCATACAAGTTTGAAAACACTTGTATGCATGGAAAATCTCTCATAGAAATTTATTTAGGAATTTATGAAGAGAGTGGAGGCCATGAGAGGATTGATTTTGCCATAGTTTAGTTGTAGGATTGATTAATAATGATTTAGGGTTAGGTTAGGGCCTTATTTATAGATTAGGCAAGTGTTTTAGGCCATTGGATTAAACCCTAGTTCCAATCTCAGCCCTCAAAACCGAATCTGGCCCCCAAGCTCAACACAATCTCTAAATGGTGCACTAGGCTAAACAGCCCGGCTGGACCAAGTCGACAGCCAAGTCGACAGGGCTGTCGACTTGGGTCCAACCAAGTCGACTCCCAAGTCGACAGGGCTGTCGACTTGGGTGCTGTGGCGGGAACTTTCCCGCCTGGCCCAATCTGACCTAACTTTTCAAATTCAAACTTGAATTTGAAATCTGTTTTTACTTTGAATTTTTCTGAAAACTTCGTTGGGCCTTAATCGGGTCATACGGACTCCGATTTTCGAAAACTCGGACTCTGTTTCGCGTATTTTTCCGAGACGAACGCAATGGCATAGCCCGTTTCCCTTGATTCAGATTTTAGAATTAAATTCTGCCTCGATTTACGTCATTACAGGTTATTAAAAATACGGGTTGTTACATTCTCCCCTCCTTAAAGGATTTCGTCCCCGAAATCTTCAAGTTAGGAAGAACGTATCCTACCATCCAATCATCCATCTACTCAAAACATCATCCACGAGCAATCATTGTCCTTACAAGATTCTAAATGTTGTATGAACATATGCAAAGGTGTGTGTATATGTCCTTATCTAATGCAAATATCCTCAATGCAAATTATGTTAGTGAAATGAATCCATATGTATGCAATTCCTAACATAATGTATAACATCTATATGTGTGCACATAACATACATCCATATGCAACATCCATGTGATAACACAAAAAATTTCATCCATGAATAAACATAAACACTCATGCATATGCAATATGAGGAGTGTGTGAGCCGATCTAGTGCCTAACGTGTATAATGCATCCACAAGTAACCACTTGCAAACACTTGCAACCACTTGCAACCATCAAGCATAACATGTTTCAAACACATGTTTCATCCAAAGGGTTTCTACCTAAGGTTCTCATGACAAGATTAACACGATAAACTAGATAAACATGGATAGCAAAGAGAAAGATATGCTAACAAAGAAAAGAGATTGAGAGTGTACCCTCAAAAAGGAATAGATAAAGCCCACGCATCTTCTCCTCGGTTTCCCAAGTTGCGTCTTCTTCGGCTTCACCCCATTGAACCTTCACCAACTTGACCTCTCGATTCCTTAGCTTCTTGGTCTCCGTCCCCAAGATACGAATCGGAGCTCTCCTCAAGGTAGCCTCTTTCTCCACTTCCACATCTTCCAGAACACTTGGCTCAACAACCTCTGCTGATTCATGTAAACACTTCCGGAGATGCGAGACATGAAAAACATCGTGTACTCCGGCAAGCTTCTCGGGCACCTTCACTCTATAAGCCATCTTCCCGATCCTCTCTATAATAGGGAATGGTCCAACAAACCTCGGTGCTAACTTCCCAACGGCTCCAAATCGGACCACATTCCGCAAAGGAGAAACCTTCACGAAAACCATATCCCCAACATCAAACTCCAAATCAGTTCTTCGCTTATCAGCATAGGATTTCTGTCGGTCTTGGGCCGCTTTCATCCGTCTCCGAATCAACTCGACCTTCTCGGATGTATCTCTGATCTGATCAGGCCCAAGTATAAGCTTATCTGTAGTCTCCCACCAACATGTAGGCGACTTGCACGGCCTCCCATATAAAGCTTCAAATGGTGCCATCCCTATGCTTGCCTGATAACTGTTATTATATGCAAACTCAACAAGAGGAAGATGGTCTTCCCAAGTACCACCAAAATCCAGAATACAAAGCCTCAACAGACGAAAACTGTTATTATATGAAATCTGTTTTTACTTTGAATTTTTCTGAAAACTTCGTTGGGCCTTAATCGGGTCATACGGACTCCGATTTTCGAAAACTCGGACTCTATTTCGCGTATTTTTCCGAGACGAACGCAATGGCATAGCCCTTTTCCCTTGATTCAGATTTTAGAATTAAATTCTGCCTCGATTTACGTCATTACAGGTTATTAAAAATACGGGTTGTTACAGAATTGACCTTCATGTTTCTCTCATTTCTCAAAACATGAAAAATGAATAAAAGTTGTTTTTTATTTTGTGTGTTAGTGTTGTTTTCTAAAATGGTTGTTTTCCATGATATGCATGCGTTGTGCACATTTTTGTATGGACAAAAACCAAAAACTTAAAATGGTAAACCAAACACTACCTTGGCTTTTTCTTTTTCTAAACCTCTTAGAAGAACTGAAGGAGTTATGGGGTGATAATTAGCCTTTTCTTTTTCTAAACCTCTTCTAAAGTAGATTAAGATACCGCATTAACAATGTATAGATTTGTTTTTTCTTTACCAGGCTATGAATATTCAGCAGTAGTTGTAATTTATCGCGTATTTTTGGAGTATTGGAGTAAACCATAAACCATCATAAATACTCATGATCCATCATTCCATGTCTTCCTAAACGAAATTTCTTATATAATTATTAAGAATGCTCGACAAAATTACAAAATGTCCATAAATGTTTTTAGCTTGGTTGTATTTGACAACCGTAAGTGTGCAGATGCTCTATTTATATTGTAAATGATGAAGTGCAATATTATTTTAGATTCATGATCTCAAAGTAATAAGAGCGAATACGATTGTTTACTGTATGGAATAATGTGTATTATATTGACGATACTTAATCACATCAATTTCATTTTAAACATGTACCATTATGTACATGCGTACTTATTCCACATAACTATAATTGGTTTTGTTTCAACTAACCGAATTTGTATTATTTTATTTTATATTATGTACTTTATAACATTTTCATATTTAATTCTAGCATTTATAATACGACACTGCATCTTATATTTATGTATGTAAAAAGATTATGTTAAAAAAAAATTAAACTTTATAAACTATTCAAAATAACAAATTGTCAGCTTTAATACCATTGCTAGATTAGGTGTATCAGATAGCAAGCTAAATGGAGCAAATTTCAAATTTTTTCCTTTTAGTTCATTGTGAACTAGATTTTTTATAGTGTGTCATCCTCAATATTATGGTTTATATTAAATTACAAGAAATGATATATGTAATTAATAAGATGTTGAGCAATTTTAATCATTATTATAATTAAAAAGCCTGAAATTACCGAATTTGTCGAGCATCCATCAGCCTATTGACCTAGGAATCATCTTCAGTACCATAGCTATAACCAAAATTGTAACGACCCAAAATTTTTGAATCAATTTCAATTTTATTTTTAATTAATTTTACCAGGATTTATAGTCGATTTCAAAAATTCAATAATTTAATATTATTTCCATGGCTTAAAAAGAAATATTTTTTCAAATGATCTCGAAATTCGAGTGAAACCAATTTTATCGAAACTGGAACATAAAAAATTAGTAAGTTTTCAAATTTCAAAATTTTTGGAGTTAGTATGCGAGCGTACGAAAATAAACGCATACCGGGACAACTGGTCAAAATTAAGTGAAAACGCAATAAAAAAAAGAAAATAGATGGTCAAATGAATTCCAAATTCGACGAGATCTATTTCATTAGATATGGAATTATGAATTATGTTAGGATTTAAAATTTCGTGTTAAACGGATTTACCGTTTGATCGCACGAGCGATAGAACAAAGACGGGCCTTTACGCTTAAACAAAGTCAAAAAGGGTTTGTTCTTCTTTTAAGTTGTCTTCAATCTAAGGCCTCACCATGTGTTTTATCCCTTCTCATCACCCATCGACACCTCATCAATCCATATCCTTCCTCCTCTACAAAAACCAAGCCTCTTTTTCAAAATTTCCATTTGTTTTCATCTCCTTTTCTTCATCTTTATCTCCTTCTTCCTTGCTCCCATTCCACCTGAGCTCCTCCATGACCAACTCCAGGCCAAGCCGCCACCTTCTCCTCTCCATCACATAACGCCACCAGGTCCCCCTCCTCCAAACATGGTCCCACCTCCCCTTAAAACCCCAAAAATCCAAGTTTTCTCCCTTAAATCCCTAAATCACCACCCTTAGCTTCAATTTTACCCAAATTCAAAACACCCTACCCCACTACAGAAAATTCCAACCTTCGACAACCGACCTCCGACCCGACAGCACCCCTATAACCCTCTCCCCTTAGGGTCGAACCTCCAGGACCCCGTATCCCTCCTGTTTTCCCTGTATACCTAGATCCGTGAGCGTGTGTGCGTCTGTTGAGTTCTAAAACCCTGTTGCCTCAAAGACTCAAACCCATAAGCTTCTAGAAACATTTTTAGATGTTAGAAGAGTACTGGAATGTTGCGTAAGAGTCTTCCTTCCATTTGTTTGAAAGTGCGACGGAGTGTAACCCACAGTGAAAAGCCGAAATTTTGAAAGGGATAGTTTAATGTTAAATCGTAGTTAGTAAATTTGTATGATAATATAATGATTTATGGTTAATTAAGTAAATTCATTATGATGGTTAATGATGATTATAATGATAAAAATATCATTTTAATTGATATATGTGTAGTTGCTTGGGTATGCGACACTTATAGTTAATAATATTGACTTGGGAAATTAATTGAACCTTAAGGGGTAATTAGAAAGTAATTGTCTGATTACATATTAGTGGATATTAATGTGAACCCTATTTGGGTAATGGATGATGATTGGTTGGACATTGATGATTGACATTGATTAATTGGTATTTGCGGTTAATAAGGATTTAATGAAAATTTTATTAATATAATATCGGGTGAAAATTAAAAGTTCGAATTTGACAATCGATTTTTGGATGGACACAAAGTTTATATTAGTACGATTAGAGATGGAAATTTAATCCATAGGGATGGGCATCGCGGAGACCTACCTTTAATCGAACGGGGATTCCCCGACTTGGCAGTTAATGGGACGGTGGCGGAGGATGACTTCAGTGCTCGAAACGGATATGGGGTGGGTACGGAGGTGATACCATTCGCCCCATATCCGACCCAGTACATATAGTTTTTTTGCAAGGCGTATATAATATATATAGTTTATTTTTATATTTATAATGTGTACATACATACTAAGAAAAAATATCAATTGGTGTATTAAGTACTGTTTCTATTGACCATTCATCTTCCTTTATTACGTTCGATTTTAAAATATAACTAATATTATTGATGTGTTGGGTATTGCTTTGCTGAATATTGATTATGAAGTATAATTAATATTCATTTAATTTAAATTTAAATTTGTTGTTTTACCTTTTATTTTATTTATTATCTTTTTTCTTCATCTTTCCTTAATGGCTACCTAATGGATTTTCATAACCGATGGGTATTCCCCTACCTGAATCCGATGCGTACTAAACGGGGATGGAGGCCATAAATGGGTAGCGGAGATAAAGGCGGATGATGCATTCCCTGCAAATTACCCGCCCCATTTCCATCCCTAAGTAAGATGAATATTCATGAAAGAAAACAATTGATTTGAATTAATTTTCAAGTAGTTAAGGCATATTCAAGATTTTATTTTAAATGAATAGTAACCAGGAAAACTGATGTTCGGTTAGGTTATCTAGGAAGTGTTTTGGAAAGAATTCCTTTTCAAAACTTTCTTATTTATTTTTATAATGGGCATTAGAAAAAATTGGATTGAAAATAATGGAGTTTGAAAAATAATATTATTTTAATAGTATTATAATATCCATTTATTGGTATTATTCGAAATTGAAGTTGAAAATGGAAATAGAATTTCCAGAAGTGATTATATAGTTAATAAACTATCTTAGAAGCAACTAGATTTGATATTTAATTATAATTGAAGCTTGGTTTGAATAGAACTCGTCGCACATTGACAGTTCGCGAATGTCAACCGTTAACTTCAAACTGATGTACTGGGAGATCCGACCATCGGATTCCCTCAAAACTGAAAACGTTGGGTCTGAAATGAAAAGAATTTTCAAATGATAAGTATATTGTTGAAATAAACGGTTAGACCATGAGATAAATCCAAATCAAACTTGAATAAATACAACGCTAGGAACCGTAATGACCTATAATCATGATTTTTGAAAATGGACTATTTTTATATTAATAAAAATAGTGAAAAATTATGTTAAATCATAATAAATGATTTGAAAGGATTATGAACGAAATATACTTAGTTTTTGATATTTAGTTTTGTCTATTGTTTATATTTTCCTTGACCAGTTTATGAGCAAATATGCTTTTATATTTAGCATTGGGTTGGGTAGAAATATTTGCACGCTAACACCTTGTTATTTATTTCATGATTTGACTATGTGGTGTTGAGTTCAATTTAATGAATGATTTTTGAAATTAGATTTTGATAAGAGAAAGGAAATGTTTTCTCCCGATTTTGGACATGGAATTACCCTTTTTGGTTGAATAAACTTGATGTTTTATAAAAATGTTTTATATAACATCAAGGATTTCAAGGACTAAACCCGATGATTTTGAAACGATTTGGAAATGGAAATCAATATAGATTTGATTTATTTGTGATTATTGGTGTTAATGATTTTTCCACTTGGGATATAAAATGATTTACTATGTGGCTAAAGATTCGGGAAATCCACAACTTAAAGTATGGGTGACAATACCTTAATTGGTCATTGTTCGATGTAGTCTAGCCTCGTTAGTGGGAGATGCACCTATATATCTAACGAATGATGGTACATGCCCTTTGCTTTGTTGATGGGAGAAACCTCTTGATATTTGGTTGCATAAGTTATTTTATGCATTAATTGTGATATTTCGGAAATTAAATTTCCAAGTGGTTTTGTTTGAGATCCCAAGTGAAAGCTAATTTGATATGAAAGCTAGATATGTATTTCAAATGATTTTTGAAATACGAAATCAGGAATAAAGCCCAAAGAAATAACTTTTGTAAAGTTAGTTTGATTTTGAAAATCTAAGTTTGGGAATTAAGTCTAAATGTGTAGTTTGAGGAATTGCATATTTTAGGCTCCATAAGTCTGTTTTTGGTAGTTGTTTGTGCACTGTCATTCATGTGGGGTAAACCCATTCCATGTTACACGGCGTGGTCCTGTGATATATGCTTAACTTTATAATAAGTTAAGAATAACTGTAGGGTTTCTAATACCAGTCCCGTGACTGACTCTTAGTTTGTTTTTCCCTTGCAAACTTGGGTGTCCATCATTTCCACACGGACAGCCGGGTAGTTTGTTTTGCAGATATTTTGAGCAAGATTCTGGATTGAATCTTAAAGTTGTATCAGAGCATCGATAATTCATTTAATATGGATACATTTATGTATATAATTCCATAACCGAATACATTCAAACATTCAATATAATGTATATTTCATCATTTTACGTAGATTCGGACGAATTATGTGTATATATTTATATTTTTGCACGGTCAACGTGGTTATCTTTCTTTATTATTATTTATTGTTAAATTTAATAATTTGGTTTAATTAATAACCAAACATTTCTTTTTGCATTCAATCTTGCCAAAAGGTTCCAAATTTTACAAAAAGACTGTTAGCAATAGTTATTGTAAATTATGCCTGATTATTGGAATTGAAATATTTTCAAATCACAAGAAATATATTTAATGTATATTTTGGAGTAGTTGATGCAAACTACGCACAAATATGTATATTTATATTTATGCGTACATTTACACAACTTTTCCGTTTTAAATTTTCTTGTCATATCTCTTGTGACTCCAAAATAACGTTTTATTGTTTAAAAAGAGGAAAACAACATATTTACAACAATTAAGCCTAAAACCCCTAACAACATTGAACACAAATAGGCATATTTCTTTTAAAATTTGTTGAAGCCAAAAAATGTCACCAACACCCAAGATTCTTAGTTACTTTAGAATATGGTTTCACGTATGGAAAATACGTGCATAAAAGCAGTAACTGACATAGGAGATTTATAGTGGTTCGGTCCCGTGAGCGGCCTACATCCACTTTGGAAGAGCTGCTGGTATTTTATTGACGACAATGAATTACATGCTATGATCCCCTTTTAGGCATCTAGTTACAAGTATTTTCATGTAATTTGAAGTCATAGTCATCATCATATGTGATTGTAAAAAATAGATTTTGCCCTTCTTCTTCCTCAAAGTGAACATGCCCTTTGAGAGGTCCCTTGGAGCTCTATGGAGGAGTCAAATAAGTAGATTTCCAACCCTTGTAACAAATGAGCTTGGTGGTATTTATAGTGGAGTGGTTAGTTGGAAGTAGGTAGGAGTAGGGGACCATGCACCATGCTTTCGTACCCTCAACAAGTAAGGTTCAATTGAGATTGAGACTGAGAAAACCACTGATGATTCAATATCGCATTGTCCTAAAATGGACGAGATTGCACAATCATCAAGTCAACCCAGCAAACCCTCTGCAAGGGATACAAGTCAAAGTAAAATTGTTAGTGAAGGAATCAATCAAGGCAGAATGATCAAGCCAATGATAAAGGAGATAATATAAGTTAGGAAGCACAACCTTGCACTCTACCTCAATAAAAACTAACACATCCAATGGTAACTAGAGAAAAAAGGGGATATTTAGGCCAAAAAAACATACACAACTTTTGTTGTGAATAGAGAATTAAACACTTTTGAACAGGAAAACAGTAACAACAACTAGAGGGAAGCAACGGATAATGATTATCATGCCCTTATGAAAAATCAAACAAGGGAGTTAGTCAGGCCACCCAAAGATAAAAATAAAGTTAGATGCAAACATACATACAAGAGAAAAGAATTCCTAGTAGATCCATAAACAAATATAAAGCTGGATTAATTGCCAAATGATACACACAACAACATGGCTTTGATTACAAATAAACTTTCTCACTAATGGTGAAACCATCCACTATAAGGAAAATTCTTACCATAGCAATAAGCATGCCTTCTTAAATGGTATTGTAGATGAAGATGCATACATGGAGCAACCACAGGGTTACAACCAAAATTCAAATTACATGTGCAAGCTAGACAAAGCCATATATGGATTTAAATATGCACTAAGAGTGTGGTTTGATAAGCTAATAACTACATTAATCAAAATGGGTTTTCAACTTACCAAATTAGACAACTCACTATTTACCAAAACCAATAACTTTTCAACACTATATATACTGATATATGCTGATGATCACATAATTATAGGTAGAAATCAAGAAATGACCGACAAATTTATTCAATACCGAGGTAAAGAGTTCTCCATCAAGGATTTGGGGAAACTGAATTACTTTATGGGCATTGAAGTAAATCAGAAATCATCAACTGAAACTGTACTATCTTAAAAAAAATACAAAATGGAGTTGTTAATCAAACAAAGATGGATGCGACAAAGGCTCAACCCATACCAAATATCAACAACCGACACTATTCCAAAACCAATGTAGAACACAAAATTAATTCAAAACAATATTAAAGTGTAGTCAGTGCTTTATAGTATGCGACTACCACTAGGCCAAATATAACATTCAGTGTTAACAAAGTTTGTTAATATATGCAGCAGTCACTGGACACTTACTAGAAGGCAGTCAAAAGAATTCTAAGATATTTGAACGTCAGTATGGACTGGTAATCAAGGCAAGCAAAAACTTCAACATCACATAATATACAAATGCTGATTAGGTATCATACCCAGACGATAGAAATTTAACTATTGGTTACAGTATATACATTGGTGACAATTTGGTGCCATGGTGCTCAAAGAAACAATCTACCATATCTAGATCAAATACCAAGGCCAATTGTAGAAGTGTAATAAGTGTAACTGCAGAGACAATGTGGCTACAGTATCTACTTTTAGAATTGAAAATCAAGACTAAAAGCAAACCAATATTATGGTGTGACAATCAAAGTGCAATATACATAACAAAGAATCTCATACTTCATGCAAGAACAAAGCATATATAAATCGACCTTTATTTTGTACGAGAACCGTATTGAAAGGTAATTTGGAGGTTAAACATGTACCTGCCACTTACCAATGCACATGCACACTTACCGAAGCTTTGTTAGCACAAAACTTCACAAAGTTTCAGGACAAGTTCAAAAATAATGAATCACTACAACAAACATTGCAAATTTCGACAGGAAGGGGCGATGGTTGATTTCCGATGGCTTTCATCGGGTCGTTGGAAGCCGTCGGCAACCGTCGATTATAAACGAATTATACATCTATTGTGAGCCTTTCTTCCCCATTCTCCATTTCCTTTAAACATTTCCAACATGGAAATAAAACTCTACCCATCCCCAAAACCAATTTTTCATCCCCAATCATCAATTTCTTCGTGTACAATCATCCCTGGCTTCATCTCTAACCTCCTAAGCAAGAAATTTGAGGTATAATCTCTTTATTTACTTAAAAATCAATTTTTTTCTTAAGCGTCTTTATGTCCTAAATAAAAAATTAGGGTAAATTAATTATTGTAATTGGTTTCAGTAGCATAGTAGTGAGTAATAACATCCTATTATGTGCATATTTCATGTGATGTAGTGAAATTGAAAATTTTCTATGCAATGTTTGGTTATTTGTGAATATGTTCCCATTTAGCTTGGTTTTTGCCGTTGTATAACTAAGGATATTTGTGTATATGTGCACCTTTGTGCGCTTGTCATTCTTGTATGTGTTAGTTGATATAAGAAAAAAATGAATGCACGAACTAGGAATATTACATTGTGCACATTTTGACTTATGCACTAAAAAAACATGATTTTAAATTCTAGTTGAGTCTATAGAAACGACAATAATAGTAAATTGCCTTTAAGTTGATTGATACGTCAAGCAGATGTGATAAAATAAAATATTTTTGTGTTGTAGTAAAACTGTATTTTTATAATAAAATGTGCACATTTGATTGACTAATATCCCCTAGAGTGTTTACGGCCCCGTCCGACGAGTGTTGTACATGATCGTTATATAAATAGTCGTTTTTATCAAATTATAAAAACACCATTTATATTCATCTGGTACAATATTTGTTGAATTTGTCCTTGTATTCGAGAAGTTATAAATGCAGTAAGCATCTACATTTTGTATATTACTTCGTTTCAAAAGATCCACAAAAATTTGGTTTAATTTTTCTTTTTGTTTCCTGCGTACAATGATGGGAACAAAAGGGAAATGCTGCCGAAATTTTATTGAATCATTTGAGATGAGTGTGTTTATAATGGAAAGTAGGATACCTGACCATGTAAAAGTGTTACATAAAAAAAATGTGCCAGTTTGAAATTATTTTTAACTTAATGAAAATGTTATTTGCTTTCAACCATTATATATACGTGCGTTTTATGACCATAAAAACATGTTTTTTCGAAATCGTATTCTTGAAAATAAATATTAATTTTTGAACTTGTGACTAGATTTCTCAAATAGGAAAAATGATTGATTATTTTGTTGATCAGAGGAGTTGGATGTACCAAATAAGAGGACAGAGAGGTTCAATAAAAGAAGATTTTTATAATGGTCTAAATGTTGTTGTTGAATTCGCTTTAAGTAATAACGAAAGTGGAACGATCCTGAAATTCGTTGTCCGTGTAGCAAGTGTAGACATTTGAATTATTTGTTACCTATTGTTGTGAAAATCCATTCGTGCAAAAAAACGAATTCGTACCCAAGTATTGTTTTTGGGATCATCATGTAGAAGTTGTATCAAATACTCATGTAGAGACTGAGGTAGAAAGTGTTGTTGATGAAAATGTTAGTACGACTAGTATTGAAAATATGGTCGAAGATGCATCACGATCAATGTTTCCTATGGTTGCAGTTGACGACGATGATGGAAATGATGAAGAACCGAATATTGAAGCTAAGAAAATTTATGACTTGTTAGGTAATGCTAAGAAACCTATTTGTGATGGTTGTAAAAGCGACACTCAACTATCAGTGATCACAGAATATATTGCGATGAAGTCAAAATATTACATCACTGAAGTTGGGTTTACAGCTATTGTACAAGCTACAAAAAGATACATGCCGCCCGATAATTTAATGTGTAAAAATCACTACGAAGTTAAAAAACTTATGTCGACATTTGGTTTACCTTATCAGAAAATAGATACATGTTTAAAAGGAAGCATGTTGTTTTGGAAAGATGACGTAAACGTTAGAAATTGTAAAATATGTAATCAATAAAGATATAAACCAAGAAAGAAAAAGGGAAAAGAAGTTCCATACAAGCGTATGCATTACTTACCCATTACTCCAAGGCTTCAAAGATTATATGCATCTTATGTAATTGCATCTGATATGAGATGGCATATGTTTAAGTCAAAAATTGACCAAACACCAAAGGTACTTTAGCAGTACTTCACCAAATGGTTAGAAATGAGAAAACAGAGCCACAATCACAAAATAAAGAACAAAAAGCAAAAAACAAGGAATTTTTAGAGTGGTTCGGTCAATTTAGATCTACGTCCGCTATGGAAACACTATTCATTATCTCTTTTGGATTTACAACATTCATGAATTCTCTCATCTCTCTCTTTCTTTCTTTGACAATGATCTTCTACTCTTTCTCTCTTTTTAGCTTTTGATTTCACTTGAATTCACAGTAAAAATGGAGAATATCTTGATTTGTAATGATAGTTGTGTTGATCTTCAATCACTTGATCAATTAGGCAACCTATGTTAGTTTCATGGTGAATTTTTTTTGGATCTAAGCTTTAGAGAGAATTAATGGAGATTCAGGATCACTTAAGTTGAGTTAGAGAGATTTCTAATGGAGATCGGAGAAGATTTAGTCACTTTGTTATTGGAAGAAGTTTGATTGAGTTGGAGAAGCCATTACTGGAACTTGGAGTGTTTAAAAGTGGTGGAGATATGATTTAGACAGCCCTTCAGGGCGGAAAAATCGATCCCTTGAATGGTGGAGAAGTGGGCTATTTATAGGTGTAATTTGGAGGTAGTGGCGCTGTTGTAATTATGGTGTATAGGGTACCAGTCGGTACTAAAAGTATTTACGAAACTACCACTGGGTATAGCTGGCTTTAGGGTACCAATCGATCATACTTTAAACATACCGATTAGCCAAAATTTTAGACCATCGATCGACCATAATGTTAGACAACCGATTGGTCAAAAACTGCTAGAAACAGGCCTGATCGCTTTAATTAATACTTTGCCACTTTGTCCTTTAGTGTTCCGATCCATTATTTACAAACATGCCACCGCTATATTGCGTCCATATTTGAACAGATCCAACCATATATCCAGTTTGTGGTCGATCATTCCATGTGTCCTTTTAAACAGAGTGATCCATGCAAGTTTAAGAGATCGACCATGTATATCTGAAGGTACCGATCTATATTACGCAAAAATGGCCGGTCCACGTGGAAATATAAGAAGCCCATCCATTGTTCACGTGTACAAATTTTAGCGTTCATTTAGCCTATATTCTTGTTTACTGAACTGTGTTGAACTTTAAACCGTTCAAAATGCACGTGGTCTTCAAATGTTCAATAGTTGACTCGCGTGTATATTTTGTACATCCCCATTCACATAATACATTGGTTGCATGTCCTCATATTGACATCCATGAAAATTAAGTTGTTCCATGATTTGCTGTCAATCCCAACTTTGCGTGACGTGAGCAATCATAAATCATAAGTAGCCTTTACATATTTCACGTTGTGTTCTTAACGTATCCAGGCTTTGTATTTTCCGTGCAACTCAACTCTGGTTTATTTTGAAACTAATCCATGTTTTATAGCTTGTCATGGTTCCATGTATTTTAATACATTCCTTTTAATAGTAGGGAACATTTGCTAGTGCCATTTCATACTTGTGTCGAGCCATGTGAATGGTAATGTCGACCAACCCATGTGAATGCGCCTGACCGATCCTTTGTATAAAACAGTACCGACTGACCCATTATTTGTAATGCGACTGACCGAACCATTTGCTACAGGGATGACCGACGACCGCATGCTTTGGGAATGATCGAACGACCCAGTTGATGCCGACCGATTCACTGAGATGCAACACAACCAATCCATCATCTTGTTAAATGGTCGCATTTTAATAGGGTTAACATTTGCCCATTGTAGCTTGTATTTTTTACTTGTGAAAAATGCAGGCTTCGAAATGAACGTTGTCGTTAACATATTTTGCATTGGAAGCACATGAGTAAATCATAAACAATTAATTTGGATTAGAGTGCTTTTATTTACTGGCATATAAGCTATTGGATTTGAGCACTCAAGCTAGTTTGCATTGCATATGGAATTTGCATTTTCGATCCAAACTTTGTTGAGTTTTCAATGTCGAGCACTTAAAAGCTTATTGGTAATGATTTGAACTCAAACAAGCTCTTAAATTCTATGCCATGTCATTTGTCTGTGATTTACTTCCGGCTTCTTTCTGGAGGAATTTTTGGCATTTGTGCTCATGTCTAGGAGGCTGTCATTAGTCTTCACTGTAGGAAGAATTTTTACTACTCAACGTTTTTCTGCTTTGTCGATCAGTTCTGACATCAGGGACTCCATTATATGCCCCTACTATGCAGAGGTCATTTATAATCCAACGTTTATCTTCTTCTGCCGACTGAATTGATATGATAGACTTCACTGAGTATCGTTGATCTCTGCTATAGAGAAGTTTCCCTTTCTATGAAAAGGACTTTTGTTGTCATGCCCCCACTTGGAAAAGACTTGGAATTTCGTTCCCCTGCTTGGGCTAAAATCTAACACTTGTCGCGTCTGAAGTATTCAGACACTACGCAAGTGAACTAGTCAATGTCCAATACTAGGCGTATCTGAGATGTTCAGACACTACATGAGTTAACTGGTTAATGTCCAACACTTGTCGCATCTGAGATATTTAGACACTATGCAAGTTAATTGGTTAATGTCCAACACTTGTCACATAAGTGATATTCAGACACTACGCAAGTTAATTGGTTAATCTCCAACACCCGGCGTATCTGAGATGTTCAGACACTACACGAGTTAACTGGTTAATGTCCAACACTTGTCGCATCTGAGATATTAGACACAACACGAGTTAATTGGTTAATATCCAACACTTGTCGCATCTGGGATATTCAAACACTCAAGTCATTAATGTCCAACACTTGTCACATTTGAGATATTCAGACACTGCGCAAATCAATTGATTAATGTCCAACACTTGTCGTATCTGAGATATTCAGACACTACGCAAGTCAATTGATTAATGTCCAATGCTTGTCGTATTTGAGATATTCAGGCACTACGCAAGTCAATTGATTAATGTACAACACTTGTCGCATTGAGATATTTAGACACTATGCAAGTTAATTGGTTAATGTCCAACACTTGTTGCATCTGAGAAATTCAGACACTACGCAAATTATCTAGTTAATGCCCAACACTTGTTGCATCTGAGATATTCAGAAACTACGCAAGTTAATTGGTTAATGTCCAACACTTGTCGCATCTGAGATATCCAGACACTACGCAAGTTAATTGGTTAATGTCCAACACTTATCGCATCTGAGGTATTTAGACACTACGCAAGTTAATTGGACGGCTGCTGTATCATTTCCTGGGGCTGGCACCAATTTCATTGTCGGACGCTTGACTTGGCGGGCTATCTCAATTTAGGAATTGGGGCTTTGAACCTCTCACTTGATGAAGTGCCCCTTTGACAAAGCTATAACTCTCTTGCTTGTTTTTCGTGGTGCTTTCTCGTTGTTAGAATCTTTGCGACTTTTCCCATTCACTTTCCAGTGATGTTTTTCTATTTTTGCATTTGTGCATGTTGATATTTACAACTTTTGCCGCTTGAACTAGTGTTGTTGGGGTCGTTATGTTTCGTCAAATTCTAAAGTAACAAGTGCTCGATAGATACCCGCAATGTGAAATCATATTTTAAGCAAATTTTGATTTGTTATAAAATTTTGCAAGCAAGGAGTTCATTCAGGCATATATGCTCTTAGTCACAGAGCTAATGTTCAGTACAATGTAAAATATTACAGACTGTTTTACGTGAATTTTGAATACAAAATGAAGTAAAGCATGAAAATAAAGTAGTGACGATGATGTTCTCTTATTCTGAGCAATTAAAATTGGAGCACCACTGGTTGTCAGTATATGATTAGCTTCGGTTTGGTTTGAGAAGGAGCTTTGTTGCTTGGAACAAACTGATTGCTTGATACCCCTTGCCCCTGGGGATTTGGAGCAATGTTTGAGGATTTTGGATTTTTCACATGTTGTTTGAGACGATTCTTCCTAATCAGCTCTTCGATCAGCGATTTTAGATGCCTACATTCATTGGTATGGTGGCTTGGATGATTGTGGAACCTGCAGAACTTTCCAGAGTTCGCTTGATCATCACCTACTTTCTGAGGTTCTGGTATAGGATAATTTTTGGTGTCTTTAGTCACAGCAAAAATGTTCTCCGGAGTTTCTGTCAAAGGGGTTAACTCAGAATTCTTGAATAAGCAGGGTTCCTTACTATTCTGGTCATCCCTTCTGTTATCTCCCCGCTTTTGACCAATCCCTGGATTCTTCTTATTATATTGAGTAGTAGCATCTTTGGGAGCTTCAAGAAGTTGGTTACCATCAATAATCTGAAGAGGCATAAGATTATTATCGACTCTCATATACTCGTCTACTTTTTTTGTAGAATTTCTCAAGCGTGTTTGGTTCTTTCATTTTAATCCATTTACCGAATTCGCTTTTCTCAACTATGGCGCCGATTAGAGACATGAGGATTATACGAGGTTCTGGATTCCTCACCTCAGAAAAAGCAACATTGAATCGACTAAGAAAAGCTTTAACGGATTCCCCTGGATTCTGCTTCATTGTTGAAAGTGTTATAGCACCTTGGCTTTAGTAGCATACAAGCGGAACTGTACCTTGAACTTTTTGGTCAAGTCAGAGAACCGGTCTACGAACTTAGGTGCTAGCTTTGTAAACCATAGTGATGCATCACCTTCTATAGAGAGGAAAATATAGGCATCACATCTCATCTGTTGCTTTTTCCGAACTCATATGCCACTCGTATTTGAATAGGAAGTAGTTGGGATCAACAAGGCCATTGTATGGAGGCAAGGTTGGAGGATTGAATTTCTTCGGACACTCTGTTTCTCGGATCCTCTCGGTAAACGGAGTCATGTCAGGAGAGAAATCCCATTGCCTATCATCTTCATTGAGATCTTGAATCTTCTTCATGATTTGTTCTTTAATATCTGAGATGTGCTCTTTAGTGGCATGTCGCTTTGCGAAGCTAAGTTCTTTACCAAATGTTCGTCTAGGCAAGCAGTCTTGGTCAGCGAACTTAGGTCCTTTAACTTCCTGACAAGGAGGTGCCCCGTGACGGGACTTGTAACCCTTCAAGCTTTTCCCTCGAAATGATTCTTAGCTTTTGGTTTCAAGTCTTCGACATTAGCTTCGTCTTTATTGCTCAACAAATCATTATCGTCTTCCATGTTGTCGTTGTGGTTTTGATCAGAAGCGGATGAATCGACATTTCCCTCAAGATCAACATGGACCTTCTGAGGGGCTGGATTTGGTCGAGCAATGAGAATCCCATCTAGTTTGTCCATCAGAGCTTTGGTAGAACTGATCACTCTCTGGTTTAAATTGGCGATGACGACATCTAACTCATTCCTAGTCACACCGGCCCCACCTACCGAGTTTTCACCAACTTCAAAGCAGTTAGTAAGTGGTGTAGCTTCATTATTAGCAATGTTGTTAGTTTCTCCAACGGTTTTACTGGTGGTCTTCTTTGACTTAACCATTATTTCGGACAATGGTCTCAACCTTGTGGGAGAGGATTTATCGGATAGCCTGGATCTTGGATTTAGGGAATCTATAGTAGAAGCAGGCTTGGAACTTCAATGCAAAACTCTTAAGTTTGAGATAATTGCGAACGTGGCCCCACGGTGGGCACTAAATGTTTAAGTCAAAAATTGACCAAACACCAAAGATACTTTAGCAGTACTTCAGAAAATGGTTAGAAATGAGAAAATAGAGCCACAACCACAAAATAAAGAACAAAAAGCAAAGAATAAGGAATTTTTACAGTGGTTCAGTCAATTTAGACCTACGTCCACTATGGAAACACTATTCATTATCTCTTTTGGATTTACAACATACATGAATTCGCTCATATCTCTCATTTCTCACTTTGACAATGATCTTCTACTCTTTCTCTTTTTTTAGCTTTTGATTTCACTTGAATTCATGGAGAAAATGATGAGATCTCTTGATTTGTGATGATGGTTTTGTTGATCTTCAATCACTTGATCAATAAGGCAACTTCGTTAGTTTCATGGTGAACTTGTGTTGTATCTAAGCTTTAGAGAGAATTATTGGAGATTCGGGATCACTTGAGTTGATTTAGAGAGATTTCTAATGGAGATTGGAGAAGATTTAGTCACTTTGTTGTTGGAAGAAGTTAGATTGAGTCGGAGAAGCCATTAACGAAGCTTGGAGTTTTTGAAAGTTGTGGAGAAATGATTTAGACAGCCCTTCGGGGTGGAAAAATCGGTCCCTTGAACCGTAAAGAAGTGGGCTATTTGTAGGTTAGTTAGAGGTAGTGGTAGTGTTGTAATTATGGTGTGCAGGGTACCGATCGGTCCTAAAAGTATTTATGAAATTGCCATTGAGTACAGTTGGCTTTAAGGTACTGATTGACGCTTTCTAAGAACTAGAAAAACGCGAATTTTGTAATAATAGCTGCAAGCCTATAGATCGTGTAAAATGCAGGTCGAACACAGGGAAGAATTTTAAATTTTATTATTTATATATTTCTTGGGCGATTAGACAATATTTGGAGATGAGATTTGAAGTAAGGCTATTGAATTTAATATGGATCTGAATCTAATCAGATCAATACTAAATTCAACAACTAAAGCAAAAAGAACAAATTACTACAAAAATAAAATAGCAAACAGAAACAATAGAAAATTAAAATTAGGATTGTCATTGAATCTAATCAAACTGTCAATCGCTAATAAGAAAAATAAATTGCAAAGACAACTTGTGGTCTACCAAATCTAATTGTATAGACAGCACAAGTTGCTTGAAAATTAAAATTAAAAGAAAAGCTTTATTAATGGAGAAGAACATAACACAAAATATGGAACTAGGTTTACAATGGATATCATGTGTATTTATAGAGGATGTAGGCTCCTCTTAATGTGAATATTGGGCCCAGAAAGTATCTCATGAATATCTCTGTTTACAAATAAAAATGATATGATATAACGGTTGAGATATTCCTTGATGATTATCCTCCTTGATTATTGACATGTGGCAGCTGATTGAGTTCCCCTTTGGGTACTGATTTATCAAATCTTCTTTTCTATGGCAAGTAAATATGAAAGATTCCTTTTGATTTCTCTATGAAGAATATGCCCAATTCTTGAAATATTTATTAGTGTATATCATACATACATACATACATGAATATATATACATATATATATATATACACATGATATATCACTAATCCATATATTCATCAAAACACATGAGGCAAGGTGTGCAGTATTCATGTTCCTTTTTCAGCAAAAATAAAGCTTGACAGGGATTGAACTCAGGTCACTATGTTCAAATTTCCAGGCCTTTACCAATGTGCTAGAACTTCCTTTGTGATTCAAAATTTGTTGATTCCAAAAAGTAGCATTTTCTATTCAAATGGTCTTTTAATTGAATGAAGGAGACATTTATTAGACCTGTGAAAACACATGAAAATATATATTCAAATATTTATTTATTTACAGAAAATAAGATATAAGAGCATAAAATGAACACATTTTTGTGCTAATCAAATACCCCCACACTTATCTTTTACTCGTCCTCGAATAAAAAAACGAAAAACTAAACTAGGTAGGTCACACTTTCATAGGAAACATGATTGCATTGAGCGTATGCAACTAGCCATTAAACCTCTAGTGTCCCTAGTAGGACAAGTAGTGTCTCGTGAGGGTTTTCAATAGATATTACCCACAAAATCCAAATGCAGTATGCTATGGTTCTAATGCAGCTACATGAATGAAACAGATATATGCAAATGAAAATAAAAATGAAAACATGACTTATTTCAGGGAAGTGGTACAACAAATTAAGTTAACAATTTCTAGTTAGTTGATCTTATTTTATATACCTCAATTTGTCATAACTTTTCAATATAATTCAAGTTTTCAAATGTTATGTTCTAGTTTGGCCAGTTGGTTCGGTTGATAACATAGTGCAGCCATGAAATAAATTCTTAGTTTGTTTGTCACAGTTCGCAAAGCAGTATTCTAATTTCCTTGTATATGACTAGTCAAATCAATAAGGTCAAGAAGTGCTTGGACTTCATCGCTTATTCTCTATCTCTATAAAAATTGAAATTTATGATTAATTACATACACCTAACTTAAAAGACCAAGGTATACCACACATGCGCTGCCTCGCGGACTAATAGAGAGTTGGGAAAGAGCTTGGCGGATTGTGCAGACCGCCATTGACTTTGTCAACTATATCTTGGTAATTCTTAGGTGTCCAACTCATAAAATGAGACTAAGATATACCGACGCTGACTTTGTCAACAACATGTCGAATGGAGCTTGGCGGGTTTGCACACCAATGCTAGATTTACAAGCAATGTTGGATACCTTGGATTACTATTATTATTATTCAAAATATAAGAACATGAGAGAGTTACGCGAATTCAGCATATCACAACTTAGTTTTAAAGACCCAAAAAGTCGATATAAGTATTTTAAGTCCTCCACTCATTTAACAAAGACTACAATTTAGAATAGACTTCATGGCCATCACCTAAGAATCTTCCTATGTACCAGCTACACTATTATCCCTCAAAAATCAACTTTTCATTAGATTTCTTATTCAATCTTAGTAGAGAGAGAAAAATACTATCAACTGACTAACAATTGTTAATTTATTTTATTGTATTAATCTAAAATGAGTCATGTTTCAAAAAAAATGCCATGTTACTACGATCTAAAATGCATAATGGTCCTATATGAAAAGAAAGAGAAGAAAAATTATAGAAAAATAAAAGGATGTAATGCAGACTCCTCCCCCACACTTGATCTAAATAGCGTCCACACTGTGAATACATTTTCTAAATGTGAAAGATAGCACCCAAAGATGGATGAGATGCAAAATTATTTGTAGAATGAATTGCAGTCTAACTATATGTAAGAATGGATCATATGTACAATGATATATGTGTTTGCGATGCAAAGAATGCCACCAACATTTTCCCCCACATTTGGTTCTGGCCCGATGAATCCTATTCCCACTATGTCTAGGCATGTTTTCTAATAAGCAAAGGTTTTTGAGAACCATCTCATCTTTGTACCTAGATGTATAGTCCAATAGATAAATGTCCAATGTCATCCTAACCCAAAGTTTTCCTACATAAATAATGTTTCTAAGATGATTCATGTGTTCCACAAATTTGTCAGTGTAATTGTCAAAAAAATTGTGATCGTATATAAACTCAGTTGCAATCTTGAAATTTAAATTCTGAGTGTTGTTCAAGACTATGTGATCACGTTTATCAATTTTATTAGTTCACGACACATTTTCGACATTGACAAATTCAAGTTCATTTGAGACCTCAAAATTGAAAATTTTACTTGGATTGGTGACTTGATTCTATTTCATCCTCATTTGGCAACTCATTCTCATACAAACCAAAAAATGCATGTTCATTAGACTCTTTCTCAAATTTTGAGTTGTTGATAGCTTCAACATTTTCGAAGATTTCAATTTTCAAAATTTTTATTTCAAGTTTCTCACAACCAGAAAAAGAAGGATCAACATCTTAAAGTGTTTTCCATAAAAGAGTTGAAGTCCAAGTCATTTATTGGATTGTGAACGACTTTATTTAGATGGTTATTCTCAATTTTCAAAGTTGTTATTATAAAATTTTCACTGTCAGTAAAAACAGAATTATTTTCCAATTCAATGCCCATTTGATTTTGTTGCTCACGTTGTTCTCCAAAAGATGTCATTAAACAAAGAAGTTCATAAAGCTGTTTATCTAGCTTTTCGACCCTCTTTCTAGGAATGTTAAGATGATATTCCTTAGCATCGTTGATTTGAGAGTTCTTGTTTTGGATTCCTTGATTTTCAAAATTGTTTGAATTTTCAGAAAAATGTCAATGATGTTGGAAATCATTTTGATTTTGAAATTAGGTTTGTAACCAAAACTATTATAGTTAGAGGGAAAATTGCAATTTTGGTTATTCTCAAGATGTTGATATGGGTTGTAATGTTGAAAATTTTGATCGATTTGAAAATTATTTTCATTTTCAAAATTATTTTCGAATTGATTTGCAACCCCATATTGATGTTGATCAAAGGTATATTGCGATTCAAATCTATTTTGATATGGATGTGGCCCATAATCAAAATTATTGAAATTTGAATTGAAATCGCCATTTCCATTATATCTATGATTTTTGAAATTGTTGGACATTTGGAAAATTTTAATAATTGTTGGCATTGGGCTCATGAAATTTCAAAAAATTTTGTCTTATGAATTGTAAATCATACTCATAATCCTCGAGTCGACGAGATTCTCTCAGGTTATTTACCCACAATTTTCTCAAGGATTTTTCTGAATTGGACATTTAAATGAAGTCAAGGCAAGACATAAAGTATTCTCACTTTAAAATAGTATAAAATATCGAGTTTTTCTCTATTAATTAACTGACTCAATTAGAAGGGGGAAGAGGGTCTCATGGCCATTCATGTATAGTATAAATACTAAAGGATATGAAATGTTTTACGGGTAGTATGTAACATCTTTTGCTAATAGTTCAATAAATTGAACTACTATATATCCGAGATCCAATTATACGAGACACGCAACTTCACAAAGCACCATTTTCAATTATATTATTTTATATGAGCTCATATTTTCCTAGAATCAGTGTCCAATGAATTTTAAAGTTGACAAACCAATGAGAGTGACGATTTTAGTTATGGAAATTATTTCTTAACTAAACAAATTCAGAAATTTCAATCACAAAATAGTCACAGAATAATAAATTGTAGAAATAATTTTTTTTACAAGCGAGTTGCGGCACCTCGAGGAAGTCTTTACAAGAAATTTCTATATATTTTTCAAGCAGTAGCAGACCATGTAAAGTTTAGAAAATTTCACAGTGGCGTATGGCAGTCCGTCCAGAGTAATTGAGCAATTTGAACTTTAAATCCTTATTCGCTTTGCTTGAAATGTTTCTTCCATTGGCCTTTAAATTGATTTGACCTTTTCTTCTTCTTTTTTTATACAAAATAAATAATTAAATAAAAATTTGAAAGGAAAAAAAATACAAGACAAAGAAAAACAATTAAGAAAAATCTAAAGCTAAAAATAAACCTAAACACTAAAAAGTTGCAAAGAGAAATGAAAGCAAAAGGTTAAAGTAACTAAAATAAGAAAAACAAGAAAGAATAAATGAATCAAGACCTAAGTCTCCAAGACTAACAAAACTCAAACACGTAGAAACTACAGTGGTCGATATCTAAAACACGCCCCTTGTTTTATTTTTATTTTCCAAAGTAACTGCACCCCTTGAAGAGAACAAAAGTTAGTTTATTAAAAATAAAGAAGACAGGTTCAACTCTTTATTAATGCAACTGGGGAGGTGGCACACTTAATTCAAATTCACGTAATCAAAGCTTAGGAACGTAAATAATGCCTCAAACCGACTCAACGATGACTCAAAAACTCAGATAAACAAGCCCCTCCCCAACGCTAAGACTCAGATAACTCAAAATTAATTTTCCCAAAATAAAATCGAACCGCAATATTTTCTTTGTATTTGATTTTTAAGTCACCGATCGAATATTTTTACTTGGAATTTTGTTACTCGACTTGGCTTCAGATTTCGGTGATCGGGTTTCTAGGGGTTTCATTGATGGTGATCTCGGTTAGAAGCAATTTCTGGTTCTATATTTTTGAGTTGGGGTTTCAAGTTGATTGAGGGATTGTGGTTTGTGGTTGAGATAACGAAGTTGGCTGAAACTTGAGGAGATTGCAATGGGAAGGTGGCGGCTGCTAGCTTTGGTACGGATGGGGCTATGGAATTTGCGTGAGTGTTCGATGAATGGAGTTGGGTGAACTGTTTGGTTTTGAGGAGCGGTTGTGTAACACCCTGTATTTTCTATGAACATAAAAGTAATGAAACAAAGTATACTTGATTTTTTTAAAGAAGAATTAAGGAAAACGGGTTATGCCATTGCGTTCATCTCGGAATTCTGCTTGAGATAGAATCCGATTTTGCGTAAATCGGACTCCGTATGAAGAAGTTATGACACTTAGAAATTTTAGGAATTTAAAATAAAACCAGCCCGAATTCAAATTTAAAGTTTCGAAATTCAAATCACACAATCGGGCTGGGCGGGAAAATTCCCGCCCAGGACCCAGGTCGACCTGGGTAGTATAGGTCAACCAGGGGGTCGACCTCCCCCCCCTTTTCCAGATCCGTGGACAGATTCGTTTTTCTGTATTTAGACGCCCATTCTAACCAGATTCGTTGCTCCTAAGCTATTTAAACACCCCCAAACCTGACTTTCTCTCCACACAATTTCATTACGCCTATACTCTTCCCTAATTCATATTAATATAAATCAATGGCTTCGTCACTCTGCTGAAACCTAAGCTAGAACAAGTGCTTCTTCTTCTTCCAATCTGAATAGGATTAAAAGAGAACAACTACAACCCCTTTTTCTTTTAGAATCTAACCAAGGTGAGTACAGTTATTTTCAAATATGAAATTTAATTATGATCTTGACATGGTTATAAATCTGAATTGGAGATTATGCATATTCTTGTTTATCAGAGTTGTTTTCCTGTGTAGATCTATCTTATTCCTGTTTATCAGATCTGTTTTTCTGTGTAGATCTATCTTATTATTGTAACTGTTCTATATCTCTTCCTTCCTTCTATTCTATAGCCAGGCTACCACGAGCCTGAGAAAAATCTCATAAGAGATTGATGCACGAATGCTAAATTTGGGGAAAATAATGAATGATGCATAATTGGACATGACCGATTTGTGATTGATTTAAGAAAAGGGCATATGTTGTAATTTAAGATCTAGATCTAAGCATACTATATATGACGGTTTATGATTTGGAAGAAGGAGAATTATTGTATGACAACATATGACTTGTAATTTGGGAACATAATGCATGTTATAATTCAAGATCTGATTTTGAGGACATAATACATGTTGTAACTTAAGATCTAGAATTGGGGGCATATTTTATATGACGATCTATGACTTGGAAGAAAAAGGATATATGATTTAGGCATAAAAGATCTACTATTAATTGTGAATACGCCTAAATGGGGATTTTGGATATTTGACATATGCTGAAATCAAAGGCTATAATTTGGCATAATTCATATTGTATATCATGATTTGGGGGTTTTTGAAGAATATTATGTACTATGTAAATTTAACCAGGAATTTGGGGCATATGTTATATTGTGAATTATGACCATAATTTGAGCATGTAAAATTATGCTTAATTTTATGATTAAGCGAGGTATGTCAACGAAATTTTAAGGGATGATTAAATCTGTTAAACTGCCTAATCTGCTAAATCTATTGAAACTGAATATGGTAATTTGGGGTATGAAAATCTGTAGGCTCGATCTAAAATTGAGCAGAACATGTTAATAGAACTTTGGATAATCTGCTGTAACTTGTAAAGAAGTTAATTTGTTGAATTGGCATAATTAGTCTGATATTGGCATAATCTATTAATGAATACTTTAGCTAAAACAAGAATGCTGAGACACGAGGTTAGACTCTGTTTGCGGTAGAAGCCCGTCCGGACCCAACCGGCTTAACCAGCAACCGCAAACTGTCAGTCTAATGTGAGAGGTCATAGGCATAAAGATGCTTAGACACGAGGTTAGGTCTGGCTTGTGGCAGAAGTCTACCCGGAACCGCCCGGCACATCCAGCGACCACAAGCTACCGACCTAATGTGAGAGGTCTGTGCATTAATATTTAATTAATGCAAATCTAAGATAAATATGATGCCTAAAACGTATAGGGTAGATAAGGTTAAATCAACTAGACTGATGAATCTAATAAACCTGTTTGAAAAATCTGTAGGCCCAATACATGGTTAGGTGAAACAATCTGTAAGTCTGTTAATCTGTATATTTGATCCGCTTGTCTGAAAACTTGTTAATCTGCATATCTGATCTGTTAGTCTGAAAATTTGTTAACTTGTATGTCTGATCTGAGAACTAGTTAATATGAACTTTGTACATCTGAAATCTTAAGAAAGTTAATCTGAAATCTGTTAGTCTGGGGACACAAGGTTAAGAGGGGTAATTACTTGTGTCATCTGTTGTTTAGGACCCATATTAGTCAGTAACCCTTTCTGGTATCAAAACTATGACCCAACACTAGGTAGGGGTCCAGGGCACGCTTACTGAACTAATTGTAAGAGGTTCACTCTGATTACGGCGTGGGGTGTTGATGGCGCATTCCAACCGGGTCATGTGCGTGCATGGATCCAGTCTGCTCTGAGGATGTAAGACATCGTGACATCTGTAAATAGGTCTGTGTCTATAGGTTTCCACTTTAGGGAGTGATACACCCTTCTATGGGGCCGGCACAGGGTATATATGTATTAGGGAGACGATCGCTTGGGGTAGAATTTAGGGTACACTTAGTTCTGTCTGTTTCTGTTGGGGTACCGTCTGTTTCTGTTGGGGTGGTAACACCTGTCTGTTTCTGTGTGGTACCATATGTTGGGGTGGTAAAGGCCCATTACTAGTGTACACCTAATTCTAACATTCTATTTCCGTAGGGAATATTCTGTTTTCGTCTCTGATTCCGTTTTTGCTTCTATTTCTATACCGTCTGTCTCTGTTCGGGTGGTACGGCCCATTATTAGGATTCTGTTTCTGTAACCGTCTGTCTCTGTTCGGGTGGTAAAGGCCCATTACTAGCATTGTGTTTCTGAAGAGATCGTTCTGTTTTCTGTTTAGATATTAGGAAAACACCTAATTCTGTTATACTAGCATTAGTGCAGAGAAGTGAAAACTAAGTAAGAAGCTTAGTTTAGCCTATATCATTCTGTCTCTTCTGTTAACGTGCTACTCCTGTTATGGTTATCTCTCATCCAGTTTTATTTTCATGTCATGATATTGTTATCTGTTTATATGCTGAAAGTCACTGGACTCACCAGGCTTATGTCCGACCTAGTTTGTTTCGCCTCTTTTCTTCTGTCCCCCCCCCCCCAAGGTTCTCAGGGTGGAAACATAGGAGCTTGATTCAAGTTCCATCTGCTTGAAGTGCTAGAAGTGCTTGAAATATTGCTTGGCTTTGATTCTACCAATTTATGGCATTCTCTGTTGGGGATTATTGCTTTAAAAATTATGCATTCTGTAGGATTTTGTATAAGACTGATATTTGTGTACTTGGGTTTTGGTATTGTGATGTAACCAAACTTATTTCTGTTTCTGCTGTAATTAAGTTATAATTTTTTTCAAGTACTACTTTATACATCTGTCTTGTAAATTTCTGTTCTGTTTACTTATAATGTTCCACCGAAGTTAAGGCATTCCCTTTGCGAATGACCTTAACGGAAGTGGGGTGTTACAGGTTGGTTGTGAGGAGTTCGTTTGACTGGTGGAGTATGGGCAGTGATGTGGGGTTGTCAAGAGGAATTGTTTTGTGGTGATTATGGTCTAAGGAGGAAATGGAGTGTTGTGTTAGTGATGGGTAAATGGTTTGGGTGGTTTTGGGAGTTGCAGTGTTGTAGTGGGAAGGATTGAATGGTGGTGATGGCTATACGAATACTTTGCCGCAACAAAGCAGGGAAAGAGTAGAAGAAAAATAACGAGAGTTTTTTTAATTTTTTTATTGGAAACTTGTATGGGAAGAGAGGAAAGTTTGTTAAAAAAAATTGGAAAGGAAATTAGAAGAACGAAAAGAGAAAGATGAGAATAAAAAGAAAGAAATTGAAACAAAAGTGGTGCGAATTTTTTTCTCTCGTTTAGAAGGTTACAGTATCGATGAGCAATACCAAATCATCTAACAAGAATTTTTTTCTATATATACAAGAAAACAAAAGTAAAAATATAAAAAATATAAAAACCAACACGAATTGGAAATTAAATAAATAATAAAATTTAATTGTTAACTCCACGGCAACGGCGCCAAAAACTTGATTGACACTTTTCTATGAATTAAAAAAGTGTAAGTTTATTTTAAACTGTAAGCGCACAGATAGTGTAATATGTAGGTCGAACATAGGGAGGAATTTTAAATTTTATTATTTATATATTTCTTGGGCAAGTTAGACAATATTTTGAGATGAGATTTGAAGTAAGGCTATTGAATTTATTATGGATCCGAATCTAATCAGATCAATACAAAATTCAACAACTAAAACAAAAAGAACAAATTACTAGAAAAATAAAACAGCAAACAGAAACAACAGAAAATTAAAATTAGGATTGCCGTTGAATCTAATCAAACGGTCAATCGCTAATAAGAAAAATAAATTGCAAAGACAACTTGAGCTCTACAAAATCTAATTATATAGACAACACAAGTTGCTTGAAAAATAAAATTAAAATAAAAGCTTTATTAATGGAGAAGAACAGAATATAGAATATGGAACTAGGTTTACAATGGATATCATGTGCGTTTATAGAGATGTAAGCTCCTCTTAATGTGAATATTGGGCCTAGAAAGTATCTCAGGAATATCTTTGTTTACAAATAAAAAAGATATGATATAACGGTTGAGATATTCCTTGAAGATTTTCCTCCTTGATTATTGACATGTCACTCTGTCCGAATTTCCAAGCTTTTACCAATGTGCTACAACTTCCTTTGTGATTGAAAAATTTTTGATTCCGAAAAGTAGCATTTTCTATTTAAATGGTCTTTTAATTGAATGAAGGAGACATTTATTGGACCTGTGAAAACACATGAAAAAAAATACCCAAAGTAATATTTATTTATTTACAGAAGATAAGATATAAGAGCATAAAATGAACACATTTCTGTGCTAATCAAGTACCAATCGACATACTTTAAACATATCGATCGACCATAATTTTAGACCACCGATCGACCACAATGTAAGACAATCGATCGGTTAAAAACCGCTGGACATAGGACCGATCACTTTAATTAATACTTTTCCACTTTGTCCTTTAGTGTGCCAGTCCATTATTTACAAAAATGCCACTGCTACATTGTGTCCATATTTGTGTTGTTGCCTTCATATTTGAACAGAGCCGACCGTATATCCAGTTTATGGTCGATCATTCCACTTGTCCTTTTAACTAGAGTGACCCATGCAAGTTTAAGAGACCGACCATGTATATCTGAAGGTATCGATCTATATTATGCAAAGATGACCGGTCCACGTGAAAATAAAAGAAGCCCATCCATTGTTCCTGTGTACAAATTGTAGCCTTCATTCATTTCATATTCTTGTTTACCGAACTGTGTTGAACTTTCAACCATGCAAAATACACGTGGTCTTTAAATGTTCAATGGCTCACTTGCGTGTATATTTTGCACATCCATATTCACATAATACGTTGATTGCATGGCCTTATATTGCCATCGCATGAAACTTTAAGTTGTCCCAGGATTTGCTGTCAATCCCATCTTTGCGTGACGTGAGCAATAATAAATATCCTTTACATATTTCACGCTGTGTTCTTAATGTGTCCAAGCTTTGTATTTTTCCATGCAACCCAACTCTTATTTACTTTGAAACTAATCCATGTTTTATAGCTTGTCACGTTTCCATGCATTTTAATACATTCCTTTAAACAGTAGGCAACATTTGGTAGTGCCATTTCATACTTGTGGCGAGCCATGTGAATGGTAATGTCGACCGACCCATATGAATGCGTTCGACCAATCCGTTGCATAAAACAGTACCTACCGACCCACTGTTTGTAATGCGACTGAACGAACCATTTGCTGTGGGGTTGACTGACCGACCACATGCTTTGGCAATGACCGACCAGCCCAATTGATGCCGACTAATTCACTGAGATGCAACATAACCAATCCATCATCTTCTTAAATGGCCGCATTTTAATGGGGTTAACAGCATAAGGTGAGATTGGAGGAAGAAGATATGTTGACCCATCCGGCTGATGGGGAAGCATGGAAGCATTTCGATAAAACTTATCCCAATTTTGCAGTGGAGAGTCGTAATGTAAGACCAGGATTATGTACAGATGGTTTTTCCCCATTTTCTCAATTTGGTTCTAAATATTCATCATGGCCCATTATCATCACACCTTATTATTTACCTCCATGGATGTGTATGAAAACGAAATATATGTTTCTTATGTTGTTGTTCCTAGCCCCGACGATCCGGCACAAGGAATTGATGTTTGTTTACAAGCGTTAATTGAAGAATTAAGAATATTATGGAACGAAGGAGTAGAAACATACGATGTTTTGAATAAGATTTTTTTTGTATGTTTGCTTCTTTTTATGGACTATAAGTGATTTCCCTGCCTAAGCATTGCTTTCAGGAAGGAGTACTGCTGGTCGTCTATCATGTCCATATTACATGGAAGAGAAACGAGCATTTTCCTCACTGTATTATAAGAAAATTTCATGGTTTGACTGTCGTTGATGTTTTCTCCATGTAAATCATCCTTTCAGAGTAGACAAGAAAAACTTTTGGGCTAATAGAGTAGAAACCAGACAACCTAAAACGATATGGCCTAGCAAAGAGATATATGAATTGGTTAAAGATCATCCAAAGATACATGAAACTGGAGTTCAAACAGAAATCGAAGGCAAATCGATTTATCATAATTGGTGTAAACGGTCTATTTTTTGGGAGTTATCGTATCGGAAACATCTTCTAATTCGTCATAATATTGATATGATGCACAATGAGAAAATATATTTGATAATTTCTTTAACACAATTTTGAATATTAAAGGGAAAACTAAAGATAATTTGAAATCAAGGCGCGATATAGAAGAATTATGCAAACGTCCTAAGCTTCATATGAAACCAAATGACAGTAAAAAACCCGAAGCATGTTATGAATTAGGTAATAATCAAGTTAAAGTTTTGTTAAAATGGGTTGAAGCTTTAAGATTTCCTGATGAGATTTCATCAAATCTTCATAGATTTTGGATCTCTGGTGGATGAGACAAATGTTTTGGTAGAAGCGTTCGACAGTGCAGAGGAAGATATTGTAAAATCTGAGGCGGATTCTGAATCAGAAGATGATGATGACTGATGTAGATGATGAGTATTATGTTTCTAGTTGTAATGTAATTATGGAGTATACGTAGTATATTTTGCAATTCATGTAACTTAGTTAAATTTTTGAATATTATGATCATTTTTTACATCTTTTATGTCATATGCAGTTTTTCCTATTTATTTACCTTAAATTTGCAATGTAATATGTTACTCCTTGGAATATGAGACCAATTAAATACAGGTATAAACAATTTCATTACGTTTTATGTCATTTATTTAGCAGCTTATATCGTTTGTGTAAGTTAGCTGTAAATAAATTTGAATATGACGTTATTGTTACCTTTTAAAACGATTTGTATGTGACAGGTATGTCATCAAGAGGGAATTCTTCAGGGGAGGGTTCTGGATCGCAACCCTCTCAGCGTCCAGTCATCTACTGGGTTCCTACGAGTGCAGGGTAACTTTACTTAGCATTTTTAATTAGTTTTTACTATGCACTTGCGTATATCATATGTAACGCAGGGTTTTCGATCTTCAACCTTCGAAGGTTATTTTGGATGTTTCAAGAGCAGCATATAAGGCTCAGATATCAGGATGTTGGCCGAAGTGGGATCTGATCCACCTCACGTACAGGAGGTCATTTGGCAGGATGTGCTAGTAAGTACTTTCTTATATTTTTTTTTGCATTTTAATTTCTTTTAATAGCTGATATACTGTACATATTTTACTAGTAATGTCTGTTTAACATGAAATACATGCTGAGGTGGATATACAGACATATGATTTACAGCTGCCTTGGACGTACTGGATACAGAAAATGAGAAATAATTATAAAGATGTCATATCAACAATGAAGAAAAACATGAAAATACCGAGTTGGATGAAAGCAACCAAGTTGGATGGATTTCTGAGGTGTTGGGAGAGTGATGAAGAGAAGGTTAATGTACTTTTTTTTTTAAATATAAAAAATATTTACTCGATAAGTAATGTATCAAATTTTGAATGTACAGGCAGAGACAGAAAGAAACATTGCTATTCGAAATAAAAATCTAGTCACACATTGAGGAGGATCGATGTCATTTCAGCAGTATCGGTAGGAGTTGGTAAAATTTTTAAATGCGACTTATATAAAAATTAATATGCTATATAATTTTGAACATGTAATAATTGTGTGTAATAATCAAATTCAAGAGGCTGAGGGGAAGGGTTCAGTCTCGTTTATGGACTTGTTCACCCATACGCATGCCATCGAGAATGTCGATGGAGACGGGAACATCACATACACATGGCATGACGACAAATCTAGGAAGTGTGATGTAAGATTTCATTTAATGTAGAAGTATTTGTAGTAATTGTTAAATTGTAATAAAATAAGCTATCATGATATTAATTTTATATACATTTTTATTTGGTCTTGTAGGAGAAGTTTATGGAGCAACGTCAGAAAAGTGTAGCTGAGACCGGACATGAGCAGCTCACGACCGACGAGGAGGATATTATCTTCCAATTAGTGATGGATCCAATGACGCGAAATAGATGTTATGGATTCAGAAATCAAGTGGTAAAGGATTTTTACCTTAATTTATTTTTTTGTTTAGAAATAAAATAACTTTTACGAGTTACAGGTTATTAATATAATCGTACATGGTTAAAAGATTTCTAAATAATTGTTACAGTCCACCAGTCAGTAGGGACGAAGCAGACAGACTAGAGATGCTATAGACGCCGCATAGATTGAGGAGTTGAGAGTTAAGGTGGCACAGCTTGAGGACCAGAATCGTCGTCAACCCATTGAGACGACTCACCTTCTAGATCGGCGCTTAGCGGAGTTTGTGCAACAGTACATGCGCTTTCCCTCATCGGTCGATTCTGCAAAAGCTAACGATCAGTGATGGATGGATAGGTATGATTTTTTATTGGGGCATGTACATATGACTTGGTTTCTATGACTATGGTATGAGTGTATGACTTTGGTTTGACATTTTGTATGTATAATGATGGTAGACATGTTGTGGTAGGGTTGATGTGGTAAACTTGATGTATTGTATGTTGTGATGGTAGACTTGATGTATTTTGTATGTATTTATGTTGTTTTGTTTTTCATGATTTTTTGGTTGATATGTTGTGTTTTTTATGAGTTTTTGAGTGCTAAGATTAAACTGATGGTTTGAGATGAATGTGGGCTGAAAGGCTAAATAGTAGCAGAAACTAAAAAATGCAGGTTTTCCGAAGGTTAACGACGACTTACAGGTACACGTATAAGTAACGGTTTCCGACGGTTTGGAACGGTTTATTGGTATCGCATACGTAACGGTTTCCGACGGCTACCAACAGCCGTCGGAAACCATCGGAAACCAACACACACAGTCCCAAGCCGTACGAAACTAGAACGATGGGTTGTGACAATAGCCGTCGGAAACTCTGTTTTTCGAGGCCTTAAATTGCTACGGAAATTTCCGACGGCTGACGACTGCTTTCGACGGTCGTCGACGGTTTACAGCGGTCGGAAATCCGTTACGATACCAATAAACAGAAACCACAAAGCACATAAAGCATCGAAGCCGCACAAGCAAAGCAATCGGTGATAGGAAAGTTGCAAAAAGAAATTCATCATTTGAAGTTAAACGATGCTCAAACTACTTTAGGACTGAGAACTATAACTCAGATCTAAGTCAAATCGACTTAGGCCTAAACTGCAAGGATCTCCTATGGTAGTCTCAAGAAAGACGTAGCATATTCATTTATCGTTTTCCACAAAATCATCGAAGAAGAATAGCGGAAATTTGATGAAGAACGAAGTGAAAAACGCTAACCTTAATATTGGTTTGAAAAGGGAGAATAAGGGTCCGTTTGATTTTGAACGGGAAGGGGCATTTGGAAGGGTTATTTGGAAGGGGCATTTGACGGGGAATTACTGGGAACGGGGAATGTGTTCTTTTTGCGGAAGGGACATTTTGGAAGGGGCAGAGTTATTATTTTATTGTTTTTGTATATATTATTTTTAATTGTTTGTGTGTGTTTATTGTTGAACAGAATAGTAGAACGCAGAATACAAATTGCAGAAATAAAAATTACTGAATTTAAATTGCAGAATTTAAATTGCAGAATCCTAAAGCTAGTACAACGCGTTACAACACCATTTTAAAAATAAAAAAAATCACTACAACACAACCATAAAAGAAAACATCACAACACAATCACAAACCATAACACAATCAGAAAATAAAACAGCACAACTACAACACCCACATAAAAGAAAACATCACATCTGTCCTGCCCTCAGCTTCGTAACAAAATGAATAACACAACCTCTAAGCTGTTCGGGCTTGTCAAGCAGAGAATAAAATGGGTTGTGGCTCAATCTGTCATGTGTAGGCATAATAACCGCCACCTCCCATTCTTGATAGTCATCATCTTCACGGCGTACAGACATGCATAAATCTATAAGCTCGTCTCGGTCCATGCGCGAAGGAGCTGAACGAGAAGGGCCAGCACCAGACCTGACCGGCCTACGAGTCAGATGACTCGAGATCTCCACATTATCGCCACGATTGATATCGCCAAAGAGCAGAGCCTCTTGCAGATGAACTGGTGGAGCATCCGGAACTACGTACTGACATCTGTCGGTACGCATGCATCTTGCAAACATGGAGTCCAACTCCCTGAATCGTGCCGGTGACCCACTCTTGAACTTGTGCATCGGTATTGGCACCGTCGCCCACCAATCATCCGTTCCTTTGACGGCGTCCAATTGCTCATCCCATCCCCCTCCACCAAACTGTAGCAGTCTGTTCCACGGAGCCCAATCTCTTTTCATGTTGTCAAACTTGTTCTTCATTTGACCAACGTTGTAGTCCAACCCGGTCCGCTCATTGAACGCCTGTGCAATCAACTGGTACCATCCTCCAACATTATGTGCACGGGAACTGAGATGTTGCATGCACACATCGATGAAAACGTTCGTCGTATCGTTGTTCCATTCGGCAATGGAACGAGTTGACGAAGACTGACTTGCGGCCATTCTGGAAAAAACCCAAAAAAATATGAATAAAATAAATATAGAAGTAAAAAAGCTGAAAATTACAAAGATAAAAGCAAAAACTGAATAGATCGGCGAGTAGAAGGTGATTGGAGCTGCAATTTTCGGGTTATAACTGTTTTTGGTGATGGAAGGGAGAATGAGATGGCCGAATATATAGATGGAGAGGAAGGAATCGGCTGTTCTGGAAATTTCGTAGCGTCCGACGTGTCGGACGCGAAAGCCACGTTTTCAACCGTTCGTCTTGAATGGACAAAAGTGTGGATCCCACCGTTGACGCGTCTGATGCGTTTGAAGCGTCGGACGCAGACGCGAACATTAACTGCCCAGTACATAAATCAAACACTACCTAAGAATATCTGTTTATTATCTCCATAATATCATTAAAGTAAGTGATGGGGTCTGGTTCAAAGCCCATCAACCAACAGTCTTAGCAACTACAAGGAGAAGCCCAATGCATTGCTATTTCTTTTATTTGCAAACTATTTATATATTAGTATCAAGGATACTTGTAAATATCAGGCTATATTTTTCTCCGTTGCAAAACTTTAGTGCACAAATCATTTGATTTTAATAAAGCTTTCAACACAATTTCTTCACTTCGAAAAGATCAAAATCATAATATTACACGGCCGTGAAGAAGCGACTTGATTGAAGAAGACAACAATTTGAATAGCAAAGAGCATAGTGTTTTCACTTTTTCTTTGAACTGGTCGATAGAAGGAAGATGATCTAGTTTGATCACGGGAATGATTTACCGTTCGAATAAAAGAGCAGCAAGTCTTGCCAAATTTTATTTTTCTTTGAAAAGACCTTTCTAAAAGAAAAAAAAAAACAATGCATTTGCCCCCAAAAAAAAAAAAAAACCAATGCCTTAATTACATTGTCGCGAGCCGTGATGCTCGTATAAAAAAACAACATTTTTTTGTTTTTTCTTTGTTTTGTTTTAAATTTCCGCTCACTACATAATTTAAATAAAAGGCAATAGCGAAAATCAATGACAACCAGGGTATGGCTGGCTATTTCTCCTGGCTATAACATAATCATATGTGTGTGGCTGGCTTTATCTTATTAAAGTCAAAACAATTTCTGGCTATCTTGCTCTGACTCTTAGCTTCGTGACTTTTCCCTACCTTGCTCTGACTCTTGCCTTCGTGACTTTTCCCTTCATGCTTCATCCCATAAATATATACATATGGATATCTCCAATTTCATGCATAAAATTCAAATATATTAGCTTCACACACCAGAGAAAGAAAAGCTGTAAATATACACTAGAGCAATTTGTAAAAAAGCAGGGAAAGGATGACGAACACGAGAGAAAACAAAGAAATAAAGATAAAGATAATAGAAACTCAAACAGTGTATGCAGATGCAGTGCATTTTAAATCAATAGTTCAGCATCTAACGGGCAAGGAGGCATCTTCTTCTACTTCTTATAGAACTAGTTGCCATGGAAAACAAGCTGCATTACTTACAAAGCATCTGCAGCCGACAGAAAGGAGAAGTATTAGTACTATTAATGCAAATGAATATGAAGAAGAAGCTGCTGCAGTAGATGGTGGAAAGAAAAATGAGAACGAAGCATTATTTGATGACATACTGAAGTTTAAGCTTCCTTCCCTAGAAGAACTGAAGGAGTTATGGGGTGATAATTAGCTATTAGTTTTTTTTTTTTTTTTTTTCTATATAACTGGTGCTAAATTGCATGTATTAATGTAGCTATTTTATTTGCCAGGCTATGAATATACAACATTATTGGTAATTTGCTACGATTATTTCAAGTATTCTGCCATATGTTGATGAGAAGTGATATATTGATAAGATGTTGCTGCTTTGGGAAAGAAGGCGAAGGAGCTTCGGATGTGTGTGAAGGTTATTCCCAAGCATGGATCGGTTGGAATGCCAAAGGGGCTAGGTTGTTAGATTTAGAACAACCTCTCAACTTACTCGATTAAAAGAAATCTGATTTAGCTTTTACGATTTTATTTTGACTGGCTAAAACCGAATTATGACGACAATCAAGAATATCATTGTTGTCGCTTAACCGGTTATAATGAGACCAGCTAATAGCGATCTTCGTTTTCTTTATCTTCATCCGTCCTTTCTTTTCGTCTTTATATATTATCATAAATACATAAACTTATTTTTAACACTTTCTTTTAAATTTGTTATTTTCTTCATGAACAATTTCTATTATGCTCAAAAATCAAAAATGAAAATTAATATCACAATAAAGACCTGATAATCATAATCGGGCTAAATTTAGTTCTAATACGTTTCACTCTCAACAAATTCAAATCCATATCATCCTCAAAACTCTCGATCAGGGCCGACTCGACGGCAAGGCAGAGCAGACGGCCGTCTGGGACAACCTCCCTCGATAGGGGCAACGGTCAGAGACACGTGACTCAGGTGCCTAGTGGAGGTTAAATTATATAACAAAAAATCTAGCTAATGAGGTATGTTACAAAATGTGTTAGTAGCGCGGTCGGATGTGTTCTTCCATATGACTCCGGAGGTCTTGCTTTCGATATTGGAAATTAATTTTAATCCCTGCTCTGCTTTTTGTTCTCTCCCAACCTTGTTCATGGCAAACTGGCCAAGCTTCCTACCATTGAAATAATTAAATGCCTGCGCTTATTTTGTTACAGCAGTTTGATAATGCTACTAAACGGTAGTGATCTAACAAATATAATTCGTTTATAGGATAAATTATATCTATTGTTTATGGAAAAACTTTCTTTTGTTAAAATGAAAATTCAAGACAGCACTAACGTCCCTTGTAAACTACTTTTTTTTTCTTTTTCCATTACTGATGGATTGTCCTACTGTATCCCATTTCATCCTGATTAGACCAAATATATGTTTGTGCCACCTACTAATATAAATTATTATTATTTATTACATAAGATTCCATGCACCTTGAGTGTATTTCTGAGGCAAAATAACCTATTAAAACCAGTTTTTGTCGTAGATGTGAAATTTTGATTGCCATAATTTGCCATGTAAACAAATTAAAGAATGTAGTAATGGTAGCAATTAAAGAAAAACATAATCTAAGCAACATTTGATTAGGGCAATAAATTCAATTCTTGCACATCTTTCAATGATCATGTTTTTTTTTCCACTTTTCCTTCGACACGGAGGATGGTTGATATTCGTTATATATAGTTTTATCATTATACTCCCTCTGGTTCAAATTATTTGACGTTTTAGCGTTTTTCACACAAATTAAGAAAAATTAAAACTGACTTAATTCTCCTCGACTTCCGCTGTTTCAACATGAATTCTGGTGTCCCATTTACTGTTAATCATTTTTCAATGCAAAAAAAGGTGGAAACATTAAATACAACCGCTAAAAACAAACAATAACAGCTCAAATAGCTGTTTTTCCAATGCAGAGTAGTATTCCAACGCAGCGGTTCAATCTTGGCTTCCACATAACGTCATATAATTTGAAAAATAACGTCATATAATCTTGTTAGACATTAATTAGTGCACACCGTGTTTTAGTAAGAATTACTATATGACAATATAATTTAAGTTCACCTTTTCAAATAAATACATGCAATATTTCGCTCATTATCCCACGAATGAGTCAATTCATGCTTCTTTTTATCCAATCAAGTCAAAAACGTAAAAAAAACAAAATATTCATTTGTATTCATAGTTGCATCAATAGTATACATGTAATATAGACGAAGGATTTATAGTTAAAAACTTGATGTAAAATTTATAGTTAAACATTCGGTGCTATTATTATTCGTTTTTTTATTACTGTAACATCCATTATTTGGAATTAATTTTTTTTCAATTTAGAAGAGACCAACAAACAGTCATATCAAGTGAAATGCGCACCTGTAGCAAGACATTATATTTGGAAAAGAAAAATAAACAACAGTACAAGTACAACCTTTATGTTTATCTTGATGGTAGAGACCAAGCTTTTTTGGAAGCGGATCGTCTGGACCTCAAGCCCCCATAAACCCCTGGACCAACCCAATAAAATTGCCTTATTTTGGGCATTTTGCACTTTGCCCCCTGAATTTCACCCGAAATTCGGGTGAAATTCAGGGGGCAAAGTGCAAAATGCCCGAAATAGGGCAATTTCAGTGGTGGAAAATGGTGTTTGCTGTGCGTGCGGTCCAGACGAGCCCCACCCAGTTTTTTTGTCCAGTTCAATAGATTAAATAGTCAATGTCCACTAATTAGTATTTATAAGAACTTTTGAGTGTTAAAAATGAATTGAAATTATCTTCAGAATACACCACATTTCGACAAAACTATAACTATTATCAAAATTATGTCCCCAAATAGCCAACAACGAAGAGTAATGGATTATCATTCTCAAAAGTTATCATTCTCAAAGTTTATCCAAAAGTCCAAACAATCAATTTAGGGAGACATATTGGGGGTCTTGGGATTATAAGAAAAATGCAAGTATTTATACTTGTTTCTAAGAAGTCATATTGGGGCCTTGGGCTCCTAATGCATGCTTTGTTGTGAGGAGAGAAACCGTGCATCATGACCACCACACACGCGCGCGACCGACCAACTCGATCCGGCCCGGCCCGGTTCGGGATTGGGCTTGGCTATGTGGTGTAGACACTTATATTTTTGGTCCAGAAAACACTGCATTTTTCGAACTAGTTTTTTAAATACAAAATATATTTCTGAGCCGACTTTTATTATGAAGTGGTAAACTTTTGACCAAGTATTTCGCAGACCCTATTTTCCTCCACTTACCAGTATTTTCGTTCAGCCCTAATCCCGTCTATGTATTATCATCAGTTGTAGACGAGATTGATATACACAAAAAAAAAAAAAAAAAAAAAAACTGTTTTCTCTTCCTCCGCAATTAAAAAAAAGAATATTCTTTCAGAAATTTTCGAGCTGTTAAATTCGAAAGTGCAAATCTGCACCGATTTGTTTGTGCAAAGCAAATCGGTTATTCATATTAGAGAGACTGTTTTATCCTAGAGGCGGCGGCGGAAGTACGAACTGGTTTTGCACCACCGACCAGATCGCCGAATCGTCTTCAAGAAAGCGACAAAGTACGTGACTCAGCCATTGTTTCCCAACAATTTGAAGACGATTAGAAACAATGGCTTCGACAACAACCATAGATGATGCTGCTCCTTCCTCTGCATTCCGGATCTAATTGGTGACTGCTGCCCCGTTTTGTTTCAAAGGTCTGCACTTCAAACGATGGCGTCAGAAAATGGAGTTCTACCTGACGATGAGGAATGTGACTACTGCTCTGACCACCGACAAACCGCAGCTGCCAGACAAGCCTGACGGAGCTGATGAAGCGCAGATGACATCCTGGACTGAACAATCAAAGCAGTTGCAGACCTGGACTGAACAGGATTATCTGTGCAAGAATTTTATTCTGAACGGATTGAGCGATGATCTGTATGATTACTATAACTCAGAGGACAAGACAACAAAGCAGATCTGGGAAGCACTGCAAAAGAAATACGATACAGAGGAGGCAGGGGCAAAGAAGTATGCTGTAAGCCGCTATCTCAAGTACCAGATGACAGACGATAGGTCAGTAGAGATACAGGCTCATGAGCCGCAGAAAATAGCTCATGAGATCATCTCCGAAGGTATGGTTTTGGATGAACAGTTTCAAATTGCTGTTATTATTGACAAACTGCCCCCAGGTTGGAAAGACTTTAAAAATTTCTTACGGCATAAGAATAAGGAATTTTCCTTAGAGAGTTTGATCACTCGCCTTCGCATTGAGGAGGTGGCACGCAAACAGGACCAGAAAGAGGAAGTGTTGTTTGTTTCAAACAACAACACAAAAAAGACCAAACCCGCAGTTCTGAAACCAAACCAGAAGTCTTTTAAGAATCAGAACAGACGCAACAAACAGAATGAGAATCCGCAAGGAAACCCAAAAGGACAGCAAAAATCAGCCCAAAAGAATGACTCTGGACAATTGTTTCTATGTTACAACTGTGGAAAACCAGGTCATATGGCACGAAAGTGTCGGAACAAGCCTATCTCTGTACCACAGGCTAACTTGACTGAGGAGGAGTCTCTTATGGCTATGATTACTGAGATTCACCATGTTGGTAGGTAGACATTGGTGATTTTCTCCATGTCTGCTATGATCGTGCTATGTTTTCCACATACACGGTTGCTGATGATCAGAAAGTGTTGCTGGGAGATTCTCACACCACTAAAGTTGCAGGGATTGGAAACGTGGAGATCAAGTTTACCTCTAGAAAGACTGTGATCCTCAAAGATGTTTTGCATACTCCAGAGATGAGGAAGAATCTGGTGTCTGGCTACCTCCTTAATAAGGCAGGGTTTACTCAATTTATTGGGGCTGATTTGTATACCATAGTGTATAAGGGAAACTTTGTAGGAAAGGATTATGCTTGTGAGAGAATGTTCAAATTAAATGTTGAATCTAATAAAGTGAATAATTCTGCTTATATGTTGTGTGATTTTAATATTTGGCACTCTAGATTATGTCATGTTAATAAACGGATAATTCATCACATGAGCACTCTAGGTATGATACCTAAGATAGCAGAATCTGAATCTGATAAATGTGAATTCTGTACACAAGCAAAAATCACAAAGAAACCTCATAAATCTGTTGATAGAGAATCTGAACCCTTAGACTTGATTCATTCTGACATATGTGAACTTGATGGCACATTGAATAGACATGGACATCGTTATTTTATCACTTTTATCGATGATTGTTCTGATTTCACATATGTTTATCTTATGAAAAATAAAAGTGATGCTTTTGACATGTTTAAAACATTCAAAACTGAGATTGAGAATCAAATAAATAGGAAAATCAAGAGATTTCGTAGTGATAGAGGAACAGAATATGAATCTAATTCAATTCTGGACTTCTATAAATTACATGGTATTGTACATGAGAGAACTGCACTCTATTCACCTGAAATGAACGGTAAAGCTGAAAGAAAAAATAGGACTTTTACTGAATTAGTAGTTGTCATCCTACTAAATTCTGGTGCAGCAAAACATTGATGGGGGGATATTTTATTGATTGTATGTTATGTTTTAAATAGAATCCCTAAATCTAAGAATAAAATTTCACCTTATGAAATTTTAAAGAATCATAAACCCAATGTCTCATACTTTAGAACTTGGGGTTGTCTAGCATATGAATGTGTATTTGTAGGCTATGCTATTAATAGCAAAGCATATCGATTTTATGATATAAATGCACATAACATAATTGAATCAAATGATGCCGATTTTTATGAAATTAATTTCCTTTTAAATTAAGGAATAGTGGGGGCACATTAAGTACGCCTATTAGAACAGAACTTAATAAAAGTTCTGAAGCTGAACCTAAAAGAAGTAAAAGAGCAAGAACCGTAAAAGATTTTGGTTCGGATTTTAGCGCTTTTACTATAGAGGAGCCTCCCTTAAACTTCCAAGAGGCCTTATCTTCATTAGATGCCGATTTCTTGCGAGAGGCTATAAATGATGAGATGGATTCTCTTGAATCCAATAAGACTTGGCATTTGGCAGATTTACCCCCTTGGTGTAAATCTATAGGCTGTAAATGGGTACTTAAAAAGAAACTAAAACCTGATGGTACTATAGATAAATACAAAGCACGACTAGTAGCTAAAGGTTTTAGACAAAAAGAAAATATAGATTTCTTCGATACTTTTTCACCTGTAACTAGAATAACATCCATTCGAGTATTAATCTCACTTGCTTCCATTCATAATTTACTAATACACCAAATGGATGTTAAAACCACTTTTTTGAACGGTGAATTAGACGAAGAAATTTACATGGACCAGCCTGAAGGATTTGTAGTACATGGTCAAGAACATAAAATATGCAAATTAGATAAATCATTATATGGTTTAAAACAAGCACCTAAACAATGGCATGAAAAATTTGATAACTTAATCATTTCAAATGATTTTAAAGTTAATAAAATTGACAAATGCATTTATTACAAATTTGAGAATGACATCTGCACTATTATATGCCTTTATGTAGATGACCTACTCATCTTTGGGTCAAACATTCATGCCATAAATTCAGTCAAATCCTTATTAAGTGCCAATTCTGACATGAAAGATCTAGGTGAGGCGAGTGTAATCCTTGGTATTAAAATTACTAGGTCAGAAAAGGGAGTTTCTTTGGATTAGTCTCATTACATTGAGAAGATACTAAAGAAATATAATTACTTTGACTGTAAACCTGCATGTACACCATACGATCCAAGTGTAAAGTTATTTAAGAACACCGGTGAAGGTGTAAGACAGTCTGATTATGCGAGCATCATTGGCAGCCTTCGGTATGCCACTGATTGTACTAGACCCGACATTGCCTATGTCGTGGGATTATTGTGCAGGTTTACCAGTAGACCTAGTACAGAGCATTGTCATGCTATTGAAAGGGTCATGAGATAACTTAGACGAACCATGAACCTTGGATTACATTATGAGAGGTTTCCAGCTGTACTTGAAGGATATTCTGATGCAGACTGGAATACCTTATCTGATGATTCTAAAGCGACCAGTGGCTATATATTTAGCATCGCTGGAGGAGCTGTTTCTTGGAAATCCAAGAAACAGACTATTTTGGCTCAGTCTACTATGGAGTCTGAGATGATAGCACTAGCTACAGCTAGTGAAGAGGCAGAGAATTTGAGAAACCTGCTAGCTGAGATTCCCTTATGGGAAAAACCGATACCGGCTGTGTTGTAACATTGCGATAGTACCGCGTCTATTGCAAAAGTTCGAAACCGTTATTATAACGGTAAGAGACGACAAATACGTCGTAAGCACAGCACGGTTAGAGAACTGCTTTCCACAGGTACCGTTAGAGTGGATTGCATACGTAGTGAAGAAAATTTGGCTGATCCTTTGACGAAAGGACTGTCAAGAGAGAAAGTCCACAATTCTTCTAAAAGAATGAGACTATTGCCCTTAGATTGTTGAGTCACGCACAATGGTAACCCGACCTAAATGACTGGAGATCCCAAGAAATAGGTTCAATGGGTAAAAACAAGTTGTGTAGTGATAGAAGTTGAACAAGCTATATGAAAAAACTAAGAAGCATGTATTCCTGAAGTGATAGAGGATGAGTTAATAGAAACTCTTAATGAGATCTATACTCAATTTGGAGTGGAGTACCTACCTTCAGGAGTACTCTTGATAGACTCACCTATGTGAATGTGGAAATGTGGTCGTTTCCTATGGAGTTTTGGGCAAAACTTCTAGAGCATTCACTAAACTAGGATAGACGTGCATGACCATAAACGCACGGGCTTAATTGATTGCACTATAGAAAAGATTGTGTGTGGTTTGATGTCAGGAATAGAGTTCAAGACTACGTGTCACTCTAGTAAAAACTGAATCTTATTCACTATGCAAAGGTTCAAGTCGGATGACACCTTTGTTTATGCACAGTCTTATATTTTTAGGAACTGCTCGATAATATTTTAAAAAATTCAAGTGGGGGATTGTTGGAAAATTTTATGAATTATTTAAAATATGAAATAAGTTTATGATGCCTCCTATTTGTGAATAGTCCCACATCATGAGATTATAAGAAAGATGCAAGTATTTATACTTGTTTCTAAGAAGTCATATTGAGGGCCTTGGGCTCCCAATGCATGTTTTGTTGTGAGGAGGGAGACCATGCATCATGACCACCACACACGCGCGCGACCGACCAACTCGACCCGGCCCGGTTCGGGATTGGGCTTGGGCTTGGCTATGTGGTGTAGACACTTATATTTTTGGTCCAGAAAACACTGCATTTTTCAACCTAGTTTTTTTAATACAAAAAATATTTCTGAGCCGACTTTTATTATGAAGCGGTAAACTTTTGACCAAGTATTTCGCAGAACCTATTTTCCTCCACTTACCAGTACTTTCGTTCTGCCCTAATCCCGTCTATATCTTATCATCATTTGTAGACGAGATTGATACACAGAAAAAAAAACTGTTTTCTCTTCCTCCGCAATTAAAAAAAAAAATCTTTCAGAAATTTTCGAGCAGTTAAATTCGAAAGTGCAAATCTGCACTGATGTGTTTGTGCAAAGCAAATCGGTTGTTCATTTTACAGAGGCTGTTTTATCCTAGAGGCGGCGGCGAAAGTACGAACTGGTTTTGCACCACCGACCAGATCGTCAAATCGTCTTCAAGAATGCGATAAAGTACGTGACTCAGCCATTGTTTCCCAACAGAATACACCACATTTCGACAAAACTATAACTATTATCAAAATTATGTCCCCAAATAGCCAACAACGAAGAGTAATGGATTATCATTCTCAAAGTTTATCGAAAAGTCCAAACAATCAATTTAGAGATAGCGTTTGGGGAAACTAAGAAACACAACTAGCTAGATGAAAATGAAATTACCAAGGAAAAGATGTAAATAGAAACTCAAATTTGTTTTCAACTCAAGTAAGGAGAAAACAAATAACCAGAATCGACATTGATAAATTTTCAAATCCAGAAAGTGAAAATCCAGTACCACATACTTATTATGTATGGAAATAGTCGTCGAATGAGCAAGCTGAATTAACATTGTACTAGGTTGAATGTTCTACAGAAAAGAATAAGCATTTTGTTCAATGGTTGACGTCCAAATACTCAAATGTGCATGGCTGGCTTTGTCTTATTAAAGTCAAAACAATTTCTGGCTACCTTGCTCTGACTCTTCCCTTCGTGCTTCATCCTATAAATATGTATGGATATCTCCGATTTCAAAAGTACCCATACAGTTCAAATATTAGCATCACACACCAGAGAAAGAAAAGGCAGCAATTATACTCTAGAGCAATTTGTAAATGCAGGTAAAAGACGATGAACTCGGGAGAAAACAAAGAAATAAACATAAAGATCATAGACTCGATGAGTGTATGCAAATGCAGTGCATTTTAAATCCGTAGTTCAGCATCTAACGGGCAAGGAAACATCTTCTTCTACTTCTTATAGAACTAGTTGCCATGAAAAACATGCTGCATTACTTACAGAGCAGCTGCAGCCAATAGAAAGGAGGAGTATTTTTTACTATTAATGCAAATGAATATGAAGAAGACGCCGCAGCAGTAGATGGTGGAAAGAAAAAGGAAATGAAGCATTTTTTTTGATGATATACCGAAGTTTAAGCTTCCTTCGTTTGAAGAACTAAAGGAGTTAATGGGGTGATAGTTAGATACAATGTTATTAGGATCGAACCGTAGATTGAACCGTAACGTCTCAAGGTTCAAAGTTTTAAGGGTCCGACCGGTCGAACCCTAAAAGCCATGCACTAGTGAAGTTGCTCCTTTAGCTTAGATTTGATCAAGTTATCATTAGTGAAGTTGCACCAAGTCTGGATTATATATGGTGTTAGCATAAAAGCAGCAGTACAAGTCCCGTTCATTATAAATATGTGATACCCTTTCTTATGTTCCAGTGGTCCAGCGCACTGAGGCTTTTCGCATATGCCATGCGTACCTGGGCTTGCTCAGTAATTGGGCTAAATTTTCTGTTAAGTCCGGGTTTAATTTAAGATGAGTCTTTATTTTTTCGGCTTTAGTTCCAAAACCGTACAAGCACGGTTTTAAGTTCCTCCGGATCGGGCTGGGCTACGGTATGTGGTTTTCGCGGTTGGACTGACGGCCCGGTCTAGTCTTGATAACACTGGTTAGATATTAGGTTTTTTCTCTTTTCTACTTAACTAATGCTAAATTTTATTAACGTACGGGATTATCAATGTAGCTATTTTATTTACCAGGCCATTAATATTCAACATTAGCGGTTATTTGCCACGTATATGTCAAGTTTTCTGGCATATGTAGATGATGAGATGAGAAGTGATAGACTGACAGGTCTTTGCTGTTTTGGGAAAGAAGGCGGAAGAGCTTTGGATGTGAAAAATAGAGAGAAAGGGACATGCACACGCACGCGGAGAGGGAACACGAAAGAGTAATCCCAAGCACAATCGATATTAATAAATTTTCTAAGCCAAAAAAGAGAAAATCCACTCACGTATGGAAAATGGAAATAGTGGTCGAATGTACAACATTCTTTTATAGCATCTCTAGCAATAGCTAGAAATGGTCAAATGTGGATTTCCTCCATTTATTTCGCGTCTCCCCACGCTCCAATAGTGGAAGTTTGAGCGTGGGGAGACGCTCGAAATGGGGAAATCCCCATTTCATTTTCTGAGTGGCGATTAAAAACGGTTTTATAACACCATTTATATAGCCTTTAATTTATATTAAAAAAATTCTGCTGCTATAAACGGGGAAATGATCCCCGTTTATAGCCTATAACAATAAAAAAAAAATTACGTAGATCCACATTCACTGCTGGAGGAACGAGGGATTCTCACCATTTCTAAATCCAATTACTCGTCCCCAATCCCCACAGCTGTTAGAGATGCTCTTAGGTTGAATGATCTACCGAAAAAAGTAAATATTCTACCTAATTTAAAAGTTCTTTCTAGATTTTTGTGTGTATTTTATACAACGGTCGACGTCCAAAATAGTCTGTCTATAACAATTGATTATTTGAAATAATCATGTAAAAGGGTAAACTTTGTCAATGCTGAAAAATAATAACAACCGGGTTGCAAGCAAGAAGGCAAGTGTTTGAATCAAAAATGGTTCAAACACTAAAGGTGTGAAATCACACTTCACCACTTATGGGTAAAAATTAAAAGAGCCACAATCGCAAAATAAATGGGAAAAGGTAAGTAAAAGACAAGTGTTTTTTTATAGTGGTTCGATCTTAGCAAAGATCTACGTCGACTTTTAAAGTATTTTCCACTATCACGAGGAGATTTACAAAGTCTATCATCTCATACATTTCACTTTTGCTCATTCTCTCTTTATATAATGATTTTCCTCTCTTTGCTCTCTTTTAGCTTTAAATCACACTTGAATTCGTACAGAAATGGATAAGATTTCACGGATTGTGAAAGTTATCTTGTAAATCTTCAATCACTTTGGCACGTAGATGCTTTTCCTTGATTTCGTGATGAAGTTTGTATTTGATCCGGGCTTTCAGAGAAGATTAATGGCAGTTGGAGAGCACTAGAATTGAGTTAGAGCCATTTTGGATGAATAATAGATGCGATTTGATCTTCATGTTGTTGAAGAAAGAAGGAGAGAGCTTTAGCAGCCATTAATTGAGCTTTAAGGAGCTTTAGAATGGTGGAGAAGGGATTTGGACAGCCCTTCGGGTTAGAGGAATCGATCCATTGAATTGTGGAGAAAGGGGCTATTTGTAGATGTAGTTTGGGGGTAGTGGTAGTCTTATAATTATGGTGTGTAGAGTTTGGGTCGGCCGTAAACTTGGGTTGGCCTCAAACTTATTTACAGAAATGCCACTGGTCCACTTTACAGTTGTCAACAACTGTCATATCCCATATTTACGGTTCTGCCACCGCTTCATTGTTTTGGACCGACTAGAATTACTTCACTGACCGACCAGGTGTTGACTTTATGGCCGACCAGGACTGTGTAGATTAACTACCGACCCAATATACATATTTGAATGCACCGACCCGCTTTTCTGGCAATATGACCGACCTAGTAGGAATCGATTCCTTGAGTTGTAAAGAACGGGAGGATATTTATAAGTGTAGTTTAGGGGTAGTGGCAGTCTTGTAATTATGGTGTGCAGAGTTTGGGTCGGCTATAAACTTCGGTCGGCCTCAAACTTATTTACAGAAATGTCACCGGTCCACTTTACAGTTGTCAACAGCTGTCATGTCCCATATTTACGGTTCTAACACCGCTTCATTGTTTTGGACCCACAGAATTACTTCACTAACCGACTAGGTGTTTACTTTGTGGCCGACTAAGACTGTGTAGCTTCTTTGACTGCCCCTTATATACATATTTGAATGCACCGACCTGCTTTTCTGGCAAGAGGACTGACCCAGTAATATTCCACTTAACCGATTCAATTATTTACAACATTTGCCATCGTATTACATAACATGGCCGATCCAGTTTTATACTTTTGGTAACCAATCCAACAAATTATGTCCTTGCCACCGTGTATTATTCAAATAGGCCGACCCATATTTTAACACTATAGCTGCTTTATCTTGTAGCTGACCCAATATAATAGTGCTGACCCATTACTAAGGAGTTGCCACGTCATTTCATGTTGTGTGACAATGAAGAATCCATGTTACTCCCATTATACATATACATTGCATGAACTGTGTTGACATGCCCACCATGTTAAAATTACCATCCTCATTCATGTATTGCTTACGTTATTTATACACGAACATTACTTGTTTGGGAATATTTCATTGATTCATGGCGCATACATCCTTGTACGTGATTTATGCAACACGACTTTTTTGTTGGATAGCAAGTTGAAATGCCACTTTGCAAACATCTGGGACTGAATCTTTATAATAATATTAATTATCAAATCATGTAAGTGTGTCACGTTTGCCATTTTCTTCCATTCAGTTCGTGTGCTGCATATATTAACATGCAATCCGTTGCATGGTGCCAGCTCGTACTAACCTTTATCAACAAAACTTATTGGCCCATGATACTTAATTGGCCGACCCACACTTCTTGGTATGAAACCGATCAAAATAGTGCAGTGTGACCGACCCACTTTTTGCTGAAGTCTCTCCATGCTGTTATATGCCATCATATTGCCCTAGTACATTTTATAATATTGGTCCTTGTGTAACACATATGGAGTCTTTTGGAGCCACGTTTCCTTGTATTCTCAGTTTAAAACCAACCCGAACCTGTGAGAGTCAGGTTTGCGTTAAGTGCCCATCATGCACATGCAAGGACCGACCGGAAATATGTAAACACTTTGAGGCGGACCCAGTTTGTGCTGACCCAGTTTGTGCTGACCAAGTTCGTGCCGACCCAATTCGCACCGACCCAGTTGGTGTCGACCAAGTTGGTGCCGACGCAGTTTGTGCCGACCAAGTGTTTGGTGTCGACCCAGTTTGTACCGACCCAGTTGGTGCCGACCCAGTTTTTTCCAACTCAGTTTGTGCCGACCCAGTGTTTTTATCAGGGTTTACATTTGCCCCTCGAAGCTTGTATTTTTTATTTGCGAGAAATGCGAGCATCGAAATGATCATTCTTTGTGTTGAGATCCATTTATAACCTTTTGTTTGTTATGGCAGATCATACATTGAATTTATACGTTTCATGTCACCTGTTCTGTAATCAAAACAAGCATTTCACGGTTTTGGACTTATACTCACCATCGACTGTCCATATCAATAGTGGGTTAGTTAATCATTAAAGATGATTTATAGCGAATTTTATTTTGAACTGAATAGAGTGTTTGCACAAAATTGTTCTACTCAACGGTTTATAACTCGCCAAATAATACCTACACAAATACGATATTCTAATTCGAATTCGCATCAACGCTTAGAATCAACTAGTCGAGATAATTCGACTGTGGATTTCAAACGTCATTGTTATAATGACTTATATGATGGTGGACAACATTTCATATTTTTGGAAATGCATATTCATGATGTATTCCCTGCTTCCTTTTGGAGAAGGTTTAGATATTTTTCCCCTAGTTTAGGAGATCGTTATCAGCCTTCCTCTAGGGAAGTAATTTGGATTTCATACCCGTGTTTGGGCTAAAATCTAACATTCGTTATGCCCGAGATTTCCAGACACTACACATGTCAACTGGTTAAATATGAAATTCGTCTACAACCCAGCTTAGTTAATTCAGGCACTGGAGACTTACGTCACTCAATTATACTGATTAATCCAAGCGTCAGTAGGTTTAGAAGGAGCACTACCAGAACAGACTTTGGTTAGAACCCCAATGTTTGTCGTTATCGCATCAGGTGCTTCCTGATTCTGACGATTAATTGGGTGCTTCAGGAGAGGACTTTGGTTAGAACCCCAATGTTTATCGTTATCGCATCAGGTGCTTCCTGATTCTGAGGATCAATTTGGTGCCCCCGGAGAGGACTTTGGTTAGAACCCCAATGTTTGTTGTTATCGCATCAAGTGCTTCCTGATTCTGACGATCAATTGGGTGCCCAGGAGAGGACTTTGATTAGAACCCCAATGTTTGTCTAGGGGTGAGCATTCGGTCGGTTCGGTTTATTTTTAGAAAAAAATACAAAAACCAAAACAACTATTTAGCAAAGTAAAACCAAACCAAACCAATTTGTTTCAAAACTGAATCAAATCAAACCGAAAATTACCGGTTTGGTTCGGTCGGTTTTATTAGTTGGGCCGGGCTGGGCTAAAATTGGGCCAGAATATTGTTTTCTTTAAAATAAACAATATAGCAATAAATTATAATTCTATTTAAATAATAAGTAAATATTCAGCTAGCCACAACAGTGAAATAGTAAGTTAACTGTTGAAAATTAACTAAATATGACAAGTAAGGGCAAAAAATTGGTTAATAGACAAAGATACCCATCATAATACACTCACAGCAATGTACTATTAGAAATAAAAACCTCAAACAAAATGATTATCTTTCAAAATATTGCCATAGACTTAAACAAATTTCGCTGAACTGAAACAGAAGCATGCGAACAGTGCCTGTTTGTAGTCCAAAACCATGCAAAATGAACCTGAAATCATTATGTAAGATTGTTAGTATATTCTTAAAAAAAAAATCTGAATAGCAACATGAAAAAAAAAGAATCAGTATAAGTAAAATAAAAACATTAACTTGTCATTCTATGCCTAAGTTGATGACTACAGGTGGACTATGGCTGGTAGAAACCATGTGGAATAAAAAATGAATCTTTACCATGCAAAAATACACTTAAGTAAATGTTTCCTACAACTAAAGAACACATTCCAACTTCAATCCTCAAACTGGTAATAAAAATATAAATTTAGAATATAGTATGTCAATTTCAAAGTTTGAACTCGAAAACTTTTGTTTTGCAGCTCGGATTACTTATAAACTAGACCAACCATGTTGCTTATTATAATCTAATGTTTTGTTGCTTTTCCATTTATAAACAAAACATCCCCATTGTGCTACATGCATCATATTCAGAACCACATTCCTGTTTTACAACTCCAAAAAACAAAAACGTCATTTCCCTATCCACAATTATCACAGGCAAAGAGGTACATAATACAAAAATACTAACAATGGTCTATATCGCATTACAGCTAAATGACTTGCACATTGTTTAAATAATGTTGTGTTGTGCCACTATAGATGAAATTTAGATCTGAATGCACTGGTGCAATTCTAGAACTCATATGCAGTAAACAAGAACATAAAAAATAAGGAACATACACTTACCTAAACATTGGTGCAGGACATCCAGATTCCAAAAGCCAAGTCTTACATGTCTGTTATAGGATCAAATTCCAGTTTACTCATACCTACATCAAAAAAAAGCCCAAAATAACCAAATGTTTAGAATACAATATATGCATATTGAAAAAGAATTATTAGATAAAATACTAAATGCACTTCAATCATTTTCATACCTAACTCTAGCTGCTCCATTATACCTAAGTCTTCCTCATAGTTCATTTTAGACGCAGAAAAAATATTGCGCAACCAATCTTCGGTGCATACAAGAGACTAGACTATCTTTGGTGTCAGTGAACTTCTAAATGGATCAAGTACTCGTCCACTAGTACTAAATGTAGACTCCGACGCAACCGTAGATATTGGGACAACTAATACATTGCGAGCCATTTTAGATAGGATAGGAAATCTTGAACAATTTTCTTTCCAATATTTCAAAATGTCAAACTCTACCGAATCAGCCTCATTTTCTTCATTTAGGTATTTCTCCAATTCGGACTTGCACACTCCAGAGTTATTCAAGGGTTTCAACTTTTTATAACGGACTCTTAGATTAGTCATATCTTCATCATTTTCTATTTCACTATCAACTTCGTTGAGTAGAGCTTCCATATTTTTCTTTATAATCATCAAATAATTCGAAAGTGGCATTTTTAACTAGTTTCACTTTTTCTACATACGTTGAGGGGTAAAGGGCTTCTAATGAGAACTCCATAAATCCAAATTTCCAACGGGGATCAAGAACAACAACAATGTAAGTTAGCATATTTATTTTCTCCCAACTACCCTAATATTTATCATACTTCTCTTTCATTTTCCTAGCCATGCACTACATATTTTTATCCGTACTGCCTTGTAATTTTTCCAAACATTCAAGAACCTTAATTATTTCATGTAAATGACAGTTGCTGGTTACATATGATGAACCAAAAACAAGTAAAGTGAGCTCAAAAAATTTACTTAGAAAAACACATAATTTTCTAGCATTATCCCAATCAATTTCTAAGGGAATCCCTCCTCCTTTTTCTAACTCACTTCTGAAAAATTGGTCTTCCATATCAAATCTCTCAAAAGCCCGTTCATATTGTTGTGCTGCATTAAGCATCAAATATGTGGAATTCCACCTGGTAGGAACGTCTAAACATAGTCCACTTTTATATTCTATTTTCTCAAGTGAGATACATTTCTTAAAATTGTCAAATCTAGAAGGTGATTGTCTCACATATCTAACTGCAACTCATATTCGTTATATTGATTCTCCATTTTCTTTCAAGCCATCATTTACGACTAGGTTAATAATGTGTGCAATACATCGCATGTGTAAATATCTACCATCTAACATGGTTCCTTTTGAATTATTGAACCTACGTTTCAAGTAACCAACCATGACATCATTTGAGCTAGCATTATCAACAGTAACTGAAAATAGTTTATCAATACCCCAATCCATCAAACAATTTTCTATTGCTTTGCCTAAATCTTCACCCCTATGACTTGATATTGGACAAATCATCATCAAACCAATGGGAAGTTACACACATGTAGTTAATTCTTTGTATTGATGTCCATGTGTCGGTAGTGAGAGAAAGCATGAAACTAGAGTCATGAAAAATCGATTTTAGTTTAGCCTTTTCTTCAAGATAGATCTCCTAACAATCCCTTTGAATGGTAAACCTAGATGGACAATGAAATTGAGGTCCAAGTGCTTTAGATAGAAGATATTTAAATCCTACTCCTTCAACTATTTTAAATGGAAGCTCATCCAAAATGATAAAGTAAGACAGTGCTTTTCTAACTTTGTTTGCATCAAATTTCCATGTACTTAAAACAGTATGTTTACCATTTTCTCTGACTTTGAGATTAATTTGTGCTTGCTTGGTGTCCTTATTATATGGAAACTCCTTGCATAAAGTCATATGAGTTTTCGAGCTTGATGTGCCATTTCTACTAGTATCCGAATAGTACTCTTTCTTACAATATTTGCATCGAGATTTAGAGTTACTGTCTTCATCTTGAAATGAATCAGAATGATCCCAAACTTCTGGTCTTTTCTTTCCTTTCTTTCTTTTTACTCTAGTATTTCCTTAGTTGTTTTCATTATCTGTTACTTGCTTTGTGCATGTACCCTCTGGGCTGCTTTGTGTAACGCAAATAAAATTTTTTATTTAGGAAGCATAATACAGTAGTTAGCATTTGTTGTATGTTTGACATTAAAGCATCGTCCAGTTAATTAATTGAAAAATGTAAGTACAGTTAGAGAACATACATGCTATATAGCCGGAGTTGTAGTCGGAGTTGTGGTTGATACCTGATTTTCCATTGCAGTGGAAGGCAAACGATTAGCTGACATACGATATAATTAACCTTGGTAAAATATCACAATTCACAATACCCTGCATTTAGTAAAGATAAACATACTGTAAATTTTTATTGTATTTTGTATCAAGTTTTTTCATTAACATTATTCTCAACTATGAATACTGCAATGAAGTCTTACAGTTAAGCTTCAATCTTTCACGTAGTCAGTACATATTATGTTTTTTCTTCAAAATACAAACTAACTTTGAAGAAACTTAATCGGTAAAGAAAAAAATCATAAGCAACTCTGCAAAACAAAACAAAAAAAACGTACTGAAAAGAATCAGAAATAGATTAGAAAATCAATTTATTGGCTCAAACCATAATGCTTTGTGTTCAAGTTAGGAAAAAAACACATTCCCCAAACTGAAGTTCATAGCTGTAGAATAAAGTTCATCACGCCAAAAAAAAGGTTAGCAAAAAACAACAGTAGCCACTCGGTTTGTTTTTGCAAAAAAAGGCCTCAAACCCTATTGATATTAACAAGATCACATTCTAAAATCAAATTATTTGCATTAGTTTCACTCAAATTTTCATAGTAATGAAATAGATATAAAATTTTCAATTTAGAAAAGATATTCAACTTACTTGAGAAATGAAGATAAGAAAGAATTGACAAAATTCCGCCTTCAAAGGTTTAGATCTAATAAGCAAATTTTATAATCTGGATTCTTGAAGATACTAATGGTGGAATTTGAAAATTGAGATATTTCTCATTTTGAGTTTTAACTGAGGACGGTGGAATGGGAAATTGGGAGCTGGAGCGTGTTTTCTAAACCTGGTGAAGTGGTGAGAGAAAGCACCATTTGTACTAAAATATAATTAAGTATGACATGTAATTATCATAGGACCACCTACAAAAGTAATATTGTCTATATTGGGAAACTAATAGATCACTCGTGAAGATTTTTTTCCTAAAGATTTGTAAAGATTTCTTCATTTCCTATTAAAAGGAAAGAGCCAAAGCATAGGAAATGATAAAGAATAGGAAACGTAAAAATGCATCATTATCAATCAATAAAATAATAAAAGCTGCAACCTGCGGCTTATCAAATTAAATTACATGTTTCCTCTTATTTGGTTTAATCGGTCAGTTCGGTGTTCGCTTACTGAAAACCAAAACCAACCGAAAAAAATTAAATTAAGAACCAAAACCGTCCAATCAACTGTGTGAACCGATCCATAATAACCAAACTTACTTGGTTCGGTCGGTTTATTCGGTTTAAACCGAGAAATGCTTACTCCTATGTTTGTCGTTATCGCATCAGGTGCTTCCTGATTCTGACGATCAATTGGATGCCCCTGGAGAGGACTTTAGTTTGTGCTGGTCCTTCCAGCTTGTTTGCCGGTCCTTCCAGCCTGATGTCGGTACTTCCGATCACCAGGTTTGTCGGTCCTTCCGACATGGTGCTGGTCCTTCCAGCTTAGGGTTGGCATCGATTCCTTTGTCGGAAGCTTGACTTGGCGGGCTATCCCAGATTAGGAAATGAAGCTTTGAAACTCTCACTTAGAGGAGTGCCCCTTCGGTGAGAGTTACAACACTTTTGTTTGTTTGTCGTAGCGCTTGTTCATTGTTTGAATCTTTGCGACTCCTCTCATTCACTTCTCGGGGAAATGCTTTTCTATTTTTGCATTTGGTCACGTTGATATTTACACCCTTTGGCACTTGAGTTAGTGTTGCTGGGGTCGCTATGCTTTGTCAGATTCTGAAGGAACAAGTGCTCGACATACGGCCTGCAATATGAAATCATCTTTTAGATAAGTTTTGATTTGACACATAATTTTGCAAGCTAGAAATTCAATCAAATAGATATCCTCTTAATTGTTGAGCTGACGTCCAGTGCATCACTTGCAGATTATTACAGACTGCTTACAAGAGGTTTTGAATACAACAGAAAGTAAAACATGAAGTAAAGCATGAACTAAAGCAGGACATAGAGCATGAAGTAAAGCAGTGGCGATGTTGATTGCTTATTCTGGTCCATCGAAATTGAAGAACAATCAACGATTATTAGTTGATGATAAGCCTTAGCATGGCTTGAACAAGAGCTTTGTTGCTTGTTGCCCCTTGGTCATGGGGAATCGGAACAGCATTTAAAGGCTGTGAATTTTTCACATATTGTTGCAGACGATTCTCCCTAATCAGCTCTTCAATCAGTGATTTCAAATGCCTCCACTCATTGGTGTTGTGGCATGGATGATTATGAAATCGGCAGAACTTTCCAGAGTTTTCTTGATGGTCACCTATTTTCTGAGGTTTAGGAATTGGATAATCTTCTGTGTTTTAGTTGCAGCAAAGATGTTTTCTATGGTGTCATTTAAAAATGTTAGCTCTGACGGGTTGGAAAAACGAGGCTTCTTGCCGTTTCGATTGTCTTTCCCGTCGCTACCCCTTTTCTGATCTCAGGGATTCTTTTGATTGTACTGGATAGGAGCATTTTTTGGAGTTTCAAGAGGTTGGTTTGAATTAGTAATTTGAAGAGGCGCAGGCTTATTCCCTAATCTCATGTACTCCTTGGCCTTTTTATAGAATTTTTCAAGTGTGATTGGCTCTTTCATTTTGATCCACTTGCCAAATTTGCTTTTCTCATCTATGGCGTCGATTAGAGACATAAAGATCATGCGAGGCTTAGGATTTCCTACTTCGGGTATAGCAGCGTCGAATCTTTTGAGGAAGCTTCGACGGATTCTCCTGGTTTTTGTTTGATTGATGTAAGAGAAATAATGTCCTTCGTCTTCATAGCTTGTAGCCTGAACTTCTCTTTGAATTTTAGAATCAAATCATCAAATCGGTTGACGGATTTGGGCAGCAGCCTTGTGAACCACAACGATGCAACACCTTCTAGATAGAAAGGGAAGCACCGGCATTTGATCTCGTCTGTTGCTTTAACTCCATTCATATACCATTCGTATTTGTATAGGACGTGATTTGGATTAGAAGTCACAAAGTCACATTGTACGGATGCAGAGTAGGATGGGCGAACTTCTTGGGGAATTCAGTTTTGCGGATCCTCTTTGTGAATGGATTTTTGCCGAGGGAGAAGTCCCATTCCCTTTCACTACCCTTGCGAGGCATGTTGTCTTTCATGATTTGCTTTACCATATCCGCAATATATTCCTTCAAGTTGTGTTTTTCCGGAAAGCGGACTTCAATCTCTTTTCCGGATGCTCGTCATGGCAAGCGATCGTGTTTAGAGGATCTAGGTCTTTTACTTCCACTATGGGAAGAAGCCCCCTTAACGGGACTTGCAACTCGTCGGTTATTTCGATCGGAATGGTTTCTAGCTTTCAATTTTGAGTCTTTGACATTGGCGTTGTCTTTGCAACAAATCCTTCCAAGTTGTCATTATGAGGATTAGAGGCCGATGAATTTGCATTCTCTTCAAGGTTGATATGGATTTTTGGAGGAGGAGCGCGATTTGCTTGAGTGTTTAGGAGAGCACTCGTTTTATCCATAAAAGCTTGATTAACATCCATGAGAGTTTTATTAACATCGATTAGAGCTTTGTTGGAGGCTTTTATGCGTTGACTCAAGTTAGCGACAACGACATCTAATTCAACTTTAGTCACTCCAGCTCCAGACATTGAATTTTCTCCAACTTCAAAGCGATTGGCAAGTGAAGTTGTTTCATTGTTGATAACATTGTCATTTTCTTCACCAGCTTTGCTAGCGATCTTCTTTGATTTATCCATGATTTTGGATAAGGCTTTGAATTTGGAATATAGTTCGTCGATTGGCCTAATTCTTAGATTTGCCGAACCTATGGTAGAAGTAGGCTTAGAACTTCAATGTGAAGAAAGGAGATGCGAACGCGGCCCCACGGTGGGCGCTAAATGTTTGAATCAAAAATGGTTCAAACACCAAAGGTGTGAAATCACACTTCACTAATTATGGTCAGAAATTAAAAGAGCCACAATCGCAAAATAAACGGGAAAATTAAGTAAAAGACAAGGGGTTTTTATAGTGGTTCGATCTTAGCAAAGATCTACGTCCACTTTTGAAGTGTTTTCCACTATCATGAGGAGATTTACAAAGTTTATTATCTCATACATTTCACTTTTGCTCATTCACTCTTCATATAATGATTTTCCTCTCTTTGCTCTCTTTTAGCTTCTGATCACACTTGAATTCATAGAGAAATGGATTAGATCTCGTGGATTGTAACAGTTATCTTGTAGATCTTCAATCGCTTTGGCGCATAGATGTTTTTCCTTGATTCCGTGATGAAGTTTGTATTAGATCCGTGCTTTTAGAGAAAATTAATGGCAGTTGGAGAGCACTAGAATTGAGTTAGAGCCATTTTGGATGGATAACGGATGTGATTTGATCTTCATGTTGTTGGAGAAAGCAGGAGAGAGCTTTGGCAGCCATTAATGGAGCTTTAAGGAGCTTTAGAACGGTGTAGAAGTGATTTGTGCAGCCCTTCGGGGTAGAGGAATCGGTCCCGTGAATTGTGGAGAAAGGGGCTATTTATAGGTGTAGTTTGGGGTAGAGAATAGCGTATTGGGCTGACCCACCGTGAGATAACTCCATGGAATATAATTAACAGTATCATGAGTTATTCTCATAGTGACAGTGATGTAATTGTTCTCTGACCTGAAATCATTATAATTTTATTCGAGGATATTTGTGTTTTGATATCATCTAACGTTATTCGTAACGATAACGGTGATTGTTGGATACATCTTGAATCGAATAGAAATTATGAATGATCTAGATGGAATTTAACCCTACAATATAGTTGTAGTGATATCCATGGGCCTCTTGATTGAGTGAGACTGTGAAATGCATGGCCGTGCTCAAATACTGATTTGTTTTAAAAAGTCTACTCATCGATCAAGAAAAACGGATTAAATTATAACGAGGATGATACGATCCATGCCTCTAGTTCAATCCTGGATATGTTGGTTAAAAGGATTATATTACATTGAGACACTTGTTACAGAAAGGTTGTATCGAATCGATAATTTTATTATAACTTGGGTAGCAGCGACACATTGCTAGATGCCAATCACTGTTTATGATTTAAAATCGTTGCCAACCTTGTAATAACCTATGGGGTCACACAGTAGAACGTTTTAAAAGGAGAAATTGTTTTGGACAAACAAAATATGTTGATATTTTGGTTAAGGATGGAACAAGTAGTCGGTTTAGATCCTAATTTTGGTGAACCTCTAATTTTAAAAGGGAACTTACATTTTCTTTTATTATATATATAGCGGCTAACCTAATTTGGGAGGATAAGATCCAAAACATAACCCGACCGATTTCTATTTTCCTCCAAAACCCTAGATAATGGCGGCTAGCACCAATCCTTTTTAATCTCCCTTGATTCGATCTAAGGAAGAGGCGTTCTTGTGGATATCCATCAAGGCTCGACGCTTGGAGGGCTAATATTCGAACAACCAGTTCTAAGATCCAATCGGCTGAAGAATGGTACAATTTCATTGAGGTATAACTCTCGATCTATGAATTATTACATGAATTATTGTTTGATTTGGTTGCAATTAACCAAATTTGATCTTTCAGTTTGGGGTAGTGGTAGTCTTGTAATTATGGTGTGTAGAGTTTGTGTCGGCCATAAACTTGGGTATGCCTCAAACTTGTTTACAGAAATGCCACTGGTCCACTTTACATTCGTCAACAGCTGTCATGTCCTATATTTATGGTTCTGTCACCGCTTCATTTTTTGGACCGACCAGAATTACTTCACTAACTAACCAGGTGTTGACTTTGTGGCCGACCAGGACTGTGTAGCTTCTTTGACTACCGACCCTGTATACATATTTGAATGCACTGACCCACTTTTTTGGCAAAAGGACCAACATAGTAATATTCCTCTTAACCGATCCAATTATTTACAACATTTGCCACCGTATTACATTACATGACCGATCCAGTTTTATACTTTTGGTAACCAATCCAACTAATTACGTCCTAGCCACCATGTATTGTTCAAATAGGTCGACCCATACTTTTACACTGTACTTGCTATATCTTGTAGCTGACCAAATATAATAGTGCCGATCTGTTACTAAGGAGTCGCCACATCATTTCATGTTGTGTGACAATGAAGAATACATGTTACTCCCATTATACGTATACATTGCATGAACTGTGCTGACATGCCCACCATGTTAAAGTTACCATCCTCATTCATGTATTTCTTACGTTATTTATGCACGAACATTACTCTTTTGGGAATATTTCATTGATTCATGGCACACACATCCTTGTACGAGATTCATGCAACACGGCTTTTGTGTTGGATAGCAAGTTGAAATGCCACTTTGCAAACATCTGGGACTGAATCTTTATAATAATATTAATTATCAAATCATGTAAGTGTGTCATGTTTGCCATTTTCTTCCATTCAGTTCGTGTGCTGCATATATTAACATGCAATCCATTGCATGGTGCCAGCTTGTACTAACCTTTATCAACAAAACTTATTGGCCCATGATATTTTAATTCGGCCGACCCATACTTCTTGGTATGAGACCGATCCAAATAGTGAAGTGTGACCGACCCACTTTTGCTGAAGTCTCTCCATGATGTTATATGCCATCACATTGTCCTAATACGTTTTATAATATTGGTCCATGCCTAACACATATGGAGTCTTTTGGAGCCACGTTTCCATGTATTCTCAGTTCAAAACCAATCTGCACCTGTGAGAGTCAGGTTTGCGATAAGTGCCCATCATGCACATGCTAGGATCTACCTGAAATATGTAAACACTTTGAGGTCGACCCAGTTTGTGCCGACCCAGTTGGTGTTGACCCAGTTTGTGACGACCCAGTTGGTGCCGACCCAGTTCGCACCGACCCAGTTCGCGGCGACCCATTTGGTGCCAACCTAGTTTGTGTCGACCCAGTTGGTGTCGGCCCAGTTTGTGCCGATCCAGTTTGTGCTGACCCGGTTTGTGCCGACCCGGTGTTTTTAACAGGGTTAACAACAAGTTGAGGAAAACAACATATAGATTTAATAATGCATATATATTGTTGGTTCGAATTCTCATGTTTCCCATTTTATTTTCATAGCAATACTTTATCATTAGCAGCTTAATCAAGCAAATACACTATATATGGCTAAACATATATAATAATCAACCTTTCACCATGCAATTCTGCTATGACATACTCTCAACGAAAGATAAATGACATTGAAGTCATTAGGGTCATGCATTCGATTTAGAATGCTATTCGGGCTAGAATGTGGTTTTATTAGAGTTGCCTGATGGGCTTTAGGTCGTGGCAACTAAAGTCATGCATTGCCATCATATGCGATGGTATGATAGCGAACTGTGGCATAGAATTTCTCAATAACGAATCAAATGTGATTTAGATGATAGCAGGTTAGGAAACTGTATTTCCTAGTAGCGAGCTATCTATAATTGTGATAATATAAGCTGAGACATTGCATTCTCCAACAGCGAGTCATCCAGGATTTTGGTAATAACAAGCTAGGACATTGCGTTCCCTAATAGTGAGTCGTTTAATTAGGATTTCGGTGATAGTGGGCCGAGACTTAGAGTTCCTCAATGGAGAGTGATATAGGATTTTTATGATAACAGGCTAGGACTTATAGTGGGCCGAGACTTAGACTTAGAGTTCCTCATTTCGATGATAGATGGCTCAGACATGATGTTCCCTGGTAGCAAGTCATCTGCGATTTGGTCTTGCAGTAGTGACCGCACAAATTATGGATACCTATTAGACTTTAGTCATAGTGGCTATATGCTTTGGGGGTGTTTATTAACGATCTTAGTAGTAATGGTCCTTGTTTTGGAATCACGGGTTAATCATGGTATATTAACACTATGTTATTAGTAGCTTTAGTTAATAATGTAGTGCAAGATGGTATATTGTGCTAATGTGTTACATGAAAAAAAGGTTATGGTATGATTTTCTACCTTTAAAATGGAGTTACTACATTTGTTTGTAGGCAAATCTGATTTACAATGAGCCATGTTTGTAGAGAGGTTCGACTGTGATTTGATAATTCTTTTTTATTTATATAGTTTAAATATAGAATATTTTGTGATAGTTCCCTCATACCGGACTTTATGCATGACCCGCGTTTTTGTCTTCGTTTGTGTTAACGTCAAAAGTTGGTTTAATGTCAATCAACCCCCAAAGTGCGTTAACCACACACGATAATACTCACAGAATGCTAGAAAAAGTAAATAAACATATGGGACACGATATTTTATAGTGGTTTGACTTAAACCAAGCCTACATCCACTTTATGATCTTTGTTTACACTATCGATTACAGGTTATAGTTGTTTTCCATTGAAAGAGAATAAAGATAGAAATGGTTTATACACAAAATCCTTGTGTCGAATCCAAGTATACGGCATGCTATTTTTGGAGTGCCGAATGAGAGCTTTTTGTGGCGAATCTAAGATTGTTTCAGGTTGTTCAAGATGCCTCTCCATTTTTGGAAATAGTTGTATTTATAGGCGAGAAGGTGGGCCGAGGTTGTATGTAGCGTGACACACTTCTTTTTCGATCTTGGACACGTGTAACTGATCCTATGAAGTAGTTGTAGACGAAGGGACCCAGTTTCCTGCTGATGAATAGTTCTTCTCAAGGTATGTGGCATACATGGAACTTAAATTGTGGCATATATAAAGCTGTGCGAGTCAAGGCTGACCGGTTCTGTAGCCTTGGGAGTATGACTTCGTCTTGTAGTAAATAATTTGGTTTGACATTTCTGATCCGATATTTCAGGCTTTACCCGATCTTTCAGGAATAGCTCAATTGATTAGTTAATGACCCGACAAATCAGCTTGGTTTTGACTTCGGAAGAATGCTAATTTTGAGGAAGAGCCTTTACTTGCTATGAAGCTGATTCGGGTTGAATTATAATTGATCGACCTAAGATGAAAGTCGACCCTGAAGGCAAGGAACGAGCCAATATCTGGAAGCAAGCTTCGACCTCGAGCAGTGATGACTTTTGCCAAAAAGCTGACCAACACACTACCCCTCAGAACATATCTTCTTGGGGAAAGAAGATGTGTTATGGATCTTCCAAAGAATGTTGTATAGAAGAATCCAGAAAGTCATGGTTACGTCGAACCTGAAAGTAAAATCAGGGTTTTCATAACTAATTAGCAGCAGAAAAGTTAAACCCTAGCAAGGATCTATTACAAAATTATAAATCGAGATAAAACATTCCTAGGGTTTTGCGAATTCGATAAATCCCCTTTTGTTCAATTCTGAAATTTCGATGGGAACTGGAAGGGTCGAATATAAGCATAACAGAGCGCCTTGCCTCCATAAGTATCCACATGAACATGGTTTTCGATCGTATCGAAGGAGAGCAGAAGATGGTGGTGCTACCCGCCATTTCTAATTTGGTTTTAAGCGTTTTCAAAAATGACCGATAAAAATGAAAATGTATTCGCGTCACTAATAAAAGGAAATAAAATCACCTTTTAATGAATACACATGTACTATAAATAAGGAACAACTCCTTATACTCTTTCAAAGAAAATATCAATGGTTGACATTTCATTTTACCCCAAAACAAAACCAGTCTTCCATTTATAATGTTCTAAGTGTATGACCTTATAGGTTATTACAACGTTGGCAATGATTTTAAATTGTATCTAAAATCATAAACAGTGATTGACATCTAGCAATACGTTGCTGCTACGCAAGTTATAATAAGATTAACAATTCGATACAACCTTTCCGTGACTAGTGTATCAATGTAATATAATCCATTTTAACCAATATATCCAGGATTAAATATAAGGCATAGAACGTATCACCCTCTTTATAATTTAAGCCGTTTATCTTGATCAATGAGTAGACTGTATAAAAAAATCAATATTTGAGCACGACCATGCATTTCACAGTCTTACTCAATCAAGAGGCCCAAGGATATCGCTATAAATGTATTGTAAGGTTAAATTTCATCTAAATCATTCATAATTTTCATTCGACTCGAAATGTATCACATAATCACCGTTATCGTCTACTCGGTTAAAAGTAACTTTAGAAGACATAAAAACACAAATATCCTCGAATAAAATATAATGATTTCAAGTCCGAGGACCATTACATCACTGCCACAATGAGAATAATTTATGATACCGTTAATTATATTCTGCGTAGTTTTCTCATGTTGGGTCAGCCCAATACGCTATTCTCCAATATGCATTTATGTCTTGACGTTAATATCACATATATTAATGATCAATGAGATGTGATCATCAGTCATTCAACATATTAGTCTTAATGTTTTCTTGTTGTCCTATATAAACAATAAAACTTGACTAGGGATATTTAAGAATTATAATACTTAATATATTATATAATCTCAAGTTCAAGTCTTACTCGAACTATATAATTCCGTATTATTATTTTAACGACTTCTATTGTGATAATATTTATATTACGCAGTAAATATAACATAACAAAATATTTTTATTTCAAATAAAACAATGACATCAACAATGTTGTTAATCACATCAAATGGATTGCCTCTAGGGCATAAACTATAACAATCTCCCACTTGCACTAGAGTCAATCATTTATGTATCGTATACTCATGAAACTAGTGTGACCATTAAACTTCTGCTGTGGCAGAGTTTAATTCAGTAGGTCTGCAACATTACAACTTTGGCAACTTTGTAGATATGTTCATTTCCTTTGTGAACAACTTCGCATAATTATTATCTTTCTTAAATATATGTTTGGATCGATAATGAGTTTATGGTTATAGGCCTGAGCAATAGCCATATCGGTATCGCAATGTAATACATTGGATCAACAATTAATTAGGTTCAATTATGAACTTCTTAATCCAAACATTTTCTTTCTAAGAATGAGTTTCTATTTCTTGTTTTAACAATTAACATTATTCACAATAATTAATGTGTTATCAATATATAATATAAGAATTATTGTGTCACTCCCACTCAATTTCTTGTCTATACATGATTCAATGGTATTTTGTGGTTTTCGAGACATTTGGAATTCTATTTCATTCCCATCGGTATCTTAGAGTTTGTCTCTCCTTTAAAAGGATACCAATTTGAGCAATAAACATTTTATTCTCAGAGGATTTATAGAAATAATACCCATTTGTTTCTTTTGGACAAAATAGTTATCAGATTTGGGTATGATCTTATCAGAGGAAGGACGTTTAATAAACGCCTTACATCCCAAATCTTCGCGTTAGACACACTAGGACATTTCCTAGTCCATATCTTATATATTGTCTTCAAAATTGTTTTAGTAGGATTAAATGCAATTGTTCTAAATTTAATTTATTGGAAGATATAAAAGATTTATCATTGATCGTACCATATCTTATAAAGTGCGATTTCTCCTTTCAGACATACCATTTCAATATGGTGTTCTGGGTGGAGTGAGTTGTGAGACAATTCCATACTCATTTGGATAGTCATTAAATTTATTGGCTTAAAATATTATCTCGATCTGTTCAAAGAGAATTTATTTAATATCAAAATTGGTTTTAAACTTCATTTTTGAATTCTTTGAATTTTTCAAAGAATTCCGATTTGTGTTTCATAAGATACACATATCTATATTTATTGATATCATCAGTAAATGTAATGAAGTAATAAAACCTACCTCTAGCATATGCATTCATTGCTCCTTGTACATCATTATGTATGAGACCCAATAATTACTAGCCCACCAAATATATCAAGTGAAAGGTGATTCAGTTATTTTTCTTGATAAACAAGATTTGCTTTCTTCACATGATTCGAAATCAAATGATTCCAAAATTCCATCATTATGGAGTTTTGATATGTTTTCTTATTTATATAGGCTATAATGGTGTGATGGATTTAAATCACTAAATTTAATCCTCTTAGCATTTATGCCAAGCATATGATAGTTAAGGATTAATAAAGATCATTAACTATTTGTGAAATTCCATAATATATTTCATTTGAATAAAATGAATAACAATTGTTTTTTTATTACAAATGAAATTTAAACTTGTCTGAACAAGATTTATAATAACATTTATTTTAAATGGAATTTCATAATAATAATATATTAGTTATTCAATTAAGCCAGTACATAGAACAAAAAGCAACTTCCTATGGATAATCCAACAACATTTGCTTCATTTCCAATCGTAAGTCGTCTTATCCTTTTGTCAGATTTCTACTTATTTTGCAATTTCTATAAATTCACATACATTTATGTGATTCATATCTAGTATCTAATACTGGAGATGCATAAGTAGATTGTTATAACATTTATATCTTATTCAGTTGAAGTTACACTTCAACTTTCATTTCAGATCTTGTATATTTGTAAAACAATTACGTTAATTTGTTTGGGGACGATCCTCAAATTTCAATTTTAGTCAAGAAATTGGATTTAATTCAATTTATCCTTCCAAAGGATTAATTTAAATTATCGGATTTATTTGTTATTTAATATATACAGTAGATAATAAATAATAACCAATTCTTTAATATTCTTTTAATATAAATACAAATTTTGACAATCAAAATTTATATTAACATAAATGTATAATTTAAACTAAAATATGCTCCCAATCAAATTAACATCCCTTTGTTTAAATATATATATTAGAATATGTATATAATGGTGTTCCAAGATCCATATTTACTCATGCATTGACCTAGCTTTGGTTAATCCCCAAAACACAACCTTTTAGTTAGATATCTTATGTCAATTACATCGTAAATAATTCTTATATCGCATGATGAACATTTTGTTCATTGAATTATTCATTTGCTCAAATTTAGAATAATACATGCTCTTTGTCTCTAAGGCCATAAATACTATTATGCAGCCTTAGCTAAGTCAAACCCAATAATACAGTCGAAGTATCACTATTACTCCTACCACATATAACCAAAAGAAAAGGTGCACGATGCTTTGGTGTTAGTTACATCCAATGAGACATGCATTTATGGGTGTATTATTGGAAGACTTCACCATGACTTAGTATAACAAAATTTGCTTTAAAGGGATTTTATAACTCGTAGTGGGGAATATTATTAGAGTTATTTACATATGTCAGTACGTATGTCATTTAGATCAGTAATTTTAATTGGATTTAAATAATATATATGAAATACATACATATATTTAAATTCAATGTTATATAAGAACCAAGCTTATTTTATTTGAACGTTTCAAAAAAAAATGGTTGACTTAAATTTCGCATGTAGAGTATCAATATACATACACATAAAATTTAAAATTCAATTACCCAATTTCAGAATTTTAATAAGGCCCCAATAATATTATATATGATCCAATATAATCTAATCCTATGATTTCAAAACAAACATACATATATTATCACAGGGAAACAAAATAAATGGTGTAAATATACATATTATATCATAGGGATACATTATCCCAAGAATGAAACAAAAAGTAAGCTTGCATGAACCTGCAAACCTATATACATATTACAGGGAAAAGAAATGTAATTTATGCATGTTGCCTCTCATTTTACACTATTTTATACAGTTATCTAAGCATACATACATCAATTGTTTACAGTATAGACTTTTATACATTTATTGACCCAACAATAAATACAAATACGGATTTGCGTTTTAGCAAAATGTCGAACCCTGCTCCTGATGGAGCTTCCCTCCTCCTACTGAAACAATTTCAGCAATCACCATTACGTCCCTTTTAAAACCATTTTAATCTGTAGGGTCAACATGGTTTAAATACATTAAATGTACTTTATGTACATGTAGTAACATGCATATATAAAATATATACATATTTTGCATGAATGAAATTATATATACATCTAATGTATATGTATGACATACATGTGCATTTATCTTATATCCTTTCAGTATCATGATACTGTCAGGTTTCAAAAGCAGAATTTTGCCTAATTCTAAACGTATGTATTAAAACAGTGGTTCAAAACATGGAAATCCATATTAATGTCATATAATCATATTAAATATATGTTAACTATCAAAAACTCATTCAAGCATTTTGTTGAACAGTGAAAATTCGCTCAACCATATTTCTCTACAGCTAACCAAGGATCGAGCCGCACCTACAAGTTCTGGTCGTGCACTTGCCTCGGCTTGGTCAGCAGGTTCACCTCGGGACGATCAGCAGTTCAGTCTTGGCTTGAGTCGAGCGCCATCACCCAAGTCTGGTCGAGCAAGATCCGGTCAGGCTGGACAGGTCGTGTAGAATCACCACTGGTCGGACACGTCCTATTGCTATGAGGATCGAGCAGTCTCCATGGTCGAGCACAACTCACTTGAGTGGTCGAGCAAGGCAAGGTGGAAGGATCGAGCACCATGTTGAAGAGCATTGGGTCGAGCAACACTGTTCCCTACATGAGGGTCGAGCTGCTTTCAGACCGGTTGTGCAATCCTTGGTTGAGTAGCCAAGTAGTCGGACACGGTTATGCCAAAGGCTCGAGACATCCATGTCAGTAGTCAAGCACAGTTGAAATGTCATTTTTTATGAAGCAGTAATATAAATAGGATGGAACATTCGTAATTAATAATCCCATATTTAAATAGTAAAGCAAAAATATTAGAAAGGGGTTGGTCACGTGAATGTGCTATGTGGAAAACAGGAAAATGACAAAATGGTATTGGCGTAACTAAAGTAGTCGGTCACTTGTTTATTCTGCTCGTGCGTAAAAGGACCCGGCTCGCTCGTTCATTAATGATTGCGGCTCACTCATTCAACATGTATTCTGGCCGCTCGTTCATCAAATTCCTAGTCACTCATGCGAGTGTAACAGCCCGATGCCAACCATAAAGTGAACGATGTCAGCTGTAAAGTGCGCTCCACCAGCAGTCCGATGACAATTCCGTGAATAAGTGCACGAACGACCCTTAATCAATTCACCATAATTACAGCTTTGCCACCTGGTCCAAACTTCTCCTATAAATCCCCATTTCACCACACTTCAAAGGACCGATCTAAGCCACCCCGAAGTGCTGTCATTTCGGTTTTCCACCATTCCTAAGCTTCTCAAGCTCCACTAAAGGCTTCCTATGCTCACTCCTTCTTCCTCCAACATTAAGTGGATCTCATCTTCTCCAAACACAATTAATTCTCACTCCAATTCAATCCAAGTGATCTCCAACCGTCACTACTCCTCTTTAAAGCACAAATCTAACACTAGTTTCATGATGGGATCAAGGAAGACTATCTAATCACGAGATCTAATCTGTACCTTCTCAAATCCAAGTGAGATCTAAAGCATAAAAAGAGTAAAAAGTGGGAAATCATCATATAGAGAGTGAACAAGTGTAATAAATGAGATGTATAAGACGATGCTATATGTAAATTTCTCCATGATAATGAAAATCACTTCAAAGTGGACATAGATCTTTCCTATATCGAACCACTATAAAAATCCTTGTGTTTTTACTTATTTTTGCCCGCTTATTTTTCGATTGTGGCTCCTTTTAATTTCTAACCACATTGGTGAAGTACGGTTACGTACCTTTGGTGTTTGAACCATTTTTGGTTTAAACATTTGGCGCCCAACGTGGGGCCACGTTCGCACTTCTCTCAATCTTAAGAGGCTACCTTTAGAGTTCTAAGCCTACTTCTACCATAGATCCCACAAGTCTTCGATCTAGACCAATCGACAAATTCTCATCGAAATTCAAAGCCTTGTCCGAGATCATGGCTAAATCTAAGAAGACTACAAGCAAATCTGTTGAAGAAAATAACAACATTGTTAACAATGAAACTACTCCATATACCAACCGGTTTGAAGTTGGAGAAAATTTAATGGTCGGAGCTGGAGTGACTAAAGTTGAATTAGAAGTCGTTGTCGCTAACTTGAGTCAACGCATGGAAGCTTCCAACAAAGCTTTAGTGGAAGCTAATAAAACTCTGGTGGATGCTAATCAAGCTTTAATGGATAAAATGAGTGCTCTCCTAAACGCTCAAGCAAATCCCGCTCCTCCTTCGAAAATCCATATCAACCTTGAAGAGAACGCAAATTCATCAGCCTCTGATCATCATAATGACAACTTGGAAGGTCTCACTGACAAAGACGACGCTAATATCGAAGACTCAAGGTTGAAAGCTAAAAACCATTCCGATCGAAATAACCGAAGAGTTGCAAGTCCCGTCAAGGGGGCACCTTCCCAAAGTGGAAGTAAAAGACTTAGACCCTCTAATCACGATCGCTCGTCACGACGAGCATCTGGAAAAGAGATCGAAGTCCGCTCCCCGAAAAGACACAGCTCGAAGGAATATATTACAGATATGGTAAAAAAAATCAAGAAAGATAACTTGCCTCTCAAGGATAGTGAAAAGGAATAGGACTTCTCCCCCAACAAAAATCCGTTTACAAAGGGGATCCGCAAAGCTGAGTTCCCTAAGAAGTTCACTCATCCTACATTGCCACCGCACAATTGGACTTTTGATCCAAATCACTTCCTATATAAATATGAATGGTATATGAATGCAGCCAAAGCAACAGACAAGAACAAATGCCTACGCTTCCCTATCTATCTAGAAGGTGTCGCATCGTTATGGTTCACAAGGCTGCCATCCAAAACTATCCGCCGATTTGGTGATTTGATTCTAAAATTCAAAGAGAAATTTAGGTTGCAAGCTACGAAGGTTAAGGACGTTATTTCTCTTACATCAATGAAGCAGAATCTAGGAGAATCTATCAAATCCTTCCTCAAAAGATTCAATGTTGCAGTATCTGAAGTAGGGAATCCCGAGCCCTGCATGATCTTAATATCTCTAATCGGCTCCATAGACGAGAAGAGCAAATTTGGTAAATGGATTAAAATGAAGTAGCCAAGCATGCTTGAGAAATTCTATAAAAAGGCCGGGGAATACATGAGATTGGACAATAATCCTGTGCCTCTTCATATTATTGACGCTAACCAACCACTTGAAGCTCCTAAAAGCGCTGCTACCTAGTACAATTAGAAATACCCCGGAGGTCGGAAAAGAGGAAGCGATGGGAAAGACAATCGAGATGACAAGAAGCCTCGCTTTTCCAACCCATCAGAGCTAACGCCTTTAAATGACACTCCAGAAAACATCTTTGCTATGACTAAAGAAATCGAAAATTATCCAATACCAAAACCTCAGAAAGTAAGTGACAATCAAGCGAACTATGGAAAGTTCTGCCGGTTCCATAATCAGCCAGGCCACAATACCAACAAATGTAGGTATCTAAAATCACTAATCGAAGAGCTGATCAGGAAGAATCATCTGCAGCAATATGTGAAAAATCCACAGTCCTCAAATGTTTTTTCGATTCCCCAGGGCCCGGGGAAACAATCAATGAAGCTCTCGGTCAAACCAATCCAGGGCTGATCATCAACTGATAACCGTTGATTGTGCTTCAATTTCAATGGCTCAGAATAATCGATCAACATCGCCACCGCTTTACTTCATGCTTATTTCCTGCTTTATTTCATGCTTTACTTCTTGTTTTACTTTCTATTATATTCAAAACTTCTAGTAAACAGTCTGTAATGATCAGCAAGTGATGCACTGATAATTAGCTCTATGACTAAGAGCATATCTGTCTGAATGAATTTCTAGCTTGCAAAATTTTATGTTAAATCAAAACTTGATTAAAAATGATTTCATATTGCAGGCCATTTGTCGAGCACTTGTTCCTATAACATAGCGACCCCAACAACACTAATTCAAGCGCTAAAGGGTGTAAATATCAATATGCTCAAATGCAAAAATAGAAAAGCATCGCCTTGGAGAGTAAATGGGAAGAGTCACAAGGATTCAAACAATGATCAAGTGCCATGAAAAACACGCTGGAAAGACCAGAACCATGTCGGAAGGACCGACAAATCTGGTGATCTGAAGTACCGACATCAGGCCGGAAGGATCGGCAAACGCGTTGGAAGGACCAGCACCGTGTCTGAAGGATCGACAAATCTGATGTTGGAAGTACCAACATCAGGTCGGAAGGACAGACAAACACGCTGGAAGGACCAGCACTGTGTCGAAAGGACCGAAAAACCTGATGTTGGAAGTACCAACGTCTGGCCAAAAGGACCAACAAACGAGCTGGAAGGACCAGCACATATTGTAACAAAAGACCTGTCCGAGGGCACCCAATTGATCATCAGTATCAGGAAGTACCTGATCCGATTATGACAAACATTGGGGTTATAACCAAATTCCTCTCCGCGGGAACCCAATTTATCGTCTTTATCGGGAAGTACCTGATCCGATTACGACAAACATTGGGGTTCTAACCAAAGTCCTCTCCATGGGCACCCAATTGATCGTTAGTATCAGGAAGTACTTGATACGATTACGACAAACATTGGGGTTTCAACCAAAAGACACTCCTTCTGAACTTACCCACGCTTGGATTAATTAGTATAATTGAGTGATGAAAGTCTCCAATGCCTAAATTAACCAAGCTGGATTATAGACGAAGTTCGGATTTAACCAATCAGCTTGCATAGCGTCTGAATACATCAGATGTGACAAGTATTGTATCTTAATCAATTAACTTGCGTAGTGTCTGAAAATCTCAGACATGACAAGTGTTAGATTTTAGCCCAAGCAGAACATGAAATCCAAAGTACTTCCCATGGAGAAGACTAATAATGACCTCCAAAACAAGTGGCATGAATATCAAAGCTACTCAAAGGGGAGGCAGCAAATAAATAACGGATATGCATTTCCAAAAGCATGAAATGCTGTTCACAATCATACATGTCATTAAAATAGCAACGCTTGAAATCCACAGTCGGTTTTAGTCGATTATTTGATCTTTAGCTTTAACATGAATTCGAATTAGAATATCGTGATTGTACAAATAATTGTCAACGGGTTATAACCCGTCGAATGAAATAGTCCTGTGCAAACACTTTATTCAATTCAAAATAAAATTCTCTATAGTTCATTTTTTAACTAATCCACTATCGATATGGACAATCGATGGTGAGTATAAGTCCAAAATCGTGCAATTGCTTGTTCTAATTACAGAACAGGTGATATAAAGCATGTGAATTCAACGTATGATCTGCCATAGCAAACAAAAGGCTATAACTGGATCTCAGTGCAAAGTATATCAACATCAATGTTCAGTTCGAAGCCCGCATTTCGCGTAAGCGAAAAATACAAGTTTCTCTACATTTAACCACGGATCGAGCAGCACCTACCATTTCTGGTCGTGCACTAACCTCGGCTCGGTCTGCAGCTTCACCTTGGGACGATCAACAGTTCAGTCTTGGCTTGAGTCGAGCGGCATCACCCAGGTCTGATTGAGCAAGATCCGATCAGGCTGGACAGGTCGCGCAGCATCACCACTGGTCGGACACGTCCTGTTGCTGTGAGGATCGAGCAGTCTCTATGGTCGAGCACCACTCACTTGAGTGATCGAGCAAGGCAAGGTGGAAGGGTCGACCACCATGCTGAATAACCTTGGGTCGAGCATCATTGTTCCCTGCATAAGGGTCGAGCTGCTTTCAGACCGGTCATGCAATCCTTGGTCGAGTAGCTAAGCGATCGGACACGGTTATGCCAAAGGCTTGAGCAACATCCATGTCTATAGTCAAGCACCATTGAAATGGCATTTTTTATGAAGCAGTAATATAAAGATGATGGAACATTCGTAATTATCAATCCCATATTTAAATAGTAAAGCAAATATATTAGAAAGGGGTTGGTCACGTGAATATGCTACGTGGAGAAGCAGGAAAATGACAAAATGGTAATGGAGTTAATAAAGGAATCGGTCACTTGTTTTATTCTGCTCGTGCATAAAGGTCCCATCTTGCTCATTCATTAATGATTGCAGCTAACTCGTTCAGCATTTTTTTTAGGTCGCTCGTTCATCAAATTCCTGGTCACTCGCGCAAGCGTAACAGCGTGATGCCAACCATAAAGTGAACGCTGCCAGCTTTGCTACCCGATGGCAATTCTGTGAATAAGAGCACGAACGACCCTTACCCAATTTACCATAATTACAGCTTTGCTACCTGGTCCAAACTTCTCCTATAAATACCCCATTTCACCACACTTCGAAGGATCGATCTAAGCCACCCTGAATGGATGCCATTTCGGTTTTCCACCATTTCTAAGCTTCTCAAGCTCTATTAAAGGCTTCCTAAGCTCACTCCTTCTTCCTCCAACATTAAGTGGATCTCATCTTCTCCAAACACTATTAATTCTCACTCCAATTCAATCCAAGTGATCTCCAACCGCCACTACTCGTCTTTAAAGCACAGATCTAACACTAATTTCATGATGGGATCAAGGAAGATTATCTAATCACAAGATCGAATCCACTCCTTCTCAAATCCAAGTGAGATCTAAAGCATAAAGAGAGTAAAAAGTGGGAAATCATCATATAGAGAGTGAACAAGTGTAATAAATGAGATGTATCAGACGATGCTATATGTAAATTTCTCCATGATAATGAAAATCACTTCAAAGTGGACATAGATCTTTCCTATATCGAACCACTATAAAAATCCTTGTGTTTTTACTTATTTTTGCCCGCTTATTTTTCGATTGTGGCTCCTTTTAATTTCTAACCATATTGGTAAAGTACGGTTTACGTACCTTTGGCATTTGAACCATTTTTTATTTAAACATTTGGCGCTTACTATGGGGCCACGTTCGGAATTGTCTCAATCTTAAGAGGCTACCATTGGTGTTTTAAGCCTTCTTCTACCATAGATCCCGCAATTCTTCGATCTAGACCAATCGAGGAATTCTCATCAAAATTCAAAGCCTTGTCCGAGATCATGGCTAAATCTAATAAGACTACAAGCAAATCTGTAGAAGAAAATGACAACATCGTTAACAATGAAACTACTCCACACATCAACTGCTTTGAAGTTGGAGAAAATTCAATGGCCGAAGTTGGAGCGACTAAAGCTGAATTAGATGTTGTTGTCGCTAACTAGAGTCAACGCATGGAAGCTTCCAACAAAACTTTAATGGAAGCAAATAAAACTCTAGTAGATGCCAATCAAGCTTTAATGGATAAAATGAGTGCTCTCCTAAACGCTTAAGCAAATCTCGCTCCTCCTCCGAAAATCCATATCAACATTGAAGAGAACACAAATTCATCAGCCTCTGATCATCCTAATGACAACTTGGAAGATCTCATTGACAAAGATGATGCTAATATTGAAGACTCAAGGTTGAAAGCTAAAAACCATTCTGATCGAAATAACCAATGAATTGCAAATCCCATCAAGGGGCATCTTCCTACAGTGGAAGTAAAAGACTTAGATCATCTAATCGCGATCGCTCGCCACGATGAGCATCCAAAAAAGTGATCGAAGTCCGCTCTCTGAAACGACAAAACTTGAAGGAATGTAACACGGATATGGTAAAGCAAATCATGTAAGATAACACGCCTCACAAGGATAGTGAAAGGGAATGGGACTTCTCCCCTAACAAAAATCCATTCACAAAGAGGATCCGCAAAGCTGAGTTCCCTAAGAAGTTCACTCATCCTACTCTACCATCGTACTACGGGACTTCTGTTCCAAATCACTTCCTATATAAATATGAATGGTATATGAATGCAGCAAAAGCAACAGACGAGAACAAATGCCTATGCTTCCCTCTCCATCTAGAAGGTGTCGCATCGTTATGGTTCACAAGGCTACCACACAAATCCATTGACCGATTTGATGATTTGATTCTGAAATTCAAAGAGCAGTTCAGGTTGCAAGCTGCGAAGGCTAAGGACGTTATTTCTCTTACATCAATGAAGCAGAACCCAAAAGAATCTGTAAAAGCCTTCCTTAAAAGATTCAATGTCTCAAATCGGCGCCATAGATGAGAAGAGAAAATTTGGTAAATGTATTAAAATGAAGGAGCCAAGCACGCTTGAGAAATTCTATAAAAAGGACGAGGAATACATGAGATTGGACAATCATCCTGTGCCTCTTCAGATTATTGACGCTAACCAACCTCTTGAAGCTCCTAAAAACGCTGGTACCCAGTACAATTAGAAAAACCTCGGAGGTCAGAAAAGAGGAAGCGATGGGAAAGACAATCAAGATGGAAAGATGCCTCGCTTTTCCAACCCATCATAGCTAACACCTTTAAATGACACTCCAAAAAACATCTTTGTTGTGACTAAAGACATTGAATATTATCCAATGCCAAAACCTCAGAAAGTAAGTGACAATCAAGCGTACTCTGGAAAGTTCTTCCGGTTCCATAATCAGCCAGGCGACAATACCAACTAATGTAGGCATCTAAAATCACTAATTGAAGAGCTGATCAGGAAGCATCATCTGCAACATTATGTGAAAAAACCAAAATTCTCAAACGATTTTTTGATTCTCAGGGCTAGGGGGCAACAAGTAATCACTGTCACTATGATTATAATGATTTCAGGTCTGAGGACCATTACATCACTGTCACTATGAGAATAACTTATGGTACTGTTAATTATATTCCATGTTGTTTTCTCATGTTGGGTCAGCCTAATACACTATTCTCCAATACGTATTTATGTTTTAACATTAATATCACGTATATTAATGATCAATGAGATGTGATCATCAGTCAGTCAACATATTAATCTCAATATTTTATTGTTGTCCTATATAAACAATGAAACTTGACTAGGGACATTTAAGAATTATAATACTTAATATATTATATAATCTCAAGTTCAAATCTTACTCAAACTATATAATTCCGTAATATTATTCTAAGGGCTTCTATTATGTTAATATTTATATTACGCAGTTAATATAACATAATAGAATATTTTTATTCGAAATAAACCAATAACATCAACAATGTTATTAATCACATCAAATGTATTACCTCTAAGGCATAAACACTAACAGAACCATAGTATATGAAGGTAAGAACATCGATGACCGACGATGATTGTATTAAGACCAGAAAATCGACGACCGCTAAGGATCGTATTAAGGCCAAAAAACCGACAATCATTTAAGGATCGTATTAAGGCCAAAAAACCGACAATCATTTAAGGATCGTATTAAGGCCAAGGGTCCGAGAATGTAAAGAGCCAACAATCATGCCAAATCCATTTTGGAGAATAACAGGAGGATTGGGACCTTGCCGAGTTAAACAATGCCTGTAAATGATTTGAGGTAGATCTGCCAAATCCTGGCGATGTCATTCAGTGTGTTCATGCATAAGCCATGCTTGGGTGTGTGTTAGGAGTATAAACCATATTCAGCTTATTATTTAGAGAGGTATAAACCTTACCCATGTAGTTGAGTTTAAACCATACCCATGTAGTCGAGTTGTGGTGTATCAACTATACTCGAAGTTCGAGCATAAACCATTCTCCGTTTTTGAGAAGGGGTATAAGCCATACCCGGAGGACGAACGTAAACCAAGCTCAGGAGGTGATTGGGTTAGTTTGCCATGTCCTGGCAGAATAAATGGTTCTTTCAGGAATAAGCTGTACCTTAGGAGTTAGATTCGAGCATCAACCATGCCCGGCATGTAATCTTTCAAAAGAGATCGAGTAAAAACCATACTCGTGGTTTATTACCGTGGTGACGAGTATAAACCATACCCTGTTTTGTAAAGTTTGGCGAGCATTAACCATACTCAATTTAAGAAGGTTGGAGAGCATTAACCATACTCTGCTTAAGAAGATTGGCGAGAATTAACCATACTCGGCTTTGGGTTGAGGATCTCTCCGAATCCCAACAAGATACTTGAATCGATCAAACATAATCCATGTCCGAGAAGAAAGTTTATTGCTACTAAGAAGCTATTACAGAAATTAAATCAAATCCTTATGGGTTTACAGTCGAATCTAGAGCACGCCTTGGGATTATGTCCTAACCCTGTACGCGTGTACTCAAACATAACTGCATTATAGAAATACATTTCTTATATCCTAAGAAATGGAATGCATTCACAATGATCTAAACTAGATCGGTTGATAATGATGCCGTGGTTGCTAGGCTCAGGGTCCTATCCGCTTCAGGAGGTACATGGATTGCTCTGAGGAACTTGCAAAGGCAGCTGTGGAGGTGTGGCTAGTGCATATTTTTTTAATATACTCGGGTAGCTCTCCACGTCTAACCCTTTCCTCAATGAGATCATGAAAATGCCTGCATTCATTGGTGCCATGACCTACCATATTATGACACATGAAGTGCTTTCTTGATTCATGTTCTCTTTGGGTTGGCTCTCTCCTGGGAGGCTTTGGGAAAGGTAAGGATCCTCGCACATAAAGGTAGATGTCTAGTAGGGAGGAGTTGATCTCGGTGTATTTATCATACTTTTTTCTCTTTGGAATCTTATGTTTAAATCGTTCTTTTCTAAAGCTTTACCCTTCCGTTTGTTCTGGCCAGTGGTGGATGGTCCTCCATCCTTAGTAGCAAGTACTTTAAAATTTTCCATCTTTATGTTGGCATCTTCTTGTTGAAGGATTCTATCGGCTTCGGAGTAGAATTCTCCAATGTCCCTGGAAGGATACCTATGAAGGTAGATCTTGAAATCAGTTCGGTCCAAGACACCTGCCATGGCGACCATAAGCACCATCAATGGCTCGGGTCGATCGATCGATGATACAGCCGCATTGAATCTTTCTAGGAAGGAGCATATGGTCTCGTTGGACCACTGCTTGATGGTTGTGTGAAACATGACACTCTTAGGTCGGGAGATGTGAATCTGAATTGTTCTATGAAGTGGCTGACCAACATATTCCAGTTGTTGATCGATTCAGTTGTTAGCTGCCGAAACCACATGTTGGTAATGTCGGTGAGAAAGAGAGGGAAGCACTTGGCTATGACGCTGGTCGATGCAGATAGTACTTCCATGTGGCGCATGTATCGTATGAGATGTATGGTCGAGTTGGTCCTGCCATTGTAGGGCTCCAAGACTGAAAGCTTGAAGTCCGATGGATTTAGGGAGATTCTAATTTCCCGTGTGAATGGACCGTGATGGACGTTATCCACATCCTGTTGAGAATATGTTCCTCTGGTGAAGGGTTTGATGATGCTTGCAATCTGACTTCCATCTCCAAGGAGTTGTTGCCATGAATCCAATTATGCATTGGAGACATTGGTGAGAACCCCAATGTGGGGGTGGTAGCATGGTTTGAGTACTTGGGGTCAGGTCAGTACGACATACGAGTGATGGGTGAAGGTGGTCCCCAACCTCGGTTGTATGTTCCAGATTGCCCGGAGCCGCTTGGGTGGAATGTGTATTGGTCTGAACCATACCCATGTCGATTGGATGGAACTGGCTTGGGAGGGAATTTATCAACTCGGGGATCGATATTGCCCCTGCTCAGGGAGATGTCATGGTGGTTTTTAGTAGCGTTTTCCACCGTCCTACCGGGAACTGACATGGTAGAGTGGTCTTGGTGAGACGGAGAGTTGCTGCCCCCAGCTAAACTTGGTTCGCCACGCTAGGAAGGTCATGTGGGAGGCGGCATAGGAGGAGTTTATGGTAAGAAACTGGGTCGGACCGAAGGTTGCATTGATCCATATTCTGGTCGACCCAGAAGTTTCAATGATCCGAGAGCTACTTGTCCAGGGAGTTGATTCAAACCCTAGACTAGAGGCAAAATGGTCGACCGATCCAGAACTAGGCCATGGTCGACGTGAAAATCTACAGCTACCTCAGCTTCGTTGGATGTTGAAGCGATTAATTTAGAATTGGACGATCAGGAAGTGAATTTGAGCCAGGAAGAACGGTAGACCGATCTGGGGCTCGGATTTCATCATATCGTAGATTAGGTATTGCCCCAGCTTCACTTTGTGTAGGAAGTGATGCTTGGTTGCTCGGTCTCTCATCCATCCGAGCGAGGAAATCATTCATCATTTCCTACTGCTTTGCGAGGAGTCCATTCTGGTATGCCACATGAGCTCTGAGTTCGACCAAAACTTTATCCATCTCGTTCCTAGTTAAATATTGGGACATGCCTTCGTGGGAGGAAGCCTCATGGCTTACATCTGTTGCTGCTGCGTATGCTGCACCAGCTGGTTGAGATTGAGCATGAGAAGGTGTTCAATCCTTCATCCATTTTTCCATTGCTTCTTTGTGAGTTGCCAAAGGTCGTAGGGTATATCCGTGCCCCCAACCTGGAGCACCAAAGTGTTAACGTCAAAAGTTGGTCTAATGATAATCAACCCCCAAAGTGCATTAACAACACACGATTAGAAAAAGTAAATAAACACAGGACACGATATTTTATAGTGGTTTGGATTAAACCAAGCATACGTCCACTTTATAATCTCTGTTTATACTATCAATTACAGGTTATAGTTGTTTTCGATTGAAAGAGAATAGAGATAGAAATGGTTTGTACACAAAAGCCTTGTGTCAAATCCAGAGTATATGGCATGCTATTTTTGGAGTGCCAAATGAGAGCTTTTTGTAGTGAATCTAAGATTATTTCAGGTTGTTCAAGTTGCCTCTCCAATTCTGTAAACGATTGTAATTATAAGCGAGAAGGTGGGCCGAGGTTGTATGCAGCGCGACACACATCTTTTTCGGGCTTGGACACATGTAACTCGATGATAAGAAGTAGTTGTACGCAGACAGACCCGGTCTCCTGTTGATAAATAGTTGTCCTCGAGATATGTGACATACGTGGAACTTAAATTATGGCGTATAAAAAGCTGTGCGAGTCAAGGTTGACCAGTTCTGTAGCCTTGGTAGTAGGACTTTGTCTTGTAGTAAATAATTTGGCTTGATATTTCCGATCCGATATTCTAGGCTTGATCGGATATTTCAGGAATAGCTCGATCGATCAGTTAATGACCTGGCAGATCGATTTGGTTTTGACTTCGGAAGAATGTCAATTTTGAGGGAGAGCCTTTACTTGCTTTGAAGCCGATTCGGGTTGAATTATAATCGATCAACCTAAAATGAAAGTCGACCCTGAAGGCAAGGAATGGGCCGCTATCTGGTAGCAAGCTTCAATCTTGAGTTCTGATGGCTTTGCCAAAAAGCTGGTCAACAATTTTCTTATATCATAGTAACTCTTAGATACTTAATTGAGTGGTCCGAGAGTTAGGTGCTTTTGGGGATATGCTATAATAGTGTGCAGCCGGAGCATTCTAAAGGCATGACATCAATGTTTTGAAACTTTTACTTGTTTTATTATTGTGCGAGATAGATTTGTTATTTATATATGGCACTGTTGTTGTAACACCCGTAATTTGTTAACAATAAAGAGGATAAATTAAATTATAATTAATTTAATATTCAGAATTAAGGGAAACGGACTACGCCATTGCGTCTGTAACACCCCGTATGTTAAATAACTTGTTATAACATAAATCAGAGCAGAATTAAATTTAATATTCTGAATCAGGGGAAAGGGCTGTGCCATTGCGTTCGTCTCGGAAAAATACGCGAAATAGAGTCCGAGTTTTCGTAAATCGGAGTCCGTATGACCAAGTTATGGCCCGTCAAAGTTTCACGAAAAATCAAAAACGAAAACTGCTCATGTTTTGAGGCCCGGGATGAGTTTTGGGCTGTTTTTTTTTGGGCCCTAAATGGTTCCTACACTTGACTTCTTCCCCAAGACATGCTTTAAAGGCTAGGATTGGTTCTAGGGTATATCCTATGGTCCTAAAACATCTAACTAATCTATATATACACCCTAATACCCCCCTTATCCTTACCAAAAATAGATCTAAGGCCATTATGCCACCATTTAGAAAATTGGAGAACCTCCACTAAAAATCCTAAGAGGGTTTGCAAGCTAATCTACATCTTCTTCTACTTAATCATTGGGATTTGCTTCATTTAACTTGCTAATCTTGTTTTGGTGAGCTTCTATCCCCTTAATAATCAATTATTGAATTGATTATGATAAGATGTGATAAAGTATGGCTATGTTTGTGGATCCATATATTTATGCAAGCTTGATGTAGTGAATATTATGTGTTTTGCAAGTTATATGCCTTATGTCATGCAAGTTTCATAATATGTAATCATGATATTTTTATGCAAGTTGTTTCATGATGTTTATGATGCAAAACACTAAGTGAATATGGATCCATTATGCAAACATGTTATGCAAGTATGTGAGTACTTATGCAAGTCATGTATATGCTTATATGCATGTTTAACATCTTATGCAAGTATATGAATGTTTATGCAAGTTATGTATATGTTGAAATGCAAGTTTAACATAACATGCAAGCCTATGCAAGTATGTGAATGTTTATGCAAGTTATGTATATGTTGAAATGCAAGTTTAACATAATATGCAAGCCTATGCAAGTATGTGAATGTTTATGCAAGTAATGTATATGTTGAAATGCAAGTTTAACATAATATGCAAGCCTATGCAAGTATGTGAATGTTTATGCAAGTTATGTATATGTTGAAATGCAAGTTTAACATGATATGCAAGCTTATGCAAGTATATGAATGCTTATGCAAGTATGTGAGTGCTTATGCAAGTTAAGTATATGCTAAAATGCAAGTTCTACATGTTATGCAAATCACATGTATGATGATATGTAAGTTCATATGCAACATGTTATGCAAATCACATGTTTGATGATATGTAAGTTCATATGCAACATGTTATGTAAGACACATGTTTGATAATATGCAAGTTTGGGTTGAATATAGTTGGGTTAATACATGCTCATATATGCAAGTTGACATCCTCTTAACCCATGATAAAGTTATATGCTAAACCCATGTTATGTGTGGTAAATCTTCCCTTTATTATGTTATGTCATAATGACGATTTACGTGGGGAACGATGGGGTTAATTAATATGTTAATTAAAAGTATGTTGAAATGGGTATGATTAAGCATACCATAAAAAAAAATTAATTAACATAAGTGGGAATTTACCTATTGAGTTAGGTCTACCCCATGGGAATTTACCTATTGAGTTAGGTCTACCCATGTTATGAATAAATTGATATTAATTAGGGATAATTAATATAGGGGTGATTAATTAGGTGTAATTAATCGACTAAGACACGAGGTTAGGCTCTGTTATGACGTAAGACTGCCCGGACCCTACCGGCTTAACCAGGCGGTCATAACAGCCAGTCTAATGTGAGAGGTCTTAGGCACAAATTAAATACGTGATTAAAGTAAAGACACGAGGTTAGACTCTGTTATGACGTAAGACTGCCCGGACCCTACCGGCTTATCCATGCGGTCATAACAGCCAGTCTAATGTGGGAGGTCTTTATGGGGAATCACGGTCTTAATTAATTAAGAAACACTTAACCATATTAGCATGTAGTGGGACATGAGGGGTTAAGTGGGTGCCTTGGGTGGCATGAGGAATCTAGTGGGTTGCCTTGGGTGGCAATAGAAAATACGATTAGAATACTTAACCAAGTGAAACATGTAATTAAACATGATTAAAGGGTTAAGTGGGGAACACTAGATTAATAACAAGCTCTGGTGGGTAGCTTGTGGAGGGCCCATTACAACCAGTATCCCATATGTATCTTTGTAGCTCGGCCCAAGCCGAGGACGGGGCACGCATACTGGGCTTGTCTATAAGTGGCCAAAACGGGGTTAGCGGTGGCAACGCAGGCCCATCGGGTTTCATATGCGTGTGTGGGCCCGGGACTGGGAGGTAAGACGTTGTTGCATCGTGTAGGTATAACCCGTGCACCGGTGTTGCTTTTGGGTTGCCACTTTGGGGAATGATACACCCCACTGTGGGCCCAGCACGGATACCTACGTTAGGGAGCCGATCGCTTGGGGTAGTGGGGTACACCTAGTAGAGATAGGGGCAGACGGCACCTATGTAGTCAACTAGGGTACAGGAAACTACTGGTTATATCTATCTTTGATATCCTTGGGTGGGATCAACCTTTGAGTAGGAGTGACTGGTGTGGTGCAGTTAGTAATTATCCTTGGGTGGGTAGATGCGTCTTTACGGTTATCTTAGTTCGTCCTGTGTTCGTGGGCAACTTAGTGTAGTCATTATCCCCAAAGATACCATACCGAGTTCATATCATACCCTAATTACTTTAATAATTGTATTATTAAGGAGGTAGGGTTCACTCAGGCTTATGTCTGACCCCCGTTGTTTTTATCTTTTTCCTTCAGGTCCTCAGGTTGGGCCTAGTGCTAGTGGGCTTTGATCAGTTTGCTTTATCTATCTCTTGGAGCTTGGACCGTAGATGTAGAGCTCAGCTTATCTTATCTTTTCTGTTATGGCTATTTGTTATGAGTAGTGGGATTATGTACTTATTTTATTCAGGATGGATATTTTGTACTTGACTCTTGTTATGGTTTTATGATGTAACCAAACATGTTTTACTTTCCGCTGCTATGAGATGATGTTTTAAATTTTCAAGTATTACATTATATCTGTCTTGTTGTAATTTTACTGTTCTATACTCACTAAAAATACTCCACCGATGCTATGGCATTCCCTTAGTGAGTGACTATAGCGGGTGTGGGGTGTTACACGTGGTATCAGAGCTTAAGGTTACCAGAACAGATAAAATTTTTAAGAAAAACTATTTTCTAAGAATATTTTAGAAGAAAATATTTTCAAAAACATGTCTTTTAAGAGTAAAGATTTTGAAACAAAAGCATAATCCCAGATAGCCATATCTCTATCTTTCGAATTCTCCGTTTGAATCTTTCCTTTTTTCGTTTCAGCATGGCTGAAGATCTTAACTTTCCGGAGGGTGTAGCAATACCAGCATGGTATAGGAGATTGATGGAGGCTAGGGCCGCCGCTGCAGGGCCAGCTAATGTTCCTCCACCACCAGTTATACCCGATCTTCCTCCTCATCCTCCTCGTGTGGTTACTTTTGCTAAGACTTGTAAGGAATTCAAGACTATGGGAGGGAAACCTTTTCTAGGATCAGAGACTTTTGTGGAAGCTAGGGATTGGCTTAAGGAGGTGGAAGAGTTGATAGACATCTTTGAGATGGAAGAAGCAAAGAAAGTTAAGTTAGCTGCTTGGTTAATGAAGGGAGAGGCCTCGTTCTGGTGGGAGGTCACTAATGGAGAGCGCCTTGTTGATTCTTGGGCGGATTTCAGACAGAGGTTTGTGGCAAAGTTTCTCTCAAGGGCAGAAGAAAATCTGTATATGGAAAGGTTCTTGAACTTGAAGCAAGGGAACTTATCAGTGAAGGAGTATGTCAACAAGTTCAATCAGTTGGCAAGGTTTGGCATAGATATGGTGAATACCCCGGAGAAGAAAGCTTTGAGGTTCGTTAGGGGCTTGAACGAACCGATGCATGGATTGGCTATGACTCACATTCCTATGGGGGCTACCTTTGAGAAGCTAGTTGACATGGCACTTATGTATGAGGAAGAGAAGGGTCCCAATACTAGTAAAGCACCCGAGAAGAAAGGAGATCAGAAGAGACCTCAACAGCAACAGCAAAACAAGAATGGGAAAGGCAATGGTGGCAAGGGGAAGAAGAAGAAGTGCTTCAATTGTGGGACACCAGGCCACCTAAGCAAGGATTGTCGCAAGAAGAAGAAGACTGGCTGCTTCCACTATGGCGAAGCAGGGCATCTGGTGAAGGACTGTCCTAAGAAGGGGCAGAGGACGGGATCTACCTCAGGAGGACAGGTGCAAGCTCTTATGGCACCGGGTCAGGCAAGGGGGCAAGTTCAGGCTCTCGCGGTTCCACCACTTCAGGAAAGAGGTAGAACTATTTCTGTTGAAAGTCTAGTTTATCTGTTAGATCATCCTGTCCGTACTTTGTTTGACTCTGGCGCATCTCATTCGTTTATCTCATCATCTTTAGTTGAGTCACTGCACTTAGACACCAGTCTAGTAGATGATCCCTTGGTTGTTTCAAACCCAATTGGAGGCTCCACTTATTTGTCCATGATGTGTTTGGGTTTGAAGATTTCTATACTTAGCGTTGAGTTTAGATGTGATGCTTTTGTTTTGGGCTTCACGGGCTATGGGTTGATTTTGGGCATGGACTGGTTATCCAGTAATGGTGCCGTTCTTGATTGTGAAAGGAGAGTTGTTAGGCTGATGACCCGCTTGGGTAACACTCTCGAGATCTCTTGTAATCCCATGGAGTCTGTTATGCTAAGTTATCTTGAATCGCTCGATGCTTCTGTCGAGAGTCTGCAATCTGTTAGAGTGGTCCGGGAATATCCGGATGTGTTTGAGGAGGTGAAGGGCTTACCTCCGAAGCGGGAGATTGACTTCCGAATCTATCTTGTGGACAATGCTAAACCAGTATCTTTGCCAGTGCGCCACATGGCTCCTCGTGAAAGGAGGGAACTCAATAAGCAAGTAGGGGAGTTGCTTGAGAAGGGGTTCATAAGACGAAGTATATCGGAGTGGGGGTGCTCCGGTGGTTTTTGCTACAAAGGCAGATGGGTCCCTCAGACTTTGTGTTGACTATAGAGAACTCAACAAGCTCACAAAGAAGAATAAACACCCATTGCCGAGGATTGATGATCTCTTCGATCAGTTAGTTGGCGCTTCAGTGTTTTCGCAGTTGGACTTAGCCACGGGGTTTCATCAGTTGAGAGTGGCTGAGGATAGTGTAGAGAAGACTGCCTTCAGGACTCCGGATGGTTTTTATGAGTGGCTTGTGATGCCATTTGGTTTGACGAACGCCCCTGCATATTTCGTTGATCTGATGAGTAGGGTGTTCAGGGAGTATCTTAACAAGTTCGTGGTGGTCTTTGTGGATGACATCTTGGTCTTCTCCAAGAGTGAGGAAGAGCATGCCCTACATCTTAGGGAAGTGTTGGAGACTCTTCGAGCGCATAGCCTGAAGGCTAAGTTTTCTAAATGTCACTTTTGGAGGAAGGAAGTGCGATTCTTAGGGCACGTAGGAAGGGATAGCTGTGGATCCTGCAAAGGTAGTATCTATCCAAGATTGGAAGGCTCCGAAGAATGCTACCGAGGTGAGGAGTTTCTTGGGGTTGGCTGGCTACTATAGGAAGTTTATCAAGGACTTCGCGAAGATATCAGCCCCATTAACTCGCTTGACAAAGAAGAATCAGGTTTTCACATGGGATGTGGATTGTGAGGATGCATTCCGACGGTTAAAGAGAGCTTTAACCACTGCTCCAGTTTTAGTGCTGCCAGATGGGAGTAAGCCGTTCGTTGTTTATACTGATGCTTGTGGGACAGGACTAGGCGCAGTCTTGATGCAAGAGGGAAGGGTAATAGCCTATGGTGGGAGGCAGTTGAGGGCGCATGAGAAAAATTACCCTGTCCATGACCTAGAGTTGGCCGCTATCGTTTTTGCGCTCAAGATCTGGCGCCATTATCTTCTTGGTGAGAGATTTGAGTTGTTCACCGATCACAAATCTTTGAAGTACTTGTTTTCTCAGAAGGATTTGAACTTGAGACAGCAAAGGTGGATGGAGTTCTTAGCATCCTATGATTTCGAGATAGCATATACCCCTGGCAAGGGTAACGTGGTGGCAGATGCCTTAAGCAGAAAAAGGTTGTCCTTGAGTCCGTTGTTTGTGGAACGGAGAAGCTTGGAGTTTATCTCGATGTTTGACTTCAGACCTTCTGTTGACTTGGTACCCGGTTTGCTAGCATCCTTAGAGGTTAGACCTACTCTTTTGGGACGAGTTGGCGAGGCACAGCGAGACGACCCACAGTTGGTTGAGTTGGTAGAGAAGCTCATAAGGGGGGAGTCGTCCAGCCATTTGAATAGGTACACCCTAGATGATAGGGGGTGGTTGCGTAGAGACGGTAGACTTTGTGTACCGCAAGATGAAGACTTGAGGAAGGCTATACTTGATGATGCACATCGTTCGAGGATGACCATACATCCCGGTGGGGATAAGATGTACCAAGACATGAGGCGAGTTTTCTTTTGGGCCGGTATGAAGAAAGATGTGGCCGAGTATGTTGCTAGATGCTTGGTGTGCCAACAAGTAAAAGCAGAGCAAAAGAAGCCAGGTGGGTTGCTTCATCCTTTGGAAGTTCCGATATGGAAGTGGGATAGTGTCTCGATGGACTTTATTGATGGTTTACCGAGATCGAGGAAGGGCAATACAGGAATTTGGGTCGTGGTTGATAGACTTACTAAGAGCGCCCATTTCATACCCGTAAAGAGTAAGAGGACTGCTCCATGGCTTGCTTCAGTCTATGTTCGAGAGATAGTTCGATTGCATGGGGTACCTTCCAGCATAGTGAGTGATCGAGATCCTATCTTCACTAGTGAGTTTTGGAAGAGTTTACAGGAGGCGGTGGGGACTCAGTTGTGTTTGAGCACCGCATATCATCCTCAGACAGACGGCCAGACCGAGAGGGTGAACCGTGTTTTGGAAGACCTTTTGAGGCTTTGTATCTTGGATTTTGGAGGTACATGGGAAGAGCATCTTCCTTTGGTGGAGTTTGCATATAACAACAGCTTCCAGTCTAGTATTGGCATGGCACCTTTTGAAGCTCTTTATGGAAGGCCTTGTCGATCACCTACATGTTGGTGGGAATCTACGGATAAGATCTTGCTAGGGCCCGATATGGTTAGAGAGACTTCAGAGAAGGTTGATTTGATTCGAAGAAGGATGAAAGCAGCGCAAGACAGACAGAAATCTTATGCAGATAAGAGGAGGACTGATCTTGAGTTTGAAGTTGGGGACATGGTTTTTGTCAAAGTGTCTCCATTACGGAATGTTGTTCGCTTTGGATCCGCTGGGAAGTTAGCACCGAGGTTTGTAGGACCGTTTCCTGTCAAGGAAAGAATTGGACGGATGGCATATAGGGTGGAGTTGCCAGACAGACTTAGTGGTATACATGATGTTTTCCATGTGTCACATTTGAGGAAGTGCCTACATGAGACCGCAGAGGTGGTAGAGCCGAGCTTTCTTAGAGAAGTGGAAGTAGAGCGTGATGCGACGATTCGACGAGCTCCTACTCGCATCCTTGGGTCAGAGATTAAGAAGTTGAGAAACAGAGAGGTTCAGCTAGTCAAAGTGCAATGGGGAGATGACGAGAGCAATGCTACTTGGGAGACGGAAGCGAAGATGCGTTCTTTGTACCCTTTTCTTTTCGAGAGTATGTTCTTTAACTTCTCCTTTATTGCCTATCTTGTACTTATCTTGTCCTTAGTATGTCCTCTCGTTAGCACCTTTGACCTTTTAGATAGGGTAAACCTATGGTTGAAACATGTGTTTGAGACATGTTATGATTGATGGATGCAAGTGGATGCAAGTGTTTGCTAGTGGTTGCTCGTGGATGCATATACACACACTTTAGGCACTAGATCGGCTCAATCACTTCATATTGCATATTGCATATAAATGTGTGTAGATAGCTATATTAATGGATGTATGATGGTTGTGCTATCATATGGATGATGCATTTATTCGGTGAATGATTATGCACGCATGTAGAAATAGTATGTGTCGATAGGGTTCTTTCGCATACATATTGGATGCATGGCACTATCATGGTTTGCATTAAGGAGGTCAACTGAATCAGTAGACCGCCTGATTTTGCATTAGATAGGGAACATATACACACACTTTTTGCATATGTTCATACAACATTAGAAACTTTAAGGACAATGGATGCCAGTGTTTGATAGTTGAGTAGATGGTTGTTTGGTTGGTAGGATACGTTCTTCTTGACTTAGAGATTTCGGGGACGAAATCCTTTAAGTAGGGGAGAATGTAACACCCCGTATGTTAAATAACTTGTCATAACATAAATCAGAGCAGAATTAAATTTAATATTCTGAATCAGGGGAAACGGGCTGTGCCATTGCGTTCGTCTCGGAAAAATACGCGAAATAGAGTCCGAGTTTTCGTAAATCGGAGTCCGTATGACCAAGTTATGGCCCGTCAAAGTTTCACGAAAAATCAAAAACGAAAACTGCTCATGTTTTGAGGCCCGGGATGAGTTTTGGGCTGTTTTTTTTTTGGCCCTAAATGGTTCCTACACTTGACTTCTTCCCCAAGACATGCTTTAAAGGCTAGGATTGGTTCTAGGGTATATCCTATGGTCCTAAAACATCTAACTAATCTATATATACACCCTAATACCCCCCTTATCCTTACTAAAAATAGATCTAAGGCCATTATGCCACCATTTAGAAAATTGGAGAGCCTCCACTAAAAATCCTAAGAGGGTTTGCAAGCTAATCTACATCTTCTTCTACTTAATCATTGGGATTTGCTTCATTTAACTTGCTAATCTTGTTTTGGTGAGCTTCTATCCCCTTAATAATCAATTATTGAATTGATTATGATAAGATGTGATAAAGTATGACTATGTTTGTGGATCCATATATTTATGCAAGCTTGATGTAGTGAATATTATGTGTTTTGCAAGTTATATGCCTTATGTCATGCAAGTTTCATAATATGTAATCATGATATTTTTATGCAAGTTGTTTCATGATGTTTATGATGCAAAACACTAAGTGAATATGGATCCATTATGCAAACATGTTATGCAAGTATGTGAGTACTTATGCAAGTCATGTATATGCTTATATGCATGTTTAACATCTTATGCAAGTATATGAATGTTTATGCAAGTTATGTATATGTTGAAATGCAAGTTTAACATAATATGCAAGCCTATGCAAGTATGTGAATGTTTATGCAAGTTATGTATATGTTGAAATGCAAGTTTAACATAATATGCAAGCCTATGCAAGTATGTGAATGTTTATGCAAGTTATGTATATGTTGAAATGCAAGTTTAACATAATATGCAAGCCTATGCAAGTATGTGAATGTTTATGCAAGTTATGTATATGTTGAAATGCAAGTTTAACATGATATGCAAGCTTATGCAAGTATATGAATGCTTATGCAAGTATGTGAGTGCTTATGCAAGTTAAGTATATGCTAAAATGCAAGTTCTACATGTTATGCAAACCACATGTATGATGATATGTAAGTTCATATGCAACATGTTATGCAAATCACATGTTTGATGATATGTAAGTTCATATGCAACATGTTATGTAAGACACATGTTTGATAATATGCAAGTTTGGGTTGAATATAGTTGGGTTAATACATGCTCATATATGCAAGTTGACATCCTCTTAACCCATGATAAAGTTATATGCTAAACCCATGTTATGTGTGGTAAATCTTCCCTTTATTATGTTATGTCATAATGACGATTTACGTGGGGAACGATGGGGTTAATTAATATGTTAATTAAAAGTATGTTGAAATGGGTATGATTAAGCATACCATAAAAAAAAATTAATTAACATAAGTGGGAATTTACCTATTGAGTTAGGTCTACCCCATGGGAATTTACCTATTGAGTTAGGTCTACCCATGTTATGAATAAATTGATATTAATTAGGGATAATTAATATGGGGGTGATTAATTAGGTGTAATTAATCGACTAAGACACGAGGTTAGGCTCTGTTATGACGTAAGACTGCCCGGACCCTACCGGCTTAACCAGGCGGTCATAACAGCCAGTCTAATGTGAGAGGTCTTAACCAGGCGGTCATAATATGCTATTTGTTATGAGTAGTGGGATTATGTACTTATTTTATTCAGGATGGATATTTTGTACTTGACTCTTGTTATGGTTTTATGATGTAACCAAACATGTTTTACTTTCCGCTGCTATGAGATGATGTTTTAAATTTTCAAGTATTACATTATATCTGTCTTGTTGTAATTTTACTGTTCTATACTCACTAAAAATACTCCACCGATGCTATGGCATTCCCTTAGTGAGTGACTATAGCGGGTGTGGGGTGTTACAGCGTCCATCTCGAAATTTTGGCTAAGATAGACATTCGGTTTGCGTAAAACGAACACCGTATGAAGAAGTTATGAAGGTTTGAAATTTGTATACAGGCAGAAGGATTATATATATATATATATATATATATATATATATATAGTCCTAAAAATCAAAATTTAGTTCAAATTTTAAAAATTATGTTGGCGGCAAAACTCCCGCCCTAGGGGGTGTCGACCCCTAAGCAGGAGTGTCGACCCCATAAAGGGGGGGTCGACGCCCTCCTAGGGCTGAGGTGGCAGTCATTTTAGAGGGCTGGCAGCTATATATAGAGGTCCCTTTTCTCTGTTTTCTTCGTTGAGAATCCATGGGGGCCAAACTCTGCCGATGTCTGAACTGAATTGGATGCGTTATCTTCTATCAACTAAAGCAAATCAAACTTAGAGATTCAAGCGTAGATCTATAACCCAACAAGCTTCTTTTCTAGTTCTATCTTCTTAGTCAAACACTGTGAGTTCTAGGTTACTTTTAGATTTAAACGACTAAAAGTATAACGTGATAGTACTGTGATTTGGATTTGTCTTGAATCATAAACCTATGTTATTCTTGGATCTCAAACTTTATTAGGCTAGATCTATTTTTATAGATCTAATTCACCTGTGATTAGTTTATCATGTCACCTTTATAGATCTGAACCTTTTTCAAGTTTGTGGTTAATTTGGGATTATCATTATATGGACAAATGAACCTTTGTTTAGATCTAGATCATCAAGTTGTGATTAATTGAGATTTTTTATTATTGGACCAATGAACTATTATTTGGATCTGTTCATCCTATGTATATTTGATCTAGTTTTTTCGTTACCCTTTTTACTAGATATGTTTTCATGTCCACCTTATTATGCCTTTTACTTGTCAATGCCAGTATATATGATTATGTCACTTTTAGAATGATCACTATTATCATTTTTCCCAACACATTTCCCTTTTTATGACTAGGCTACTTTCCAGCCTAAATGCCGCCAAATATATGTGAATGCATTAGTAAGGGAATGAGGGAAAAGGTTAGAATTGACATAATTGAAATAATGTTTATATGAATTGGACATATAATTCAAAATGGGGAAAAAGGGGCATAATCCCTTATAAAGACATAGGTAAGAAAATGGATAAGAATGAATGGCTAATAATTACAATAAGAAATTGTAATTACACTTATGACACGAGGTTAGGTTGCATTAGTGGTGGAAGTCTACCCAGACCCGACCGGCATATCCAATAGCCACTAATGTTGAACCTAATGTGAGAGGTCTAAGTGCACAAATACGAATCGGGCTAAGACACAAGGTTAGGCCCAACTCGTGAAATATGACTGCCCGGACCCGACTGACATATCCAGCATCCACAGGTTGCAGGCCTAATGTGGGAGGTCTAGCCCATTATAAACCATAAATGGGCATGGAAATAAGTTGGACTACTTAACCTAATCTAATCCATAGGGATTATATGATTATGAACTAAAGTTACGGTTAAGTAAAATTGGTTGGACAGTGGGTGGGTTAAGCAAATCTAGAGCGGGTGAGTAATATTTACATATATAGGCCCACAAAACTTAACCCGATAAGGTTATGCAATTAAATGCACCTAGTGGTATACATAACCAGTGGAAATAACAAAGTTATGCAATTAAAGACACCTTTAGGGTAAGCATAACTTGTGGAAATGGTAGGGTTACATAATTAAAGACACCTAGTGGTATACACAGCCAAAGAAAACCTAGTGGGGGATACAAGATAAGGGGGAGAGCTTGTATCATATTTTGTGAGATCCGTTTCGTCCAGTAACCCAGAGTAGGTATCAAAACATGTACTCCGTACTAGGTTGGAGAAGGGGCACGCTTACTAGACTGATTGTAAGAGATCCAAACGTGGAGGACGGTGTAAGTGGCGCAAACCGACCGGGCCATGTGCATGCATGAGCCGGGCAGAGGGGGATAAGACGACCGTGACACCTGTAGATATGAGGCTGTGTATATCTACGAGGGGTTTCCACTTTAGGACGTGATACATCCTACGGTGGGGTCGGCATAAAGTATCTACGCGGATTAGGGAGCCGATCGATTAGGGTAGTAGTTAGGGTACATTTGGATGTATGCCTAAGTCTACCTCCTTATATTGGAAGGGATCATCTCATTCTGGATATACTAGTAATAGTGCAGAGTAATCATTTGGGAAGTGTATACACCTTATCCTATCTACTTTTTCACACCTGCCTTTTATGAATTAATCTCTCATCCACTTTATATGCCTGCCATGCTACTTTTATTTATTTACTTGCTAAAAGTAACTAGACTCGCTAGACTTTATGTATGACCCTTTTTGTTTCTCTTCTTTCTTCCGTCCCCTCCTCCCCCCAGGTTCGTAGGGAGGGAATTCTCAGGCTTAGTCAAGACTCAATTATCATCTTGCTAGATGCTGCTTTCGATGTATGGCTCAAGTTCTAATCTCTACTATGGCTTGGCTCTTTTTCTTGGGAATTATGTTATGCTTTTTATATTTATGTACTCTGATGGTACAAGACAGAGGTTATATTGTTGTAATGGTTTTTGTGACTTATGGTATTTTGGACCACGCAGTATGATTTATGTTTGAAATAAAAAATTGAATTTCCGCTGCAATCTTATTTATATCTGTCTTGTAATTATTTTGTGACTGTTTACCTATAACGCTTCACGGAACTTAATGCATTCCCTTAGTGAGTGACATTAACGGATGTGCGGTGTCACACTTGGTATCAGAGCTGTAGGTTACCAGATTAGATAAAAGTTTTTGGGAAACTATTTTCAAAATGTTTTAAAAGAAAGAATTTTCAAAAAGAAAAGTTTTTTTTGAAAAGCATATTTCCCCAAATCCATATGTAGTATCCTTCGGTCCTTGTCTAAATCTCTTTCCTTTTTCTTTTCAGCATGTCTGGGGAACCTAACATTTCTAATATCCCGGAGGGCGTCACGATACCCGGATGGTTCCGCAGGTTTCTAGAGGCCACGACGCCTGCCGAAGGCTAAGAAAACGTTCCTCCTCCAACTGCACCAGTCATTCCTCCTCCTCACCTCTAAGAGCAGATAATTTTGCTAAGATCTGCAAAGACTTCCATGCTATGGGAGGGAAGCCATTCCATGGGAATGAGACATTCATAGAAGTGCGAAATTGGCTCAAGGAGACTAAGGACTTGTTCGTAATATTTGAAGTAGAGGATCGAAGAAAAATTCAGTTAGCTGCTTGGCTACTGAACGCTGAAGCTTCATTTTGGTGGGAGGTAACCCAAGCAGGCCGTCCGGTGGAAACTTAGGATGACTTTAGACGGAGATTTGAGATGAAATTCCTTTCTCAAGCTGAGAAGAGCATGCAGATGGAGAGGTTCTTAGCACTCAAACAAGGGAACTTGACGGTGAAAAAGTTTGTGAACAAATTTAACCAACTGGCAAGATTTGGACTGGAAATGGTAGGCATGCCGCATAAGAAGGCTTTGCGGTTTGCTAATGGGATAAATGAACCCCTTCATGGGTTAGCCATGTCTCATATTCCAATGGAAGCCACCTTTGAAAGACTTGTTGAAATGGCCTTGATGTATAAGGAAGAGAAAGGGGAAAAGAAGGAGGTTAAAGCTGAAGAAACAACACAAAATAAGAAGATATGGCCCAAGAAAGGACAATAACAATAGCAGCAACAGAAGAAAGGAGGAAAGAATTACAAGGGTAAGGAGAAAAGGAAGTGTCACAGTTGTGGGAAAGAAGGTCACTTGATCAGAGACTATAAAAGAAGGAAGAACACTTGCTTTAATTGTGGGGAAGTCGGACACTTTGCTAGGGAGTGCTCGAAGAAATAGGGATCACAAGGACAAGGGAAAAGGGCAGGAACTTCTGGAGGGCAGGTGCATGCTCTCGCGATCGGTGCTCCTGATATAGGTAGAAAAAATTCTTTGGAAGGCTTAATTTCTCTTTCAAACCATCCTATTAGAATACTTTTTGATTCTGGTGCTTCACGTTCATTTGTATCTAGTTCTGTGGTTGAATCTCTGCACTTAATTACTAGTATGGTAGTGGATCCCGTAGTTGTTTCAAACCCCATTGGTGGTTCAGCTCATTTATCTTTGATTTGTCGGGGTTTGAAAATATCTGTGTTAGGCGTCGAGTTTGAATGAGATACATATGTGCTCGGGTTTATGGGCTATGGGTTGATTCTAGGAATGGATTGGCTTACCACGTATGGTGCCATCCTGGATTGTGAGAAGAGGGTCATTAGGCTTCTAACTTGTCATGGGAGGACACTCGAGATTTCTTGTGACCCCCAAGGGTCTGTTATGCTTAGCTTCCTAGAGTCTCTTGATGCATCCATAGATGACTTGCAATCTGTTCTGGTAGTCCGAGATTATTCTGATATTTTTGATGAGGTCCGAGGCTTACCTCCGAGGCGCAAGATCGATTTTCGCATATATCTGGCGGACAATGCAAAGCAGTTGCATTACCAGTGCGCCATATGGCTCCGAGAGAAAGGAAGGAATTGAGTAAGCAAGTAGGGGAGTTGCTTGGAAAAGGGTTTATCAAATGAAGCATATCTAAATGGGGTGATCCAGTAGTATTCGCAAGTAAGGCGGATGGATTGCTTCGTTTGTGCATGGACTATAGAGAATTGAACAAACTCACAAAGAATAATAGGCACCCACTTCCGAGGATAGACAACTTGTTTGACCAGCTTGTCGGTGCCTCGGTATTCTCTCAGTTGGACTTGGGCACGGGGTTTCATCGGTTGAGGGTGGCTGAGGACAGTATAGTCAAGACTACTTTTAGGACTCTAGATGGTTTCTTTGAAAGGCTAGTAATTCCTTTTGGGCTGATAAATGCACTCGCCTATTTTGTCGATCTAATGAGTAGGGTGTTCCGGGAATTCCTGAATAAGTTTGTCATAGTCTTTGTTGATGATATTTTGATCTTCTCCAAGAGCGAAGAGGAGCATGCCCAACATTTGAGAGAAGTTTTGAAAACTCTCCGTGACCATCAGCTTAAGGCAAAGTACTTCAAATGCCATTTTTGGAGAAAGGAGGTGAGATTCTTAGGGCATGTAGTCTCCAAAGAAGGGATAGCAATGGATCCCGCGAAATTAGTTGCAATGCAAGATTGGCAAATTCCTAAAAATGCAATAGAGGTGAGAAGCTTTCTTGGATTGGTAGGTTATTATAGGAAGTTCATTAAGGACTTCACGAAGATATCAGCCCTTCTCACCAGGCTGACGAAGAAGAACTTGGCATTTTCATGGGATATAGATTGTGATGTTGCTTTCCAACGTCTGAAGAGGGCTCTTACAATAGCCCCAGTCTTGACTTTGCCCGATGGGAACAAAGTGTTTACGGTTTACATCGATGCATGTGGTACAGGGCTTGGTGCGGTTCTGATGCGAGAAGGAAAGGTAGTGTGTTATAGGGGTAGACAGTTGAGAGTTTATGAGAAGAACTACCCCACCCATGATCTAGAGCTAGCTGCCATAGTATTCGCGCTAAAGAAACAGCGTCATTATTTACTTGGAGAGAAGTTCGAGTTATACACCGATAATAAATCTCTCAAGTACTTGTTTTCGCAGAAGGATCTTAATTTAAGGCAACAAAGGTGGAAGGAATTCTTAGCTTCTTACGATTTTGAAATCGCTTATACCTCTGGTAAGGGTAATGTGGTGGCTGACGAACTAAGTAGGCAGAGGATGGCCTTGAGTCCTCTGTTTGTGGAGAGGAAGAGCTTGGAGTTCATATCAACCTTTTACTTTAGACCCTCGATTGAGATTTTTCCTGATTTGTTTGCATCATTAGAAATACGACCAACTCTTATGGATCAGATAGGAGCTTCGTAGCAAGGTGACCCACAGATTTTAGACATCATGGATAAGCTCAGAAATGGGGAGACTTCTAGTCACCTCAGTAGATATACCATAGATGAAAAGGGTGGTTGCGACGAGATGGAAGCTATGTGTCCCTCAAACGGGAAGCTTAATAAAGGCAGTCCTAGAAAAACCCACTATTCTAAGATGACCATTCATCCAGGCGGCAATAAGATGTACAGAGACATGAAAAGGGTTTTCTTTTGGGCTGGGATGAAGAAAGATGTATCCGAATTTGTTTCTCAATGCTTAGTTTGCCAGCAAGTTAAAGCTGAGCGAAAGAAGCCCGGTGGTTTACTTCATCCTTTGGAGGTTCCACAATGGAAGTAGGAGAGCGTCTCCATGGACTTCATAAATGGTTTGCCTAGATCAAAGAAAGGCAACACCAGTATTTGGGTAGTAGTGGACAGATTGACTAAGAGCGCTTACTTCATTCCAGTGAAGAGTAAGAGGATGGCATCATGGTTGGCAGCGATTTACGTTCGTGAGATAATTCGTCTTCAGGGAGTACTTTCTAGTATCGTAAGCGATCTTGACCCCATCTTTACCAGTGAATTTTGGAGGAGCTTGCAAGAAGCATTACGTACACAGGTGTGTTTGAGCACAGCTTATCATCCTCAGACCGATGGGCAGACGGAGAGGGTGAACAGAATTCTTGAAGATCTTTTAAGGTTGTGTATCCTAGACTTCAGAGGGACTTAGGAAGAGCATCTTCCTTTAGTAGAGTTTGCCTATAACAACAGCTATCAAGCCAGCATCGGCTTGGCACCCTTCGAATAATTGTATGGACGACCTTGTAGATCACCAACTTATTGGTGGGAATCTGCAGAAACATTATTACTTAGACAAGATATGGTTAGAGAAATGTCTGAAAAGATTGACCTTATTTAACGGTGGATGAAGACGGCCCAAGATAGTCTGAAATCCTATGCATACAAGAGAAGAACTGACATCGAATTTGAAGTGGGAGACTTAGTTTTTATCAAAGTATCACCTTTAAGGAATGTGGTTCGCTTCGGATCTACAGGGATGTTGGCACCTAGGTTTGTTGGACCATTTCCCATAACCGAGAGGATTGGCCAAATGGCCTATAGAGTAAAGCTTGCAAAAAATTTATCCGGTGTTCATGATGTTTTCCACGTTTCTCATCTACCAAAGTGCTTGCATGATATCGCGGAAGTTGTTGAGCCAAGCATATTAGAAGAAGTGGAAGTAGAGCGGGAGGCGACAGTCAGACGAGTCCCTACCCGTATTCTTGGATTAGAAATTAAGAAGCTATGCAATAAAGAAATCAAGTTAATTAAGGTTCAATGGGGAGATAACCCCGAGGATGCAACTTGGGAGACCGAAGAAAAGATTCATGCATCGTACCCTTTTCTTTTCGAGGGTATGTTCTTAACTCCTTTTCTAAAGTTCATCTATACATGTTTCTATCATTTGAGTATGTCCTATCAATAGTATTCTCTACCTTTAAATAGGAATCTTGTGGATGTAAACATGTTTTTGAGACACGTTATGTTTGATGGATGCAAGTGTTTGCTAGTGGTTTCCTGTGGATGCATATACACACACACATTAAGCACCACTACAACAAAATGACCCTATTACAACGGTGGAACACCATTGTAATATACATTTTACAACGGTGGGCTAACCGTCGTGTATGAAGAAGTTGTAATAGACCAAAATCTTTTACAACTTTTTTGCACTGTTGCAACACCGTTGTAATATGTATATTTTACAACTTTTTTCCACCGTTGTAATAAATTTTGTTACAACAGTTATGCACCATTGTTGTTGTAATTTTTACAACTATTTATAACTGTTGTGATATATTTTATTACAACTTTTATTTCACATTTGTAATATATCCATAAATTATATTCATAAGAATCTATATATATTTTATATGTGCAACAATAAATAGATAAATTACATAAGAAATAAATGTAAGTTTAAAGGCATCATGATCCATTCATTGATAAAAGTCACAACTTTATATCCATAATACAAATTATAAATCATATACGACATAAAAATGTAAAAAATTACAACTGTCCTCGCCTTTAACCCAATTACAAAGCCCAATTACCACATAAAAATGGAACTCCTTCAGCGTTTACAGTCTTCGGTTTGTTGTCTAGGTTATTAGTTTCCATCTCGCAACTCTTCAGTTTGGACTCGGGGTTCTGTAGTTCTCAACAAAAATGAAGATAAAACAAAATATAATCAGAAAATAAAAACAAAGGAAGCTAATCAATTTTTGAAAGACGTGAACATTACCTCCAACCTGGATGTCAAATTACTTGCATGGTTTTCCGCATGATCAACCATAGAAGTTAAATGCTTGAACTCCTCACCCTAACCTGATGTATTTTATAATATGACTAACGTTAACATTTGACAAACTAATACAGTTAAACTTGGTCATGAAGACGTCAAATGCAACCTAACAAAATTTCAAATAGCATGATTAGGAAAAATTAGGACCAACCAAGAATTACTATTGAACTTGGTTAGGCTTTAGAGCAGAAAGTTCATTGATCCTTCGCAATTTGCAAGGCAACCCATAGGTTACTACATCTTGAATTGTCCAACACTTATCCAATATAATTGTCTCCTTTCTGAATTCCCTTTGTATGATTTCTCCTAAGTTCCTCCAAGTGACCATTTCTGGAATGATTAAGTAATACTCACAAAAGTTGGTGTTTTTCCCTGAGTAAAACAGCATCCTGGGATCTAAAATATAAATGTGGGGCACATAAGGGATTTGAATTGATACCCTTTTCTGAACAAGGGTTAGTCGCTACTATTAGTGATTTAGTGTGGAATAATAGAGACTCAAAATATTGGTACAGTTCTCTTTTCTTCAGCTCCTGGGTTGAGGTGAACATCAAATGTGGAAGTAACAGTATAACACCGGCTACAAATCATATCTAATAATTCAACTATACATGAATGAGTAATGTGGAAAACCATCTTTAATAAGCTAATCTATAGAAGAAAAAATAACAGAGTCTAGTTTCAACCTATCTGAATCCTGTCACATATACGAATGTAAATAACTATCAAATATGCCTTACTTTTTTAGAAACATAAGAAGAACATTATAATTTATCTCAACTCCAATTCAACCTGTAATTTAACAAAAAACAAAAGGGTACACATATCATCTCGAAAAAAATTGCTGTACCCATTCTGTCGAGCGCAACAATGCATGAAACCAGATTGAGATGCCATGCTTCAACCGACTGATCGACCTACACTATCCCATTACTCCTATGATTAACGCCACCAATCGAGCTTGTCATGAATTCATCCAGCAATATTCATATTTAAATTCGAGTATTGAAACTTCAGTCATCCTTGAAAGGGTAACATAGAAACTTACCTCCAAACCAAGCTCGAGGGCCTTCTTGGCAACCAAAGCTACTCCGAGCATTACATTAGGGTTTCATGTGTTCGTGGAACTAGACCTCAAATTGTAAACAATCTAGAAATAGTGATTCATATCGGAGGCTCACCGTCGTCGTCAGCGAAGGAGGCGGTGGTGTTAGAAGTGGAATTGGGTCTCGTGAGTTTAATTGGGGTGGTGGTGTTGGATATCGTGAGTCTTGAGTTTAATTGAGGCGGTGGTGTTAGAGGCTGGTGAAGACCGTAATACTTTTTTTGAGGCGGCCATTGAAGATCTGGAGAGCTAGGGTTACGTCTCGAAATTTAATTGGGTTCATGAAAATTTGGATTAGAAAAGCGGGCTTTCGGAGGGAAGATAAAAATTTCGGGGACATACATCCGGGCTTGTGGAGGGAAGCGAAAAATTCGGTTTATAGGATCCTTAAAGTTTTGTTTTGGAAATGTTTTGATTTTTCCTTTGGAGCTAAAATGCGTTTTTTTGAAAGCCGAAGTGTTTTGATTTTCAAAGCCAAGAAGTATATTAAAAAAAATCGAGTACGATCTAAATTTGAAGAAAAGGGTCTAAATTTTTTTTTTAGGGGGCGATGCCCCCGAACCCATGCCACAGCGCAGTGCCCAACAGTCATCGTCAAGGCTTGATAGTCAAGTTTCGACGGTTAGTCGGAGAATACCAACAACTAAACGGCGACGACTAGGATTATTTCCAAAGGCATGATATATTCATAGGCTTAATTCAATGCACGGAGTCAAGCAAATTTAGCATATTGATCACCTAATTACTCATTATTAAATACTTAACAATCATTATTAAAAAATAACGACTATTTATTAAATATTAAGGAATTATTATTTAATAGTAATTATTATTTATTTGTAAGGTTAAAATCGGTTATTAATTATTATTAAAATATTAATATTATTATTTATTAAATATTAGATATTACTAATATTTAATTGGCCTCTATTACAATTGGTAGAAAAAAGAAATGCTGAAAATATTTTTGTAAAATTTTCGTATAAAATCATTTAATTATTAATTACCAAAATTAATTACTAATATTAAATATTACTTCTTATTTATTACTTCTTAATTATTAATATTAATGATTATATCTTAATTATTTATCACTAAAAATTAATTATTAACTATTTAACAATTAATTATTAAATTACAGCTATTGCATGTTTCCAAATTAACTATTATTTATTATTATTAAATAGTAATCTTACTTCTTAATAACTATTACTTTATTACTTCCTAATTGATTATTAACAGTAATTATTAGTTATTAATTATAAATAATCAATATAAATATATTAAATATTAATTATTAGTTGTTAATTAATTATATTAAAATATAGTCATATATTACAACAATCCAAAAATAAAAGTTATGATAGGATTTTATTACAACTGTCAAAATAATACAGTTGTTAGAACTAAGTTCATTACAACTTTTCTGGAAAAAAAGTTGTAATTTTTTTTATTACAACGGTGCTTTTACCACCGTTGTAAAATTAAAGTTAAAATATGGTGTTTTTGTTATAGTGCACTAAATTGGCTCAATCACACTCATATTGCATATGGATGTGTGTGCGTTTTCCTTTTCTTTCAATGGGTGAAAATGGATGTATTATCAAATGGATGTTGCATTTGGATGAGTGAGTAAGCACACATATAGAACTTCCATGTTATATAGGATTATTTGCATACATATTGGATTCATGGCACTAACATACATTGCATTAAGGTGGCCAACTGAATCAGTAGACCGCCTGATCTTTGCATTAGAATAGGGACATATACACACACCTTTTCATATATTCATATAATCATTAGAAATCTTTAAGGACAATGGATGCCAGTGATTGATGGATGAGTAGATGGATAATGGATGGTAGGATATGCATTCTTCTCAACTTGGAGATTTCGGGGATGAAATCCTTTAAGTAGGGGGAATGTAACACCCCATAATTTATTAACATTAAAGAGGATAAATTAAATTATAATTAATTTAATATTTGGAACTAAGGGAAACGGACTATGCCATTGCGTCCGTCTCGAAATTCTGGCCAAGATAGACATTCGGTTTGCGTAAAACAGACACCGTATGAAGAAGTTATGAAGGTTTAAAGTTTGTATATGTGCAGAAGGATTATATACATGTAGAGAGAGTCCAGAAAATCAAAATTCAGTTCAAAATTCAAAAATTACGTTGGCGACCAAACTCCCACCCTAGGGGTGTCGACCCCGTAGGACTGAGGTGGCAGTCATTTTAGAGGGCTGGCAGCTATATATAGAGGTCCCTTTCCTCTGTTTTCTTCACTGAGAATCCATAGGGGCCAAACACTACTGGTATCTGAACTGAATTGGATATGTTATCTTCTATCAACTAAAGCGAATCGAACTTAGAGATTCAAGCGTAGATCTATAACTCGACAAGCTTCATTTCTAGTTCTATCTTCTTAGTCGAACACTGTGAGTTCTAGCCTACTTTTAGATTTAAATGACTAAAAGTATAACGTGGTAGTACTGTGATTTGGATCTGTCTTGAATCATAAACCTATGTTATTCTTGGATCTCAAACTTTATTATGCTAGATCTATTTTTATAGATCTAATTCACCTGTGATTAGTTTATCGTGTCACCTTTATAGATCTGAACCTTTGTCAAGTTTGTGGTTAATTTGGGATTATCATTATAGGGACAATTGAACCTTTGTTTAGATCTAGATCATCAAGTTGTGATTAATCGAGATCTGTTATTATTGGACATATGAACTCTTATTTGGATCTGTTCATCCTATGTATATTGGATCTAGTTTTATCGTTACCCTTTTTACTAGATCTATTTTCATGTCCACCTTATTATGCCTATTACTTGTCTATGCCAGTATATATGTTTATGTCACTTTTAGAATGATCACTATTGTCATTATTCCCATCACTTTTCCCTTTTTATGATTAGGCTACTTTCTAGCTTAGATGCCGCCAAATATAAGTGAATGCGTTAGTTACGGAATGGGGGAAAAAGGTTAGAATTGGCATAATTGAAATAATGTTTATATGAACTGGACATATAATTCAAAATGGGGAAAAAGGGGCAAAATCACTTATAAAGACATAGGTAAGAAATTGGATAAGAATGAATGACTAATGATTATAATTAGAAATCATAATTGCACTTATGACACGAGGTTAGGTTGCATTAGTGGTGGAAGTTTGCCCGGACCCGACCGACATATCCAGCATCCACTAATGTTGAACCTAATGTGAGAGGTCTAAGTGCACAAATACGAATCGAGCTAAGACACGAGGTTAGGCCCAACTCGTGGAATAAGACTGCCCGGACCCGACCAACATATCCAGCATCCACAAGTTGCAGGCCTAATGTCGGAGGTCTAGCCCATAATAAACCATAAATGGACATGGAAATAAATTGGACTACTTAATCTAATCTAATCCATAGGGATTGTATGATTATGAACTAAAGTTAGGGTTAAGTAAAATTGGTTGAACAGTGGGTGGGTTAAGAAAATCAGGAGCAGCTGGGTAATATTTACACATTTAGGCCCACAAACCTTAACCCGATAAGGTTATGTAATTAAAGACACCTAGTGGTATACACAATCAGTGGAAATAATAAAGTTATGTAATTAAAGACACCTCTAGGGTAAGCATAACTTGTAGAAACGATAGGGTTATGTAATTAAAGACACCTTGTGGTATACATAGCCAAAGAAAACCTAGTGGGGGATACAAGATAAGGGGGAGAGCTTGTATCATATTGTGTGGGATCCGTTTCATCTAGTAACCCGGAGTAGGTATCAAAACATGTACTCTATATTAGGTCGGAGAAGGGGAACACTTACTGGACTGATTGTAAGAGATCCAAATGTGGAGGATGATGCGGGCGGCGCAAATCGACTGGGCTATGTGCGTGCATGAGCCGGGTAGAGGGGGATAAGACGACCGTGACACCTGTAGATATGGGGTTGGCATATCAGCGAGGGGTTGCCACTTTACAACGTGATACATCCTGCGGTGGGGCTGACACAAAGTATCTACGTGGATTAAGGAGCCGATCGATTAGGGTAGTGGTTAGGGTACATTTGGACGTATGCCTAAGTCTACCTCCTTATATTGGAAGGGATCATCTCATTCTGGATATACTAGTAATAGTGCAGTGTAATCATTAGGGGAGCGTATGCACCTTATCCTGTCTACCTTGTTATACCTGCCTTTTATGAATTAATCTATCATCCACTTTATATGCCTGTCATGCTACTTTTATTTATTTACTTGCTAAAACTAACTAGACTCGCCAGACTTTATGTCTGACCCTTTTTGTTTCCTCTTCTTTCTTCCGTTCCCCCCCAGGTTCGCAGGGAGGGAATTCTTAGGCTTAGTCAAACTAAGTTATCATCTTACTAGAAGTTGCTTTCGAAGTATCTCTCAAGTTCTTATCTCTATTATGGCTTAGCTCTTTTTCTTGGGGAATTATGTTATGCTTTTTATATTTATGTACTCTGACGGTACAAGACAGAAGTTATATTGTTGTAATGGTTTTTGCGACTTATGGCATTTTGGACCACGCAGTATTATTTATGTTTGAAATAAAAATTTGAATTTCCATTGCTATTCTTATTTATATCTATCCTATAATTATTCTGTGACTGTTTACCTATAACGCTTCATGGAACTTTATGCATTCCCTTTGTGAGTGACATTAACGGACATGGGGTGTCTCATTTGTAGTGGATATTTATTCATAACTCTATGTATTTTGTAGTTGATGTGTTCTGGCTATTATGTACTAATATTCATTTGTTAGTTTCTTTTGCTGGTGTTGTCTCTTATATATTCATTCTATTTTTGTCCATGTATATTCCGTTTATTACATGTTGTTGTTTCATTGTAAGATTTTATCGATGTCTTGATTTAATGTTTTGTTCTAATTTACCTCTGCAATTTGTCATTTACGGTATTTGAAAGTAAGAAAAGCTTATAAGGCACCAAATTTTAGGTATCATGGAGGACAGCTTGCCACATATGGTATCAGAGCTTTGGCTTAACATCCGGAAAATTTAGAAGAAGTTAACCAGTTTAGTTACATGAATCAATCAAGTGGAAGGAGATACATCGAGAGAGTGTATTTTTATTTTTCTACTATACAATACTATAAATAACACTTGTAACAACCCGGATTCCGACGGACCGATGTTTTTCAAAAATCGAATCCACCGAAACCCGAGTTGGTTGCTTTGGTATCCTGCAGAAAAAGACAGAGAAAAGAGATATGTCAGAGTTCGGAAAACACCTCACAGCGGAAGGAGTAAAATATAATATATTTAAAACATAGCTTTACCTTAACCACAATACTGCTAAATCAGTATTCCCAAAGCTAACCTGCGAATGTTACGAGGAGGGGGTCAAAACATAAGTTCTGTGTGAATGAATTTATACTACACTTCTTGAATAATCCTACACATACCGTTTAATTACACTTACTTATTTATTAGGTTATACGTGTTATTAGCACTCAAAGCTTACACACACGTCGCACCCATCTACCCCCTGGTAGATTAACCTAATATAATGTATACGTAGCTACCCCCAAACTGAGGTACACCCCGTGATACCCCACTCGCATGGTCTCCTCTGTATCACCACAGTATTATGCGCAGTCCCTCATCCTATGCCATAGTAACGTACAACGCTACATCCGCATAGGACCACTATCGCTGTGTTACGTAAGCGTACTGACTGCTATCCTCGAACTATTCGATCGAGTTTGGTTCCATCACCGAATAATGCCCTCTAGTCTACGATACACCACCTAGAGCATACACGGTTGTACCAAGACTTTCCCACGCATGTATCATCAATCGTACTCAATGTTTCTACTGCACATGACCTCTACTTGTGCACCCAAGTTCCGTGGCAGGGCTACACCAGAAAACACGGAACTCGGTCGGGAGCTTTTCTACATCTGTACGGGCCTGCCTCTAAGAGTGTCCAATGTACAGATATCCCTTGGGTCTGGTTTTTCTATGGTGGCTATGGCCCCACCTCGGCCCCTCCCTCGACTAGTAAAGACCACACGAGCTAAGCGACCACCCCTAACAAAAAACAGTCTAAACATCCATGTAGGGCCTCCCCGCACCCGTCCCTTGATAGCAAAAGTTAACGATCTCTAGGGGTTAGCTCTTGTCTTTTCGCATTCCTTAAGCTGCTGGTGACAGGCATCCGACGATCTTGCTATAGTTTGGTCTTGACCCTCCACCTCCACCTGAGGCAATCGCCGAGCCACCCTTAATGCCGCCGTATACAGCATTCTGACTACCCCTACTTATGTAGTCAAGGCCCACCCACCTGGTAGTTCCGCGCAGACCCAACCTCTGTAATCCTAGCTCGAAGCTTAACCACCACAGAGGACTACCAGGAGCACCTTTAATGTCTCAGGAAGCCGCGTGCTTCCCCTTCCAGTCCGTTGGAGCCGCCAAAAATAGCGAACATGCGCTATCCTCGAGCCTTATGACACCGTCATGATCTACCTTGTTGGGTTATTCATCCTACAACGTACGGAGTTCTTCAAGTTCCTTAGTTTTATATGTCATTAGACCCTAAGTCAAACCATTTATTTCACGCTTGTTCCACCTCGTTAACTTTCTCATTTAACTTGGTTATTCACATTAGCTTCCTTTTTCGTATTCACCAAGTTACCCTTGCTTATTAATTCAATTTATATTTAACCCACTTAAGTCCATTAATAAGCCCACAACATGTTATTTTCAAGTTTAATAAATTATTCCCTTTTTGGGTTACAACAACATGTTATACTTAATTCATAGTTAAGTATGCCCTATCCCACATATAAACTGATTAGGAGAATAAACCTCTAAACACCAGCCCCGAAGACCGAAATCAACATCAGACTGGCACCCAGAGAATTACTCAACCCAACCAACATATATGATTCAAATTTACTTCTTTTCCATTCATATAACTTATATCATTTTTAATTTCACATTTCTCCTTCCCAAGCCACTTAATTTAAGTATATCTTTACATATAAGTTATCTCATCTTCCTTATCGTTTCCTATAACTTATCTTGTCCTTAAGTTATAATTTCCACCTATCATTCTTTCTTGCCTTATTCAAGTTTATTCATAATAGGTTATTTATCATTCCCCATTTCTTGTCATTAATTTTAGATTTGACTTAACCCTTCCATTTACTTAACCCGTTACTTAAACTTTACCCAATCCAAATAATTTGTGATACCGTCACGGGTCCTATTTGGTTAAGCATATCAAAATTTGGTTTCACATGTCGCCCGTGCCCCACTTAACCCCCTTTAATATAGTTTCCATATCTTACACATGTCTTACTACGGTTAAGTCTACCTTAGTCATGTTTTACATCACATGTCTTACAACGGTTAAGTCCACATTAGTCATGCTTTACATGTCATTTATATCACCCACTTAACCCTCTAACCATACCCATGTCACCTACATGTCTTATTATGGTTAGTATTTCTTAATTTATTTATTATGTTGTAACGATGTATGACCTCTCACATTAGACGTCTGTTCGTGGCTGTTGGATTTGCCGGGCGATTCTGGGCAGACTTATACCACAACGCGCCTAACCTCATGTCATAAATCATTACGCCTCTAGTTCTTGCCGTTGACCTCCCACATTAGACGTCCGATCGTGGTTGCTGGATTTGCCGGGCGGTTCCGGGCGGTCTTACACCACAAACGCGCCTAACCTCGTGTCATAGGCGTTCATTAACAATCGTCTTTCACCCACACCCCAAATTCATGTCATGTGTTCCAAATTCAACTTAATTACATTTCATTTTTATGCCTATTTCCAATTTGTCATTCACTACACCAGTTACATAATAGTTAGCCAAATTTCATATTACCCAAATTATCCAATAATAGCCAAATTCACCAATTCCATGTTATTCACTCCCAAACATGCCAATTTCCAATATCCAATTATACCCAATTTCATATAATCAATATTTTCCCAATATATATACCCCAACATTCCCACGTTCATACATATAATCTAATTCACCCTCTAGGCTTACTTTTCAAGTCACAAATAAATTTAACTAATCCATGTTATCCAATTACATGTTGTTAATATTAAATTATACCAATTCCATATCGAATTACAATTATGTCAAACTTACATAAATCCAACATCCCAGTATAATTATGCCCATATTTCTATACAAAACCTTCCATTCGCAATATTACATGCAAACCAACCCCTTTTCCCTCTTTTAATTTCTCGTTCCTCTTTTAAATGCATAAATCCATGATAGACGTAGGCTCGAGATAGCCTAGTTATATTAAAAAATAAAGAGGAAAGGATAAAAGAGAGAATTCAAATGTAGACATAAATAAAATAACTGATCTTATTGAATCATCATCATATTCATTATGGGGAATGGTAAATGATAGAGGCAATATTATACAACAAATATAGTTCAAATCCACTCACATTGACTGGATTGGAGAAATAAATGATTTTTTTTTTGACGTAGAATGGTGATCAAATCTTCTTTTCTGATTATTGGTGAAGAGCTTGAATTGTTGATGAAGAATACCTAATTCGATTAAGGTTTTTAGAGGCGGCGGCTAAGAGAATTGAAAGTTCAGCAGCACGGAGGCATCTTGAGGAATTGTTATCAATTAGGGTTTGGTCTTGCTATGTATTTATAGGTGTAGAAAGTGTTTTGGAGCCCTTAGATTGACCTGGAAGCCACCGGATTCGTACAGTACATCAAAACACGTTACAGGAGCAAAACTGCTCAGATCTTAGGAGGTGGTAGGTCGACCTCCGTAAGGGTAGGTCGACCCCCAGGTCGACCTCCTAGTCGACCTGACCCCCAGGTCGACCTTAGGGTCGACCTGCCTGGTTGTTGGGCGGGAAATTTCCCGCCCAGCTGACTGGGTCGAATTTCGAACTGATTTGAATTTTTAGTTGAACCTTCTGAAGGCTATAACTCATCCATACGGAGTCTGATTTACGCAAACTTGGATTCTATTCCAAGCAGAATTCCGAGATGAACGCAATGGTATGTCCGTTTTACCTAATCCCTGAAATTCTTATTTTATTATTATCTCTATTACATAGACATTGTACATCACCATTATTCTCCTATTTATGCATATATATATACACATTTTTAATTATATTAAAAATGCAGGGTGTTACATTCTCCCACCCTTAAAGAATTTCGTCCCCGAAATTCGATAAGAGTAAAATAGATAATCCCTCACAATATTCATCCATCAAGTGTGCATTCAATTGTTGCAAACATTGTACACATGTGCAAAGTGAAACACATCATAGTAAAGCATGTATGCCTAATTGGTACCACCTATATGTATGCAAACTTTTAAAAACGCTTTCTAAAATCATGATGCTCACATACTAAATATACTTGCAGTTCTATATGAATGAAAAATTATTTTTGAAAAAATTCAAAAATATTTTTCGTCTAAATTTTCCTATACCCTTATAAAATAAGAGTGTAGTTCATCCAATTGCCACACCCAAAATCCTATCAATCACTTTTAAATTTCGAAATTCAGAAAAATCTCATTTTCCAAATTTTTAATCCTTATGCATTTAACGGAAAAACCTATATTTTCCCGTTTTCTTTTAGCATTCTAGTTTAATTAATTTATATGTTTTTATTTTACATGCCCAACAAATTATAACAGAAAATTTTCTAATTAAGCATTCGTAGATTACGTCAAAGCAAGTTCTAGTACATTACTACAACTAGATAAAAGAGAGAGACAGTCATACACTACATAATAAGATACTACCCTATTGATACAACAATAGAGGTCAGGTCCCTATTGGAAGAAACTACGAATGTGGTCCTCTATACCACCAATCTTACTATCCAGATGCTCCGTAAGCTGTCTAGTCCCCTCTCTGACCTCTATCTGCAAGTCCTGTAGCCCATCCCCAAACTGATCATAGGAGGTGCCCATCTCCTGTAGCATCTGCTGTTGAGTCTGTCCCAACTCAACCTGTGTCTAGAGCATATCCTGTTGTGTTCTTAGGATGTCCTGGTGATATCTAACTAACTGAGTCTATTGCTCAGAAACAGTTCTCAATTCCTCCCTCCAGCCCGACTCTCTGGAAATCCAAGGGTCCCACCCAGATGTACCGGAAGTACCCCATCCTGGAGCCTGGGAAGTCCAAGCACCTCCCCAAGCCTGCTCTGCCTGATATGGGTCTGATCCTACTGGCGGTACATACTGGGGCTCTCCATCATGTTTGGGCTGATAGTCTCCACCCTGTGGTTCCTGCACATGCTTCGCCTGTACATATTCCTCCTCCTCCTCATCTCCTCCATCATGCTCCATGGGCAGAGGCTCTAATAAATCATGCAGATGTATATGCATCCTCGTCAGTGCAGCCAAATCTATAATACTGGAGGGATGAGAGGGAGGTGATATATAACCTTCCTTTCGCAGAGGAACATTGCTTCGTGTAAAAACTACGGTCCATAAATTTCCAAAAGAAATGTTTGACTGCCTTGCCTCTCTAGTAGAGTCATAATACCGTAGGATAGTGCTAGCCCAATTTATCTGAATACCCCCAAAAATAGCATACGTGGCTCGTTTAAGGATTTGTGTTATCCTATCAAATCCACCAGTCTGTCCAACAATATGATACTGTAAAATCCGAATAACAAATCTAACTAATGGACGTAGATGAGTACAATCCGAAATCCTCTCGTACTCATCGTGGAAAATCCGACGCCATACCGCCAAATCAGTCATCTCAAGATCCCCTAACTCGTGGCCCGTACTACGGATATTCAACATTTCCCCAAACTGTATTTAATTGAAACTAATGATTGTTCCCTTTACATCCGAATTATATCTAATCAAACCCTCATTGTCTACCCCAACTTCTAAATCAGCATCAAAAAGCCTTACTAACCTCTTATAGCCCTTTCGCTCGATGGTATTAACATCCAAAATTGCAATTAACCCCGTTTCCGCAAATAAATCCTCCAAAGGTGTTCCAACAAAATCACCAAACTTAACCGGACAGCCTAACAACAACTTCAAACCTGCGGTGTTGACGTACGCCTCGACTATATCTCTCTGAGTGTTGCACCATGCGATTTCTTGAGGCGTAAGTTGGGGAAAAGAGGCAAGAAGGGAAGGTTGGTCTGCCATGGCGAATTAAGCTCGAATTGAGAGGGGAAAGGTATAGATCTGGGTAGAGGAGACTTCTAGCTTCGATTTGGGGGTAATTTTGCGCGAAATAGTGGAGATTTGAAGTGGTGGGAGGTGAAAAACGTGGTGGTGGAGGTGGGTTTCGTGCTCCCTGTAATGGAGCACCTGGAACGATGGAATGAGCCGATGGCCTTTAATTTTTTCTCCCTGCGCAGGGCAGGTCGACACTATGGTCGACCTCCCTATAGGCAGGTCGACACTAGTGTCGACCTATTTTTTTTCCACTTTGCTTGTTTTTCGTTTTGCTTTTCCCCGTCTTCTTTCTTGATGGTTACTGGCGACTGTCTATTCTTCTTACACATGTTCCAATTTCATGAAATAGAAACTTAAGCGGAACATGAAGTCTTAAATATCCATTTTGATGTACACCTTTTTTTTTCTTAAAAGTTCAAATTTTTTTCCTGATCTCCATTTTTTGTGTACGGGGGTAAAATCTCTTTTTTTCCCCAAATCTATTTTTCTAGCGGACTCCTATACTAACCTAGGCTTATATATTTATATATATAATATTTATATTTTTCTCAAAAAAACAAATACGCTCACTAGTAATTTTTCCCTACGAAAACTAAACCTATGCTCTAATACCAAATGTAACAACCCGGATTCCGACGGACCGATTTTTTTCAAAAATCCAATCCACTAAAACCCGAGTTGGTTGCTCTGGTATCCTGCAGAAAAAGACAGAGAAAAGAGATATGCCAGAGTTCGGAAAACACCTCACGGCAGAAGGAGTAAAATATAATATATTTAAAATATAGCTTTACCTTAACCACAATACTGCTAAATCAGTATTCCCAAAGCTAACCTGCGATTGTTACGAGGAGGGGGTCAGAACATAAGTTCTGTGTGAATGAATTTATACTACACTTCTTGAATAATCCGACACATACCGTTTAATTACACTTTCTTATTTATTAGGTTATACGTGTTATTAGCACTCAAAGCTTACACACACGTCGCACCCATCTACCCCCTAGTAGATTAACCTAATGTAATGTATATGTAGCTACACCCAAACTGAGGTACACCCCGTGATACCCCACTCGCACGGTCGCCTCCGTATCACCACAGTAATATGCACAGTTCCTCATCCTATGCCATAGTAACGTACAAGCTACATCCGCATAGGAGCACTATCGCTGTGTTATGTAAGCGTACTGACTGCTATCCTCGAACTATTCGATCGAGTTTGGTTCCATCACCGAATAATGCCTTCTAGTCTACGATACACCACCTAGAGCAGACATGGTTGTACCTAGACTTTCCCATGCACGTATCATCAATCGTACTCGATGTTTCTACTGCACATGACCTCTACTTGTGCACCTAAGTTCCATGGCAGGGCTACACCAGAAAACACGGAACTCGGTCGGGAGCTTTTCTACATGTGTACGGTCCCGCCTCTAAGAGTGTCCAATGTACAGATATCCCTTGGGTCTGGTTTTTCTATGGTGGCTATGACCCCACCTCGGCTCCTCCCTCAACTAGTAAAGACCACACGAGCTAAGCGGCCACCGCTAACAAGCAAACAATCTAAACATCCATGTGGGGTCTCCCCGCACCCGTCCCTTGATAGAAAAGGTTAACGATCTCTAAGGGTTAGCTTTTGTCTTTTCGCATTCCTTAGGCTGTTGGTGACAGGCGTACGACGATCTTGCTATCGTTTGGTCTTGATCCTCCACCTCTGCCTGAGGCAATCGCCAAACCACCCTTAATGCCACCGCGTACAGCATTCTGACGGCCCCCTACTTGTGCAGTCAAGGCCCACCCGCCTGGTAGTTCCACGCAGACCCAACATCTGTAATCCTACACCGAAGCTAAACCACCACAGAGGACTACCAGGAGCACCTTTAATATCTCAGGAAGTCGCGTGCTTCCCCTTCCAGTCCGTTGGAGCAGCCAAAAATAGCGAAGTGCGCTCTCCTCGAGCCTTATGACACCGTCATGGTCTATCTCGTTGGGTTATTCATCCTACAACGTACGGACTGCTTCAAGCGCCTTAGTTTTATATGTCGTTAGACCCCAAGTCTAACCATTTATTTCACGCTTGTTCCACCTCGTCAACTTTCTCATTTAACTTGGTTATTCACATTAGCTTCCTTCTTTGTATTCACCAAGTTACCCTTGCTTATTAATTCAATATATATTTATCCCACTTAGGTCCACTAATAAGCCCACAACATTTTATTTTCCAATTTCATAAATTATTCCCTTTTTGGGTTACAACAACAAGTTATACTTAATTCATAGTTAAGTATGCCCTATCCCGCATATATGTTGATTAGGAGAATAACCCTCTAAACACCAGCCTCGAAGACCGAAATCAACATCAGACTGGCACCCAGAGAATTACTCAACCCAACCAACATATATGATTCTAATTTACTTCTTTTTCATTCATATAACTTACATCATTTTTAATTTCACATTTCTCCTTCCCAAGCCACTTAATTTAAGTATATCTTTACATATAAGTTATCTCATCTTCCTTATCGTTTCCTATAACTTATCTTGTCCCATAAGTTATAATTTCCACCTATCATCATTTCTTGCCTTATTTATGTTTATTCATAATAGGTTATTTATCATTCCCCATTTCTTGTCATTAATTTTAGATTTGACTTAACCCTTCCATTTACTTAACCCGTTACTTAAACTTTACCCAATCCAGTTAATTTGTGATACCGTCATGGGTCCCATTTGGTTAAGCAAATCTAAATTTTGTTTCACATGTCACCCGTGCCCCACTTAACTCCCTTTATTATAGTTTCCATATCTTATACATGTCTTACTATGGTTAAGTCTACCTTAATCATGTTTTACATCACATGTCTTACAACGGTTAAGTCCACATTTGTCATGCTTTACATATCATTTATATCACCCACTTAACCCTCTAACCATACCTATGTCACCCACATGTCTTATTATGGTTAGTATTTCTTAATTTATTTATTATGCCATAACGATGTATGACCTCTCACATTAGACGTCTGTTCGTGGCTGCTGGATTTTCCGGGCGGTTACGGGCAGACTTATACCACAACGCGCCTAACCTCATGTCATAAATCGTTACGCCTCTAGTTCTAGCCGTTGACCTCTCACATTAGACGTCTGCTTGTGGTTGCTGGATTTTCCGGGCGGTTCCGGGCAGTCTTACACCACAAACGCACCCAACCTCGTATCATAGATGTTCATTAATAATCGTCTTTCACCTAATCCCCAAATTCATGCCATGTGTTCCAAATTCAACTTAATTACATTTCATTTTTATGCCTATTTCTAATTTGTCATTCACTACACCAGTTACATAATAGTTAGCCAAATTTCATATTACCGAAATTATCCAATTATAGCCAAATTCACCAATTCCATGTTATTCATACCCAAACATGCCAATTTCCAATATCCACTGATACCCAATTTCATATAATCAATATTTTCCTAATATATATACCCCAACATTCCCACTTCATACATATAATCTAATTCGCCCTCTAGGCTTACTTTTCAAGTCACAAATAAATTTCACCAATCCTTGTTATCCAATTACATGTTGTTAATATTGAATTATACCAATTCCATATTCAATTACAATTATGTCAAACTTACATAAATCCAACATCCCAGTATAATTATGCCCATATTTCTATACAAAGCCTTCCATTCGCAATATTACACGCAAACCAACCCCTTTTCCCTCTTTTAATTTCTCGTTCCTCTTTTTAACGCATAAATCCATGATAGATGTAGGCTCGAGATAGCCTAGTTATACAAAAAAAATAAAGAGGAAAGGATAAAAGAGAGAATTCAAACGTAGACATAAATAAAATAACCGATCTTACTGAATTATCATCATATTCGTTATAGGGAATGGTAAACGATAGAGGCAATATTATAGAACAAATATAGTTCAAATCCACTCACATTGATTAGATTGGAGAAATAAACGATTTTTTGTTGACGTAGAATGCTGATCAAATCTTCTTTTCTGATTATTGGTGAAGAGCTTGAATTATTGATGAAGAATACCTAATTCGATTTAGGTTTTTAGAGGCGGCGACTAAGAGAATTGAAAGTTCAGCAGCACGGAGGCATCTTGAGGAATTGTCATGAATTAGGGTTAGGTCTTGCTATGTATTTATAGGTGTAGAGAGTGTTTTGGAGCCCTTAGATTGACCTGGAAGCCACCAGATTCGTACAGCTCATCAAAACACGTCACAGGAGCAAAACTGCTCAGATCTGGGGGGTGGGGGTTAGGTTGACCCCAAGGTCGACCTCCCTAAGGGTAGGTCGACCCCCAGGTCGACCTCCTGGTCGACCTGACCCCCAGGTCGACCTCCTGGTCGACCTGACCCCCAGGTCGACCTTAGGATCGACCTGGCTAGTTGCTGGGCGGGAAATTTCCCGCCCAGCTGCCTGGGTCGAATTTCGAACTGATTTGAATTTTTAGTTGAACCTTCTAAAGGCTATAACTCATCCATACTTAGTCCGATTTACGCAAACTTGGGCTCTATTCCAAGCAGAATTCCGAGACGAACGCAATGGTGATGTCCATTTTACCTAATCCCTGAAATTCTTATTTTATTATTATCTCTATTACATAGACATTATACATCACCATTATTCTCCTATTTATGCATATATATATACACATTTTTAATTATATTAAAAATGAGGGGTGTCACTACACTTTATTCTAGACTTGATGATTTTCCACCACTCGTTGCTAAAATATTTTCATCAGGCTATTCGTATAAGCAGACAATATATATGGACGACTATAGATAGGCAGTTTGAGATGCCTAATTAGTTCAATGACAGTTTGGCTACTACGATACACATCCAGTCACTGGTGAACATTTCCAATTGATTATGATTAGTGCTAGAAGCGGCATGGCACTTTGGGCATCAGTATTTCTAGCTTTTCTAGCTTAAACCCATCGCAGTACACTACTACAAATCAACGATTTTCTGATGCACATTAGACCTCGCGATAGAGTTACTAAATTCTTTAGCAATGCAATAATGATGCAGAATGTGAGTCAGAAAAACAGGCGTCACTAAACTATGTGCGGTCGTTAGGGCGTCATAAAACCTACATCGCTTTGGTGTCGTTAAACATTAGCGATGCATTTGTGATGCCTTTTTATATTAGGAAAATATGGTCACAGTGGTGTCGTTATATTTTTGGGATGGCATTATGATTCGAACGGCCTAAACTAAAAAATTCATCGCTACATCGAATAATTATAATTGTAAATCAAATAGAATTATTGTATAAAACCAAACCATCTAAGCCAACATACATAATTGTAGACAACTTGAAATATGTTAAGCTTATATATTTAGGTATTATAAACAAATACAATTTAAGTCACGGGAGAACCACAATTACAACCTAATATCTCTTGAAAACACTTAATAACATAAAATACACAAATATTGTCGTTTCCATGCTCTATGCTATTAGTAAGTAAATTTTTTGTTGCTGCGTTGAGATTTGATTGCTATCCCTCCATTGTCATCTACATGTCTTTGACCGAATGAGCTAGCATTTGAGCTTGGGCTTTATCTTTTTTGTGTCATTGACTTGCTACTTATCTCATGTGTGAAAGTTGTAGTAATGACGTTCATCAATCCAGAAAGTATCCAATGATACTTTGATGAGTATATATTCATTTAATACCACCCTCTTCAACCTACGAAATAAAAAATAAAAGAAAACGAAATGACATAGAAATAGAAAAAAATGGTTTTCACTGAAGTTGGTCTAACTAAACATGCAAAGTTTGCAAGATAAGCAACAAAACAGCTGCAGGCCTACAAAAACTAAAACAAATGCAAATATACCAATACGACCCACCATTAACATTGTCAATTTTTGTTTTAGCTTATTTTAAAACTTGTAAATGTGATAATAAAGCCTATTGATTTCACATGTATCCAAAAAATTACTGGATTATGGAATATACAATCCAGGATGATGAGGTTAACTGCACTTCATCATGCAGAGATGCTTGATTAATCAAATGTAGAACTCACTTGGTATAAATCTTATTGGAACTAGTAATACATTATTTAATTTGAGATAAACTAATTTTACCAAAAGCAAAAACAAATATTAGAGTTACCTCTAGCTCGGTTATTATACAAGCAAGCACCGAAGAAGTTGAATTAGCAAGGAGAACAATAAGAACCAACATCTGAGACATAGCTCTAGGCATTGTGGCATGGGTCCAGAAAATGTGGAAGAACCTCTATAGAGCGATAAGGATGATAATTTATTCAGCGAAAAAATCAATATCATCAATATACGGTGTTGCTTCCTGTAAAGAAGTTATTAACAGTTAATTTTTAGAAAAGAAAAAGAAAATGGTTAAATGTGATGGCCCGCAAATCCGTACTATCTGAGTTGACTAAAATAACACATGTCCAACCCAAATAACACAGAAATACGAGTCATTAGTGTTAAAGAAATAGGAAGAGATAGAAGAAGAACAGAAATAACAACACAGAATCTCACAGTGGAACGAGTAAAATATATTATATAACATAACCTTTGGAATACAATTTTTTTGCATCAGATATACATACCATCATCAGACAACAATACAACATTTGATACAACGGAAAATAAATCTAAAATATCTAACGGTGAAGCCTCCTTCTTCAAACTCCTCCAAGTGTATCTGTAAAAGCCTGAAACACTTGACTTCCCGTACAAATTTGGGCACCCAAGAGTTTAGGGTAAACAAACAAAATAAACTCTGGGTCAGTCAAGGGACTGGTGTGAGTAAAATCCAACCATTTGTTTAACTTTAAAAAAAACCTTTTTTTTTAGAAAAAGGATAATAGTAATACCAGCCCACACATAAACATGAACGGTTTTTACCTTACTATAACCCAAAACATTTGTGATATCAAAATCAGGTAATATTATAATAATGTCTAATCAAGTAAATAACTAAATAGAAGAATGCTTGCATCTCACGCCCCACATACATAGTATAAAATAAAAAACCGCAGGGCGCTTATTGGAGATTGGATTCCAACTATGACAAGGTATAGGACCACCTCCCAATTAGTGTACTCTAGAGGGGATACACGGGGGTTCAACAAGAACATCTTGCAACCTGGCCACACATGATAGGTCACTCATTTAGCTTGAGTGGACCGATTGTATTGTCACCCACGGTCGTTGGCCATCCAACCGTAATCCATAAGATACAAAATTGAAAGGAGAACGAATGAATTTTTCTCTAGAATGGTGATAATACATAAATCCTGATAGGTTATTCTCCAACTAGCCATGCTACTTGCCCAATTTTCTCCATTTCCCGGTTGTGAGGCTTGAGGCAACATTTATCTTTTTCGAACATCTGGCCACCATTCACTTTGAATTCCACATCGTCAAACCCATCAAACCAGTAGTTGATCTATACAAAAATATAATGGGTATAAAAAGCAAAGAGAAACGAATTCCTCCACCACCAAACATAATACCTTGAAAAGATCGTCTTATGTGATCTGTTATGCACACTCTGTCAGACATTCGTCCATACAAGTTGTCCAGGGACTGGACAAACCAAAGGCACTATTCTATAAATAGAACAACCCTTGCATTTTACTCCGTCTTCGATTATCTTCAAATTATCTAATTCGCAACGTCTATGCCTATATGGAGTGGTTTTCGGATAATAAATCTAACCGGTCTCTCCGTATTGACAAAAATATTCAAAAATCCTTAATAACCGGTGATTTAACTATCAAAGGGAAAAACAAACATCCATCCAAATTTATAACTAAGCGACAAACAATCACTGGCCATTTCTAATATTTGATTATAAGTTTGTTTCCTTATCGAGTTCTCTATATTGATTTCTAGTTACCGAATTTCTTTAAAATATTCTAACTCCTTAAATTTCTAGAAAATTTCTCCAGCATTGCTTTGTACGGCTCAATCGGTACAACTACAATTCGCCTCTCTAGGCCCCTTCCATTTAAAAAGAAAATCAAAATGTCAAATGGCTTGCCTCATAGGCTTATAAAAATCTCATATGGAATTTAAACATGTACCTTTTTGTCGGGCACACAAAATATAATCTTCATTCCCTTCATTTCATGCATGTCTAACATATATATGCCTATTTCCAATCTATCTCAAATCAATCCAATTATTTCAACTCAATTTGATAATTTATTTTCAAATTAGCTTATATGCTTATTTCACCCTTAATTTGAATCAATAATGCTTAATCATGTTATTACTTGTTTGTAAACAAGTTAAATTCAAAATCCATGTTCGATTCCAGATTCTAATTCAAGTTTTCACATTCCGGTTCGAATCGAGATCTAAATTACATTCTACTTAACCCTCTTAATTTCATTTTCTTATATACCCTTAACTAATTAAATTATATTTTAATTAGTCATCCCCATTCCATATTTCAAATTTTGATTATTTTTTTTGTTTATAAAAAACCACTTCATCCACTCTGCTTGAGTTCATATTTAATTTATAACTCAAGTCTGGATTTCACTAATGGAAATTCTGATTTTTATTTACTCAAGATCCTTTTATTTTATTTAATAAACCGTTATAGTTTAAAAACGATTATAGCGCCGTTTTTGTGAAAATTTGATTTTGTCATAACTTAAAATCTATAAGGCGAAATGCAGGTTTTCTTCCATTTGAAAACTATCACTCAATAGGTCCGAGTGATTCTCGTTTCATCGAATTCCGACTTCTATATACTCAATCAAAGTTCGAATCGTCAAACTACGAACTACTGCATCACTACGAGTTCGTTTTAATTAAATTTAAATATAACCGTTTAATCTTCGTTTATTAAATCAATTCCAACTTCATTTTTAATTTAAGGCCATGATCCAAATCTGACTTAACAATCCCGATTTTTCAAATTTGTCAATTATTTTACTTTACATTCATAACTTGGTTATGAATGCAAAACTCAAATTCTACATTCAATTCCAATCCACCTGGAGTTAAATTATTTATAAAATTCAGTATAATCAAATTCCAATTATAAATTCCTTTTATGGGAATAATCAATTAGTTCAATATACTTTACCATTACAAACTAATATCATCTCTGGATAATAGCGAAGTCGTTCAAATTGTTGTCTTTTATATACCTCTCAGACCTTGATCGACAACGTTCTTATCTTGAGACGGATAAGAATTTGTAATATAAAAACTGACATTACTTATCATAAAAATCCCCTCTTCTATTTATAAAACATCGTTCATAAATTTAAATTCTTGTTTAAATATTAAAACGAGCATCTATTTCAAATCCCATTTGAAATCCATTTTCTGCTCCGGAAAATAAATTTTCCTTTTTAGATTCATACTTGAACTTAAGATTTAATATTATCAAATGATGATACTTTCCAATTATAAATTTGTTTATAAATTTAATTACTTGCTACTATTGCTGAAAACAAGTTAATATTTTCTAACTCATTTGAAATTCAATTTCTATTTAGAATTTTTTTTCCTTTTTAGATCTAAAAATCCATTATGATATTTTTATATATATCAATATTTAGGGCCAGTGATATTCAAACATCCAAATATACAAACATTAATTCAATTCAACACGTATATAAATATGCAAACAACAATAAATAAATTTTGCGGAATCCATTTGGATCCCTCCAACCTGTTTCCCTATATCCACAGATGTTAGGCAATATAAATAATATCTATCCTGCTTCAAGGGAGGATATCGTGATATAGAAGGCCATCCACTCAATATATCGTGGGGCGATAGGATCATCCGCTAATGATACTGCGGGCATCCACTAATGGTACTGCGGGAAATATCCAATATTTATATAATAGCCACAACCACCAAGCCTAAATATAACTAATATATATAATAACCACAATTTATGAATAAACAACAATGCAACCAGTCAACCAACAAATAACATATAAATATTTGCATTAAATAAAAATTCGATTATAATAAATTATAATCGAACCAGAGAGTGAGTTTACTCACCTTGATTTTAAATTGCCGAATATCCCGTCAAATTTCATATCGTCACAGCTACGAATCTACTTAGATCGCCTTGAATGAATCTGTTGGCTCGCTTTTTGACCAAGCCATCCAGGATCATTCATGAAAGGAAACCAGGAAACCAAGTCCCCCAAGAAATTGGAAGAATGGATCGCACGCCATCGTCTCGCCCAGGAATGGATCGCGCTCTATCGACTCGCCCAGGAACAGATCGCACGCCATTGTCTCGCCCAGGGATGGATCGCACTCTATCGTCTCGCCCAGGAACGGATCGCTCCCATCTCGTCGACGAACGTCACCTCCAGGCGATCCGATCCCTTGGTACGAACCGAACCCTCTGACCCGTTCAACCATGAGCTAGTCTTCAGCGATCCGAATCGCACGGATCTGACGACACCTGTTCACAACGGCTAGTTTGATTGTTTCTTCAATGGTGGCGATGCGACCCGATGATCTCGGGATTCGTGCCACGTGTCCGCGATCCGCCTGACAAAATCAGCTATAAATAGCCCAGAGCTTGGCATTTTTCGGGATCCTTTTGGCAATAGTGAATACTGAGTCCGCCATTGTTGTCAAACCACTGAAATATTGAGAGAAATCACTGTTGTACTAGCTTTTAAAGCATAATCAATAAGATATAAAGTGGACGTAGGCTCGTTAACGCCGAACCACTATAAATTCTGAGTGTTATTTTCTTTTTCCTTGTTCCCCATTTAGAATTCTCTACAGTTTATAACAATTTGGGTGTTAGGTCCAAATTTCGATCTAACATTTTTGGTGCTTTCACTGAGAGACTCAGTCGTAAAGTTTCGTCATTCATTTTCTTGAAGATTCCAGCGATTCGGATATCATGGCTGGAAAAAGATCTAAAGTTTCGCAAACCAACGAAACGATCGAGGAGAGTGTACACGAACTGGGCAACGAAGAGATTCTGGATCGCGGAGCGCAGGGGGCGATCCGATCCGATGAAGACACCTCGTTCCGAGTCGATGAGAACGAGACGATCCGTGCTACTGAAGGGGTTGTTACTCGATCCCGGGGCAACACCTCGCAGCCTCCGCGCACCACGACCACGAGTCGATCTCAGGGGGGCGCAGCGAACCGCCCTCCACGAACCGCTGCTACCCGAACTGATGGTCAGAACACAACTCGACCTGGAAAAGAACCTATGACCCACTCCTATCGTCCTGGAACCTCTGCTCGACCCGGTCCGAGCACTTTGCCCATAAGAGAGGGTGATGATGACCACTATGATCCCGCTGCTCCTGTCACTGAGGGGGATCTTTCCCGCTTTGTCGAAATGTGGGATAGGTTGTTTGACGAGTTGGCTGCCCAAAGACAGGAAAGTTCTATCCTACGGCAAAACCTGACGGGTATGGATAGAAGACTTGATGAGCTAGCAAGGCAAAGAGCATCGCCGGTTCGTCCGCTCACCCCAGCATATTCCTCTTCATCTGAAGAATCGCTGAGACCTCCGCGGCGACCGTATGAAAGAGCCAAAAACATAGAACAGCTTCGGTTCGGGACCTTGCCCTCACAAGAAGAGGAAGAGCTAGGGGCAAGACCCACAAACCGTAATATGGATGGTCAAGCAACGACCCTCAGGACTCGAGGTGTGAACAGTCCTGTGCATGACAGATCACCTCAGCCCCGTCGCCATACGCATACTCATGATAACAGGGGGCAGCGAGGCCCCGTCCAAGCCCCGGATTTTGTGGCTACTCCCCGAAGAGAGATCAGAGAACCTCGTCGGGTCAGAGGCACTGATCCTGAACCTCCTTTGACTAGTGCAAACGTTGCAGCCATGGTTCACCAGATTTTGGCCGACAGCCGTGGACAGCGGAACGAAGATTGGGGGATTGACCGCAGTCATACTCCTTTTACTGACGATATTTTGGATGCAACTTTTCCAAGGCGTTTCAACATGCCACAAATGAACCGATATGTAGGAAGATCCGATCCTGTTCAGCACCTAATGAGATACTCTTGGTCGATGACTGCTGCCGCCGCTTCTAACGCGGTTAAGTGTAAAGCGTTTCCCATATTCCTGGAGGACGTGGCTTTGCTATGGTTTACTCGCCTGCCGGCAAGATCGATTTCTAGCTTCAGGGAACTAAGCGAGAAGTTCGTAGAGCAATTCCGTATCTACGCGCAGAAGACGAAAAGCGTGATCGATCTATTTCTTGTCAAACAGCAACCAGGCGAAAGTCTAAAGATGTACCTGGATCGTTTCAATTTGGCCGCCACTGAGGTCAAAGATCCTCATGAGCCGACCATTGTCGCAGCACTAATTGATGGAGTGGATAAGGACACTGAATTCGGGAGGTACTTGGCAGGCAAACCACCCCACACCAGAGAATTATTCTATGAGAAAGCCAATGTACATCTACGCCGGGAAGAGGTATACGCGAACCGAAAGCCTAAAACAACTGATAAGGAAGAAGTTCAGAGCAATGTCGCCATCAAACAGACTGGAGATAGCTCGGGGAAAGTGGAGGTTAACGTCGGAAATCAGAACCAGGGTGGTCGCCGACCGGGTAACAACAATAACAATGCTAACGGCAACAGCCGGAAGAGGGGCCGAGGGAACGACTCCCAGAGAAGGACTCGTCCCAGGGCCTTTGAAAGTTATACACCCATAAATGATACTCTGGAAAATATCTTCATGGATGCGTATGAAGTCCTCCAGAATAAGAGGCCACCTCCTAGAGAGTCGACAGAAAAAGAGCGTGAGACAGGGAAGTTTTGCCTCTTTCATCAAATCCACGGCCATTCGACGAATGAATGCCGTCACCTGAGGGACGTAGTCGAAAGGCTGCTTCGAGAAGGGAAGCTAGACGAATACAGAATAACGCCTAGGGACAGGGGGCAAGCAGTGCAGGCCCCGAATCAGAATCAAAATCAACTTGCCGCTAGGCCAACTGCTCAGCAAAAGGGAAAGAATATTGTAATCAACACCGTGATCGGTGGACTTTACCTTGCTGGGCATAGTTCCAAAGCTTTAGATCAATATGTCAACGCAGCCAAACAACACCTCGAAGTGGGGGAATGTAGCAACCCCGAGGACAGTATCCCGGTGAAGCAGCAGAAGATGATGACTGATGACGTTATTTTTCGAGAACGAGAGAGCATCGGAGTCCATGCTCCAACTGAAGATCCACTTGTAATTACGATACCCATTGGGCCAGCCACTGTTCATAAGGTTCTGGTGGACAACGGGAGTTCCGTTAATATTCTTTTCAAAATGGCCTTTGACCAGATGAATCTTGAGATAAAAGACTTGAAGCCCTGCCAAGGATGGATTCGTGGATTCAACGGAGCATCCACCGCACCTATGGGTTATGTAGAATTGCCCGTTACACTTGGGGAAGGAGAACGCCAGAGAGTGAGAATCCTTCCCTTTGTGGTTTTGGATGTCGAATCGCCATACAATGCCTTCTTGGGCCGACCGGCCCTCGCAAAATTCAGAGCCTGTATAGCCCCCTGGTGCTTGCTATTGAAGTTCCCCACAGAAGCTGGTATTGGTATCGTCAGAGGGGATCAAGTTGCTGCGCGAGCATGTTATGTTGCCGAATTAAAGTTGCTTCGCAACGGCGGGGATATCGAAACTAAAGGCACTCCTCCCCCTTTGGGGGCGGAAACCTTATAGCAACCAAAGAGGATGATTGTTGGGGAGTTGCCTAGAGTGATGCCCGAGGATATAGATCCCAGAGAGGATCAAGATTCCGGGGGCAGAACGGCGACTCCCAACGAGGCAACTGTGGATGTGCCAATCGATGACGGTGACCCGGAGAAGGTCCTTAAGATTGGATCCCAGTTAAGTTCAACTCTTGCCGAAGAATTGACGACTTTCTTAAAGAACAACTTGGATGTATTCGCTTGGACCCATGCGGACATGTGCGGGATATCCCCATCAATCATGAGCCATTCTTTGAGCATTAACCCCAAACATCCTCCAGTAAAGCAAAAAAGGCGAATGCTGGGCCCAGAGAGGTCCGCTGCCTTGAAAGAAGAGGTTGGGAAGCTAAAGAATAATGGATTTATCAGAGATTCAACTTACCCAGATTGGATTTCGAACCCAGTCCTGGTAAAGAAGGCCAACGGGAAGTGGCGAACGTGTATCGACTTCTCGGATTTAAACAAAGCTTGTCCCAAGGATAGTTTCCCATTACCTCGAAATGACCAGTTGGTAGACTCAACGGCAGGTCACGAGCTTCTCTCATTCATGGATGCTTATTCAGGATACAACCAAATTCCAATGCATGTTCCGGACCAAGAGCATACTAGCTTTATCACTGATCTGGGATTATATTGTTACGTAGTAATGCCCTTTGGTTTGAAGAATGCAGGCGCTACGTACCAACGTTTGGTCAACAGAATGTTTTATAACCAAATCGGGAAAACAATGGAAGTATACGTCGACGATATGTTGGTTAAATCCAAGCAATCCTTTCAACACACTATTGACTTGGCAGAGATGTTCGGCATTCTTCGAAAGTATGGGATGAAACTCAATCCCACCAAATGTTCATTCGGTGTTGCTTCTGGAAAATTCTTAGGATTCATTGTCAGTTCGCGCGGTATCGAGATTAATCCGGACCAGATCACGGCAATCAGGAACATTCAGGAACCTAGGCAAATTAGGGATGTGCAAAGCCTTGCCGGAAAAGTGGCCGCACTAAGCAGATTTATCTCCAGGGCTACGGATAAGTGCATCCCATTCTTCGAATTAATAAAGCGAGGAAAACGCCACTTTAAATGGACACCTGACTGCGTAGAAGCGTTTCAGAATTTGCTCAGACACTTGGAGAAGCCTCCAATTCTATCTAAACCAATAGACCACGAGGATTTATTCGTGTATTTGGCAGTATCATCTCATGCAGTCAGCTCAGCGTTGGTAAGGGAAGAGGAGAAGGTCCAAAGACCTGTGTATTACGTGAGCAAAAAATTAACAGCGGCAGAGCGTAATTACCCACGGATAGAAAAACTGGCGTATAGTTTACTGATTGCCTCCAGAAAACTTCGGCACTACTTTCAAGCACATCCTATTACCATATATACTGATCACCCACTCAAGCAAGTTTTACAGAGACCGGAAACATCTGGAAGGTTACTCAAATGGAATATTGAGTTAAGTCAATTTGACTTGAACTTTCAGCCCAGACGATCAATTCGGGGGCAGGTGGTAGCTGACTTCATAGCAGAGTTCACTGTTCCTGAAGAAGACATAACGAACGAAGAAGTGGAACCCTCAAAGTTACTTTTCGATCCTAATGTCTGGAGATTATATACTGATGGTGCTAGAAACAACGAAAGATCCGGCGCTGGAATAGTGCTTGAAACCCCCGAGAAACGATTGATAACTTATGCCATCCGAATGGAGTTTCAGGCCACTAACAACGATTCTGAATATGAAGCTTTGATAGCCGGATTAAAGATTGCAAAGATGCTAGAAGTCACGAAATTGAACATCTTCTGCGATTCCAAGTTAGTTGTGAACCAAGTTACTGGGAGATTCCAAGCTAAAAGTGCAAGATTGATTCTATACTTAAAGAAAGTGAAAGAGCTGCTGAATGAGTTTGATCACTACAGCATATCTCATATTCCGCGGTCAGAAAATCAGCAGGCAGACAAGTTGGCAAAGATGGCTAGTTCTAACGATCCTGAAGTGATAGGGCTAGCCCCCGTTGAAGTACTTTGGTCTCCCAGCATTGATCAGATGGAAATCGACCTAGTAATAGAGACGGAACCAGAAAAGGAGTCGTGGATGACTCCTATAAAGAATTTCCTAATGGATGGAGCGCTTCCGACCAGGAAAAGCGAGAGGCGTAAAGTGATTCGTAAAGCCGCCCGATACGTACTGCAAGGCGGAATCCTTTATAGACAAGGGTATTCAATGCCCCTCCTTCGGTGTATAGCCCACGATGACATCAAACGTGTGCTGCAAGAACTCCACGAAGGCGAATGTGGCGACCACACTGGGGGGCAAACTTTGGCGAAAAAGATATTGCGGCATGGTTACTTCTGGCCTACCATAAACAAGGATGCAGTAAGATATGCACGACGATGTGATGCGTGCCAGAGATTTTCAAAGATACCTAGGGCGCCTCCAAGCCAGTTAAAAACAATGATGAGTCCATGGCCTTTTGCTATGTGGGGAATTGATATCATAGGAACTCTCCCCATAGCGAGGGGCGGAGCAAAGTTCGCCATTGTGGCCGTAGATTATTTCACTAAGTGGGTCGAGGCAGAACCACTAACTACAATCACAACTAAACGGGTGATCAACTTCATCGTGAGAAACATCATCTGTCGGTTCGGGATTCCAAAGATTGTGATAACAGACAACGGAACTCAATTTGATAGTGCTGAATTCAGAGACTTCTGCCAAAAATATCACATCGAGAATCGATACACCTCCGTGGCACACCCACAATCGAACGGGCAAGTCGAAGCTGCAAATAAAGTAATTAAGTCCATTCTGAAAAGAAGAATGAAGCGGGATAGAGCCATGTGGGCTGACGAATTGCCCTTGGCACTATGGGCCTACAGAACGACATACAAATCAGCGACAGGACACACCCCGTTCTCCCTTGCTTTTGGAACGGAAGCAGTCATCCCGATTGAGATAAAGGTACCTTCTCATCGGGTGACCTATTATGATCCCATGACCAATAACGAATTGCTCCTTGAGTCCCTGGATATGATCGAAGAAAAGAGGGATGAAGCCGACCTGCGTGCTCTGAGATGCAAACAACAGGTCGCCAGATATTACAACAAAAGGGTCCGAGCCCGGACCTGGGAACCCGGAGACTTGGTTCTGAAACGTGTCTTTCCGCCCCCAACTCATATGGGAGCGAAGTGGGAAGGACCGTACTCTATTCTCAGCAAGCTTGATAACGGAACCTTCAAGCTGGCAACCGTAGATGGAAAGGAGATCCCCAGAGTGTGGAATGCCCAACATCTACGGCCATATCTAACATGAGAAGTTTCAAATCTATTCTTTTGTTTTGTTAAAAAACTATGTACAGGGCATGACTTGCCTAGAACAGTCTGATTCCTTAAAGCAAGAGATTATAAAGTGGACGTAGGTCATGATTCGACCGAACCACTATAAAAATACTGTGTGTCATTTACCTTTATTGCGTCTTTATTTATTTGCCTATGAAAATCAATGTGAATAATGCAGGTACCCGAAGTCTAGTGCCGACAGTTCCTCTCGTAAACTAATCAGAGGAACCCAAAGCCTTGGTAAATGCTCTAGCTGCTTGTCCGACTGGTTTTAATCCTCGGAGCTTGGATTAAAATGTAAACCTGAGACGAGTTTGAGGAGCATGCATGATCGCAGACGGATGAGTCCCAACTCTAACCTTGGCGAACACCAGGAGAGTATAAAAGCGTCTCCGATTGAGCGCTGAGAAAGAGCTCCTTTCCCGCTAAAGGATCGGGGAGCGAATGAATCGTTGAGCTCGAACTCTAACTCTCCAGAGAGAGAGAGAGTATAAAAGCGTCTCCGATTGAGCGCTGAGAAAGAGCTCCTTTCCCGTTAAAGGATCGGGGAGCGAATGAATCGCTGAGCTCGAACTCTAACTCTCCAGAGAGAGAGAGAGAGAGTATAAAGGCGTCTCCGATTGAGCGCTGAGAAAGAGCTCCTTTCCCGCTAAAGGATCGGGGAGCGAATGAATCGCTGAGCTCGAACTCTAACTCTCCAGAGAGAGAGAGAGTATAAAGGCGTCTCCGATTGAGCGCTGAGAAATAGCTCCTTCCCCGCTGAAGGATCGGGGAACGAACGAATCGCCAAGCATAAAACTCTAACAATTGATTAGGGGGCATCACGCGCTCCTATGCAAACACTAAACTTTGATATAACAGTGTAACATAGCATGAACATTCTTCTTCCTGTTGATTGACTGACTTATAATTATTAATAGTTGGCTAACGACTAAACGTGGAAAGTTTCTATGAATACAGGTACACAATGATGTAAGAAGAAACAAATCCTTGTTTATGTACCACAAGTCAGCAGAATGGAAAAACAAGCTAGAAACAAAAGTGAGGGCCAGTCTCACAACTACACTTTCTGGCCAGTGGGAAACCGAAATACAAAATATCAACAAACATCCTATTTATGCTTTGATGTCTTCTCTCGCTTCTGCCTCTCCAGCCTCTCCTTGTCGGCTTCAGATGGATCCTCCTTCTTCCTTTTTCGCTTGTCCACGAGGGGAGCATCTGACTCCTCTGAGGTCTCCTCTCCCCCTTCTTTTCCCTTGCTTCTGCTGGAGAGGGAAGCCGGGAAGTCATCAGGGTTTGCAAAGTGAAGTTGCCGGCTGATGGACTTGGACTGGATTTTCATAATCATCCCAGTTTTGGGATCGAACTCTGCAAGAGGGACCACATCCAAAGCCTCATCCCCCACCTTCTTTAAAGCCAACTCTTTCTCTTGTCTGGCTTTTCGGCTGGCCAGGGGTTCCTCATCATCATCATCATCGTCGGCCTTTTTGGTGCTGGTAGTATCCTCTTCGTCATCCACATGGCGACCATCCATGTCTTTTAAAGCTTCGATAGTCTCGGCATCCTTGAGTACATCGGGACCAGCACCCGGCAGGACGGTCTCCTCCTCCACTTCTCTCTCCTTTCCAACACCCTTGTCGACGGGCTCGCCACCTGCATTACGAGAGACACACATTACTAATTCAATGGGTTGTCCTGTTAGACGACGACAATTCGCAATCGCTTTAGCAAATTGCGAGGAAAAGAGAGAGATACCTTCAGCAGATACTCTCTCTTGAGTAGATCCGGATGCTCCAACAACCACGTGAGTTAGACCTAAGGGGATTAGCGGATCGTCAGGATGATATTCCTCAACTTCGGAGGTTTTAGACTTTGCGGCGGAGCTGGAACCTTCGTCAATTTTGCTTTTGCCTTTAGCCATGGTTCTCTCCTTCTCCATTTCCGCTAGGATTAAGCGACGACCCTCTGCCAGATCCTCAGGCTCGTTGTCCCTTAGGATGCTCTTCATCAATTCATCTTCATTGATCTCTTCGACCCCCAGTCTATGCTTTTCGCCCTCCACGATGGCATCCCATAAGTTGGCCAAAGTAACATGATAATCCGGGATCCATGAGATATTGCGAGTTTTGAGAACCTGGCCAAAGAAATCAAAAATCATCTCCTCAAACCCCTCGATTTCTTTCTCTCTTTCAAGGAGTTTGTTGTTGGAGGCAGTGGCCATTTCAATGGCGCTATCAACGTTCTTTTCGGCAAGAGCTGCCCGTCTCTCCGCATCTGCCACCTGATCATTCAAGATCACTTTTTCCGCCTCTGCCAGAGCCAACCTTTCTTTTAGACTCGCTTTCTCCGCCTCCCAAGCAGCCTTCTCCGTCAAAAAATGGCCTTGTGCCGTTACCAATTCGATGTTGGCCATTCTGAGGTCTTCAACCTCCTTTTTTAAGGCCATTTTTTCCTGGCTATTGGAATCCAGTTCTGAATGAAAGCGCTGCTTGGCATTTTCTAATTCAGTTTTATAGTTTGCAGCGTCTCTCTGCGCCAAAGCGAGCTGGGCTTGAGCGTCTTCCAGGTCCTTCTCTAATTTTGTCCTAGCCCTTTCGTTGTTTTCAAGTTTTGCTTTAGACCTGTGAGCTTCAATTTCAAGTGTTCGGATGACTTCCGAAAGATTAAGTGCGTGCTTTTTCATCATCTCGTACTGCTTGGCCACGTGACGGATATGCCCGATAACTTCTTTATCCCAGTTTTTAGGGACCGGTTCCAAGGCAGGAACAAAGACCATCCTATCAAAGAACATTCCTGGAAATTGTTCCCGTAGCTTTTCCAGCCTACCTTGGATTTCAGGACCGTGAACGTAATCCCATGAACCGGGGGCAGCTAACTCTGGTTGGCTGGTGGGGACAATGTTACTTCTCTCTTGCTCAGTTTCTTTGGATGAATCTCTGTCCCCATCTTTGGATTCGTGGCGCCTTTTGGACGACCGACTGTGGGAAGGCGCACTCTTTGGAGGAGTCAACTCTTTTGGAAGTGTCTTCCCCACGGTCGGAATTGTTGGATGACTCGAAGGCCTGGTAGAAGTTGATTTGGGTGGAGATCGAGGTTGCGAAGAGCTCGGCCTATGAGAAGGACCGCGAGGGCGCTCAATACCCGAACGAAGGCTGGGGGTGCCTTCGCGAAGAGAACGGTACGAATAAGATTTCCTGCGCGACATCGATCCTGTAAAAAGAAAAGAAGAGCATATTATCACTTTGAATATCCACAATATAATAGTGCACGGTCAGGCAGTGTGTGTGAGGTGTGCATCCCATAAAATTCCCCCTAACAGACCCGGGCCTGGAGACAGGCTCGTCTGGCCCGTTTCTCGTCCTCTTGTTGAATCAGTCGCCTCTTCGGGAGCTGAAAAGAAAGGTTCCTCGCCGAAGTCTTTTTCTGTGTATTCAATGTCGGGTAGAGGGATTTTATTCAGCTCGTCGAATAGATGTTCTTCTGTCAATTCGTCATCACCGACAGTTTCCATTGGAGCAGAGATAGGGATTTCCTTCGACACATCGCCACGGGACTCATCCCCTCTATATATATTCAAGTCTTCGTCGTGTTGGATGACTATCGGAGAAGGACTTTTGCGAAATTTGGTTGTTTCCACCGCTTGGGAAGTTCCCTCTCCTTCCGTTGGGGGTACATATTTATAAGGTTTACCGCCAGTCCCAAGTCCAAACTTCCTATCCAAGAGGCGATGCTTATGAAGGTTGTCATCAGTAATGCATTTTTTAATCCTTAAAAAGTCGGATCTGCTTTGCAAAAGAATGGACAACCGATTGTTGTATAATGCACCCTCTGTTTTCGGGAAGACATGATCTGTTTAAGACAAAGGAAAAAGCGGAAGAATGTTATTACTTAGACTCCTCAAGCAAGATATTCAACTAGGCGATCAAAGTTTACTTGATTTGAGCCATCTCCGTGAGCATCCAGCCTGTCTTCTTATGTAAAACCAGTCGGACTTAGGATCCCCAATGTTGCTGTATCTGTCGTACAGAACTTTCCTGTTCGCCACTGATTCAAAAAAGGAAAAGTTGGGAGTTGCAGAAGAACGGTGGTTGAAGAGAAAGAAGAACACCAGATCTCTGAATTTGAGTTCGGCGTGCAAGATCTCCGCATAAGCAACAGATAAAGAGTATAGAGATGCGTAGGCGTTTGGATGAAGCTGCATCGGGGCAATGCCTAATCGTCTCAGAGTTTCAATGACAATTGGAGGGAACGGAGGAATAGCTCCTACTAGACACATTGTTCGGCTGATCGACATGTACCCTTCCGGAGCTAGATGGGGTCTATCTTCGCTTCCAGGTGTCAAGACATCGTCCCAAGGAATGCCGTGTCTTAGGCAGATTCTCTTGAGTTTTATCTCGTCAAGCTTGGACGCTAAAGAATCAGAGAATTTATCTATCCCGACTGCGCCTGGAATTTCGTCCGGAGCTCGCTCGTCAGACTCGGAGTTGCTACTGGATGAAGTACTTTCAGTCGGATCTGACTCTGTAGCTTCATACTCAGATCCGGAATCTTCACCTCCTGGATTGGTTGGAGGAATTTGGGGATTATACTGTTCAGGAGTCTCGGATTTCGTTTCGGCTACGGATCTTGAGGAAGAATGATCGTTCGACATTGCTGCTAGGACGAGAAAATATGAACGATAAGATCAACACTACCCGTCCCCCGTGCGTGCAAGTGTTGGTGTGTGTGTGCTGGTGTGTGCGCATTATTAAAAACAATGATAAAACATGAAAAGTAGTCAAGGTTATTAAAGGTCGTTAGTCGTCATATGCAGTCAAATCATGAGGTCATTTAGTCCAGAAAGATCAACATCAAGGCTCTATCCTAACTGTCCAGAGTTTTGTAGCGACAAGGCGTTGATTAAAGACTGGGATTTCTTCGTATCACCAGCTGTGAGACGGATCGCATAGCAGAGGGATCGCCCCCTTCGACTCGCATGGCAGAGGGATCGCCCCCTTTCCGGATCGTAGAGCAAAGAGATCGCCCCTCATCAAATCGCCGGACGAAGGGAAGGCTCCCTCACGAACCGTTGCGACTGCCGCGATACGACCCTTGGTTGCCATCTCAATCTTTCGTCTCGCCACTTGCTTTCGTCTTCAATCATTGACCACGATCCGAGTCGGCCTTCCTTCCCCTTCTGCATCCTTCTTCTTCCTCATCTCCTTCCCATCCTCAAGTTCTGAGCTCCACGCTCAACGGCCATGGCGACTTGGTGATTTATTCAGAAAGTAGCGGATTTATATTGTTTCTCCCTTGAATCAGCCGTAGAAATTCAGGAAAGTAATATGAGAGTGCTTTCTATAAAGTTACCTTTCTAAAAACTGAGAGAATACTTGGATTTTCGAAAGTTTTAAAAGGTTGGATTCGTTTTTCAATGGCTCGAGCGAGACGATTCAGCAGAGAGGAAAAAGAAGGAGAATGAAGAGGGGAGCGTCGGCTTATATAGGCAAAGAAGGTGACCGTTTGTCCTATTCGGTCCGCGAAGCGCCATGCAGGCCACGATCCAGAGATAGAATCGCAAAGAAGCCCACGGACCGCTTTGAAATGATGGCCCACAAAACTCAAAGCCCGACACGACTCGAAGGAAGATACACCCCGTTTCGCACAAGAGCCTAGGAACTCGGCACGAGACGAGCAGATGACCAAATCGGACCGTGTCGTCCTATGGCGATCCGACTCATAACATGTGTCGATTTGAACCAATGCGACTGTTGACTTACATCCCTTCAGGAGAGGGTAAATAAGAATCTTCGAAGCATGTTTCATCATCAATAAAACATACTTCGAGGGGGCAAAATGTTGGCTCGCTTTTTGACCAAGCCATCTAGGATCATTCATGAAAGGAAACCAGGAAACCAAGTCCCCCAAGAAATTGGAAGAATGGATCGCACGCCATCGTCTCGCCCAGGAATGGATCGCGCTCTATCGACTCGCCCAGGAACGGATCGCACGCCATTGTCTCGCCCAGGGATGGATCGCACTCTATCGTCTCGCCCAGGAAAGGATCGCTCCCATCTCGTCGACGAACAGCACCTCCAGGCGATCCGATCCCTTGGTACGAACCGAACCCTCTGACCCGTTCAACCATGAGCTGGTCTTCAGCGATCCGAATCGCACGGATCTGACGACACCTGTTCACAACGGCTAGTTTGACTGTTTCTTCAATGGTGGCGATGCGACCCGATGATCTCGGGATTCGTGCCACGTGTCCGCGATCCGCCTGACAAAATCAGCTATAAATAGCCCAGAGCTTGGCATTTTTCGGGATCCTTTTGGCAATAGTGAATATTGAGTCCGCCATTGTTGTCAAACCACTGAAATATTGAGAGAAATCACTGTTGTACTAGCTTTTAAAGCATAATCAATAAGATATAAAGTGGACGTAGGCTCGTTAACGCCGAACCACTATAAATTCTGAGTGTTATTTTCTTTTTCCTTGTTCCCCATTTAGAATTCTCTACAGTTTATAACAATTTGGGTGTTAGGTCCAAATTTCGATCTAACAGAATCTACACCTATGATTATATATTTAACGAATGTTAAATTAATTATTACAATAAATAAATAAATTACTTATTCTAAGTATTTTAAGCTCGTAAAACAAAGTATACCTTATAGTCTGACCTACTACGAAGTATATCTTTGAACATCCTAAACACGCTACAATAATCCCACTTCGACATTGATCAAGCACTTCACAGACAAGCCCCAGCATTCCTATTTTTACCACTTCAAGTTCAAGCTATTACTGTGTTGCTTCTCAACATCACTACAAGTCCTGGTTCATTAACAAAACAACCCCGACCTCCTTAAATCATCCACTGTTGAGTCCTAGATATTCCCAGACAAGCCCCAATCATCAACTGTACAAATCAAATAGCAACTTCCATACCTCCTCACTAACCCGACAATCTTCTTCTAATTAGCATTCCCTGTTTCTGGCCATGCCCTGAGCAAAGCATTCCAAAAAATCAATAACCGAACTCATCAGCAAAGTCATCTCCAATAATTGCGACATTCCATCTCCTTGTATAAAACGGTGGAATATTCTTCTTTTACAGAACCGCGCATCCCAAATCCCCCATCACCCTGCAGTTTACACTTCTCCACAGCCATTATTAAATCGAACTCGAGTTGTTCTCCACCTTCGCGACTTCACCGTACAGTAGTACAAAAAAATTGCTATCCCATTTCTTTCTAAATCCCATTAGGATATCATGAATCCAACGCACCACTTTCATCTTCTACCTCTGCTTAAATCCAAAACTTGAGTTCTACTCGACTCTGCTCAAACCAATCTCGAGCCCCCGGAAACCAAATCTCATCCCTCAAATCCTAGTTCAAAACCCCTCTGCAAGCGTTGTTAACCCCAGCACCGCATCCTCCCCTCGGGCGTCTCCAACCGCTGACGTCGACTTTCCTTGGAGCTTGGATTTCAATTCGAAATCCTTTTTTTGAACGATTTGAACAGGAAGGAAGTGATTTTTAATTTGGAGGAGTTCGGTATTTTTTCTTCTGAGGAATGAAAATAAACATAGAAGGGGAGGAGTAGTTGTTCTATTTATAAACGAAGAACAGGGGACACTCGTACCATGCACCATTAAATAGGGGTTTTGCTTTGTATTGGAGGCTACGGCCAAAATTTTGTGCTCGAGAAAAAGAATACGTTTCCGCAGGGAGAATGTTGGCTTCATATAAAAATAGGGTGGTTGATGTATAATTTTTGAGTTGATTTTGTTTGAATTAAATAACCAAAATATCTTGTGGTCCCTTAACTTCAACCACGAACCACTATTTTAACTTAACGACCGACGTTATAAGGCTATAATGCTATTACGAACTCAACTGAACCGATTATGAAATTTAATTCGACTGTATAAAAAAGATAACAATTTAAATTAAATTCAATTTAAAATATAAATCGATTTCAAACATTTAAATTCATTGATAATAAATTATTATTATTGCTCTAATCCAATATAGAATTTATATTAATCGACTAAATTGTTTCGATTCAGTTTTAAATTCTAAATTCAATTATTATCGTTTCTATATTACAACAATCCGATATTAAATCTTATATCGATTATTAATTCAGAAAATTCCATATTAAAATTCATTTGTATTTTCAGTTCAACATTTAAAATAAACTTAAATGTTTAAAATTAAACTGCTAAAAATTCGGGACGTTACATTAAAAAGGTAAGAAATAAGTGCATACTTGAAAACAAACACCTTCAAGAGAGTGTAGCTGATCGGGTTGCCTAAAGCTTTCACCCTCTTGTGCACTTTTATGCCTCCACAAAACTAACCATTTTACGTTAAAATCTCAATCATGGTATTATTTGACCTGAATCATTTCTTCCTACCATTTATTGTAACAAAAGGTTGTTTAGAATCAAGTAATGCACTTCGTTGTATGATATAGACGTTGATATGCCAGGATGTAGGGGTCGTTCGCAGCCTCGAAATGCCACGCTTGGTTTTTCGTTCGCGTCCGACGCGTCGGACGCGTCGGACGCGAGCAGAATATTCCACGCTCATGTGGAACGACATGTGAACGTTGGGAAAGTTCCTGTTGGCGTCCGATGCGTCCGACGCGTCGGACGCCAACGAGAACTTTCCCAACGTCTCCTTTCCTGCTCTATATATAATCCCCTACCCCTCTCCATTTTCTTCATCCAACCCGAAAACACCCCCTTTCAACCCACAATTTCGAATTTTTTCAGCCTCCTAACGTCGGAAAAAAGGTAAATTTTTTATACGGTTATGTTAATTTTTAATTTTTATACATCATATATTTTTTTCTGAATTTTTGGAATTTTTTTTTTCATACAGATGTCTTCCTCTTCTACCTCTGCCACTTCGCAATCCATTAGGTTATGGACTGCCGAAAGAGAGTCCGTGTTCATAGATATTTGTGTATAGTTTCTGTCCGAACGCGCTCTAGGCGTCAACCATTTTTACTCTTTGGTCGCAACAAAACTGAGCCTCCGCTACAATCTAGATTTTACAGTAGTCCAGATTAAAAACAAATGGGATAACATGAGGCGGACCTGGCGCGAATGGGACAGGCTTCTTAGCACAGCTGGCGGGACTTGGGATGTTGCGTTTGATTGTATGGACGGATCTGATGAATTTTGGAATACCGGCGGCGGTAGACACTTCAAGCGATTTAGGAGGAACTCTCTGCTGAAGTTCCGCGAGCAGGACATTATGTTCGATGGTTGTTTGCGCAAAGCTTCTTGTGCGTACGACATTCCGATTGCTGCGCCTCCTACTGCACCTCCACCTCCACCTCCACCGGCGCTACATGCCGATAGAGAGGACTCTGAGGAATGGATGTCTACCAGTGATCCCCCTTCTGGTCAACCCTCTAGGCGCAGACCCGTAGACCGTGGCAGCACGAGCCGCCAATTCATGACTGACTCGTTGAGACAGCTTACCGCTCGGGTGCATGACGCTTGTTCAGGGATCGGTGCGTGTGCAGAGTTGGGAGATTATGACCATTTTCCGCAATGATGCGCAGAATGCGGAGATTGCTTACGAGCTTTGCGATGAGGAGCTACGTGAGTTTATTTTAGTGGAGTTGAGCACATTACCTCATCATGCTAATCGTGGTTTATTTTAGATTTTCATGTATTTGTTTTAATTTCTGTCATGTTGTGTTGCTTATGTTTGTATTTCTGATTGTCTAATGAATGAAGTAGTTGTTTTGTTTTATGCAATTAGTATTTAATTAATTCAACACAATTAATTTAACAATTAAATACCACGCTCAAATGCCACGCTCAAATACCCCGTTCGCAGCTAAAAACACAATTCCTCGTTGCTACAGTACCACGCTCAAATGCCACGCTCAAATGCCACGCTCAAATACCCCGTTCCCGTTCGCAAAGAACGCACCCGTAGTATACAACTTCAAATGCTTTCAAGTATTTCCAAGACCATACCCTGGTGGTAAGGCACTCAAACATATGTTCTGAAATCACAAGTTCGAGTATCACATAATGTGATTCAAACATTAGAAATATTTGGACTTAAGTATATGCTATTTAAGACATGTGGTACCTACAGATTACCACCCACTGTTAAGTATCAAATTCAAAAAAAAGCTTCTGGTTAAAAAGTTCAAAAGGATATTACAACAAGTTGATGAGAGTGTATATCCACAATAATTTTTTTGTTGAATACATAATACTCTTGATTTCAAGATGCATGTGTTTCTTAGAAATAAGTGTATCTTCACTTACAAAACTGTACCTTAAATAGAAGCAATGAAGCTTTTACATAATTATTGCTTTTTTGGAACAAATGTTTACCGCCCAAACATCAATGCTAAAGATTAAACTTCTAATTTTCTAATAGATTTTGGAAAATGGAATGACATTTATTCAAATACGGTGCTATTATGCCCAATCATCATGCTCAAGTTGATTAATAAAATTAAATGTTGAATGATCTTAATCAAACTATTTAAATACCAAATAAAGCTTACATAACATCTATTTTTCCTCTTAGTTCCAGTGATAGTATTTTATTTGCAGGAGGCGAAGAACAACATCATTTCCGATGACGAGCTCCTAGGCGACATCTACTTTGAACGACTTTAAGATCCAAAAAAACTTCAAGTCTTATCTCGCAAATCAAAGCCATAGGTGAACTCCAGAATGAATAGTGTCGAGCTGTCATATTGTAGATCTAGATAACAGAAATATAGTATCTTGTAATCATCGATGACTCAAGTTTAGGCGTTAAGCTCCGTTATTTTCAAGCGAAAGAAAATTTCAGGGTTTTTTGATTGAATTCGATTATGATTAAAAAAACTAATTAAACGTGCGGGTGGATTATAAAGTAAAAGGGGGACATTATTGGAGAATTTTGGAACTATGGAATCTAGTTGATTAAGTTTTTTTTTTCAATTTGGCAAGAAGAAAGTGGAAAAAAGGATGCAGTTTCAACTTTCGAGCAAGTTCCGTAGAAAAAACAAAGCAAAGTAAATAAAGTGGTACATATTGCTAAGTTTTACCATTGATTTTTTATATTTGAATGGTCCATGTGACAAGTAAATGCACTACAAAGAATACAGTAATTTGCGATGGAAAAAAAACTTGGCAGCCGTCGCAAATTGTCGTTACAACTTAAGTCGTCGCCAACATGAAAATGATGGCTCTGTCACTTATTTAGCAAAGGCTTGCAACAACAACTTGTCCACGTTTCATTAAACATGGCAGGTAGTTGTCTAATGGAGAGCCATTATAGGGTGTTGCAAACCATTGCAAATCTGGAAATGTAGGCCATCACTAGCCATCGCAAATCTCGAACATATTTTTCTGTACTATGCAGCTATTTCTTTACCTCAATCCACAACAATATAATCAATATAACATACACCAATTCTGGAACATATTCCCACAACAATACTCACTATCATTCCATCATATCATACACCAAATCCAAATCATAATATATACCAAATTCATGACATAACATCGTAATATATCCAAAATATTACTAAATTCATAACACCATCATAACATGCCATCGCTAGAAAATCCAAAACACAACTAAATCCATACCACCATCGTAGTACTTCTAAAAGACACCTAAATCCATACCACCATCATAGTATATCATCGTACATCAAGAATATAAAAAACCAGGTATGTTACTAATAGAATATGTGCATACACAAGCATAAGAACTATCAATCCAAACGTCCTCCTCCTCGTCTTCTTCTTCGCCTTTGCCTTCTTCGTCAGCAGCAACATCTCCCTCCCTAGGAATTGACCCATGCTCCTGAGAGTACGTTGCAATGCGCTCGTCTATTTCTTGGTCCAGTTGGATTCTTCGCCAATCATTCATCTCATCCAGTTGCTGCTGCATTAGAGCTATTGTCTCTTCCTCCACGGACCTCCTACAACCTCGTTGATAAGCAACAACCTACGAAATAATTAAACTTCACATTAAAGTTATATTCATGATGCTATCATATAAATAAATATAGTTTACCTCCTGATTGCCAAAGCTATATCGCCTATTTCGAGTAGGCAGATCAATAATAGAATCCCATATACGATCAGACTTTGCAACCTTAAGTTCCTCTCGTCCACTAGCTTGTGTCACCCAAGCCGACTCTGTATAATATCTCTCCTGCAATACCAACATAATTTTAACACAATTGCTATATACTTTACTTATATACTACGATATAAACGAATATAAAATAATTTAATCACAGATAAGCATGTTTACCATTACACCCGCAGCTTTGTGGTCCGCCCAATCGTATGTAACGTTCCTTCTTCACCAGTCTGCTCCACCATATGTGTATGTCTAAAAACCTCTGCCATCGAAAGCTACCTTCCAAACTTTGCAAACTGAGTATATATATGGTAATAAAATTATTTAAAATAAGAATGAATGATATACACTAAATATATATGTGAACATATGCTAAAAATATTTAAAATTTATATCAATTCTCTCCTATGTGGTTGGAAAGATTCTGAGCCACAACGGTGTAAAGCTAGATTCTTATTTCTACTTGCCTTATTTCTTGCTACTACTTCTTATTAAATTCGATACACAATTAATTATAATAATGCAATCAACATAAATTTGAATTCATTATAGCTTACTTTGGCTGCTTAGGTATCCCAATATCTTAGAAATCTAGCCCAAACGTCGTCACTCATCCAACTTTGCTTTTTATGAGAGTTCTATGCCCTAAAAATTGCCTCCCTACAATTTTTCCGCATCTTCGTATTCCAGTTAGACATAAAAAGTTGCATATCTTGTGGCTCCATACGTACAACAGCCTGCATATTAAATTTATTTTGAATTATATGTAGTATATTAATTTTCAATAATAATATAAAAATATACTTACCATCAAATGTAACACCCCGAAATTTTAACAACACTAAAGAGGAAAAATTAAAGAATAATTAATTCAATATTTAGAATTAAGGGGAACGGACTACGCCATTGCGTTCGTCTCGGAATTCTAGTCAAAATAGACACCTGGTTTGTGTAAAACGGATACCGTACGAAGAAGTTATGAAGGTTTGAAGTTCGTATACGTGCAAGAGAATTATATATATATAATTAAATATATATATATAATTAAATTCATAAAAACAAAAATCCGTTCGAAAATCAAATTTCCATGGGCGGCAAAAATCCCGCCCAGGGGTGTCGACTCCTAGGTCGACCCCTCAAGTGGGGTGTCGACCCATGGGTCGACCCCATAAGGGAGGGTCGACCCCCCTGCGGCAGATTGGGCAGATTAGGGTTTCAGGTTGGCTATAAATATGGCCTCATTTTACATGTTTTTGCGCACCAAAAATAATGGAGAATTAGATGTTGCCTCTTCCCAGATCAAATCAAGTGTTTTTCTTCTTCTGCAATCAAGTTATTCAAGCTTAGATCTGTGATTCAACGCTAGCAATCCATTTTAGATCCAAACACTGTGAGTTTAAGTTAATTTTAGATCCAAATAATTAAAAAGTTAATCTTGACATGACTATAGCTTGGATCTATGCCTGTGATAGCTTGAATCATATCAAATTTGTTATAACTTGAGTATCTATGATATCCTAACATGACTATGACTTAAATCTTAACCTTTATCATGTCAGATCTGCCTTTGATTGTACATCTAATTCACTGTTTAGATCACCTCATACCTGTTCTATTATGTTTATGGCCAAATTAGATCTGTTATTAGCTGGACATCTAAATCATTGTTTAGATCGCATCATGCTTATCCCTATTATGCTAGAATCAGTGCTATTGTCGCATGTTCATCCTATATAATTATCTTGTCATTATGCCACTATATGTTTGTGCCATTACATGTCAACCTTGTTCGTGTGATCGTCTTTATCCTTTTCCCTCTATCTTTTCCCTTTTTATTTTAATATCCAGGCTACCTTCGAGCCTAGGCATGTCGCTGAAATATGCGAATGAGTTAGATTGGGGACGAGGGGAAAACGTTAATATTGGGAGTAACTTGTAATTGGGAATTTGGGCATAACTTGAATAAAGTGTAATAATATGAAATTAGGGCATATAGTTTATTATGAACATAACTTAGAAAAAGGGGCATGAAAACCTATAACGACATAGGTAAATTTGGTTAATAATGGAAATGCCTAGGATTACAGTAATTAGAAACTGTAACCGTGCCTAGACACGAGGTTAGATTACACTTGTGGTGGAAGTCTGCGCGGACCCGCCCGGCATATCCAGCAACCACAAGCGGTGAATCTAATGTGAGGGGTCTAGGTGCAAAAACACGAGACGTGCTAAGACACGAGGTTAAGCCCGACTTATGGAAGAAGTCTGCCCGGAACCGACCGACATATTTAGCATCCACAAGTGGTAGGCTTAATGCGGGAGGTCTAGCATATTATAACCATAAACGGACATGGTAATGAATTAGAATACTTAACCTAGTTGAATCCATAGGGATTGTATTATAACCATAAACTGACATGGTAATGAATTAGAATACTTAACCTAGTTGAATCCATATGGATTGTTTGAAACAGTGGGTGGGTTAAGTAAATATGGGGTGGGTGGGTAATATTTTTATACATAGTCCCACAAACTTAATCTGTTGGGATTATGCAATTTTATGACACCAGTAGGTATGCATAATCTATGGAAAACTTACTGGTGGGGATGCAAGACAAAGGGAAGAGCTTGCATCATCTTGTGTATGGGACTCGTTTCAGTCAGTAACCCATATATAACTAGGTCGGAGTCGAGGCACGCTTACTGGACTGATTGTAAGAGATCCAAAAGTGAGGACGATGTTCGACGGCTCATTCCATTGGGGCAATGTGCTTGCATGACTCCACCTACTCAGGAAAATAAGACGTTATGACATTTGTAGATATGGTTGTGCACATCCGGGAAATGAAGGGTTGCCACTTTAGGGAGTGATGCACCCTACTGTGGGGCCAGCACATGGTATGTACAGAGTAGGGAGCCAATCGATTAGGGTAGTAATTAGGGTACACTTAGACTCCGGTATGTTTAGAAGCCCGTTATTATCCATAGGGGAAAATCTGGAACGTTGGGCTGCCTGTTGATTGTATGGGGGTGAAAACCTCTCACTGGAAGTACACCTAAGTCTACCATCTTATAGTTGTTGGGATCATCTCATTCCGGTGGTGCTAGTAGCGGTGCCGAGTAATCATTAGAAGCATACACACTCTATCATGTTTACCTTGTCATACCTGCCTTTTATGATATTATCTTTCTTATCCACTTTATATGCCTGTCATAATACTCTTACTTATTTACTTGCTAAAAGTAACTGGACTCGCCAGACGTTATTTTGACCCATTTTTTTCCTCTACTTTCTCTTCCGTTTCCCCCTCCCCCCAGGTTCTCAGGGTGGGAATACTCAAGCTTGACCGGGATTCTGCTTTCATCTTGCTTGGAGTTGCTTAGATGTATTGCTCAAGCTCTTATCTACTATGGTTATGTCTTTATTTGGGGAATTATGCTTCTTTTATTTTTTTACTCTGATGTTTTAAGTGCAAGACATATGTTTTGATGATGTACTGGGTTATGCATTTTCAGACATATGATGTTTTGGACCGCGATGTTTTATGATTAAAAAGTTTTTAAATTTTGCTGCTATTTTATATCTCTTTTGTAATGTTTTTGTTTTTGTTTACCTATAACGCTTCACGAAACTTAATCCATTCTCTTAATGAATGACATTAATGGACGTGGGGTGTCACACTTGGTATCAGAGCTGAAGATTACCAGATTAGATAAAAGTTTTGAAAATTATTTTCAAAAAGGTTTTTAAAGAGAGCATTTTCAAAAAGAAAAGTCTGTCTTGAAAAATATATTCCCCAAAGCCATATGTAATATCTTTCAATCCTTTGTCTGAATCTCCTTCCTTTTCTTTTCAGCATATATGGGGAACCTAATATTCCAGAGGGCGTTACGATACTAGTCTGGCTCCGTAGGTATCTAGAGGACACGGCGCCTGCCAGTGGTCAAGCTAACGTTCTGCCCTAGCTGCACCCGTCGTTCCTCCTCCTCCGTGTGCAGACAACTTGTTTAAGATCTACAAAAATTTCTATGCCATGGGAGGAGAGCCATTCCGTGGAACCGAGACGTTCGTCGACGCAAGGAATTGGCTCAAGGAGAAAGAGGACTTGTTTGGAATATTCGATGTGGATGATTGTAGGATGATTGAGTTAGTCGCTTGGCTACTACAAGATGAAGCTTCGTTCTGGTGGCAAGTAACCCAAGCGTGGCGTCCAGTGGAAACATGGGATGATTTTAGACAGTGGTTTGAAATGGAATTTCTTTCTCAAGCTGGGAAAAGCATGCAAATGGAAAGGTTTTTGGTGCTCAAACAAGGAAATATGACTGTTAAAGAATAGGTTAACAAATTCAACTAGCTAGCAAGGTTTGGATTGTAACTAGTAGATACTCCACATAAAAAAGCTTTGCGGTTTGTTAAAGGACTGAATGAACCCCTTCATGGGTTATCTATGTCTCATATTCCATGTGACGGCCTGGAATTTCGCTCGATCTGAATCAGTCGTTAAACCGATCTAGACCATTCGAAACCCCCGATCGTTTGAGAACAGGACAAAACAGAACGCAGACGGAAGAACATTTCATTGCTATTACAACAATTCCATCAGATACAAGAATATACAGAGTATAATTGAATAAATTACATTCGACAAATATCAGAGATTACAATAAATTACATAGCAGCGGAAAATAATACATAAAGCACAACTGAAGGTGATATACGGATACAGAGCTTTCCGGATATCATTCCAGCTGTAAACCAGGATCCTGTGAATTTAAATCTGCAAAACCAAAACTACTAGCTGCCCGTGCGGGAAAATATGGGCACCCAGAGTTTAGGTTAAAACAATAAACTCCAGGTCAGTCATGTGACTGGTGTGAGAACTAAAACAGTTATTTAAAACTTTACTTTAAAAGAGAGTAATTCAAGGGACCACGCCGTATAACACGGAACGGGTTTCCTCCCAAGAATACCAGTGTATAGAATAAACAACGCAATGCTTTTTCGAAAAATGAAGCTATTATAAGACCCAGGTCCCATCACACAATGCAACGCAAGCCGGAGGATAGGGTTTTACCTTATAACAGCCAAACATGCTTGGTACGTTTAAAACAAATCATTTGATACTATAATAAGTGTATAGTGTCAAAACATTTCAATCATAATTATAAATCATAGACGGCATGAGTGCCCCATCCCACTATGTCGCCATACTAGGCTCTACAAATAAAGCCGAAATACACGTATTGGAAATTGGATTTCCGTCATGAGTCGAGGCAAGGGGCAAGCTCCTCTCCGCGTTCGAGACACTCTAGCAAATGTCCCAGAGCTACGCACTCTGGGCAACCCTTGGATGCTTCAGGGCCGGTCCTCACTTACGTTAGAGGATTAGTTATGCCTGAACACACGTTTCCCGGTCCTTACAGACCTATAATCGAGGCGCCTCGCATTCCAACAACCACATAGGTGAAAAGTATATAAATGTCAAGACTGGTAAGTCACTGACACCACCAAAGCTAGAAAGAAACTTCGTGCTCTCCCTGCAGTCCGTATCCCGTTTTTGACTCATACCGAGTTGTGAGGCTCGCGAATTCACGTTATACACAAAGCTGCCACGTAGGCTGTGCTTTGATCATCAACCACAAGACTTTGCTTTTCAACAGAAGCCTTGATCATTGCATCTTAGTGTGCCACACAGGCAATTCATGCCATGCGACTGATGTCCATCGATATACAACCTCTGAGCTCGTACGTCTCAGAGAAGGGCGTTAAGCAAAAGAATAAATTCTCCGCCGCCAAACAGATGTATATTTAACAGAAATCAATCAACATAGAATAAAATCCAGTGTCAGACACACAATCCATTTACAAATCCGTTCTGGGTCTGAACGAAACCGGAGGCACTTTCCTCGCATATCCATCCATCTCCAAGTACGTCTGGACGACCACCAACTATTTCCATCCTCTTGGGTGTACTGCCCAATCAGGATCGTCAGTAATTATCCAAACGATGTGAAGACTTCCGGTCTTCAACCATCGTCTTCATCTTCGACATATCGTCGAATCGGTTATTCAGAATGGGTATAAACCCGGCCTTTCCGAACAACCCGCGTATATTAAAAAAAATGTTACACAAACACAACATACGCCTCATTCCAATTCAGAATATTCTTTTATTCACAAAATCACATTTTTAGGGAAAGGTTCCCATTAATTTTATCCAAGATAAATTCTTTAAAATTTATCCTTTAATCTTCCTTTGGATGATCTATCAAACCAAATTATGGTTTTCTGAACTAGTCAAGGTTAGCGAACCACATCGAAGTAATTATTTATTTTATTTCCCAATCCCAACCTATTCATCCCATGAAGCAAAACTGGTGATACTCCATATCTAACACCATGGTGTTATCGGTAAAATTAATTACCATTTCACGTACAAATCTAATTAAAGATTTAACTATCGCTTTGGAGCAAAACTGGTGATACTCCATTCTCGCTTATTTTCCAAATTTGATCATTTAGATTATCAATGCACATTTCAATCTAATTGCAGATTCGTTAAAACTCCTTTTATTGGGTTAAAGAACTAATGTCATTTAAAACACCGTTCACGACAAACCCAAATCACATTCTATTTATCATCGGGTTAAAGAACTAGTGTTGTTTAAAACACAGTTCACGATAAACCCACAAATCAATTCTAGTTCAATTCAAATCAAATATATTAGGAATTCCGATTATTTAAAACCCCTTTTTAAATCTAATTTATTTATTTAAAAATAAAAACCCGGGTTTTAAATTGAGTTCAAACTAGTTCATTCCGATAAAAATCTATTTTTATCTTTTCAAATATGGAGTTTTTCATCGCAAATTTTCCCATATCATTTCTTCTGATTTTACACAAATTATTACTATTTTTAATAATTTTGTCAATGCCCGTACGGTCGATTTCCAACAATGGCCATCGAACTGCACTTACAGCGACCTTTTTCAAATTTGATTTGGACGTAACTCCAAATCCAACCGTTAGATTTCAAATTTCTAATATTCGTTAGAAAGCACTTTTCGATACGAACCCAACGGTTCCGGTTTTAGGAGAATCCGACAGTCGGATCTCCCGTAATGTTCGTTTGAAATAAATGGTCGAAATTCACGAACTGCCACGGCGCGGCGCGTTCTATTCAGGCCATTATATTATATATATAATATATATATAATATATATTTCGTCGATTTCTATTTAAAACGAATTATATAAATAGTTTTAAATTCGTTTTAAAAACAATTTCAACTTCCATTTCAATCCAAAGCAAAATTGAATTCTTCCTTATAAATTCGTTTTAAAATTCATTTCTATTCAATTCAAATTTCAATTCAATTTGAATTCATTTCAATTCGCTTTCAATTCAATTTGAATCGTTTTCAATTCAATTCAATTTCAAAGTCGTTTTCTATTCGATTCAATTCAAATTGGTTTTCTATTCGATTCAATTCAAATTGGTTTTTCGTTCGATTCAATTCAAATTGGTTTTCTATTCGATTCAATTCAAATTGGTTTTCTATTCGATTCAATTCAAATTGTTTTTCTATTCGATTCAATTCAAATTGGTTTTCCGTTCGATTCAATTCAAATTGGTTTTCCGTTCGATTCAATTCAAATTGGTTTTCCGTTCGATTCAATTAAAATTGGTTTTCTATTCGATTCAATTCAAATTGGTTTTCTATTCGATTCAATTCAAGTTGGTTTTCTATTCGATTAAATTTAATTCGAAATCGTTTTATATTCAATTCATTTCGAAATCGGTTTATATTCAATTCATTTCGAAATCGGTTTATATTCAATTCATTTCAAAATCGGTTTATATTTAATTCATTTCGGTTTTCTATTTGAATCAAATTCATTATATATTCAATTGAAATCAAATTCGTTTTCTATTCCATTTGAATTCAATTTGTTTTCTATTCAATTTAATTCAAATTCCATTTCAAAATGTGCGATTTCGAAATCACTTTTCAATATTCGTTTTAAAATTCATTTCTATTCAATTCAAGTTTCAATTCAATTTGAATTCATTTCACTTCGTTTTAAATTCGATTCGAATTCGTTTTCAATTCGATTCAATTCAAAGTGGTTTTCTATTCGATTCAATTCAAATTGGTTTTCTATTCAAATCAAATTCATTTCATTTTCTATTCAAAATATTTCTTATTCAAATATTTCCTTTTCAAATATTTTATTTCAAATATTTCGTTCAACACATGACTAATCTCAACGGATGAGTACAGTCAACACATGAACCTTTATTTTTACATTGATAAAGATATAAAATTTATTATTAAAATATTTCGTGCAACACATGACTAATCTCAACGGATGAGTACAGTCAACACATGAACCTTTATTTTTACATTGATAAAGATATAAAATTTATTATTAAAATATTCGTTCAACACATGACTAATCTCAACGGATGAGTACAGTCAACACATGAACCTTTATTTTATATTATTCTTTATTTTCTAAATGGGAATGAGGCCCAATCAATCACCATATAATATTAATTATATGGATTTTCATACATCACACGTATACAATAGCATTGAAAAATAATCAACCATCAACCAAAGTGTACTACACTGTATAAGCATCAAATATAGATATCTACGCTTATAACAGCCTGTCAATCAATCGATCGACATATTTAATCAATCAGGATGAGTGAACTTCAAATTTCATCCCAATACCCGTGTGGGGTTTCAAACAATCAAACATAGATTTTATTCGTGCAGTTGGGCGATGCGTAAAATTTATCGTCCCAATCAATGTCCTTCAAATAGGTGTACATAAACAAACCGTCCGGTTTGTAAATGAATATTTTATTTTATTCACTTCTACGTTAAAAATTATATTTTTAACGATAAAATATTTTATTTCAACACATGAATTTCTATTCAGTTCATTCTTTCAATAAAATGATATTTTTATTTTTCTAACTTATTTTAGAAAATTTCGGCGGCATAACGGCACGATACTAGAAACGGGACAAGGCCTAGCCTTATCCCCGGTCTAGTGAAGGCCCACGCCATTCACACATCAATCAAATTTACCAAACAACCAAATTCAAATCAAAACATCTAACTAATTTATGCAACCAAACAAACAAATCCATGGTCTGTGGACAATTGTGTCGGGTGCTACTAAGCACCATCTGCATCCTAGTATAAATATATAACTAGAAAAGAAATTGAAGAGTGAGAAATTCTCACAAATAGCTATCCAATCATCTTGACTCTTCATTGATAGAAATCTTCATCGTTATCTCATCTTCGTCAGCTTCGTTGCCCGTAGCCACTACATATATAAAAAATCACACATTTTTATATTTTGATGTCTTTAAAATAAAAATCACATTTTTATTTGTTCACTTTCAATCTAAAAATCATATTTTTATAATCACTTCATATATTAACAAAATCGAATTTTTACTATGCTATTCAATATATAAAAGTCGAATTTTTACTATGCTATTCAATATATAAAAATCGAATTTTTACTATGCTATTCAATATATAAAAATCGAATTTTTACTATGTTATTCAATATATAAAAATCCTATTTTTATAACGATGTTATAAAGATAAAAATTCTATTTTTATCCCGCTATTCTTTATATAAAGATTTCGCCTTTTCAAAAATATAGATGTCGCCTTTCTATAATATAAAAATTATATTTTTCTCGAAGTAAAAATCATATTTTTACATCTCTACTCATCTCAAAATATCGCCTTTTCATATCTAAAAATATCGTCTTTTAATATCTAAAAATATCATCTTTTCAAAATCAATCTTTATTTTGCTACACATATAAAGATGCTATTTTTAATATTCCTATCATGTAAAAATTATATTTTTAATCCTCTACATAAACAAAAATCATATTTTTACATCATCTATATAGTAAAGACTATATTTTTAATACTTTAAAAATATAAAAATCATATTTTTAATTGAATAAAAATCTATTTCTAATTTTCCTATCTAATAAATTCAGTTTTAGAATCAAATAAAATGGTAATTGAAAATAGAAAAAATAAAATAAAGACTTACATAGGAAATAGAAAGGGGGGAAAGCAGCATTCACTGTCGGAGAGGGGGCGTGGGGTGTTGCTATGGGTGGTGGCGGCTATGGGTCCCGGAGGTGTCGGATGGGGTCTCTCGAGGTGGCTAGCGGGGTTTTTGGGGGTGCGGTGGCCTTGGGGGCGCGGTGAGGCGGTTTCCGGTGATGAGGGGGCGGAGGTTGAAGGAGCGGTGGTGGCGATTGCTGGAGAGGTCGGGGGTGGAAGGCTCCAGCTAAGAAAGAAGGGAGAAGGGTGGAAGAAGAGGAGGGGGGCCCTCTGGATGGCGGCGCCAGAGGCGCGCCGCCCTCTGGTGGCCGCGGCGGCGGCTTAGGGCAGAGGCGCGTTCTCTCTTTTCTTTTTTTCTGTTTTGAAATTAATTGAACGGGGGGGGGGGGGGGGGGGGCTGAGGAGTTTAAGGGAGAGAGAAAGGAGATTTTTTTTTATTAATTTTAAATTCTAAAAGTTGACTTTTACATACGACCTCGAAACGAGGCCCACCGCCTGTCGTCCATAGCGTATTATCCCCATTCCGAACGCAATGGGATATGTATCATAGGCTGATTTGATCATTTCGATCAATTTCCGTTAAAATCAACATATAACTCTATATATTGAATTTGAACGCACATTCAATTTACCGGGGTCACATACGAACTTTAAAAATTCCAGAAAAATATTTTCTAGCTTCGTATTGACGATACGGTCCTAACAAAACTAGTTTCATCGAATTCTGAGACCGTTAGAAAAATGGCCATTTTCCAGTCGATTAAAATCAACTAAAAATGGTCAAACGCGTTTTCCTTTGCCACGCTCACATATTGATTCGAAAAATTATGAAATTTTAAACCTAGCAATAACTTGACATCACGGACCCAACAAAAGTGGTTTCGTCGAAATCCGAGGTCGTTTGCAAAATTCCCATTTTTAAAGGCCTGAATTCCATAGCGACTATTCAGAATTTTCAACTGGACATATCTTTTCATTCCCGCTATGAAATTTTTATTTTTCGGATTCGTTAGAAAGATATCATCAATTAGATCCTAATGTTTTTGGTTTCACTAAAATCCGGATTGTTTTGCACCCGGTACGTTCAATTGATGTTTGAAATCGAATTATCGAACTACCGCGCCATTTTCAATTCCTTTTATAATTATATATAAATATTTATATTCTAACGACGATGTACATAAAATATACGTTCGAATTATATTCAAAATAAATTTCTCGTCGATTTTATTTAAAATAATCTATTTTAAATATTCAAAATTCGCCAAAATTGCCAAAACAAAAATTTTAAACTGGCTCAGAATTTCGGGTTATTACATTCCAATTGGAGCAAAATTTTAAAGGCTTGTTGATATGGCCTTAATGCACGAGGAAGACAAAACCGATAAGAAGGAAGTTAGGGTTGAGGAAGCACAAAACAAGAAAGTATGGCCCAAGAAAGGACAATAACAACAGAAGAAGGGGGAAAGAATGACAAGGCCATGGATAAGAGGAAGTGTCATAGTTGCAGGTGGGAGGGTCACTTGGTAAAGGACAACAAAAAAAGGAAGAATACTTGCTTCAATTGTAGAGAGGTCGAACACTTTGCTAAGGAGTGCTTGAAGAAACATAGACAAGGTCAAAGGGCAAGGGCTTCTGGAGGGCAAGTGCATGCTCTAGCAATCAACGCTCCAGGGGGAGGTAGGAAAGTTTCCGTGGAAGGTTTGATTTCTTTTTCCAGTCATCCTATTTGAACTCTTTTTGATTCTGGTGCTTCATATTCATTTATATCTAGTTCTGTGGTTAAGTCTCTACATTTAAATATTAGTATGGTAGTGGATCCCGTGGTTATCTCAAACTCCATTAGTGGTTCGGCTCATTTGTCCATAATTTGTAGGCGTTTGAGAATATCTGTGCTAGGCATCAAATTTGAGTGCGACGCATATGTGCTCGATTTTATGGGCTATGGTCTGGTTCTAGGGATGAATTGGCTGACCATGTATGGTGTCATTCTTGATTGTGAGAGGAGGATCATTATACTTTTGACTTGCCATGGGAGGACCCTCGAGATTTCTTATGATCTGCAAGGGTCTGTCATGCTTAGATTCCTATAATCTCTTGATGCATCTATCGATGTTCTACAATCTTTTCTAGTAGTCTGTGCATATCCTAATGTTTTTGATAAGGTTCGGGGCTTGCCCCCGAGGCGCGAGAATGAGTTCCGTATATACTTGGTGGATAATGCAAATCTAGTTGCATTGCCTGTGCTCCATATAGCTCCAAGTGAAAGGAGGGAGCTTAGCAAGCAAGTAGGGGAGCTGCTTGAGAAAGGGTTTATTAGGCGAAGCATATCTGAATGGGGTGCTCCGGTTGTATTCGCAACTAAGGTGTACAGCTCGCTTCGCATATATGTGGATATTCACGATGTTTTTCCTTATTTCTTATTTATGGTAGTGTCTGCACGATACGACAAAGCTAGTTGAGCCGAACATGCTTGAGGAAGTAGAGGTAGAACGGGAGGCGACAATTAGACGAGTTTCCACCCGTATACTTGGATCAAAGGTTAAGAAACTGCGCAATAGAGAGATTAGGTTAATAAAAGTGAAATGGGGAGAAGACAACGAGGATGTGACTTGGGATACTGTAGACAAGGATCGCGCTTCATACCCTTTCCCTTTTGGGACTGTGTTCTTAACTTCTTTTTTTCCAAGCTTTTATTCGTACTTGCTTCTGTCATTCGTGTGTATCCTATCGATCGAATCTTCGACCTTTAGATAGAAATCCCATGGTTGCAAACATGTGCTTGAGACATGTTATGTTTGATGGATGCAAGTGGATGCAAGTTTTTGCTAGTGGTTGTTCATGGATGCATATACACACACATGAGGCACTTGATCGGCTCAATCACTCCGATACTGCATACGGATGTGTATGCATTTTTTTTTTGCTTTTAATGGATGTATAATCATATGGATGTTGCATTTGGATGAATGATTGTGCACACATATATAACTGACATGTTATAATAGGATTATTTGCATTCATGTTGGATTCATGGCACTAACATACATTGGATTAAGGAGGTCGACTGAATCAGTAGACCGCCTGATCTTTGCATTAGTATTGGGACATATACACACACACCTATGCATATGTTCATATAAGCACTAGAAGTCTTTAAGTACAATGGACGCCAGTGATTTGTGGATGAGTAGATAGGTGATGGATGTTAGGATATACATTCTTCTTAACTTGGAGACTTCGGGGACGAAATCCTTTGAGTAAGGGAGAATGTAACACCTCGAAATTTTAACAACGCTAAATAGGACAAACTAAAGAATAATTAATTTAATATTCATAATTAAGGGGAACGGACTGCGCAATTGCGTTCATCTCGGAATTCTGGTCAAAATAGACATTGGGTTTGCGTAAAATGGACAACGTATGAAGAAGTTATAAAGGTTTGAAGTTTATATACGCGCAAAAGAATTTTATATATATATATATATATATATTTAATTAAATTTAGAAAATCAAAAATTCGTTCGAAAATCAAATTTCCGTGGGTGGCAAAAATCCCGCCCAGGGATGTCGACCCCTTAAGGGGGGTGTTGACCTATGGGTCGACCCCCCCCCCCCCCCCGGCGGCAGAATGGGAAGATTAGGGTTTTGGGCTCGGCTATAAATATGGCCTCATTTCTCATGTTTTTTCCCACCAAAAATAATGGAGAACTATATGCTACCTCTGCCCAGATCGAATCAAGCCTTTTTCTTCTTCTGCAATCGAGTTATTCAAGCTTAGATTTGTGATTCAACGCTAGAAATCTCTTCTAGATCCAAACACTATGAGTTTAAGTTACTTTTAGATCTAAATAATTAAAAAATTAATCATGACATGACTATAACTTGGATCTATGCGTGTAACAGCTTAAATCATATCAGATTTGTTATAAATTGTGTATATATTATATCCTGACTTGACTATGACTTAGATCTTAACCTTTATCATGTCAGATCTGCTTTTGATTGTAGATCTAATTCATTGTTATATCTTTTCATACTTGTTTTATTATGTTTATGGCCAAATCAAATCTGTTATTAGTTGGACATCTAAATCATTGTTTAGATCACATCATGCCTGTCCCTATTATGCTAGAATCAGTGCTATTGCCACATGTTCATCCTATATGCTTATCTTGTCATTATGCCACTATATGTTTATGCCATTACATGCGAACCTTATTAGTATGATAATCTCTGTCCTTTTCCCTCTATCTTTCCCCTTTTTTATTTTTATAGCCAGGCTACCTTCGAGCCTAGGCATGCGGCTGAAATATGCGAATGCGTTATATTGGGAACGAGGGGAAACATTAATATTGGGCATAACTTGTAATTGGGAATTTGGGCATAACTTGAATAAAGTGTAATAATATGAAATTGGGGCATATAGTTTATTATGAACATAACTTGGAGAAAGGGGCATGAAAACCTATGACAACATAGGTAAATTTGGTTAATAATGGAAATGCCTAGGATTACAGTAATTTGAAACTGTAACTGTGCCTAGACACGAGGTTAGATTACAATTGTGGTGGAAGTCTGCCCGAACCCGCCTGGCATATCCAGCAACCACAAGTGGTGAATCTAATGTGAGAGGTCTTGGTGCACAAACACGAGACATACTAAGACACAAGGTTAAGCCCAATTTCTGGAAGAAGTCTGCCCGGAACCAACAGGCATATCCAACATCCACAAGTGGTAGGCTTAATATAGGAGGTCTAGCATATTATAACCATAAATGGACATGGTAATGAATTGGAATACTTAACCTAGCTGAATCCATAGGGATTGTATGAACATGAACCTGATTAGGGGTTAAGTAAACTTGTTTGAAACAGTGGACGAGTTAAGTAAATTTAGGGTGGGTGGGTAATATTTTTATATATATGCCCACAAACTTAACTTGTTAGGATTATGCAATTTTATGGCACCAGTAGGTAGGCATAATCTGTGGAAAACCTAGTGGTGGGGATGCAAGACAAAGGGGAGAGCTTGCATCATCTTGTGTATGGGACCCGTTTCAGTCAGTAACCCATATATAGGTATCAAATGAGTACTCTGAACTAGGTCGGAGTCGGGGCACGCTTACTGGGCAGATTGTAAGAGATCCAAAAGTGGAGACGGTGTCTGACGGCGTGTTCCATCGAGGCCATGTGCACGCATGACTCCGCCTGCTTGGGGAAAAAGACGTTGTGACATTAGTAGATATGGTTATGCACATTTGTGGAAATGAAGGGTTGCCACTTTAGGGAGTGATACACCCTACTGTGGGGCCAGCACAGGGTATCTACGGAGTAGGGAGTCAATCGATTATGGTAGTAATTAGGGTACACTTAGACTCGGGTATGTTTTGGAGCCCGTTATTATCCATAGGGGTAACTCCGGAATGTTGGGCTGCCCTTTGATTGTATGGGGTGAAAACCTCTCACTGGAAGTACATCTAAGTCTACCATCTTACAGTTGTTGGGATCGTCTCTTTTTGGTGGTACTAGTATCAGTGCAGAGTAACCGTTAGAAGCGTACACACTCTACCATGTTTACCTTGTCATGCCTGCCTTTTATGATGTTATCTTTCTTATCCAATTTATATGCCTGTCATGGTACTTTTACCTATTTACCTGCTAAAAGTAACTGGACTCGCCAGACTTTATGTCTGACCCATTTTGATTTCTCTCCCCCCTCCCCCCCCCCCCCCCCCCGCCCCCGCCTGATAGGTTCTTAGGGTGGGAATACTCAAGCTTGACCATGATTTTGGTTTCATCTTGCTTGGAGCTGCTTAGATGTATTGCTCGAGCTCATATCTACTATGGCTATGTTTTTATTTGGGGAATTATGCTTTTTTATTTTTTTACTCTGATGTTTTAAGTGCAAGACAGAAGTTTTGATGATGTACTGGGTTTATGTATTCTCAGACATATGATGTTTGGAACCACAATGCTTTATGATTAATAAGGTTTTTCAATTCCGCTCCTATTTTGTATATGTAATGTTTCTGTTTACCTATAACGCTTCACGAAACTGAATGCATTCTCTTAATGAGTGACATTAATGGACGTGGGGTATTGCATCAAATCTGCTAAAATAGAGTTCTTGATATGGGGTGGGATGCCATCCCAATGCGGCCAAGCCCCAGTCATTCTACTCCTGTATGACTCCCTCGATACTTCTAGAATAAATTTGCTGGCTCGACCTCAAAACCATCGTATACATGTTGACATAAATATTTAATATATTTTAAATAATCTAAATTCAAATAAATTTCATATTTACCCAGCACCCTTGGGAATAATCTCTGTAACTCGGCATAGACCGGGCTCCGAGTTGCTAGGGCCTGCTCCAGCTGCAGGAGATGGCTGAGATGTACTCCTGGATCGTCTTCTATTAGACATATCTGTCACAATCATATAATGCATAGAAAATAATAATGAGCACATAAGCATCACATAACCATTAATTAATCATCACACAATCATACCCTGGCATAATCAGCACATAATCGTACATGAAAAGAACAATGCATAACTCTTAATAATGCATAGCATATGTAGTCATCATTATCATTACATACATCAGAATAATAAAGAACGTAAGTAAATTCATATTAAAGAATAGTCATCATCATTATCATTACATAGATCAGAATAATACATAATATAAGTAAAATCATAAGTAGTTATCATCTATGACCAGTCTTCGTCATCTTCTGATCCAGACTCAGTCTCGTACTCTATATCGTTTTCTTTAGTACTTACAAATGCATCTACTAATACATTCGCTTCATCATTCAACGAACCTACAACAATGTCATCAGCTACTATTATTTCAGTATTTGGCTCAAGATCTGTTTGATACACTACTTCGTCTAGAATATTATTTCCATCAAATGTAAACCTTGCCTTTGTTATTAATAACAATCCAGCAGTCTACTTTATCTTTTTTTAAGGACGGATAGGAAACAAAATAGACTTGTAATGCTTGCTTAGCTAACACAAAAGGATCATACTTATAGTAATGCGACGTATGCCTTATTTCAATTAGCTTATAATATTTGTGCACGTTAATTCCAGAACCAGGAACATTGCTAAACTAGTTGCATTTGAATAGAAAAACCTTCTCTGCAGGCTGTACATAATATGTCAACTCTAAAACTTGTGTTAAGATGCTGTAAAAATCTTTTATATGCTCCTTCGAATCATCACTACCTTTGACAAATACACTGCTGTAATATGTTAATTTTCAGCCCCGTAATCGTTGGTGTTGAATTTAAATTCATTGATGAAGTATCTTGGATAAGTTTTGACATTTCTTTTTGATCAGATAGCAAGATGTCGTAATCCTTCATTAATAACACAGTTTGTGTGATTATGAACATATTTTGAAAACCATCCAGCAAATTCTTTACTGAGAACACCAGATGGATGTTGTGATTCGTATATGCTACAAATATGTATTATGTTCCTTTTTATTAATATATATATATACATAAGTGAATTATACATAAATTTAGTATTACCTGACAAATGGGGCAACTTCCACACACTTTAAAAGAACATATGTGTGTACCTCATGGTAGTCTCTTCGCTTAACCATATTTCCACACATTTTCCAGCAGGTTTTCTGTATTGTCTAAAAATAGATAACATTGTTTGAGAAGGCTCATGTTCAACAGCTTCTTCATTATGGGAAAAAGTTACAAAACATAAGTTCACATCTTCACTAAAGTAATGAGAGAAAAAAAATAAAGATTCTTCTTCAAGGTACGATTTGTAAATTGAACCTTCTACTCGTGCTTTTTGTCTAATTTTTCTTCTTCAAACGATTCAAGTACCTATAATAAGATTAATTAAATTTATATGTTGTTATAAGAATCTAAATTGTGATCTATCAAGATTATTGAGTATATACAAAAACCCGATGGAAATATTTTCTCGAGTTTGCAGAGCAGTATAGGGATTTCTACTTTAAGCTTACGCAGACGATCTATCGTTAATGTCGTTGAACAAAATTGTTTATAAAACATACTTAATTCCGTTATAACACTCCATATTTTTGTGGACAACAGTTCTTTGAAAATCACAGGCAAAAAATATTACATCATGATATGGCAATCATGGCTTTTCATCCCACTCAATTTACTGTTTTTAAAGTCAACACATCTACGGAGGTTAAAGGAAATCCCATCAGGACATTTTAATCCTTCGAACCACTTTAGAACAAGCTTTACATGCCTATTGTCTAGCTCATAACATGCTTTGATTTTTTTTATTATCATCCTACAATTGAAGTTCCCGCCGTTTAGAGAAGTGTAATATATCCCATCTCGAACTTGCATCGTCCTTGGTTTTCCCCTTTACATTCAAAACTGTATTAAAAACGTTATCGGAAACGTTTTTTCATTGTGCATGACATCAATATTATGCCGAAGTAGTATATTTTTACAACAAGGTAACTCCTAAAAAGTATTTTGCTTGCACCAATTATTAATGTCCGATTTACCTGAAATTTCAACATGTTCCCCAGTTTCATGTATCTTTGGATAGTCTTTTACGATTTCATATAACTCTTCACTTGTCCAAACTTTAGGCGGTAGCATAGTCTCTACTATGTTGGCTTTAAAGTTCTTTTTATTCGTTCTAAATTTATGATTAATATATAGAAAGCACCGATGATAGTCAAACAAATTAATTTTTTTCCATACTTTAATGAAAGTGGTCGTGTCTCTTCCATACAATGAGGACAAGCTAGATGTCCAGATGTGCTCCAACCTGAAAGCATGCCAAATGTAGGAAAATCACTAATAGTTCATAATAAAGAAGGGAACATACGAAAATTCCTTTTTCTCAAAATGTCGTATGTTTCAACTCCCTCATGCCACAATGTTTTCAACTTTTCAATCAGCGGTTGTAGATGAACACCAATTCCTTGTGCCGGATCATCGAGAACGAGAACCATAATCATTAGAAACATATATGGAATTTTCATACACATCCATGGAGTTAAGTTATAAGGAGTAACAATGATAGGACACGATGAATATTTACCACCAAACTGAGAAAATGGCGAAAATCCATCCGTAAATAAACCGAGCCTAACATTACGGCTCTTTGTAGCAAATTCAGGATAAGTACTATCAAAGTGTTTCCATGCTTCACCATTAGACGGATGTATAAAAGTTCCTTCTTCTGGTGTTCTCACGCTATGTCGTCGCATATAACATGTTGTAGTAGACGATGCATGTATCCATTGAAGTACAAGAGTTATGGGTAGATAATGCATTCTCTTATATGGAACTTCTTTTCCTTTTCTTTTTCTTGGTTTATATCAATCTTCGTTGCAAAGTTTGAATTTTTTAATGTGAGCGTCTTCTTTCCAATATAATATGCAACCTTTTACATATATATCTATCTTTTGATACAATAGTCCAAAAGCAGACATAAGTTTTTTCACTTTATAATGACTATCACACATAAAATTATTGGGTGGCATGTGTCATTTTGCAGTTTGTACAACTGCTATAAATACAACTTCTATAAGATTGAATTTTGATTTCAAAGTGATGTATTCGGCAGTCACATATAATTAGGTTCCGCTTGTACACCCATTCCACAAGGGACACTTAGCAGAATTCAATAAATGATAAAAAAAATTAGCTTTCGCCGTTGGTTCTTCAACTTTTCGTTCTCTTCGTCGCCTTGATCAGTGGTAGGAAACATTAATCGTGCTGCATCTTGCACCATATTATCTATCGGATTCGTCGTTTTATTATCGTTCATCATTGTAATATCGCCCTCTACCACTACATGATTGGACGTAGGTTGAACAAGTTCTCCATGACGATCCCATAAGTAATAATTCGACACAAAACCAAATTTATACAGATGTACTTCTACATCTGGCTTCCAATGCTTCAGATGTCTGCACTTATTACACGGACAATGAATGTCTATGTTACTTCGATTATTAGATTTAGCAACTCTAATAAATTCTTATACACCATTAAAAAAATGTTACTTTATCGACCCTTTTATACCAGTTCGGGATTTATACATCCAACTGCGATCAAGAAAATAATCGAACATTTTCCTGATTTGCAACAAATATGTTAGAAAATTTGATCAAATACTATTTTATATCAATTAAAGTCTTGTAAAATTTCATTTATAAATACTTCATGTTTTCAGTTTATTAGTTTATTTCTTTTTTACTTTGATGGTTGGTCAACCTACTTCCCATTACAAATATAATAACATAAGCATATTTTATGAATCATTTCAGGTTAGACAACTCAATAAAATTTTGGCAGCACTTCCCTTTGGTCCCTATATCGTACACACATTCATGCACACATGGAACAAAAAGGAAGTGCCATCGAAATTTTGTTAACTAATTAAACTGAAATGATTTATACAATATGCTTACGTTTTTATATTCGTAACTTGTCCAATACTGGGACAAATCCAACGAATATTGTATCAGATGAATATAGATTTCCGTTCGATGTAAAAAATAATATCCATATAATGATCATATACAACACTTATCGGACGAGCCCAAAAATTTCTAAAGGGTTTATATAAGTAAAACACATTATATAATTTGTATTTTAACATCTATATAATACTTTTTAGCTAATGAAGTAGTTTAATACAATATGATTTAATTTAATATTTAGTTAATAAATTAGTTTAATAAAATATTTAAGTAATTAAATAAAAATATGTAATATGATCAAACTTAATTTTTGGCTAATAAAGTTGTTTAATAAGATATTTAAATAGTTGAATAAACTATAAATAGTCAAAAGAATAAAACTTAAAATAATTTGAATTATAGTAAATAAAATACTTTACTAACTTTATATCACTGTAAATAAAAAGTTTACCAGCACTAAATTCATCAATTCATAGTAGTAATTTATTGTGCAATTTCTTTTCTATCAAAAAAGCCCATACTTGTATGAAGGAGCATAAAAAATCCAGGTTTAAAGACTTTTGCCTTAGCGCCTTAACTTCTTTGCATTTACTACCAATAAAAAATAACATTTGTTCTGTGACACCCCATGTCCGTTAATGTCACTCATTAAGAGAATGCATTATGTTTCATGAAGCGTTATAGGTATACAAAAATAGAAACAATACAAGACATATATAAAATAACATCAGAATTTAATATTTTATTAAGCAGAAAACATCGTAGTTCAAAACACGGTTACATCATATGTCTAAAATGCATAAAACCCAATACATCATTAAAACTTCTATCTTGTTCTTAAAAAATAAGAGTACAATAATAAAAGAAGCATAATCCACAAAATATAGCCATAGTAGAGAGATATGAAATCAAGTCGTACATCTAAAATAGCTCCAAGCTAGATGAAAGTAGAGTCCTGATCAAGCTTGAGTATTCCCACCGTGAGAACCTAGGGAGAGGGAGGGGAGGGGGAACGGAAGAGAAAGAAGAGGAAACAAAATAGGTCAGACATAAAGTCTTGCGAGTCCAGTTACTTTTAGCATATAAATAAGTTAAAGTGTCATGACAGGCATATAAAGTGGATAAGAGAGATAATATCATAAAAAGGCAGGTATGACAAGGTAAACCGGATAAACATGATAGAAAGTATTACGCTTCTCTAGTACTTTCTCTGCACCAATACTAGTATAACCAGAATGAGATGATCCCAACAACTATAAGAAGGTAGACTTAGGCGTATTTCTAGTGAGAGGTTTAACCCCATACAATCAATAGGAAAACCAACATATCGGAGTTACCCCTAAGGATAATAACGGGCTCCTAAACATACCAGAGTCTAGATGCACCCTAATTACTACCCCCAATCAATTGGCTTCCTACTCCATAAATACCCTATCTTGGCCCCACAGCAGGATGTATAAGTTTCTAAAGCTGCAACCCTTCGTTTTCAGGATGTGCACAACCATATCTACAAGTGTCACAACGTCTAAACCTTCTCTGCCGGACCCATGCACGCACATGACCCCGTCGAAATGCGCCGCCCACACTGTCCCCCACATTTGGATCTCTTACAATCAGCCCAGTAAGCGCGCCCCGACTCCGACCTAGTTCGGAGTACACATTTGATACCCACATATGGGTTACTGACTGAAACGGGTCCCACACTCAAGATGATAAAAGCTTCCCCCTACGCTTGCATCCCCACTACTAGGTTTTCCACAGGTTTATGCTATACCGGAGTAAAAAGATTGCATAACCCTACAGGTTAAGTTTGAGGGCACATATATAAATATTACCCACCAATCCAAGATATACTTAACCCTCCCACTGTTTCATACAATTTTTCTTAACCCCTATTCAAGTTAACATATTCATCCAATCCCTATGGATTCAACAAGGTTAAGTATCCTAGTTTATTACCATATTCATTTATGGCTATAATGTAATAGACCTCCCATCTTTAGCCTATAACTTGTGGATCCTGGATATGTCGGGCGAGTCCGGCCAGACTTCTTCCATAAGTCGGACTTAACCTCGTGTCTTAGTACGTCATGTGTTTATGCACTTAGACCCCTCACATTACATTCAACACTTGTGGTCGCTGGATATGCCGGTAGGATCCAAGTGTAATATAACCTCGTGTCTAAGTGCGGTTACAGTTTCTAATTACTGTAATTCTAGGCATTTCCATTATTAATCAATTATTCCTATGTCATTATAGGTTTTCAAGCCCCTTTCCCAAGTCATGTTCATAATGAACCATATGCCTCAAATTAAGGTTTTTAATCACAATTGCGGTTTATGCCCCAAATCCACATTCATGTATTACATTCAATTTATGCCCAAATTTCCTAATAGAAGTTATGCCCCAATTTTAACGTTTTCCCCTCGCTCCCAATTTTACGCGTTCACATATTTCAACGGCATGCCTAGGCCGAAGGTAGCCTGGCTATAAAATAAAAAGGGAAAAGAAGAAGGGAAGAGGACAAAAATAAATATAATAACAAGGTTGATATATGACGGCAGAAATAGGCATAGCAACTAATAAAAGTATAGTGAAAAAATTGAGCATAGTGACAAGATAGGCATATAGGAATAGATCTGATGAACATGTGACAGTAGAACTGATTCTAACATAACAGGGACATCATAACCAAGCATGATGAGATCTAAGAAAAGAATTAGATCAACTAACAATGGCAGATCTGACATGATAAATAGGTATAGGCTTAGATCTCGTTCATAGTCATGTCAGAATAACTTAAATACAAAGGTTATAACATATCTGATATGATTCAAATAGTCACAGGCTTAGATCCCAGTAATAATCATGACAAGATTAACTTTTATGTATTTAGATCTAAAATTAACATAGACTCATAGTGATTGGATCTAAGAAATAGAAGAGGGATTATAGATGTTGAATCACAGATCTCTAAACTTGAATAACTCTAGTTGATTATTAAAGAAGAAAATACTTGATTTAATCTGGGCAGCGGAAGCATTTAATTCTCCATTATTTTTGTGTGAATAAAATAATGAGAATGGGGGTCCTATTTATAACATAGTTTCTATGAATCTGATCAGAAAAATAGTCCATATACATAGAAATGTACCGGGCTCGGATCTGGGTGTCGACATGGGTGTCGACACCCCCTTATGTTGTCGACCCATGGGTAGACACCCCTAGAGCAGGGTCGACCCCCAACGGGCCAAGTTCCAGCATGTCCCACCTTCAATTTCAGACTGATTTTTAATTTCTGAAATGATTTTTTATATACATAATTAGCTTATATATATGCAAACTTCAAACCTTAATATCTACTTCATACAATGTCTATTTTACGCAAACTCGGAGTCTATCTCAAGCAGAATTGCGAGGTGAACGCAATGGCGTAGTCCGTTTCACTTAATTCTGAATATTTAATTAAGTATTCTTTAATTTATAATCTTTAGTGTTGTTAAAATTATGGGGTGTTACATTCTCCCCTACTCAAAGGATTTCATCCTCGAAATCTCTAAGTTAAGGAGAATGTATATCCTAACATCCATTGTCCATCTAATCATCCACCAATCACTGACATCGAATGTCCTTCAAAATTTCTAATGCTTATGAACATATGCAAAAGTGTGTGTATATGTCCTTGTACTAATCCGAAAGATTAGGCGGTCTACTGATTCAGTTGACCTCCTTAATGCAATGTATGTTAGTGGCATGAATGCATCATGTATGCAAATAATCATATTATAAATGTAAGTTCTATATGTGTGCACAATCATCCATCCAAATGCAATAACCATATGATGATACACCCACTTTCATCCATTAAAAGAGGGAAAAAATGCACACATATCTATGCAGTATGAGAGTGATTGAGACGATCTAGTGCCTAATGTGTGTGTATATGCATCCACGAGAAACCACAAGCAAACACTTGCATCCACTTGTGTCCATCAAACATAACATGTCCCAAGCACATGTTTACATTCATGGGATTCCTACCTAAAGGTCAAAGATTTGATCAATAGGATATGCTTAAATGATAGAAACAAGCATAAACAAAAGCTTTGAAAAGGAAGTTAAGAACATACCCTTGAAAAGGAAAGGGTACGAATTGCGAATCTTGTCTCTGGTCTCCCATGTTGCATCCTCTGGGTTATCTCCCCATTGAACTTTCATCAACTTGACTTCTTAGTTGCGTAGCTTCTTAACTTCTAATCCAAGAATACTGGTAGGAACTCGCCTAATTGTCGCCCCCCCCCCTCGTTCCACCTCTACTTCCTCAAGTATACTCGGTTGTACTACTTCTACGGTATCATGCAAGCACTTCCGTAAATGAGAAACGTGGAAAACATCATGAATGCCGGATAGTCTCTCTGGTAGCTTTACTCTATAGGACATTTGGCCATTCCTTTCTGTTATGGGAAATGGCCCTACAAATTTGGTGCCAATTTCCCTACAGATCTAAAGTTAACCACATTCCTCAAAGGTGATACTTTGATGAAAACCATGCCTCATACCTTAAACTCAATGTTAGTCCTTCTTTTGTCTGCGTATGACTTCTGCCTATCCTGAGCTGTCTTCATTCATCGTCTAATGAGATCAATCTTTTCGGAAGTTTCTTTTACCATATCTGGTCTAAGTAGAAGTCTTTGTATAGACTCCCACCAACAAGTCGGTGATCTACAGGGTCGTCCGTACAATGCTTTGAAGGGTTCCATGCCAATACTAGCTTGATAACTGTTGTTGTAGGTGAACTCTACTAAAGGAAGATGCTCTTCCCAAGTCCCTCTGAAGTCTAGGATACACAGTCTTAAAAGATCCTCAAGAACTCTGTTCACCCTTTCTGTCTGTCCATCAGTCTAAGGGTGATAAGCGGTGCTCAAACACAACTGTGTACCTAATGCTTCTTGCAAGCTCCTCCAAAATTCACTGCTGATAATGGGCTCACGATCACTTACGATACTGGAAGGTAATCCATGAACATGGACTATCTCACGAACGTAAACTGCTGCCAACCATGCCTCCATGGTCTAGGACTGTCTTCAACAAACTCCTTGATCTAGACAAACCATCAATGAAATCCATAGAGATGCTCTCCCACTTCCACTGTGGAACTTTTAATGGATGAAGTAAACCATCGGGCATCTTTTGCTCAGCCTTGACTTGCTGGAAAATCAAACATTGAGAAACAAACTCTGCCACATCTTTCTTCATCCCAGCCCAAAAAAAACCCTATGCATGTCTCTATACATCTTATCATCGCCTGGATGAATAGCCATCTTAGAATAATGGGCTTGCTCTAGGACTGTCTTCAACAAACTCCCAATTTGGGGAAAACAATGTCTTCCATCTCGTCGCAACCACCCTATATCGTCTATGGAATTTCTACTGAGGTGACTAGAAGTCTTCCCTCTACTGAGCCTATCCAAGATGTCTGAAATATGTGGATCCTCTCATTGTGAAGCTCCTATCTGATCCATAAGAGTAGGCCGCACCTTCAGTGATGCTAATAAGCTAGGCAAAAACTCGATGGAGGGTCTAAAGTCAAAAGTCGATATAAACTCCAAGCTTTTCCTCTCCACAAACAAAGGACTTAAGGCCACCCTCTGCCTACTCAGCGCGTCTTCCACCACATTACCCTTGCCAGGGGTATAAGCAATTTCAAAGTCATAAGATGCTAGGAACTCCATCCACCTTTGTTGCCTTAAATTAAGATCCTTCTGCGAAAACAAGTACTTGAGAGATTTATGATCAGTGTACAACTCGAACTTCTCTCCAAGTAAATAATGACGCCACGTCTTTAGCGCGAATACTATGGTAGCTAGCTATAAATCATGGGTAGGGTATTTCTTCTCATGAACTCTTAGCTGTTTACCCCCATAACATACTACCCTTCTTTCTTGCATTAGAACCGCACCCAGCCCTGTACCACATGCATCAGTGTATACTGTAAACACTTTGTTCCCATCGGGCAAGGTCAAGACTGGGGCTATTGTCAGAGACCTCTTCAATCGTTGGAAAGCAACATAACAATCTATACCCCATGAAAACGTCAGATTCTTCCTCGTCAGCCTGTTGAGCGCGGCTGATATCTTTGCAAAGTCCTTAATGAACTTCCTATAATAGCATGCCAATCCAAGAAAGCTTCTCACCTCCATTGCATTCTTTAATATTTGCCAATCTTGAACGGCAACTACCTTCGCGGGATCTACTTCTACCCGATCTTTAGAGACCACATGCCCTAGAAATCTCACCTCTTTTCTCCAAAAATGGCATTTGGAGAATTTTGCCTTAAGCCAGTGCGCATGCAGAGTTTTCAAAACCTCCCTTATATGTAAGGCATGCTTTTCCTCACTTTTTGAGAAAATTAATATGTCATCAACAAAGACCACAACGAATTTATTTAGCAGCTCCCAAAACACTCTACTCATCAAATCGACAAAATAGGCAGGTGCATTCGTCAACCCAAAAGGCATCACGATCCATTCAAAGAAACCATCCAGAGTCCTAAAACCGGTCTTGTCTATAATGTCCTTGGCCACCCTCAACTGATGAAACCCCATGGCCAAGTCTAACTAAGAGAAAACTGATGCACCAACAAGCTAGTCAAACAGATCATCTATCCTTGGGAGTGGGTGCCTTTTCTTCTTAGTGTGTTTATTCAACTCCCTATAGTCCATACATAAGTGAAGAGAACCATCCGCTTTAGTTGCGAGTACCACCAGAGCACCCCATTTAGATATGCTTCACCTAATAAACCCTTTCTGTAACACCCCACATTTTTAATATAATTAAAAATGTACAAATATGTATATATGCATAGATAGGTAAATAATGGTGATGTATAATAAAAAATTAATTCATACATTGAAGAGTAAGGAAATTAATGTAACAATGTGTGTAATCGAAGAGATAAGAAAATAAAAATACTTAATTTAAATATCAGGAATTAAGTAAAACGGACATTACCATTGCGTCCGTCTCGAAATTCTGGTCAAGATAGACACCTGGTTTGCTTAAAACGGACATCATGTGAAGAAGTTATTAAGCCTAGAAGTTTGTATACGCACAAGAGAAATATATATATATGTGTGTGTGTGTGTGTGTGTGTGTGTGTGTATACAAACAAATTAAAATATAAAATAAAGAATAAAATGAGGATTGCATGTAATAAATACATGCAATGAAAAAAAAATGTAATGCATGCATTAAAAGAAAGAAAGGATTGGTTGCATGTAATGTAAATATGTTGCATGCACTGATTTGCAAACATAATGCATTAACATTAAAAGAAAAAGATTCATGAAATGGTTTAATTTAAGTATTGTAACTAACAAGAAAAAGAGAAGTAAGGAGAGAACAATAATTATCATTATTCTAAGGCTTATTAACAAAAGACTTCATAGCTCAGTTGGTTGAGACATTGGATTTGTAACATGGAGGTCGGGGGTTCGAACCCCGGCAATGACATAATTTTTATCTTTGTTTTAGAGAGAGCCAACTGAACATGCAAACATATGTACATATACAAATTCAAAATTTGAAAGGATAAGAACGTACATATAAGGAAATAAAGAAAATATATGTATATATAAGAACACACACACACACACACACACATATATAAGGCTACAGTCAATGAAATATGGCAAGAATCAAATAACGGTGCAACATCGTTTGAATTTTGAAAATAAAACGAAAATTGTGCGTATATATATACGTGTAAAATGGTTGGTAGAGTAATTGTATACATATAAGAATATTTCATATGAATAAAATAGTTAAATAAATTCCAGAAATTCAAAAGTTCAAAAATCAAATTTCTACGCCAAAATAATTAAAACATTCGAAATTCGAATTTCTACGCCAAAACAGCTTGTGGGGCCCAATGCTAACTCAGCGCTGTGTGTACGATAAGGTTTGGCTAGATTCATCTGCGAACCTAGACTATTTTCTTAACTGGGTTCAATGCTGACTCAGCGCTGTGTGTACGATAAGGTCTTGAGCACCTATATAAACACCCCTAAGGCTATAGTTTTCTCTACACATCTTCATTATGCCTATACTCTTCCCTAATTTATATCAAAATAAATCAAAGACGGGGTTATGCTGCTCAAGTTCTTCGCTAGAATTCAAGTAGAGAATCAAAGGCTAATTCAACGACTTCAACACCTATTTTCTAAGAATAAAATCTAAATTAGAGGATCGACAATCTACGTCAAGGGATAGCTTTTCAGTTTCAGAAATTAGATCCCAGAATTCAAGATCCATTCTTAAATCAGTGAGTGGGATTACAATACACTTCATGCATAATAGTATTATTATTGTTCGTTATTCCTCAGTTAAAATTCATGTTGCAATTTAAAATAATCTTTGTATGCTTTATCTATTCCTCTTCCCTATTCTTCCTTTTTATTTTTGAAACTTTGGTTACCTTCAAGCCAAGGTCAACAGCGCGTAAATTATAGTTATTTGGGAAGAGCTTGAGATTTAATCGATGAATTAGGCAATTTAGGTAAAAAGATTATTACACGAATGATTGTGTAAGCAAAGTAGAAATGGGTTAAGTAGCACTCGACATATAAATAAGCTTAACCAACATGTGGGGAATGATAGCAACCTGTTAGGAACACATGTATGGGAAATTGGAATAATAGGTATAGCCTATTAATGGGACTATAAGCATGAACATAAATTGGGGTTTTTGGGTAAAGCTTGAATTTGAGACTTGAAAATTGGATATGCCGTTAAGATCCTAGAAACATAATTAAAAATGGAATATGTTGGACAAACCATGTTTTTATATAATTATGGAACTCGACACATAACATGAAATTGACAATAGTGGCATAACTTGAACATGAACATGCTTGTGAATTGGTAATTGACATTTGATATCTGGATTGAACATGAACACGCTTGTAAATTTATAATTGGCCTATGAAACCTAGAATAGACAAGAATTGTTAATTGGCTAAACATGAAACATGGCTAACTCGAGGTTAGAATGAGTTTGCGGTGTAATCCTGCCCGGAACCGCCCGACACATCCAGTGACCGCAAACAATAGGTTCTAATGTGAGAAGTTAGTCATAACGTGCTTGAAACCCGAGGTTAGATTGAGTTGTGGTGTAATCCTGCCCGGAACCAACCGACACATCCAGTGACCGCAATAATAGGTCTAATGTGAGAAGTTGGGCATTAATAATTAATTAATGCTAATGACACATGCTAGTATGGTAAGGTTAAGTCAACATGAAACACTAGACAACACTTAACCAATTTGACATGATATATGGGTGGGTTAAGTCAACGTGAACCGCTAGACAACATTTAACCAATTTGACATGATATATAGGCGGGTTAAGTCAACATGAACTGATAGAGAACACTTAACCAATTTAGCATGGTACGTGGGTTGAATTAAATACATGATTGGGGGTTAAGTCAACTTAGACACATGGGCAAACTTAACCAATATAACAGTATCAAAGCAAGGAAAAGTGGGGAATGATAAGATTAAATAATAGATAAACTTATCCTAGGGATAAGAAATGAATATGACTTAAGATGTAATACAAGACTCGAAGGGTGGGATGGCTTATACCATGAAATAAGTTAATCTAAGCTGGAAATGTAGGAAAACACCCGTACGCTATCATTTGATAAAGAGGACTTAAGTCATGCTTGAATTCATTAGTAAACCGTAGTTAAAAGGAACTAAGTAACAAACCTTAGTTAAAGAGAACTAAGTAACAGAAACTAAGTATCAAAACCTTGGTTAAGAGAACCAAGTAATAAACCTTAGTTAAGAGGACTAAGTTGTAAACCTTAGTTAAGAAAACGAACGATTAAGAGAACTAAGAAGTAAACCTTAGTTAAGAGGACTAAGTAGTAAACCTTAGTTAAGAAAGCTAACGATTCAGGAAACTAAGTAGTGAACCTTAGTTAAGAAAGCTAACGATTCAGGAAACTAAGTAGTGAACCTTAGTTAAGAGAACTAAGTAGTAAACCTTAGTCAAGAAAGCCAAGTAGAACACGAGGAGGAGCGAACCTCCATCTGATCATGAAGAAGGCTCCAACGAACTGGGTTACGAAGCACGTGGCTTCGAGGGGACGTGAAGGTACTCTTGGTATCCCTTTGTGAGGTCGCAGATGATCCTCCTGGGCTCACAGAGGTTAAGGTCTGCGTTAGAAGAGCCAAGGGTATGCCTTGGTTGCAATATAAGCAACCTAAAGACTAGGATGGGTCAGCGTGAGGCGGCGATATCTTGTTTAGCCCTGTGATAACACGTCGTCGTCTACCTACCATCTTGAGTCAATCGTGATACGCAAGCGGAAAGGCGGAGAACTCCAAAAGACCATATACTTTGCTATCTAGTTATGGGTGAGGGTGGCCAATAGGTTTGTGGGGGCATAGAGGGCCTGCGTACAGTTCTCATTCTTGATTTTCTTGGGTGCCTTTCATTAGTTGAGGGAGGGGTCAAGTGGGACCATAGCCACATACAGATAAAACAGACCTTAGCATCTGCATCGGCAGATAACTTAAAGCTCCTGACCGAGTTCCGTGTTTCTTGATTTGCACTGCCACGGGACTCGGGCCGCACATATAGAGGACATGTGCAACTAGATATCTAGCACGTTTAACGACATGATTGGGACGTAAAATCTAGGAACATATATCGCTTTGGGTAGTGTGTCCTAGACTAGGGGGCATTGTTCGATAGGTAGCATAAACCCTAGTGGCCCTAGGTAGCATAAACCCTGGTCGGATCTAGAAAGCATTCAATATGTAGCATAAACCCCAGTGGTCCTGGGTAGCGTAAACCCTGGTTGAATCTAGGAAGCGCTGGATAGAAAACCCTAGATTAGATCTAGGTAATAAACAGAATCTAGCAAGATCAAGAGTGGTAGTCCAAACAATTTCGAGAATGGTGGCACTACACTAAAGTAGTATAAATTTACATGATGAAGCCCGTACGACATACGGCAAGGGAGTGTATATATACATGGAAAGGATTATACGAGCTGGGGGTATCTACATATACGTTGTATTAGGTTAATCTACTAGTGGGACATGAGTATAGCCTAGAGAGCTAATATCGCTAATAACCTAATAAGCAAGAAAATATAACTGAATGGTATATGTAGGATTATACAGAAGTTTATTCTAAGTCCACTCACACAGAACTTATGTTCTAACCCCCTCCTTATTACATACTTCCAGGTTAGGTTCATGACAGAGATGGTATAAGCTTTGGATACTGGTTAGGCATTATGTTTTATAAGGTAAAGCTATATTTAGAGTATATTATACTTTGAATTCCTTCAGTTGTAAGATGCTTACGAATTCTGACATGTTTTCTTTATCTCTGTCTTTTTGTGTAGGATACCAGAGCGCCCAACTCAGGTTTCGATAGATTGGGTTTTTGAAAAAAAATCGGTCTATCGGAATCCGGGTTGTTACACTTTCTCAAGTAACTCCCCTAGTTGCTTACTAAGCTCCTCCATTTCTCTTGGAGCCATGTTGTAACACCCCACTCCCGCTATGATCACTCACTAAGGGAATGCCATAGCATTGGTGGAGTATTTTAGTGAATATAGAACAGAAAAATTACAACAAGACAGATATAAATAGTACTTGAAATTTTAAAACATCATCTCATAACAGCGGAAGTAAAACATGTCTGGTTACATCATAAAACCACAATAAAGGTCAAGTACAATATCCATCAAAATAAAGAAGTACATAATCCCACTCTCATACAATAGCCAAACAAAAGAAAAGATAACTGGATAACTGGAGCTTTACATCTATCCAAGCTCCTAAAGACTGGAACAGCAATCCGATCAAGCTCTACTACTGCTAGGATCCACCGTAGGACCTGAGGGTTGGGAAAAAGATAAAAACAACAGGGTCAGACATAAGTCTGAGCGAGTCCTATAACTTTAACAATACAATCGTTAAAGTAACCAGAGAAGACATAAACTGATATACGGTAACATATAGGGATGAATGGCTACCCTAAGCAGTCAACTAAACGAAGATAAAGGATAAAGACGCATCTACCCTCCCTAAGGTAAATTACTAAACTGCACCACACCAGTCGTTCCTAACTTAAAGGTTGATCCCACCCAAGGACTTATAAAATTTACTAATTAGTACCTGCGTACCCCTAGGTGACCAAGTAGGCGCCACGGGGCCCTACAATCCACTAGGTGTACACACTACTTCCCATTCGATCGGCTCCCTAACGTAGATACCCGTGCTGGCCCCACCGTGGGATGTATCATTCCCCAATGTGGCAACCTGATGGAACTAAAGGTGCACGGCTTATATCTACTCGATGCAACAACGGCTTACCTACCAGCCCGGGCCCACTCACGCATATGAAGCCCGTTGGACTTGCGTTGCCACCGCTAACCCGTTTGCCTCTTACAGTCAAGCCCAGTATGCGTGTCCCGTCCTCGACATGGGTCGAGCCCACAAAGATACGTATGGGTTACTGGTTGAAATGGGCCTCCACAAGCTACCCACCTAAGCTTGTCCCTTTTTCTAGTATATCCCACTTAACCCTTTAATCATGTTTTAATTACATGTTCCATTTTGGTTAAGTATTCTAATCGTATTTTCTATTGCCACCCAAGGCAACCACTAGATTTTCTCATGCAACCCGAGGCACCCACTTAACCCCTCATGTCCCTCTACATGCTAATATGGTTAAGTGTTTCTTAATTAATTAATTAAGAACGTAACCTTTGTAAAGACCTCTCACATTAGACTGTCTTTTATGACCGCTGGTTAAGCCGGTTGGGTCCGGGCAGCCTTATGTCATAACAGAGTCTAACCTCGTGTCTTTACATTAATTACGTATTTAGTTTGTGCCTAAGACCTCTCACATTGGGCTAACATTTGTAGCAACTGGTTAAGCCGGTTGGGTCCGGGCAGTTTTACGCTACAACTGAGTCCAACCTCGTGTCTTAGTCAATTAACTACACCTAATTAATCACCCTCATAATTTTATATTAATTATCCCTAATTAATCAAGTTTTCTTAACATGGGTAGACCTAACTTAATAGGTAAATTCCCATGGGGTAGACCTAACTCAATAGGTAAATTCCCAACACATAGTATGGGTACACCTAACCAAATAGGCAAATTCCCATACTATGTTTATTTATTTTGTGTTATGCATAATTATATTAATTTCACACAATCTTATTAACTTATGCATTTAATTACCCCATCGTTCCCACGTAATTTCGTTCATGATATAACACATATAAAAGGTGTCAACTTGCATATGAATGAACATGTTTCAAAGGTGCCATCTTGCATATTAACAAACACATAACTTGCATATGAACTTGCATAACATGTCACATAACTTGCATATAATATGTCACATAACTTACATATTCATTTTGCATAACAAACTTGCATATTAGCTTATAGACTTGCATAATGTGTCATCATGAACTTGCATATTAATAAACATGTAACTTGCATATTTACATACATGTAACTCGCATATTAACAAACATGTAACTTGCATATAAAGAAACATGTAACTTGCATATTTACATACATGTAACTTGCATATTAACAAACATGTAACTTGCATATTAACAAACATGTAACTTGCATATTTACATACATGTAACTTGCATATTAACAAACATGTAACTTGCATATTTACATACATGTAACTTGCATAGCATATTACCATGAACTTGCATAACATGCATATGATTACATAGCCCACAACTTGCATATTTAGCATCATGCAAACATAACATACATCATATTAAACTTGCATAAGCTTACATACTCAACATGCATAAACATAAGATTAATGCTAACATCATATCATATGATTCAAAGCTCATTAACCCACATACAAAACCATAAATCTCATCACATCTCATCTAATTAGTTTACCAAAAGATCATCAAAGTGATAGAAACTCACTACTAGCAACTTTGAACACCAAATGAAGAAGATTAAGATGCTAAGAAGGGATTAGAAGTTGATTAGAGAGTGATTAGTATGCAACCCTCTTCATAAAATTAGTGGAGGCCATGAGAGCTAGCATTTTGCCATAGTTTAGTCACTAGGTTTAATTATGAATGAATTAGGGTAGGTTAGGGTCTTATTTATAGATTAGGCAAGTGTTTTAGGCCATAGGATTAACCCTAGATTCAATCCAAGCCATCAAAGCATGTCTTGGGGAAGAAGTCAAGTGTAGGAACCATCTAGGGCCTTTAGATTAAAGATGGACCATGAGAACCATTCAAATGCAAAATCTGCACTTGAGCGAATCGGCCCACGGGTTGACAGCCAAACACCCTGGATTAACCCCTAGTCGACCCAGCGGGCTCGGGTCGACTTCAAAAATCGGCCGGTTCGGTTATTCCCCTCTCCCAATTCGCTGTTTTGAGCATTTTTGCATATTTATTTATTAAATTTTCAATTATATATATATATATATATATATCAATATATATATATATATATATATATATATCTACACAACCCATTTCACTTAATTAAGTATACTTTAATTTGGGAATTTTCGTGAAACTTCGCGAGGCCATATCTTGGTCATACGGACTCCGATTTTCGAAAACTCGGACTCTATTTCGCGTATTTTTCCGAGACGAACGCAATGGCATAGCCCGTTTCCCTTGATTCCCATTTTAGAATTAAATTCTGCCTCGATTTATGTTATTACAGGTTATTGAAAATACGGGTTGTTACATTCTCCCCTCCTTAAAGGATTTCGTCCCCGAAATCTTCAAGTTAGGAAGAACGTATCCTACCATCCAATCATCCATCTACTCAAAGCATCATCCACGAGCAATCATTGTCCTTACAAGATTCTAAATGCTGGATGGATATATGCAAAAGTGTGTGTATATGTACTTACCTAATGCAAAAATCAGGCGGTTACTGATACAGTAAACCTCCTTAATGCAAACCATGATAGTGCCATGCATCCAATATGTATGCGAAACCCTATTGACACATACAAATTTCTACATGCGTGCACAACCATACACAAAAATGCATCATCCATATGATAACACAGCCATGATACATCCATCAATCTAACTACCACATCCATTTATGCAATATGCAACATGAAGTGACTGAGCCGATCTAGTGCCTAATGTGTGTGTATATGCATCCACGAGCAACCACTAGCAAACAATTGCATCCATATGCATCCATCAACCATAACATGTTTCAAACACATGTTTCAACCATAGGTTTTACCCTATCTAAAGGTCATAGGTATTAGCGAGAGGATATACTAAAGATAAGATAAGTACTAGACAAGCAATAAAGGAGAAGTTAAAAGACATACTCTCAAAAAGAAATGGATACAAAGAACGCATCTTTGCTTCCGTCTCCCAAGTAGCATTGCTTTCGTCATCTCCCCATTGCACTTTAACTAGCTGAACTTCTCTGTTCCTCAACTTCCTAGTTTCTGACCCAAGGATGCGAGTAGGAGCTCGTCGAATCGTCGCATCACGCTCTACCTCTACATCTCTAAGCAAGCTCGGCTCTACCACCTCCGCGGTCTCATGTAAGCACTTCCTCAAATGTGATACATGGAATACATCATGAACACCACTAAGTCTGTCGGGCAACTCCACCCTATATGCCATCCGTCCAATCCTTTCCTTAATAGGAAACGGCCCAACAAATCTCGGTGCTAACTTCCCTACGGACCCAAAGCGAACAACATTTCTCAATGGAGATACTTTGACAAAAACCATGTCCCCAACCTCAAACTCAAGATCCGTCCTTCTCCGATCCGCATAAGATTTCTGTCTATCTTGCGCTGCTTTCATCCTTTTTCGAATTAAATCAATCTTCTCTGAAGTCTCTCTAACCATATCCGGCCCAAGCAAGATCTTATCCGTAGATTCCCACCAACATGTAGGAGATCGACAAGGCCTTCCATAAAGAGCTTCGAAAGGAGCCATACCAATACTGGACTGAAAGCTGTTATTATATGCGAACTCCACCAAAGGAAGATGTTCTTCCCATGTACCTCCAAAATCCAAGATACAAAGCCTCAAAAGATCTTCTAAGATACGGTTCACCCTCTCAGTCTGACCGTCCGTCTGAGGATGATATGCGGTGCTCAAACACAACTGAGTCCCTACCGCCTCTTGCAAACTTCTCCAAAACTCACTAGTGAAAATAGGATCTCGATCACTCACAATGCTGGATGGTACGCCATGCAATCTAACAATCTCTCTAACATAGACTGAAGCAAGCCATGGAGCGGTCCTCTTACTCTTTACGGGTATAAAATGGGCACTCTTGGTAAGTCTGTCTACCACAACCCAAATTCCCGTATTGCCCTTCCTCGATCTCGGTAACCCGTCGATGAAATCCATCGAGACACTATCCCACTTCCACTGTGGAACTTCCAATGGGTGTAGCAACCCACCGGGTTTCCTTTGCTCCACTTTAACTTGTTGGCACACTAAGCATCTAGCCACATACTCGGCCACATCTTTCTTCATACCGGCCCAGAAGAAAACTCTCTTCATGTCTTGGTACATTTTGTCTCCACCGGGATGAATAGTCATTCTTGAACGATGTGCATCATCCAAAATAGCCTTCTTCAAACCCTCATCTTGCGGTACACAAAGTCTACCGTCTCTATGCAACCATCCCTTATCATCTATGGTGTATCTACCCAAATGGCTGGACGACTCCCCTCTTATAAGCTTCTCTACCAACACAACCAACTGTGGGTCGTCTCGCTGAGCCTCGCCAATCCGTCTCAAAAGAGTAGGTCTAACCTCCAAGGATGCCAACAAACCAGGTACAAAATCAACAGAAGGTCTGAAGTCAAACAAAGAAAGAAACTCCAAGCTTCGTCGTTCCACGAACAATGGACTCAAAGATAGCCTTTTTCTACTCAAGGCGTCTGCCACCACGTTACCCTTACCAGGGGTATACGCTATCTCGAAATCATAGGATGCTAAGAACTCCATCCACCTTTGCTGTCTTAAGTTTAAATCCTTCTGAGAGAATAAGTACTTCAATGATTTATGGTCGGTGAACAACTCGAATCTCTCACCAAGAAGATAATGGCGCCAAGACTTAAGTGCGAAAACAATCGCGGCCAACTCTAGATCATGGGTAGGGTAATTCTTCTCATGCACTCTCAATTGTCTCCCTCCATAGGCTATTACCCTTCCCTCCTGCATCAAGACTGCGCCTAATCCTGTTCCACAAGCATCGGTATAAACAACAAACGGCTTACTCCCATCCGGGAGCACTAAAACTGGAGCGGTGGTCAAAGCTCTCTTTAACCGTCGGAAAGCATCATCACAATCTACATCCCACGAGAAAACCAGATTCTTTTTCGTCAAGCGGGTTAATGGGGCTGATATCTTCGCGAAGTCTTTGATGAACTTCCTATAATATCCTGCCAACCCCAAGAAACTTCTTACCTCGGTAGCATTTCTAGGAACTTTCCAATCCTGGATAGATACTATCTTTGCGGGATCCACAGCTATCCCTTCCTTAGAGACCACATGCCCTAAGAATCGCACTTCTCTTCTCCAAAAATGGCATTTAGAGAATTTAGCTTTAAGACTATGCGCTCGAAGAGTCTCCAACACTTCCTTGAGATGTAAGGCATGCTCTTCTTCATTCTTGGAAAAGACCAAGATGTCATCCACAAAAACTACTACAAACTTATTCAGATACTCTCTGAACACTCTACTCATGAGATCAACAAAGTATGCGGGGGCGTTTGTCAACCCAAATGGCATCACTAGCCACTCATAAAAACCATCCGGAGTCCGGAAAGCAGTCTTCTCTATACTGTCCTCCGCCACTCTTAACTGATGAAACCCTGTAGCTAAGTCCATCTGCGAAAATACTGACGCGCCAACCAATTGATCAAAGAGATCATCTATCCTCGGTAATGGGTGTCTATTCTTCTTCGTGAGCTTATTAAGTTCTCTATAATCCACACAAAGTCTGAGGGACCCATCCGCCTTCGTGGCAAACACTACTGGAGCTCCCCACTCCGATATACTTCGCCTTATGAACCCCTTCTCAAGCAACTCCCCTACTTGCTTATGAAGTTCTCTTCTCTCACGAGGAGCCATGTGGCGTACTGGCAAAGACACTGGTTTGGCATTATCCACTAAATAAATTCGGAAATCTATCTCCCGCTTCGGAGGCAAACCCTTTACTTCTTCAAACACATCCGGATATTCCCGGACTACTCTGACAGAACACAAACTCTCGACCGAAGCATCGAGCGATTCAAGATAACTTAGCAAAACAGATTCCATGGGATTGCAAGAGATCTCGAGAGTGTTACCCAAGCGGGTCATGAGCCTGACAACTCTCCTTTCGCAATCAAGAACGGCACCATTACTGGATAACCAGTCCATGCCCAAGATCAACCCATAGCCCGTGAAGCCCAATACAAAAGCATCACATCTAAACTCAACGCTAAGTATAGAAATCTTCAAACCCAAACATATCATAGACAGATATATGGAGCCCCCAATTGGGTTTGAGACAACCAAGGGATCATCAACTAGACTGGTGTCTAAGTGCAGTGACTCAACTAACGATGATGAGATAAAAGAATGCGATGCGCCAGAGTCAAACAAAGTACGAACTGGATGATCAAACAGAAAAACCAGACTTTCAACGGAAATAGTTCTACCTCTCTGCTGAATCGGTGGAACTGAGAGAACCTGAACTTGCCCCCCTGACTGAGGTGGTGCTATAAGAGCTTGCACCTGGCCTCCTGAGGTAGACCCCGTCTTCTGCCCCTTCTTTGGGCAGTTTTTCACAAGATGCCCTGCTTCACCACAATGAAAGCAACCGGTTTTCTTCTTTTTGCGACAATCCTTACTAAGGTGTCCTGGTGTTCCACAATTGAAGCACTTCTTCTTCGTCTTCTTTTTGTCACCATTGCCTTTTCCGCCCTTGCCTTGTTGTTGCTGTTGCGGTTTCTTCTGATCCCCCTTTTTCTCTGGTGCCTTAGAATTCTTATCATCCTCATGCATAAGTGCCATGTAGACAAGCTTCTCAAAAGTGGCCCCCATAGGAATGTGAGTCATAGCTATTCCTTGCAATGGTTCGTTCAAGCCTCTAACGAACCTCAAAGCCTTCTTCTCCGGTGTATTCACCAACTCTATGCCAAACCTTGCTAATTGATTGAATTTGTTGACATATTCTTTCACCGTGAGATTCCCTTGCTTCAAATTCAAGAACTTCTCCATAAACAGATTCTCTTCCGCCCTTGAGAGAAACTTAGCCCCAAACCTTTGCTTAAAATCTGCCCAAGAATCAACAGGGCGTTCTCCATTAGTGACCTCCCACCAGAATGAGGCCTCTCCCTTCATTAACCAAGCCGCCAACTTGACTTTCTTTCCCTCTTCCACTTCAAAGATATCTAGCAACTCTTCCACTTCCTTAAGCCAATCTCTAGCCTCTACGAAAGTCTCTGAACCAAGAAAAGGTTTTCCTCCTATAGCCTTGAACTCCTTGCAAACCTTAGCAAAATTATCCACTCTAGGCTGAGGAGGAGGAGCGGTTGTCTCTGGTGTAGTAGCATTGGCCGGACCCGCAGCCGCGGCCCTAGCCTCTTGCAACCTCCTATACCATAGTGGTATAACTAAACCCTCCGGGATGTTAAGATCTTCAGCCATGCTGAAACGAAAGAGGAAAGATTCAAAAAGGAGATTCCGAAAGATAAAGATATGGCTATTGGGGATTATGCTTTTCTTTTTCAAAAACTTTTTCTCTTAGAAGACATGCTTTTAAAAATCCTTTCTTCGAAAATACTCTTAGAAAGTAGTTTTTCTCAAAAATTTTATCTGTTCTGGTAACCTTAAGCTCTGATACCACGTGTAACACCCCACTCCCGCTATGATCACTCACTAAGGGAATGCCATAGCATTGGTGGAGTATTTTAGTGAATATAGAACAGAAAAATTACAACAAGACAGATATAAATAGTACTTGAAATTTTAAAACATCATCTCATAACAGCGGAAGTAAAACATGTCTGGTTACATCATAAAACCACAATAAAGGTCAAGTACAATATCCATCAAAATAAAGAAGTACATAATCCCACTCTCATACAATAGCCAAACAAAAGAAAAGATAACTGGATAACTGGAGCTTTACATCTATCCAAGCTCCTAAAGACTGGAACAGCAATCCGATCAAGCTCTACTACTGCTAGGATCCACCGTAGGACCTGAGGGTTGGGAAAAAGATAAAAACAACAGGGTCAGACATAAGTCTGAGCGAGTCCTATAACTTTAACAATACAATCGTTAAAGTAACCAGAGAAGACATAAACTGATATACGGTAACATATAGGGATGAATGGCTACCCTAAGCAGTCAACTAAACGAAGATAAAGGATAAAGACGCATCTACCCTCCCTAAGGTAAATTACTAAACTGCACCACACCAGTCGTTCCTAACTTAAAGGTTGATCCCACCCAAGGACTTATAAAATTTACTAATTAGTACCTGCGTACCCCTAGGTGACCAAGTAGGCGCCACGGGGCCCTACAATCCACTAGGTGTACACACTACTTCCCATTCGATCGGCTCCCTAACGTAGATACCCGTGCTGGCCCCACCGTGGGATGTATCATTCCCCAATGTGGCAACCTGATGGAACTAAAGGTGCACGGCTTATATCTACTCGATGCAACAACGGCTTACCTACCAGCCCGGGCCCACTCACGCATATGAAGCCCGTTGGACTTGCGTTGCCACCGCTAACCCGTTTGCCTCTTACAGTCAAGCCCAGTATGCGTGTCCCGTCCTCGACATGGGTCGAGCCCACAAAGATACGTATGGGTTACTGGTTGAAATGGGCCTCCACAAGCTACCCACCTAAGCTTGTCCCTTTTTCTAGTATATCCCACTTAACCCTTTAATCATGTTTTAATTACATGTTCCATTTTGGTTAAGTATTCTAATCGTATTTTCTATTGCCACCCAAGGCAACCACTAGATTTTCTCATGCAACCCGAGGCACCCACTTAACCCCTCATGTCCCTCTACATGCTAATATGGTTAAGTGTTTCTTAATTAATTAATTAAGAACGTAACCTTTGTAAAGACCTCTCACATTAGACTGTCTTTTATGACCGCTGGTTAAGCCGGTTGGGTCCGGGCAGCCTTATGTCATAACAGAGTCTAACCTCGTGTCTTTACATTAATTACGTATTTAGTTTGTGCCTAAGACCTCTCACATTGGGCTAACATTTGTAGCAACTGGTTAAGCCGGTTGGGTCCGGGCAGTTTTACGCTACAACTGAGTCCAACCTCGTGTCTTAGTCAATTAACTACACCTAATTAATCACCCTCATAATTTTATATTAATTATCCCTAATTAATCAAGTTTTCTTAACATGGGTAGACCTAACTTAATAGGTAAATTCCCATGGGGTAGACCTAACTCAATAGGTAAATTCCCAACACATAGTATGGGTACACCTAACCAAATAGGCAAATTCCCATACTATGTTTATTTATTTTGTGTTATGCATAATTATATTAATTTCACACAATCTTATTAACTTATGCATTTAATTACCCCATCGTTCCCACGTAATTTCGTTCATGATATAACACATATAAAAGGTGTCAACTTGCATATGAATGAACATGTTTCAAAGGTGCCATCTTGCATATTAACAAACACATAACTTGCATATGAACTTGCATAACATGTCACATAACTTGCATATAATATGTCACATAACTTACATATTCATTTTGCATAACAAACTTGCATATTAGCTTATAGACTTGCATAATGTGTCATCATGAACTTGCATATTAATAAACATGTAACTTGCATATTTACATACATGTAACTCGCATATTAACAAACATGTAACTTGCATATAAAGAAACATGTAACTTGCATATTTACATACATGTAACTTGCATATTAACAAACATGTAACTTGCATATTAACAAACATGTAACTTGCATATTTACATACATGTAACTTGCATATTAACAAACATGTAACTTGCATATTTACATACATGTAACTTGCATAGCATATTACCATGAACTTGCATAACATGCATATGATTACATAGCCCACAACTTGCATATTTAGCATCATGCAAACATAACATACATCATATTAAACTTGCATAAGCTTACATACTCAACATGCATAAACATAAGATTAATGCTAACATCATATCATATGATTCAAAGCTCATTAACCCACATACAAAACCATAAATCTCATCACATCTCATCTAATTAGTTTACCAAAAGATCATCAAAGTGATAGAAACTCACTACTAGCAACTTTGAACACCAAATGAAGAAGATTAAGATGCTAAGAAGGGATTAGAAGTTGATTAGAGAGTGATTAGTATGCAACCCTCTTCATAAAATTAGTGGAGGCCATGAGAGCTAGCATTTTGCCATAGTTTAGTCACTAGGTTTAATTATGAATGAATTAGGGTAGGTTAGGGTCTTATTTATAGATTAGGCAAGTGTTTTAGGCCATAGGATTAACCCTAGATTCAATCCAAGCCATCAAAGCATGTCTTGGGGAAGAAGTCAAGTGTAGGAACCATCTAGGGCCTTTAGATTAAAGATGGACCATGAGAACCATTCAAATGCAAAATCTGCACTTGAGCGAATCGGCCCACGGGTTGACAGCCAAACACCCTGGATTAACCCCTAGTCGACCCAGCGGGCTCGGGTCGACTTCAAAAATCGGCCGGTTCGGTTATTCCCCTCTCCCAATTCGCTGTTTTGAGCATTTTTGCATATTTATTTATTAAATTTTCAATTATATATATATATATCAATATATATATATATATATATATATCTACACAACCCATTTCACTTAATTAAGTATACTTTAATTTGGGAATTTTCGTGAAACTTCGCGAGGCCATATCTTGGTCATACGGACTCCGATTTTCGAAAACTCGGACTCTATTTCGCGTATTTTTCCGAGACGAACGCAATGGCATAGCCCGTTTCCCTTGATTCCCATTTTAGAATTAAATTCTGCCTCGATTTATGTTATTACAGGTTATTGAAAATACGGGTTGTTACACATGTGGCGCACAAGCAATGCAACTGCCTTTTCATTGTCTACCATGTATATACGAAAATCGATCTCGCGCCTCGGAGGTAATCCTTGAACCACATCAAAAACATCAGAATACTCACAGACTACTGGTATAGATCGCAGATCATCGATAGATGCATCAAGTGACCCTAGGAAGCTAAGCATGACAGACCCCTTTGGGTCACAAGAAATCTCGAGGGTCCTCCCATGGCAAGTCCAAAGTCTAACGACCCACCTCTCACAATCCAGAATGGCACCATACATGGCTACCCAATCCATCTTTAGAATCTATTTATAGCCCATGAAACAAAACACATATGCGTCACATTCAAATTCGACGCCTAACACTGATATTCTCAAATCATGGACAAATGACCCGTACCACCAGTAGCGTTTGAGACAACAATGGGATCCACTACCATACTAGTATTAAGGTGCAGAGACTCAACCATAGAATCAAATATAAAAAAATGTGAAGCGCCAGAATCAAAAAGAGTCCTAATAGGATGATTGGAAAGAGAAATCAAACCTTCCACGAAACTTTCCTACCTTGATCTGGAGCACTGGTCGGGAGAGAATGCACCTGCCCTCCAGAAGCTCTTGCCCTTTGACCTTGTCCTTGCTTCTTCGGGCACTCCTTAGAAAAGTGTCTGACCTCTCCACAACTGAAACAAGCATTCTTCCTTCTTTTCCAGTCCTTGATCAAATGACCCTCGCGCCCGCAATTATGGCACTTCCTCTTATGCTTAGCGTTGTCGTTCTTTCTTCCTTTCTTTTGTTGTTGTTGTTGTTGTCCCTTCTTGGGCCATACTTTCTTGTTTTGTGTCCTCTACCCTAGCTTCTTTCTTTTCATCTTTATCTTCCTCATGCATCAATGCCATATCAACGAGCCTTTCAAAAGTTGCTCCCATCGGAATATGGGACATAGTTAACCCATGGAAGGGTTCATTCAGTCCATTAACAAACCGCAAAGCTTTCTTATGCGGAGTATCCACTAGCTCCAACCCAAAACTCGCCAGTTGATTGAATTTGTTAACATACTCTTTGACAGTCATGCCTCCTTGCTTGAGTGCCAGAAACCTTTCCATTTTCATGCTTTTCTCAGCTTGAGAAAGAAACTGCATTTCAAACCTCTAACGAAAATCATCCCAAGTCTCCACTGAACGCCCTGCTTACGTCACTTCCCACTGGAATGAAGCCTCATCTTTCAACAGCCAAGCGGCTAACTGAATCTTCCTATGATCGTCCACTTCGAAAATTCCAAACATGCCCCCCGTCTCTTTGAGCCAATTCCTTGCTTCTATGAAATTTTTGGTTCCTCGGAATGGCTTTCCACCCGTAGCACATAAATCTTTGCAGATCTTAGAGAAATTATCTGCTCGCGGAGGAGGAGGAGGATGAGGAACAATGGGTGTAGCAGGGGGAGGAACGTCTACTTGGCCACCGGCGGGCGGCGTGGTCTCTAGATACCTACAGAACCAGCCTGGTATCGTAACGCCCTCAGGAATATTAGGTTCCTTAGACATGCAAAAAATAAAAGTGATTCAAACAGAGAATCGAAAGATGTTACCTGTGGATTTGGGGAATATGTTTTTCAAAACAAACTTTTCTTTTGAAAATGCTTTCTTTAAAAACCTTTCTGAAAACAATTTTCAAAATCTTTTATCTTATCTAGTAAACTTCAGCTCTGATACCAAGTGTGACACTCCATGTCCAATAATGTCACTCATTAAGAGAATGCATTAAGTTTCGGGAAGCGTTATAGGTAAACAGAAACAGAAACATTACAAGACAGATATAAAATAGCAATGGAATTTAAAATTTTATTAAGAAGAAAACATCGTAATTCCAAACATGGTTACATCATATGTCTGAAATGCATAAAACCCAATACACCATTAAAACTTCTATCTAGTACTTAAAACATCAGAGTACAATAATAAAAGAAGTGTAATCCCCAAAACATAGCCATAGTGGAGAGTATGAAATCAAGCCGTACATCTGAAACAGCTCCAAGCAAGATGACAGCAGAGTCCTGACCAAGCTTGAGTATTCCCACCCTAAGAACCTGGGGAGGGGGGAAGAACGAAAGAGAACGAAGAGGAAACAAAATAGGTCAGACATAAAGTTTGGCGAGTCTAGTTACTTTTAGCATATAAATAAGTAAAAGTGTCATGACAGGCATATAAAGTGGATAAGAGAGATAACATCATGAAAAGGCAGGTATGACAAGGTAATCCGGATAAACATGATAAAATGTACTATGCTTCTCAAGTACTTTCCCTTTCTCTGCACCAATATTAGTATAACCAGAATGAGATGATCCCAACAACTATAAGATGGTAGACTTAGGCATACTTCTGGTGAGAGGTTTAACCCATACAATCAACTGGCAGCCCAACATACCGGAGTTACCCCAAAGGATAATAATGGGCTCCTAAACATACCAGAGTCTAGATGTACCCTAATTACTACCCCCAATCGATCGGCTCACTACTCCGTAGATGACTTATGATGGCCCCACAGTAGGATGTATCATTTCCTAAAGTGGCAACCCTTCATTTTTAGGATGTGCACAACCATATATATAGGTGTCATGGCACCTAAACCTCCTCTGCCAGACCCATGCATGCACATGACCATATCGGAATGCGCCGCCCACACCGTCCCCCAAATTTGGACCTTTTACAATCATCCCAGTAAGCGTTCCCCGACTCCGACCTAGTTCGGTGTACTCGTTTGATACCTATATATGGGTTACTGACTAAAACGGGTCCCATACTCAAGATGATACATGCTTCCCCTACGCTTGCATCCTCCCTACCAGGTTTTCCAGAGGTTATGCCATACCGGAGTAAAAAGATTGCATAACCTCACAGGTTAAGTTTGTGGGCCTATATACAAATAATATTACCCACCAACCTAAGATATACTTAACCATCCCACTATTTCATACAATTTTGCTTAACTCCTATTCAAGTTAACATATTCATCCAATTCTTATGGATTCAACTAGGTTAAGTATCCAAGTTTATTACCATATTCATTTATGGTTATAATGTACTAGACCTCCCATATTAAGCCTACAACTTGTGGATGCTGGATATGTCGGGCGGGTCCGGGCAGACTTCTTCCACAAGTCGGACTTAACCCGTGTCTTAGCACGTCACATGTTTATGCACTTAGACCCCTCACATTAGATTCAACGCTTGTGGTCGTTGGATATGCCGGTCGGATCCGGGCAGACTTCTACCACAAGTGTAATTTAACCTCGTGTCTAAGCGCGGTTATAGTTTCTAATTACTATAATTCTAGGCATTTCCATTATTAACCAATTATTCCTAAGTCGTTATAGGATTTAATGCCCTTTTCCCAAGTCATATTCATGAACCATATGCCCCAAATTAAAGTTTTTAATCACAATTGCAGTTTATGCCCCAAATCCACATTCATGTATTACATTCAATTTATGCCTAAATTTACCAATACAAGTTATGCCCCAATTTTAACGTTTTCCCCTCATTCCCAACTTTACGCTTCGCATATTTCAGCGGCATGCCTAGGCTCGAAGGTAGTCTGGCTATAAAATAAAAAGGGAAAAGAAGAAGGGAAGAGGACAGAAATAAATGTAATAACAAAGTTGATATATGACGGCAGAAATAGGCATAGCAACTAATAAACATATAGTGACAAAATTGGGCACAGTGACAGGATAAGCATAAAGGAACAGATCTGAGGAACATGTGATAGTAGAACTGATTCTAAAATAATAGGGACATCATAAACATGCATAATGAGATCTAAGCAATGAATTAGATCAACTAACAATGGCAGATCTGACATGATAAATAGGTATAGGCTTAGATCTAGTTCATAGTTATGTCAGATTAACTTTAATACATAGGTTATAGCAGATCTGATATGATTCAAATAGTCACATGCTTAGATCCAAGTTATAGTCGCGACAAGATTAAATTTTAAGTATTTAGATCTAAAATTAACATAGACTCACAGTGATTGGATCTAAGAAATAGAAGAGGGACTGCAGATATTGAATCACGGATCTCTAAACTTGAATAACTCTAGTTGATTATTAAGGAAGAAAAGACTTGATTTAATCTGGGTAGAGGCAATACCTAGTTCTCCATTATTTTTTTGTGATTAAAACAATGAGAATGAGGTCATATTTATAGCATAGGGTCTACGAGTCTGGTCAAAAAACAAGTCCATATACATAGAAATGTACTAGGCTCGGATCTGGGGTGTTGACCTGGCTATCGACATGGGTGTCGACACCCCCCTTATGGTGTCGACCCATAGGTCGACACCACTAGGGCAGGGGTCAACCCCCAGCGAGCCTGGTTCAAGCTTGTTTCGCCTTCAATTTTCGGACTGATTTTTAATTTCTGAAATGATTATATATATATATATATATGCAAATTTCAAACATTAATATCTTCTTCATACGATATCTGTTTTACGCAAACTCGGAGTCTATATCAAGCAGAATTCCGGGACGAATGCAATGGCGCAGTCCGTTTCACTTAGTGCTAAATATTTAATTAAGTAATCTTTAATTTATCATTTTTAATGTTGTTAAAATTACGGGGTGTTACATATTCCATTTATTCCCAAATCAATCTACAACATAATCATCGTAAGCCCAATTCATATGTGATCATCATCGTCTTCAACCTCAGAAATAAATTACATATATGATAATCATTGTTTTCAACCTCCTAATCATTACATTTATTCTCTAATCAACCTACAACACAATCATCATCAAAAGCAACCCACATGGCAACCAATTTCATATCCATAAATAATCAATTTACAAACCCATATAAGCAGGCAAATTAACCATAATTAAACATAAAATAGGGTTAGAAGACACATCAACACAAAATTGGAAGCTTGGAGGCGAGTTTGGAGGGGTGGAATCGCTGCAGCAAGGGAGGCGATGGATTGTAGGGTTTTGAAATGTTTTTTGGGGAAAAAATAATGAAGAAGATAGCTTACGACCTGCTGTTAGTATTAGCAGGTTGTGCGATGGCTAACGACAACTTGCAATGACCGCATTGTTAGCCATCGCAAGTCGTTGCCTTGGGTTGTCGCATTTTGGCAAGCATCTTGTAGTGATGGGAATGCGGATTCCTAAAATTATGCTAGGTCACAAACGCGTAAATACATCCCATATCTTTGTAACACCATAAAAAGTAAAAATACATAAAAAATGTAGATACTGTCACTATGACATAATTAAATTCTTTGCATCGCTAATGCGTAAGTAACCTCCAGCATCTTGGATGCTACATCAAAAAATGTCATCATATTAATGGCGTCAATAATGCATAGCTAATTAGTGACATACTTATGACGTCTTAGTGATGCCTTATTATAGAAACTGAATTTCGCGACGCCACACTGATGCTAGGTCACTATGGCGACGTTAATCTACAATAGAAATCAGCAAATTTTATTGTAGTGGTAGTGTTGCACTTTCCTTAGACTTTAGGTGAGCTATATCTAGGACATGGGATTATTACGGAGACACGTTCTAGGACATATGCATGAGATAGCTTCCATCGTTATAAGTCTAGGGATCAAATTTGGTTTTGTCCATAACAGTTATATGCATTGGGGTGTATCCCATCGATTTTAGTAGTAATGATCGTTGTTTTGGAATCATGTGTTGATCATGTTGTATTAGTACTGTGTAAATTGTAGATAGGGTTAGTGTAATACAATGAGATATATTATGCTAACTTGTTGTTATGGGAGAAGAAAATGTTATGGTATGATACCCTACCCGTGAGATTGAATTACTAGATCTGTTTGTAGGAAGTTTGGATTTCCCCTGAGCCATGTTAGTGGAGAGGGTTGGTTGTGATTTAATGATCCCTATTTATTTGTATATAGTTTTAATATACAATATTTGAGATAGTTCTCCTCGCACTAGGCTTTATGACTGACACATGTTTTATCTCTTTCTACTTATGTCATGATAACTCTCAGGTATTCGATTGAATAGTTCAAGAGTCGGTTGCTTTTGGAGATATGCTAAGGGAGTGTGATGCTAAAGCATTCTGGAGGCATGGCGTTAATGTTTTGATATTTATACTATTATATTATTTTACATGACATTTTATTTATTTATATATGAGACTATTAAATTAGATTTTATTCATAACTTTATGTATTTTGGAGTTAATGTATTCTGACTATTATGTACTGATATTTCATTTGTCGATTTCTTCCGCTAGTATGGTCTCTTATATATTGTTATCTATTTACGTTTATGTATATTCTATGAATGATATGTTATCATTTTTTCTGAAATCTTGGTTTAGTGTTTGTTCTAGTTCCACTCCAACAACCTGTATATTGTGATATTTGATAAGTAAGACTGTAGCAGCCCAAAATTTCAATACGCTTTAAATCAACTAATTACACTCAAGTCCGACCCAAAGTGCACGGAAAATGGATTACTAAATGAAAGAAGTTAGAGGGTGAGAAAAATATAAGATAAAAAATTAGAATAGAAGAAAAGAAGAAGAACCAACACCAAATTCAGAGTCTCACATCGTAGCGGAATAAAATATATAGACATAATCTTTATTGAGAGCTTGAAAATATAACACTTACATTCATCAGAGTACTCAATACATCCAACACAACTGAATAATTACAATAATCTATCCTTATATACAAAGCACAACGAAATAAATAATAATACGCCTGGACCCCTTCAACACATCTTTATAAGTTCACAGCTTCCTAACCTGAACCTGTAAAACTCAGTCTGAACCTAGCATTACAAATGCCATGGATCAGCTTGGTGAATCAGCGTGAGAAAACTCACTAAGTTTAAGTATCATCTAAATTGCTTAACTTAAGAAAATTCGTTTGAAAGAAAACGATAATAGTAAGACCACCCCGCACATAAACACGTACGGTTTTTACCTTACTATAACCCAAAACAATTTTGATATATCAAAATCCAGTGATATTACAATAGTGTTAATCAAATCACAAATAAATAACCATCTAACAGAACGGTTGCATCTCACGCTCTACATATTCATTATATAATAAAAAACCATGGGCTCTTATGAGAGATTGGATTCCAACTACGACAAGGTATGAGACCACCTTCCGATCAGTGTATTCTAGAGGGGATTCACTGGGGTTTAACAAGAACATCTTGCAACCCGGCCACACATGTCCGGTCACTCATTTAGCCTGAGTAGACCGAATGTATCATCACCCTGCAGTTTCCGCACACCCGTGGAGATACAAAAGTGAAAGAAGAACAAATAGGAATTTATCTAGATGGTGATAATACACCCTTCTTAGGAATGACCCACCTAGCCATGCTACCTGCCCGATTTTTGTCATTTCTCGGTTGTGAGGTTTGCGGTCACGATTATCTTTAGAGAACAACACATCAATATTTGAATGCCATATTGTCAGATCTGTCAAATCACTAATTGATGTCCACAAAAATACCCTGGGTGTTAAGCTAAAGAAGTTGCCTTCTCCACCACCAAATAGAAGTACATTTGTAAAAATCAATGTACGTGACCTTCTGGAATTACTCTGTCATACATTCGTCCATACAAGTCATCCAGGAACCGGATAAACCGAAGGCACCCTCCTTTCGCAACCTAGGAATCATCCAAAGGATCAGTAGTGAGAAATCCTTGCAATATGAAGATTTCAATCACGACAGAATCACAAGTCATCATGACTCTGGTAGCTAGCCAGAGAAATTTAACGAGTAGTTCTTCCGTTCATGAAGATCCGTGGTCTTCAATGCTCCATATCAACCATCTTATGATATCTTCAACGTTTACGTATTTTCTGGTCAGAATGGTTTTCGAATATAAATTCGATCTTGGTCTTTCCGTAACAACAATTGATAAAAGGCCAGATTATGATAGTCGGTTATTTAACTATCAAAATAAAACAACCATTCATTCATAAAAAGAAAATGAATTCACTGATTCAATATCTAGCATCATTTAGCCTCTTTAATTTACCACCGGTTAATTAAACTGCTAAAATATTTAATCTTTCAAAATTCAGAAAACGTTCCATTTCTATTTTACTATTCTACCCAAACTCAACCTGGGATTTCGATATCTAATATTATTCCCAAACCCAGATACACACCCAAATCCTTATTCCATATTCAGTTTCCATTCATTCACTAATCCCATTAACAAAATCCCATTTAATCACATTCCAAATTATTACAAATAGCATTTTCAAAACTTTTATTAATTACGGAAAATCTTTCTTTCAAATCCTTTAAAATCAATTTCCATTTTACGATCCATTTAAATCTTTTGAAAACTTATAAAGGACTTTTCAAATGTCCATAATACTTAAATTCGTTTATAAGTTAAGTTATAAATCACCTAATCATTTATGTAACAAAAATATCCTAAAATTTCCATTTATTTATAATCTAAATGATTATAAAAACGTAATTAATTTAGGTATTTATTTTAAAATCAAAAACCGAATTTCAAAACTGTATACGAATATAACTTTGAAAATGTCAAAATTTATTCAATATCGATTTCAAAAATCTTTAATTTACCAATGGTACTAAAGAGGCAAATGTCTACTAAAGTACTAAACCGTGAAATATCGACAATTTTGTATCAAATCAAACACATCAACTTGTAATGATAAACAGTCCATAATATGAAAATAATAACATATTTGAGGAATTTGGTTGGATCCCTCTAACCTGCCTTTCCTTGCATCAAAATGCGTTATCTCAATTTCGATATGACAATATATTTATCAAAACAAACGGAAATAAATAATTTAACTAATAACGGTCAACAATAAATTAGCAACATCCATTCAAGCATCCAAATATTTATTAAATACATTTATATTATTATAAACATAACAAACCAGGTAAGTCACCTCATTTAGAATATGATCGTTAAAGTAACGATGGGGTTTCTAACATAAAGTTCAGCCAATTCTTCCAATATATATATATATATATATATATATATATATATATATATATATATAGCATTCATTCAAATAATTATCAAATCATTTAACAATTTGCAAACATAACACACAAATATTAAATCCAACTTATATAAAATATAAGTGGGAGGACTGAATGAGTTTAACTCACCTTGATTTTTACCCATTGAACAAAGTGATTAGAAGGGAAGAACAACGTCTTCTCTCGGTGGTACAATGTAGCTGCAGTTAGGTCGGCTTGTATTATCTTAAGCCTGAAGTGATAGGTTATTGCGTTGATAAGAATGTACATGCGCATTGGCAGAGGAGCAGGGTGGGTTTCAAAAGAATGCATGTGCGTGATCCTTTTTTTTTCCTGCAGGCATGTGTGAGTTGAACTCGAAAAGAAATATTGGTGATTGCGTGATATATATACTGGTAGGACTGTTTGATATAAAAACATATGATAGGTTTCAGGAAACTTGTGTGGTTGTATATTTTAGGTTGCATGATATTTTTAATGTTTGGAGTAGCTATATTTTCATGTTATATATATATATACACACACACACACTATATGGTTAATTATTCTACCATTAACTATCGTTATTTGCGTTGAGCATTCTTAATTCGCCAAGTCACAAACAACACTCAAACGAAATGAAAATGGACGTTCCACTATGTTTTGACAATCCGATCCCAATGAAATTAATTTAATTGAAAACGTACTTTGTTTGCAAAAATGATGCTATTCAGATTTCAATTTATCCATAGGTTAAATTTCATCCGCTGACAAAACAACTCTATTTGGCTTCAAACTGGGAATTCTACAATAACTAGCTATACGTATTCCAATGAAACTCATTTCATCGAAAACAGAGGTCGTTTGAAAAAGGACTATTTATTAAGGCTTATATTATAAATTTTAAATCCAAAATAATTCAGTTTTAATTATAATAAATTATTATTACCAAATATATTCAAATGGAATAACATATAGCTTCAAATTAAACCAATTATAGATTCAAAACTCAATGTCCAAAAATTCGAATTAAACAATATTCTATTTACATAACAACTCTTTTTATATTTAATAATAAATCGTTAAAATTTATTAACGATTCCATAGCGACTATTTGAAAATTTGATTTGAACATATCTTATAATCTTTACGATGAAATCTCGAATTTTCTCTTTCATTAGAAAAGTATTACTCCCTCCGTTTCTAATTATAAGATGTTTTAAAAAGTTTGGTTTGTTTTAAAATATAAGATGTTTAAGGTTTTAATGCCCTCTTTATCCGTTATTCATAATAAATGATGTGACTTTTTTATGTATTTATCCATGTTTCAACCAATAGATACGCACGAATAAAAGCTAATTTAAGAGAGAGCCTTATTTTGAGTATGAATTCAAGCACCATTAATTGATTCCTTAATTCTTGTGCAAACAAGTAAAACATCTTATATTTAGAATCAGAGGTAGTATTAAATATATTTATACGTCTCTTATATGTTCAAACTTCGTTTTATTAAATAAATTTAACATAAAAATCCATTAAATCAATATTTTAAAAGAGAATTAAGTATTCGCAAAAATCTAGGACGTTACAAAGACGACGTTATAAGGCATCGACATTTATATTTCATAAAGGGCGGATAGCCGCAAAATTCATCTACAATTGGCTCAACATCAATATTTTTTGGTAATATCTCTTTTAATATATATTATTATTTGATTTCCAAGAAAATTGTCACTTATCCTATTACACAATGATGTCTTGATCAATTTCATTGCCGAGAACGCACGTTTAGCAGTGGTAGTTGATATGGGAATAGTTATAGTACGACCAATCTATTACTTATAATGAACAGTAGAAACCAAAGCTTTATTATGGTGACATCTGTCCTTCTTTTGAACCATATGGCTTTTCAAAACTAACTAAAGCAGAATGGGATAATGCGCGGATACCGTTGTTCCTGTTCTTCTCCCAGCGACCACAACTTTTAACAAATTGTGATTAACTGTTCGAAAATCCCAGACTTGCCAACATCGATTTCCCTATCCTATGATCCAATTATTGCGGGTATCGGTGTTATTCTTGCAACAGTCCTCTTGTAACCATTGCCTGTCATAAATGAATCAAATTTGTGATACCACTGCCTTGGTGCTTGCTTAAGTCCATAAAGACTCTTCTTCAACTTGCAAACAAGTTTTTCTCTTCCCTTTTCTGCAAATCCTTCAGGCTGTTCCATGTAGATTTCTTCCTGCAAATCACCATGTACAAATGTGGTTTTTACATCAAGTTGTTCCAATTCAAGGTCACAACTTGCTGCTAAAACCAAAATGGTTCTAATAGAAGTCATCTTGACAACTGGTGAAAAAATCTCATCCAAATCAATGCCCTTTTTCTGATTGCATCCTTTGACTACCAATCTAGCTTTGCGCTTTACTATCTTCTCACCATCTTTCTTGTTCTTGAAAACCCATTTGTTTTTCAAAACTTTCTTGCCTTTTGGATGTTTCACTAGCTCAAAAGTCTGATTCTTCATCAAAGAATCCATCTCCTCTTTCATAGCCTCATGCCAAAGATTCTTGTCTCGACTAGACAACACTTCTTGGAAGCTCTCGGGCTCACCATCAGCTGTAACTAAGATATAATCTGTGCTTGGATATCTTGTAGATGGTTTATGTTCTCTGGTTGACCTTCTAACTTGAGCATCATCCACTTGTGGGGGCAATTTGCTCCCCCTGCTCATAAGCCACTTCTCCATTTGGTTGAGCTTCATCATGAACATCATCAAAATGTGCACCACCAAGCTGTGCATCATCAACGCCTTCATGTGTTGCATCAAGATCAGCCTGTATTGGCTGTTCAACAAAACCACGAGTAGGGGACAAAGAAACATCAGTAGTATCAATAAAAAAATTTGAGCTAGTATGATACCTTGCACTCAAAAGTTCTGCACCTTTTTCATGCTCAAAGAACACTACATCTCTGCTTCTTACTACCTTTCCTTTTTCTGGATCATATAGCCTGAACCCATACTCTTCATCACCCTAGCCAACAAAAACACATGGATTAGTCTTGGAATCCAACTTTGATCTTTGGTCTTTTGGCACATGCATGTATGCCTTGCATCCAATTACTCTAAGATGTGTATATACATGATCACATCCCTTCCATGCTCTCTCTGGAATGTCAAGCCCCAATGGAATAGATGGAGAACGGTTGATCAGATAAACTGCTGTATTCACTGCTTCAGCCCAAAATGACTTTGGTAGATCGGACATCTTCAACATGCATCGCACCTTCTCCACAATGGTTCTATTCATCCTCTCATCTACACCATTGTGTTGGGGAGTGCCTGGAACTGTCTTCACATGTCGAATACCATATTGCGCACAATAATTCTTGAACTCATGTGAAGTATACTCTCCACCATTGTCTGAACGAAGGAACTTCAACATGCTTTCTGTCTCCCTTTCCACCATAACATGAAACTTCTGAAAAGTTTCAAACACTTGGCTTTTGGTCTTCAAAATGTAAATCCATGTCTTTCTAGTAGCATCATCAATAAAAGTGACAAAATATTTGTTGCCACCATTGGATTCAACCTCAATAGGACCACATACATCCAAATGTACAAGCTCCAACTTAGCTTTCTTTCTTGTAGACTTTCTAGCAAAAGAAGCTCTATGTTGTTTTCCTGCTAAGAAAAGATCACAAGGGTTAAGAGAAATTGTAGTATTGACAGGAATAAGAGATTTACCTGCTAAACATTTCAAACCCTTTTCACTCATGTGTCCCAATCTTCGATGCCACAAATTAGGAGAATCTTTTTCTTCCACTGAATTGAGCTCACCAAAACATACAGTCAAATATGTCTTGTACAAAGAACAACACAACTCGCCTCTTGCAATTGTCATGGATCCCTTGGATAATTTCCACTTGCCACTCTCAAATGTGTGACGAAAGCCTTCTTGATCAAGAATATGAGCTAAAAGCAAATTAAGACGCAAATCCGGAATATGACGTACACCTTTCAATGTAAGCATGCATCCAACATTAGTCTTCACACGAATATCACCAATCCCAACTATGCTTGCTGAACTCTGGTTACCCATTTTGACACTGCCAAAATCACCTGCTTGATAATTCAAAAAATACTCTCTTAGGAACACAATGATATGAAGCACCTGTATCAACCAGCCACTCAGAATCTGTACTGCTAACATGATGACATTCACTAGTTGCGCAAATTAAAGTGACATCATCATCACTTTTAGAGGCTACTGCTGCAACATTTTTATCATCGCCTTCTTTCTGAAAATCATTCTTCTTCCCATGTTCTCTTTTCCAACAAAAGCAATACTTTTTAATATGGCCAGCCTTCTTGCAATAGTTGCATATGAAGTGATTCTTTCCATCACTAGACTTGGATCTTCCTCTTGAATTATCACGGCCTTTGGGTCCTTTGCTCTTGCTTCTTCCTCTATTCTTTGCAACAAGAGCTTGTGAATTATCAACTCCAATCTCCTTTCTTCTAATTTCTTCATTAAACATGCTTTCTTTGATCACATCCAAAGATAGCACACCATCTGGAGCTGAATTACTAATGGTCACAACTAAAGTTTTCCAACTATCTGGCAAAGAACTCAATAAGAACAAAGCTTGCAATTCATCACCAAAAATGATCTTCATAATTGTCAACTTGTTAATAATGTCTTGGAAATCACTAAGATGCTCAGAAACTGACTTTCCACCTTTCAACTTTAGATTAACAAGCCTTTTAATCAATGAAGCTTTGTTATGGGCGGTTTTCCTCTCATACAAACATTCTAATTTCTTCCACAAATCATATGGATCGGTCTCTTGTGACACATGGTTAAAAATGCTAATGTCAACCCATTGTCTAATGGTTCCTAAAGTTTTCCTTTTCAACTTTATCCATTCATTCTCTTCCATTTTATCGGGTTTAGAAGGTTTAGAGATAATACCACTCGAACTAGTGGCGGTTTCAATTGGGTCATGTAAATCCTTGCAATATAACAAGTCTTCCATCATAGGTCTCCAAATAGAATAGTTGGTTGATGTCAACTTAATCATTGAGCTATGACTGCTCGACTCCATAGTGTGATAAATAACCTACCTCAAGCTCTGATACCAATTTGATAGGATCGATTAGGGGTTACTTCAAGCTACACCCACAATATCACACAAAAGACAATCAATCAACACACCATTCAAATAAAAAAGATATGGTGAAAGTAAAATAGCAAGACACAAGATTTTATACGTGGAAAACCTCTTCGATGTGAAGAGTGAAAACCACGAGACCTCTTAAGGAGTCTACCCTCTTCTCTTATTAATAAACCAAAAAGGGAAAACAACCCCAAAATGTTTACAAAAGATTCGCTTTTAATCACCGGAATCCAAAAATAATAAGAGATGAAAAAGGTGTAAGAGAACACCCTATGTGTGCACTTCAAGACAGCGGTGAATCGAGCAAGAATAAAGCTCAATCTTGAAGACCAAAAGCAGATCCTTGTGTGTATTTTAGAAAGTTTCCTGGTGATATCTTCATTATTCTTCTTTTATATGTGGATGACATGTTGGTAGTTGGACAAAACTTAGAATTGATTAGTAACTTGAAGAAAGATTTGTCCCAGTCATTTGACATGAAGGACATGGGTCCTGCAAAGCAAATCTTAGGCATGGAAATTGTTCGTGATAGAAAAGCTAGGAAGTTGTGGCTATCTCAAGAAAAATATATTGAACGTGTGCTTTAAAGGTTCAATATGAAGCATGCTAAGCCGGTTTGTACACCACTCGCATCTCATTTTAAGCTAAGTAAGAGGGATTGTCCAACAACAGAGAAGGAAAAAGCAAGTATGTCTTCTATTCCTTATTCATCTGCAGTTGGTTCATTGATGTATGCTATGGTGTGCACTAGGCCAGATATTGCACATTCTGTTGGTTTGGTGAGTAGATACTTATCCAATCCTGGTAAAGTTCACTGGGATGCAGTAAAGTGGATTTTCAGATATTTGCGTGGTACTTCTAGATTTTGCTTATGTTTTGGAGGTAGCAAACATGTTCTTGAGGGGTATACAGATGCAGACATGGCTGGTGATATTGATAGTAGAAAATCTACCTCAGGTTATGTGTTCACATTTTCAGTGGGAGCCATTTCTTGGCAATCCAGGTTACAAAAGTGTGTGGCTTTATCTACAACCGAGGCAGAGTATATAGCAGTTGTGGAAGCAAGTAAAGAGATGCTTTGGTTGAAGAGGTTCCTTCAAGAGTTGGGTTTGCAACAAGAAGAGTATATAATATTCTGTGACAGTCAGAGTGTTATGGATTTGAGCAAGAATTCCATGTATCATGCACGCACTAAGCATATTGATGTTCGGTATCATTGGTTAAGAAATACGATTGAAGAAAATATGCTCAAGTTAAAGAAATTCATACAAACAAGAATGGCGTAGATATGTTGACTAAAGTGGTTCCAGGAAACAAGCTTGATGTTTGTAGCAAGCATGTGGGAATGAGTTTCAAATGATGATTGAAGCATGCACATCTTCCCCAAGTTGGGCTGGAGGGGGAGATTGTTGGGTATTCCAGCTCATATTTGGCATAATTTTATGCAGGCATATTTGGCATAATTTTATGCAGGCATATTTGGCATAATTTTATGCAGGCATATTTGGCATATCTTTTTATGCAGGCTATGCTTAATTTGTGGGTGAGATTTATTAGTTTTGTCTTTTTCCCAGATTTGTTGTGCAAGCATGCCTTTTGTGCAACAATATCTTTTCTTTTCAAGAAAGACATTTTGGGAGATTACTCACATTTTTGGTATGTACATTAAAAGAAAAGAGGCTTAATATAACCAGATCTGGTCACATAAGGCAGTAGCAGTTTTTGGTCATTTATCATCTTCTTCAAGGTGTTTTGGTCTTCAAGATTGAGCTTTATTCTTGCTTGATTCATCGTTGGCCTGAAGTGCACACATAGGGTGTTCTCTTACACCTTTTTCATCTCTTATTGTTTTTGGATTCCGGTGATTAGAAGCGAATCTTTTGTAAACATTTTAGGGCTGTTTTCCCTTTTTGGTTTATCAATAAGAGAAGAGGGTAGACTCCTTAAGAGGTCTCGTGGTTTTTACTCTTCACATCGAAGAGGTTTTCCACGTATAAAATCTTGTGTCTTGCTATTTTACTTTCATCGTATCTTTTTTATTTGAATGGTGTGTTGATTGATTGTCTTGTGTGTGATATTGTGGGTGTAGCTTGAAGTAACCCCTAATCGATCCTATCAATTCTTCCGCTGCATTATAGTCAATTTTGAAAACTAGGGTTTTTCAGGTTAGTAAATCCTGACTTATTTAAATAATTTCGGATTTATGCAAGTCAATACATGGAATTGCGGGTTATGGTAGTTCCAACTCGATTGATTTTCAACTGTAATAATTTTGATGTCAGTTTTGTACTTACGATGTATTATTTCTCAATTCGAAATAAAAAATAAAAGTCGATGGCTTTAATCATTCCATCTCTTCTCTGACATCGCATATCCTCTTTTTAAGGTAGCGATTTTATCTATTTTTCAATCGTTTATTCCATTTACTTATTCTTCTAAAATTTAGAGTACGTTATTATCGATTTATTTGTAAACTGCTTTGAATTTGATTCATCTGACATACTGATGGGTAACAGACATTTGTATTCGTTATAGCTCAGTAAACGTTGCATGTATTTTATTCTACAGTTAAGATTATTCTATTATAGTTCTCTGATGATTAAGGAATTGATTTTGAAATATATTTAAAGTTTTAAGTTGCTTCAGATGCAGCTAATTGTCAACATCTAAGCAAAATTCATGTATTCTGTATTTATGTTAATACTAAGGCTGCGTTTGTTTTTTATTAAAAGTTCTAAATGTAAGTTCTGATTTATAAATCAGAACTTCCTAGGCTGTTTGTTTTTTATCTGTGTTCTAAATAAAGTCATCTATTCAAACAAAAAATTCAGAACATTTTTAGTGCTTATTCTTTGTTCTGAATGCCGAATATTTGTTTTTGTTCTGAATGCTGAATGCAAACAAACTAGTAATTGGTTATTCAGAATTCAGCATTAAGCAATCAGCATTCAGGCTTCTGAATTCAGCAATCAGAATTCAGAATTCAGCGTATTAAACAAACGGAGCCTAAGATGACCATTTGTTTGGATTAAAATATTCTATGTTTCCCAAAAATTTGATATTGAGTGCTATTTTGGTTATCATTCATAGTATTGACGTTGATTTCTTGCCAGTTACATGTTTAGTTCCACTATATCCTTTTATAGCATGACAATAATATGCTTTAATTTAGTTGTATAATTGTTTCATTGGTTTAACTCATATGTTTCTTCCACTACAGTTTATCAGTTTGAATGGTGTTATCATTTCCTATCAATATTAGTAAGCTTTTTGCGATTTGAATTCACTATTTAAATATCTTTTTAACATACAAATCGAAACGGGTTAGGTTGTATTCGTACTTTAGACTACCTTTTGTATCCAAAAAATAAAATATGTGATATATAGAGTCATGGAAAGAGAATCTGTGGTGAACGAATATATGCATCAAACACTGTAATTTTTTTGTGCCAACATTTTTTTTGGGTCAAATTATAATATGACAACCTTCACGCTGCCTCCTTAATGCTAAATGCGTACATATATATACAACAACTTACTATTTTAGTACCTATTCACAATCAATCACTTTTGACCACCTGTTAATAAACTGCAGTATTGATATTAATATCTAGCTTTATCAAGCTATATATTAACTGCAAAATTATACCTCAATGTTATAGATTAGTCAGCTTATATATGTACATTTACATGTTTATTATACATACATGTATAAATTACTAATTGCGTTTAGTAAATTAGTTTACCTGGCTACATATTTACGCTGTTATTTGTTAAACAACAGATTTCAAAAAACCAAATATTATGATGTATGTCTAAGTAATCAGACTGTAATGAACACGATCTTCCCCTTTTCTAAATAAGAAATTATCACGAAAAAGGGCTACTTCGCCGTTTTTTTATGATGATGCATGAATTTCAATCTAAAATTTTTAGCTACTACATAAGTTTTCCATGAACATTTTGTATGTATTTTATGCTTTTTGAAACAAAAATCTAACCTACACCCCTTTAGTTGTTGTGATGTCAGGCTAAAACTTCTCATTAATTGCCAACAACTCAACAATAAAATATAGAACTATATTTGTACTTTAACTTATATTAATTTTACAACCTTGACGACCATAAATAAGAGTATACGCATGATAACAAACCTGAGTTGAAACAGTAAAACTATATGTTGTACAACAAAAACATAATGCAACTATGCTATGAATCATGATGATCAACTCAGGCTTCTGTCATTTTATTTGAAAAGAAGGCGTCTTACAGAAAACAACCTAGAATTAACAAGTTTGAGATATAACATGAAGGAAGAATAAGTTTCACCAAATATCTTAATAATACTAGATTGAGAAAACTATTAATAATTTAATATGAAGATAAGTTATAATGAAGTTGAATGAACAAGGAAAGCACGACTGAAATGTTACCTACATTTTACCAATGAGCTACCCATAACTACGATTATTATACCCACTGCCGTGTGCATAGCATTTTTTTTTCTATATACCTTTTTAGTTGTATTAGAAAATGATAAATTCATTGACCATTATTCTTTTTTGTTTTAATTTCATTTCTCATTGGCTTAATTTAATTATGTGTTATTTATTTTGGTTATATTTTTGGCATGGAAGGCCGGGTTACGTATACCATTAGCCCAACCACTATGGATTTGTTGTCCACAGGATGGACCGCCCACCTGCATCATTCAACTTTAGGGCTTCAAAAACTACAAAATAAGTGTTGATTCATTTCTATTTAGCTCTATCATTGGAAAAAGTGGCATGAGTAGGAAGCACATGTTGTGTGATTAGAGAAAAAATGGTTATTAAGGAAGCAAAATTGATTCAAAATTGAAGAATATTAAGCTGGAGGTGATCAGTTCAGTCAAGCAATTGATACAGTTAGGAGCACATTATAACGATTGGGTGAGGCCCAATAGGTCGGAGATGTCTCCGATGAAAAATGCATATTTTGGATATGTGCCTAATGTAAGCCGTCCTATATTCAGATCCAACTTAAAGACAAAGTTTTGTGATAATATCAATGAAGGCACCTGTACCTTTGGGGATTAATGCAGTTTTGCACATGGCGCCAGTCTGCTTTGTAGAAGGGGAGGATCTAAAGGCTTTATGGAAGCTTGATGGTAACTTTTTTTGGTTGACTTTCAGACGATTTTTAGTACCGTATGAAGTTTGGGAAGAGTGTGTTAACAAACTATATTTTAAATCAGTATATACAAAAAATATATGGATACTGGAACCTAAAGGAAAAGAATAGATAAGAGGAGTTTAAGATAGAGTAGGTAGTTGTCTAATGCTATCAAATTATTTCCTTGGAATAGCTAAAAGAGACCACCACGTAGCAACCCAGGTGATCATCCAAAGTGAATATTTGTATTATTAAATGAGGCCTTAGAATAGATAAAAATCTAGTATGAATTTTACCATGAAACACACGAAATGATTTTGTTGTGAACTTTTAGATGTTATCCACGCAATAAAACAAATTTGAAACTAACAGTGCATATGTAATCACTGTGTGGTGCATACGAGTTAATCTGATGCAAAGTTGACATTAAAAGAGACAATAATCTACTTCTTTACTTGATTTGTTAAAATTTTCGTACTATTTTTCACATGAAAAGGCAATGAAACTCTGTAGTTCAACTTCGATGAAGAACCAACAATATCACGAGCTTAAAACTGTAACGACCCAGGGTTTTTGACTCGAAAATCGACATAAATACCTTTACTGCATCTCATGCCGATCTTTCAAACACCGAGAACACCGGATTGTTAATGAAAGAAATTAGAGGCTGAGATAAACCCGAGCATTTACAAAACACCGGGTCAGTCTGGTGAACCGGAGTGAGATAAACTCGCATAGTATGAAGGGTAAATCATCCAATCATGATTTTAAAGTTTGAAATCTTTTCAAAAGAAAAGGATAATTGTAAGACCAAATCCACACATAAACACGAACGGTTTTTACCTTACGATAACCCAAAACAGTTTTGAAACCAATATCTTTTCTGATATTATAATAATGTCTAAATACAAGTAAATAACAATCTAGTGGAACGATTGCATCTCACGCTCCACATATATAGTATACAATCAAAATCGCGGGCGCTTATTGGAGATTGGATTCCAACTTTGACAAGGTATGGGACCACCTGCCGATCATGTATCTCTAGAGACGAATACACTGGGTTCAACAAGAACGTCTTGCAATCCGGCCCACACATGACCGACCACTCATTTCGCTTAAGTGTATCGAATGCATATCACCGACGGTTGGGATCAGCAACCGCCTCCCGAAAAGGGACAACATCGAATATAGATTTAAGAAACAAATGGAATTTCTCTAGATAGGTGATTATACACCCTAATGGGAGCGACCCACATAGCCATGTTGCCTGCCCGATTTTTGTCATCTACCGGTTGTGAGGCTTGAGGTCAGAATTTCCTTTACAGCACCTGGTCATCATTCACTTTGAATGCCACATCATCAGATCTGCCAGATATCACTAATTGACATCCACAAAAATACTCTAGTCGTTTAGAGAATCGTCGTCCTCCGTACAACCATGGTATGTTTGAAGAAATCAACTTACATAATTCCTTTGGAAATATTTTGTCAGACATTCGTCCATACAAGTCATCCAGGAACAGGATGAACCAAAGGAACCCTCCTACTGCATCCCAGGAATCACCCTACAGATCAATAGCGAGAAGTCCTTGCAATCCGTAGATTCTAATCACGATAGAATCACTGTCGAAATATCTCCGGCCGCTAAACCGGAGAAATTCAAATCAGTAGTTCTTCCGCTCATGAAGATCAACGGTCTTCCATTTGCTCCATCTTCAAAAAAATCTTCTTTCGCGTATTAGCTGGTCGGAATGGTTTTCGAATATAAATTCGATTCCGGTCTTTCCGTACCAACGATCGTATGGTCAGGTTTGATAGTCGGTGATTTAACTATCAAATAAATACTTGTGTGGATAACATGAGTTTACCAGTTCAGTACTAGCACTACATGGCCTCTTTAATTAAAAACGATCAACTATTGTTAATCTTAAACTCTTACCATTCAAAAAAAAAATTACGATTTCAAACTATTTCGCTTTCACATCATATTCAAATTTTTATCCTATTATCATTTCAAAACCATTAACTATTTTTCTTCTTATTAACATATTGGAAAACGACTCATCTTTTCAAGTGAACATCGTTATGAAACCATCTATTATGCTTTTAGTATAAACCATTCCCAAAGCTTCTTTTTCAATTTCCCTTTTATATTGAAAACACCATTCCAATTTCACACAATCTCTTTTTATTTCCTTTACTTCGGAAATACAATTATATACATGTATAATCCTTTATTTAAAAAGTATTATAAATCCTTTTCATCTTTTTTCTCCTTAATTCAAGTATCATTTAATGTAAGCAATCATACTTGCTTAAAATCCTCTTTGTTTTAAAATTTCGGGTTTTAAATGTAACAGTTGGTTTTAAAACTCCTTCCACTATTCTATTTGATTCCATTTCAACATCGATCACTTCTTACACTTATCCTATTTAAAACTAATTTGGCTAAATTACTATTAATCAGGATAATACCTTTCTTTAATCATTTACTATTGTAAAATAGTTAATTCTTTTTATTATCCAAAATAAATGGTAAATTCCTTTTTAAAACTTCAGTTAAAATAAACCAAATATTCTTTAAATTATTTGATTCGATAAATTCAAAAAAACTAATTCGATAACTAATTCCAGTTAAAATAGTCAATTTAGTCACCTCAAATACGGTTATCCCATTAACTGATTCCAATTAGTTTCCCTTTTCAAATTAATAATATAATTAATTTAAATAATTCTATTTAATTATTCCTTATCAAACCATTATTAAATTTAAATTGCCAGGTTAATTTCTGTACAGTTTATATCATTCTGATTAACATCAGAGTTCCCTTATAAAATAAATAATAAATAATAAATATTTATTTTCTTTTTAAACAAAACTTTATTCAAAAAAAATTATATTTCAAAACCAATTTCCAGTTATAAAAATAAATTTTATAACTTCTTTTCTGTCGATTTGCCTGACGGTAAATCAACATTTATAAACAATTGATTTCATAGACCATATATCGCCGCCAAATACCCCACCAGTAGCACTCATTGGTTCAGATCAAACAGATGTTGAATTTCCAATCAAAAATCAACAATCACACTAATCACATTTAATTGATAATAAATACAACCATTTAACACCAACCAAATAACAGAACAATTCAAACAATTAAGCACATTTATAATAAATGTGACCAACAGGGTGAGTTACCTTCGTTGGATCCAATCGTTAAAATAACGATTTGGAATTCCACTGAAATTAAACAACGGTTTAATTCCATCAGTTAAATCAACGGTCAATATATATTAACAAACAGTCAACATCAACAATCAGAGCATACAAAATAAAAACCCAATTTATATAAAATATAAATAGGGAAACTGAGTGAGTTTAACTCACCTTTGTTTAATTCCGTCGTTAGATCAGCCCGATTAAGTTAAATTAAACGACGTTTAATTTAATTGAGAAATCCAGCTGCTGTCTGCCCTGCTCAATTCTTGTCCATCGCGTAGTACTCGTCTTTAGGGTTCCGATGTTTTTTTGTTTCGTCGGAATCTGATTTCGTGAGTGTTCGAAATTAATATTTGAAATTTATATATAACTTTAACAAAGCAAACTTTAAATAAAATAAAAATTGGGCCTCACTTACCTTGTCCAGCCCGTTTAGGTTTAAGCCCGCACCCTTTTTATCCCTTAACCCATCGAAACCCTATTCCATTTCGTAGCCGCCACCAAAAACTCAGAAGAAAAAGAAAAATGGAAACCCTCCCATGTCGATCCCTAGTCGATCGCCACAACTCTGACCCCTGCGATGCCTTGCTGACACCGCCTCACAGCGGCCTTATCTGCCACCCACGAAGGGCCTTCACAGATCGAAGACCGAACCCAAGCTACTAAAAAGCTAAGTAATTTTCCCCAAAATTTAATTTCTGTTTGATTTTGATATTTTTCTATTTTGATTTTCTGTTGTGGATTCATTACGGTTTCCTCTGGCTACTGGTTCGTTCTGGGAAAGAATTGTGATACGAAACCCATATTTATATTAGTGACGAATTACTGTTTATCTTGAATTGTTACATCCTAGGTTAGATTTTACAGTGCTTAGGATCCTAGGTGATATTTCCCTTTTCATTTACTGTTGTTGGTGATTGAAATGTTGATGTCTGCGTGATGGACTGTGATATTTAGCAGAAAATGTGAAGACATTTTATTGCCTTTTTCACACACTGATTCTACCCAAGGATGAACATGGATCGAACTGCGAATGTATGGGTTGGGTAGTATACAACTATCCATATTGTCTTGTCTTGTAGATACATCCATTGAATTATTTGAATTGATTTCAGATTTTCATTAGATCTTCCATGTGTAATTTCTGGTCAAAATGTACAACCCGAACTGTTCCTATTCGATTTGGTTCAGCTACACATTTTTTTACTCACATGTTTTGTTTGAGATTAATTATATATATTTCCTGTCCATATTGCCTTCTCATTGTAGCTGTTGAATTGTTATTTCATTGCAGATTCAGATTGTGATATGTATGTATGGTAGGATAGTACGGTTATGGTTTGCACACGAGATTTTCTGAATGCTTATACTTTATCTATTTCGATTCTATAATTTTATATTATAAATCATAGCTGTTCCTATTTCTGATTTCTAGCTATAGTTACTGTTTCAATGGAGACATCATGTATTGTCATCCTATTTAGCTTTTAGCTTCTATTAACCTCTCTAGTTTTCATGTGGTATTCTACTGTTTTGGAAATCCTTCAATATATCCCTACCTATACTTTTGTAGCTACTCATAGCCTTATTTTTCTTCTTTTCTGGTTGATTCTGAAATGATGGAAGACTGATGCTGTGAGGAGATTTGTTGTTGATTTTCTGTATATATGTATTGATACTCATAATGGATTTGATAATTCAAATGTACATTCTTTTCTTCTTTACTGTTCTGGGCTGAGTTTTTACTGTTTTAGATTTGTGAATAAATTTATACTTCTTACTGATCTTTCACTGTTTCAAGATCTGTTTTTTCCTTTATCTTCTTTATTTGTTCAGATTCGTATCCTTGCTTTTATGGAGAAATAGTTTGTACTGTTACTCAAAAGGAACCAGACATGTTGAAATCAAATTGTACAATGAATCCTTTGTACATTTTGATATTTAGTGTAGCAGAGCAGTCCTTGAATGGATTTGTATATGATTTTGATGATAGACACTACACTTGTTTAGTTGTTATGATTTGCATTTACAGGATAGTTGCAAAAGGAGATAATTAGACAAGCTTAAATCCTCTTGTTACTTAATCAAGAACTCCGTGCTTTTTCGCTCAAAACCGACATAGCCAAAGATGTGTGTTTTGTTATGAGTGTTTGAGTCCACCATAGAGAACAATAAAGAGAACACACGCTTAAATCAAACAAAGACTTTATTTTGAGGTCAACTTTTTTCCAAATTTAAACAAGTGAAAGAAATTTTCTTCATATAGAAAACCATATGTTTTCTGATCGTTATTTAGTTTCTAAAAGAAACATCACACATTTTATATGGATATACAGGGAAGAAATAAATCATAAGGTTTATAGTATAAATTAAATTAAATTCTAAAATAGTTGAAGTAAACCAAGATTATCGAAATCATATAACTTCGACTAAGACTAAGATGGATTAAAACTCGATATCCAGAAATTTGGTTAAACGATATCGAAAAAATATATAAATCCTTATTTAAATAAATAAAATAATTCAAATAAAAGGTCAGAAAATATGGGCCATTACATTCCTCCCCCCTTAAAATAATTTCATCCTCGAAATTGCTAAGGTAAGAAAAGGTTGCAGATCCCATGAATTTTTTTTAAATATATTTTATTTCAAAACAAGTCCAATTTATTTTGATAAAACAAAATTTCAAAAATTATCGAAAATATTCTAACGCATTAAATTTTCAAAAATTATCGGAAAACAAAAATTAGAACCCCAAATTTTTTATTTTCGCATAGGTGTACCTCTTCGAGCGTTATTGAATCTACTACTCAATTTTCGTGCAACTTACGCCATCAAACTCAATCTTCATAGTCCTTTGGGCCCTGTACTTAACTTGATCATGAAATATTTAAATAATACTTCATTTATTTTCTTCTAGGTCTAAGTTTATTTAATTCTTTATTAAACCATGGATGAAATATATTCAACCAATCTAACAAACTGTCAACCATCCATTAACAAAGGCACAACAAACTCCATTAAATCAACTGAATCCACATCCAAAATTACTATTCAACTAAATTCAACATATTTGAACGCCAACCAATTTATATTCGATTGATTTCTATTTAATTAATATTTATTAAATTATCAATTTCAATTCAAATTACAACATTATTTCTTAATTTAATTCCAATCATTAATTCAATTTCACTTAACCCAGTTAAGTTTCAATTCAAAATTTTAACCAAATTTTGAATTCCATTCAAATCAGTCAACATATCATATCTAAATAATTTTGGGAAAATCATTTCTTTTCTATACAAAAATAAATTTCGGGTAAAATTATTTCAATTACCCCCTCTACAAAACAATATTGTGTTCATTACCAGTTCAACGTGTTTCAACACTTGAACCGAACAAACAACACAATACAAAATATTTGTATATAAAATCTACAAATACGCTCTCATATATATATATATATATATATATATATATAAACTCAAACTCAATCTAGGGTGTTACTAACCCTATCTCTATCGAGTTACGCCACAGAGCCAAGGTTATCACTAAACCAATAGCTCTGATACCACTGTAATGACCCAGGGTTTTCGGCCTTGAAAATCGACATAAAAACCTTTACTGTATCTCATGCCGACCTTTCAAACACCGAGAACACCGGATTGTTAATGAAAGAAATTAGAGGATGAGATAAGAAAGAAAGAAATGAAGAAGGAGAAGAACACAACACAGTGTCTCACATCGCAGCGGAACAAGATATAATATAGAAATAAATCTTTATTGAGAGCTTTGAATAAACTTACAATATCAGAGTACATCATAATCACTGGACAGTTCTAATAATCTGCCCTTATATACAACACATCGGAATAATATCATACGTCTGAACTCTTCCAGCCCGTCTCTTCGCAGCAATTGATAACTTGAACCTGTACACTTCGGGCTAACTCGAGCATTTACAAAACACCGGGCCAGTCTGGTGAACCAGAGTGAGATAAACTCGCACAGTATGAAGGGTAAATCATCCAATCATGACTTTAAAGTTTGAAATCTTTTCAAAAGAAAAGGATAATTGTAAGACCAAATCCACACATAAACACGGACGGTTTTTACCTTACGATAACCCAAAACAGTTTTGAAACCAATATCTTTTCTGATATTATAATAATGTCTAAATACAAATAAATAACAATCTAGTGGAATGCTTGCATCTCACGCTCCACATATATAGTATACAATCAAAATCGCGGGCGCTTATTGGAGATTGGATTCCAACTTTGACAAGGTATGGGACCACCTGCCGATCGTGTATCTCTAGAGACGAATACACTGGGTTCAACAAGAACGTCTTGTAATCCGGCCCACACATGACCGACCACTCATTTCGCTTGAGTGTATCGAATGTATATTACCGACGGTTGGGATCAGCAACCGCCTCCCGAAAAGGTACAGCATCGAATATAGATTTAAGAAACAAATGGAATTTCTCTAGATAGGTGATTATACACCCTAATGGGAGCGACCCACATAGCCATGCTGCCTGCCCGATTTTTGTCATCTACCGGTTGTGAGGCTTGAGGTCAGAATTTCCTTTACAGCACCTGGTCATCATTCACTTTGAATGCCACATCATCAGATCCGCCAGATATCACTAATTGACGTCCACAAAAATACTCTAGTCGTTCAGAGAACCGTCGTCCTCCATACAACCATGGCACGTTTGAAGAAATCAACGTACGTAATTCCTTTGGAAATATTTTGTCAGACATTCGTCCATACAAGTCATCCAGGAACAGGATGAACCGAAGTCACCCTCCTACTGCATCCCAGGAATCACCCTACAGATCAGTAGCGAGAAGTCCTTGCAATCCGTAGATTCCAATCACGATAGAATCACTGTCGAAATATCTCCGGTCGCTAAACCGGAGAAATTCAAATCAGTAGTTCTTCCGCTCATGAAGATCAACGGTCTTCCATTTGCTCCATCTTCAAAAAAATCTTCTTTTGCGTATTCGCTGGTCAGAATGGTTTTCGAATATAAATTCGATTCCGGTCTTTCCGTACCGACGATCGTATGGTCAGGTTTGATAGTCGGTGATTTAACTATCAAATAAATACTTGGGTGGATAACATGAGTTTACCAGTTCAGTACCAGCACTACATGGCCTCTTTAATTAAAAACGATCAACTATTGTTAATCTTAAACTCTTACCATTCAAAAAAAATTACGATTTCAAACTATTTCGCTTTCATATCATATTCAAATTTTTATCCTATTATCATTTCAAAACCATTGACTATTTTTCTTCTTATTAACATATTGGAAAACGACTCATCTTTTCAAGTGAACATCGTTATGAAACCATCTATTATACTTTTAGTATAAACCATTCCCAAAGCTTCTTTTTCAATTTCCCTTTTATATTGAAAACACCATTCCAATTTCACACGATCTCTTTTTATTTCCTGCACTTCGGAAATACAATTATATACATGTATAATCCTTTATTTAAAAAGTATTATAAATCCTTTTTATCTTTTTTTTCCTTAATTCAAGTATCATTTAATCTAAGCAATCATACTTGCTTAAAATCCTCTTTGTTTTAAAATTTTGGGTTTTAAATGTAACAGTTGTTTTAAAACTCCTTCCACTATTCTATTTGATTTGATTTCAACATCGATCACTTCTTACACTTATCCCATTTAAAACTAATTTGGATAAATTACTATTAATCAGGATAATACCTTTCTTTAATCATTTACTATTGTAAACTAGTTCATTCTTTTTATTATCTAAAATAAATGGTAAATTCCTTTTTAAAACTTCAATTAAAATAAACCAAATATTCTTTAAACTATTTGATTCGATAAATTCAAACAAACTAATTCGATAACTAATTCCAGTTAAAATAGTCAATTTAGTCACCTCAAATACGGTTATCCCATTAACTGATTCCAATTATTTTTTCTTTTCAAATTAATAATATAATTAATTTAAATAATTTTATTTAATTATTCCTTATCAAACCATTATTAAATTTAAATTGCCAGGTTAATTTCTGTATAGTTTATATCATGATTAACATCAGAGTTCCCTTATAAAATAAATAATAAATATTTATTTTCTTTTTAAACAAACCTTTATTCAAAATAAAGTATATTTCAAAACCTATTTCCAGCTATAAAAATAAATTTTATAACTTCTTTTCTGTCGATTTGCGTGACGGTAAATCAACATTTATTAACAATTGATTTCATAGACCATATATTGCCGCCAAATACCCCACCAGTAGCACTCATTGGTTCAGATCAAACAGATGTTGAATTTCCAATCAAAAATCAACAATCACACCAATCACATTTAACTGATAATAAATACAACCATTTAACACCAACCAAATAACAGAACAATTCAAACAATTAAGCATGTTTATAATAAACGTGACCAACAGGGTGAGTTACCTTCGTTGGATCCAATCGTTAAAATAACGATTTGGAATTCCACAGAAATTAAACAACGGTTTAATTCCATCAGTTAAATCAACAGTCAATATATATTAACAAACAATCAACATCAACAATCAGAGCATACAAAATAAAAACCCAATTTATATAAAATATAAATAGGGAAACTGAGTGAGTTTAACTCACCTTTGTTTAATTCCGTCGTTAGATCAGCCCGATTCAGTTAAATTAAACGACGTTTAATTTAACCGAGAAATCCAACTGATGTCTGCCCTGCTCAATTCTTGTCCATCGCGTAGTACTCGTCTTTAGGGTTCCGATGTTTTTTGTTTCGTCGGAATCTGATTTCGTGAGTGTTCGAAATTAATATTTGAAATTTATATAAAACTTTAACTAAGCAAACTTTAAATAAAATAAAATTTGGGCCTCACTTACCTTGTCCATCCCGTTTAGGTTTAAGCCCGCACCCTTTTTATCCCTTAATTCATCAAAACCTTCCTCCATTTCGTAGCCGCCACCAAAAACTCAGAGGAAAAAGAAAAATGGAAACCCTCCCATGCCGATCCGTAGTCGATCACCACAACTCTGACCCTTGCGACGCCTTGCTGCCACCGCCTCGCAGCGGCCTTATCCGCCACCCACGAAGGGCCTTCACAGATCGAAGACCGAACCCTAGCTACTAAAAAGCTAAGTAATTTTCCCCAAAATTTAATTTTTGTTTGATTTTGATATTTTTCTGTTTTGATTTTCTGTTGTGGATTCAATACAGTTTCCTCTGCCTACTGGTTCGTTCTGAGAAAGAATTGTGATACGAAACCCATATTTATATTAGTGACGAATCATTGTTTACCTCGAATTGTTACATCCTAGGTTAGATTTTACAGTGCTTAGGATCCTAGGTGATATTTCCCTTTACATTTACTGTTGTTGGTGATTGAAATGTTGATGTCTGAAATGTTGATGTCTGCGTGATGGACTGTGGTACTTAGCAGAAAATGTAAAGACATTTTATTGCCTTTTTCACACACTGATTCTGCCCAGGGATGAACATGGATCGAACTGTGAATGTATGGGTTGGGTAGTATACAGCTATCCATATTGTCTTGTCTTGTAGATACAGCCATAAAATTATTTGAATTGATTTCAGGTTTTCAATAGATCTTCCATGTGCAATTTCTGGTCAAAATGTACAACCCGAACTGTTCCTATTCGATTTGGTTCAGCTACACATTTTTTTACTCACGTGTTTTGTTTGAGATTAATTATATATATTTCCTGTCCATATTGTCTTCTCATTGTAGCTGTTGAATTGTTATTTCATTGCAGATTCGGATTGTGATATGTATGTATGGTAGGAAAGTACGGTTATGGTTTGCACATGAGATTTTCTAAATGCAGATACTTTATCTATTTGGATTCTATAAATTTATAGTATAAATCATAGCTGTTCCTATTTCTGATTTCTAGCTATAGTTACTATTTCAATGGAGACATCACGTATTGTCATCCTATTTAGCTTTTAGCTTCTATTAACCTCTCTGGTTTTCATGTGGTATTCTACTGTTTTGGAAATCCTTCAATATATCCCTACCCTATACTTTTGTAGCTACTCATAGCCTTATTTTTCTTCTTTTCAGGTTGATTCCGAGATGATGGAAGAATGATGCTGTGAGGAGATTTGTTGTTGATTTTCTGTATATATGTATTGATACTCATAATGGATTTGATAATTCAAATGTACATTCTTTTCTTCTTTACTGTTCTGGATTGAGTTTTTACTGTTTTAGATTTGTGAATAAATGTATACTTCTTACTGATCTTTCACTGTTTCAAGATCTGTTTTTCCTTTATCTTCTTTATTTTTTCAGATTTGTATCCTTGCTTTTATGGAGAAATAGTTTGTACTGTTACTCGAAAGGAACTAGACATGTTGAAATCAAATTGTACAATGAATCCTTTGTACATTTTGATATTTATTGTGGCAGAGCAGTCCTTGAATGGATTTGTATATGATTTTGATGATAGACACTACACTTGTTTAGTTGTTATGATTTGCATTTACAGGATAGTTGCAAAAGGAGAAAATTAGACAAGCTTAAATCCTCTTGTTACTTAATCAAGAACTCCGTGCTTTTTCGCTCAAAACCGACACAGCCAAAGATATGTGTTTTGTTATGAGTGTTTGAGTCCACCATAGAGAACAATAAAGATAACACACGCTTAAATCAAACAAAGACTTTATTTTGAGGTCAACTTTTTTCCAAATTTAAACAAGTGAAAGAAATTTTCTTCATATAGAAAACCATATGTTTTCTGATCGTTATTTAGTTTCTAAAAGAAACATCACACATTTTATATGGATGCACAGGGAAGAAATAAATCATAAGGTTTGTAGTATAAATTAAATTAAATTCTAAAATAGTTGAAATAAACCGAGATTATGGAAATCATATAACTTCGACTAAGACTAAGATGGATTAAAACTCGATATACAGAAATTTGGTTAAACGACATCGAAAAAATATATAAATCCTTATTTAAATAAATAAAATAATTCAAATAAATGGTCAGAAAATACGGGCCATTAAAAAAACTGAAACAAGAAAGTACTAAGTTTATTTGTCTCTGTCTTAGAGAGCTTTTGTTCATAATAATAGAATCATTGAACCATTTTCGTACTCCATACTAAGAATACATTTGAGTGAAAAATCCCTTTATGTATATTGTACAGAATCAATTGGTAATTGTTATTTAAATTGGTTTTATTAATCGGTTTTTTTTTAAATTGTAAATGGAAGGTATTATTCGATCTAACCATACGTCAAAAATTAATGACTGTACCCACGTTAGAAATTAATGAACATATATATTAAGCTGACCATAGTTCTTCAGAAAAGTATACCAGGTGTCAATTTTGATTATGACATACATACATACACACACACACACACACACATATATATATATGTATATATATATATATATATATATATGCATATATATATATATATAGAGAGAGAGAGAGAGAAAGAGAGGAGGGTTCTGCTACACCTCTTATATTGCACGTGAACTCTCCTCCTTAATCCCCACCACTTATTTCCACACTCATTCTCTCTCTCTTTCCACTAAGAAATAATATTGAAATGGAAAGAGAGAGAATGAACGGGAAATGAGTGGTGGAGATTAAGGGGGAGAGTTCACGTGCAATATAAGAGGTGTAGCGAAACCCTCCAATAATGTGACTATCATTATTGAACTGTTAATGTCAACAGTCAAAAGCTAGCTGTTGATCTCAAGATTGGAATCAACACCAAGGGTGTGAAATCACACTTCACCAATTATAGTTGGAAATTAAAGGAGCCGCAATCACAAAATAAATGGATAAAAACAAGTAAGAACACAAAGGAATTTTTATAGTGATTCGATTCGAAATGAATCTACATCCATTTTTCAATCAATTTTAATTATGGCGTTTTGCCTTACAACATTCATGAAATCTCTCATACATTCATTTTTGCTCATTCTCTCTTCATGTAATGATTTTCCTCTCTTTTCACAATGATCTCTCTTATTTGCACTTTAATTTGCTTGAAATCACGGATGAACGGACGAGATTTTTTGGCTTGTGATGGTAGATGTGTAGATCCTTGCTCACTTTACCAATTGGACGATTTTGCGGACTTCATCGTGATTTGGCACTTGATTTAAGCTTTGGAGAGTATTAGCGGAGATTTTGGATCACTTGAGTTGAATTCGAGCGATTGTTAATGGAGATCGGAAGAGATTTCATCACTTTGTTGTGGCATGAAGTTAGATGAAGTTGGAGAAGCTATTAGTGGAGCTTTGAAGTGGAGCTTGAAGGTTGAAGAAATGATTTGGCGGCCCTTCCGGGTGGAGAAAATCGATCTCTCCTTAAAGTGGGGTTGGACCTCTATTTATAGGTGTGGAGCAAATGAGGAGAATACCAAAATATATGGTGTAGGGAACCGATCGATCAGTATTTATTTACGGAAATGCCACTGGATACAACTGGCAACAGTTGGAAAAGGGTACTGGTCAGTCTTGTATCGGTCGGTCTTGTACAGGTCGGTCGTACTTTTTAGACACCGGGTGGTCGGTCCATGTTTATTTGCTACCATTCGGTCCAAATATTTTGCTGCTGTTTGCCTCTTTTAGTTTGATACCGGTCGGTGCATATATCTGAACAGTACCAACTGGCTTATTTGAGAACTACCACGTGCATTCCACTGAAGTCATTACGCTTTCTTTTAATACCGTTCAGTTTTAATTACACCTATGCCATTCTTGGCTTGTTGCGCCTGATTCCGTATACAATGTTGACCTATGCTATGCCATTAATCTATAAATTTGCTGACATGTATACTTATACACAATAATGTGTCCATATACTCATTGTCTACTGTATGTTGGTCCATCATTACAATAACAACTATATTGTGTTACGCCATCCCTTTAGGCTAATATATCAACCTGTACAAAGGGAGGCATGTTTGTATTAACACATTGCTTCTATTAACTCATACGTCATGAAACCGTCTTCAATTCACATCTGAGTTTGTGTGCATGAAATGCTAAATCCGTATGAAGTACTTGAAGCCAATCCATAGATGTTAACGAGCTGATGTAATCATGCGTAATTCATGACCGATCGGTATACATGCTTGTTTCTGGCCAATAGGCCGATCCGAGGACACCGACCGGTCCACAATTTCAGAGCTAACCGATCAATCCATATTTTACAACATGTCCGTCCAATTCCCGTGTATCTTCTGTTTGACCAGACTGTATGTAATAATAGTATCGACCGATGCATTCATCTGAGACCGACCAATCAGAGTGGTGTGCGTCTGATCGCTTCATTAGACGACCGAACATAAGAATATCCTAATCGCGTTAACAACGGGGTTAACACTAGCACCATGTCCACATATCAAATCCCCATCCGAAGAAAATAGTAATCAAATCCATTATCAGAGTTCAAGCCTCATTCAATAATCTCATTAGCAGTTAACTTCTTTTACCATGAAGATAAGGTTTTTTATTTTTTACTATTAGGAAAAAAATCAATTTCTACATCTTCCATCAATCACAGACGCGAAACTAAAAGTTTATTTATCTTCTATTTATTGTCTCTGCCGCTGCGATTTTATACATGTCTTAACGAATTAGATATAATAACAAGTCAGAAAGATTTTTATGCCTATAGCCTTTTTTTCAATGTAATATGATGAAAAAAAAAATTTCATTCTTATTTTTCACCCTAAATTTACTGTTATATTTGAATTTTAACAAGATATAAAATGTAAACAAACTGTGTGAAGTTGGAAAATTTTAAGATTCCATTTTTTGTTTTAAAAATTTAAGTTCAGTATGAATTACCATTTTTAATGCCATGCTCAGGTACTTAGCAGTTTTTTTTTTCCTGCGTAATTGTTCGAAAAACTATATAGGTTAGATGATAATGAAAATCATGACTCTTTGGTGCTATAGTTGACTTATTATAACACATAATTTGCGTAGACTGAAAATTTAATGATAGAATTCTATCATGGACTAAAATTCATTCTATGCTGGAACAACAACAGTTTTGTTAGAAGATATTTGGGTACCCCAAAATTAATTTATACTATACTCGCACTTGCAATAACAAATAGATTATAACAGAAAACAGTGTTTTAGTTCAGCTAAATTTTTGTAGATTAGAGTTTAAGTATCAATGTCTAGGTCATATAACATTTATGATTTGATTCAACTAAACTTATTATTCTACTCAATAACTACACATATTTTTATTCTTGAAATTCCTCAATATTTACATTCTTAACCCATAGAATGATAAAGACATCGCAAGATTGAAAAATCTATTGAACATTCGTGTCAACATGAGAGTTTGGAGCTTATGGAAAATTACTCAGCATTTATTAAGTAGTTTAATATTAGAACATGATATTTCCATAATGTTTACTGGATTACTTTGTAATAAGTTGTCAATATTGAAACTGGAAATTTGATAATTTTTTGGGTACATTTCTGGTAAAGACATCTATTTATGTATATACAAAATAAATTTGTAATCATTATTTAGATTGCTTTAAGGAATCAATTATTGTTTAACTGTAAATTGTCCTGTTGTCCAATCTAACTGTAGGTGCATGATCAAATTACACTTTATCGCTCTACCCACATCAGAAATTAATGAGTATATCAGTACTTCTATATGACCATATCAATATTGTTGGGAAACAATGGCTGAGTCGTGGATTAGGTCGCTTTCTTGAAGACGATTTGGCGATCTGGTCGGTGGTGCAAACCAGTTCGTACTTGTCGCCGCCGCCTCTGGGATAAAACAACCTTCTGAGAAAAATAATTGATTTGCTTGCACAACAAACCAATTCAGATTTGCACTATCGATTTAAATTTAACTGCTCGTTCTGATTTTGTTTTTGAAGAACTTTCGATGGTGGAGGAAGAAGAAGAGAGAGATAAGAAAAAAGTTGTTTTTTTTAGTAGTTCGGCAAAAAATAAACATGGTAATACTTGTAGAGGAAGTCGGTTCAGATCTAAAAAATATGGATCTCAATTTTTTACCAAGTCAAATAAGAAAATGTTTTTTTTTTTTCATATAGTCTCATGATGTGGGACTTTTCATATATGAGTCACCTCACACTTATCCAATATTTTAAATAATTCATCTTTATAAAAAATGAATCATTTTTCCAACAATCCCCCACTTGAATTTTTTAAAAAATATTTCGAGCAATTTCTAGAAATATAAGATTGTGCATAAACAAAGGTGTCATCCGACTTGAACCTTTGCATAGTGAATAAGATTCAGTTTTTACTAGAGTAACATGTAGTCTTGAACTATATTCCTGACATCAGACCACACACAACCTTTTCTATAGTGCAATCAAATAAGCCCGTGCATTAATGGCCATGCACATCTATCCCAGTTTAGTGAACGCTCTAGGAATCTTATCCAAAACTCCATAGGAAATGACCACATTTCCACATTCACATAGGTGAGTCTATCAAGAGTACTCCTGAAGGTACGTACTCCACTCCAATTAGAGTATATATCTCATTAAGAGTTTTTATCAACTCATCCTCTAATCACTTCAGGAATACATGCTTCTTAATACAAAAATTTAGCATGTTCATCTACTATCACTACACAACTTGTTTTTACCCATTGAACCTAGTTCTTAGGATCTTCAGTCATTTAGGTCGGGTTACCATCGTGCGTGATTCCACAATCTCTGGGCAATAGTCCCATTCTTTTAGAATCATTAAGGACTTTCTTTCTAGTCAGTCCTTTCGTCAAAGGATCTGCCAAATTGTCATCACTTCACATGAGATGTTCTCTAACAATACTGTGCATACGACTATCATTTCTTACCGTTGTAATATCGGTTCTGTCCTTCTTTCAATAGTCGTCAAATTTTCATCACTATGTATGTGATGTTCTCTTACAGTATTGTACTTAAGATGTCGTCTCTTTTACCGTTGTAATAACGGTACTATACTTTTTGCAATAGCAGCGGTACTATCGCAATCGATTACACCACTAGTGTCAGTTTTTCCCTTATGGGGATCTCAAATAGCAGATTTCTTTAGTTCTCTGCTTCTTAACTAGCTGTGGCTAGTGTTATTATCTCAGTCTCTATAGTAGACTGAGTCAAAATAGTATGTTTCTTGGGTTTCCAAGAGACAGCTTCTTCAGCGATGCTAAATATATAGCCACTAGTCCTTTAGAATCATCAAATAAAATATTTCAGCATGTATCAGAATATCCTTCAAGTACAACTTAAAACTTTTCATAATGTAATCCAAGGTTCATATTTTATTATAGGTATCTCATAACCCTCTCATTAGCGTGTTAATGCTCTATACTAGGTCTACTGAAAAACATGCATAATAATCCCACGACATAGGTAATGTTAGGTCTAGTACAATCAATGGCATTCGAAGGCTGCCAATGATGCTCGCTTAAACGGACTATCTTATACATTCACCAGTGTTCTTAAATAACTTTACACTGGGATCATATGGTGTACATGCAAGTTTACAGTCAAAGTAATCGTATTTCTCTAGAGTCTTCTCAATTTAATGAGATTGATCCAAAGAAAATCCCACTTTTTACCTAGTAATCTTAATATCAGGGATTACACTCGCCTTACCTAGATCTTTCATATCAAAATTGGCATTTAATAAGGATTTGACTAAGTTTATGGCATGAATATTTGACCCAACGATGAGAAGGTCATCTACATAAAGACATATAGTAGTGCAAATGTCATTCTCAGATTTGTAATAAATGCATTTGTCGCTTTCATTAACTTTAAAACCATAAGAAATGATTAAGTTATCAAAATTTTTCATGCCATTGTTTAGGTGTTTGTTTTAAACCATATAATGATTTATCTAATTTGCATACTTTATGTTCTTGACCATGTACTACAAATCCTTCAGGCTGGTCCATATATAAATTTCTTCTTCTAATTCACTGTTTAAAGAACGTGGTTTTAACATCCATTTGGTGTATTAATAAACAACAAATAGAAGCAAGTGAGATTAATACCCGAATGAATGTAATTCTAGTTACAGGTAGGAAAAATATCGAAAAAAATCTATATTTTCTCTTTGCTTAAAACCTTTAGCTACTAATTGTGCTTTATATTTATCATCCATCAGGTTTTAATTTCATTTTAAGCACCCATTTACAACCTATAGATTTACAATCAGAGAATAAATCTACTAAATGCCAAGTCTTATTGGATTCCAGAGAATCCATCTCATCATTTATAGCCTCTTGCCAAAAATCGGCATCTAAAGAAGATAAGGCCTCTTGGAGGTTTAAGGGATCCTCCTCTATAGTAAAAGCACAAAAATCCGAACCAAAATCTTTTACGGTTCTTGCTCTTTTACTTCTTCTAGGTTCAGTTTCAGAACTTTTATTAAGTTCTGTTCTAATAGGCATACTTAATGTGCCCCCACTATTCCTTAATTTAAAAGGAAATTTTGTTTCATAAAAATCGGCATCATTTGATTCAATTATATTATGTGCATTTAGGTCATAAAATCGGTATGCTTTGCTATTAATAGCATAGCCTATAAATACACATTCATATGCTCTACTTGCCAATTTTACCCTCTTAGGGTCTGGATTGCGAACATGTGCTAAACAACTCCAAGTTCTAAAGTATGATACATTGGATTTATAATTCTTTAAAATTTCATAAGGTGAAATTTTATTATTAGATTAGGGGATTCTATTCAGAACATAGCATGCAGTCAATTAAAATATCCCCCCACCAATGTTTTGCTGCACCAAAATTTAATAAAACGGCAATTACTAATTCAGTAAAGGTCCTATTTTTTTTTGCTTTACCGTTCATCTCAAGTGAAAATGGTGCAGTTCTCGCATGTACTATACCATGTAATTTATAAAAAAAACAATCAGAATAAACTAGATTCATATTCTGTTCCTCTATCACTATGAATTCTCTTAATTTTTTTATTACTCAATTTCAGTTTTTAATGTTTCAAACATATTAAATGCATCACAACTTTAAGAAACACTGTCTTTCTAATTGTAAGCTTTATTTTCACATTACCAATCTCTACAGTTCTAGTGGTGTGAGGATCTCTCACCCACTTTCTGATCATCAGCAGCCGTGTATATTGTGAATATATCACGATCATAGCAGACATGACGAGAAACACCAGTGTCTACCCACCAATTCTTTGATCCACCATCAAAGTGAATCTCAGTAGTCGTAGCCGTTAAAGGCTTCTCAGTCAGGTTTTCCTGCGGTGCAGGGCTTAGCCTGTTCCGACATTGTCGTGCCATTTGACCTGATTCTCCATAGTTGTAATATAGAAGCAACTGCCCAGAATCATTCTTTTTGGTTGGTTGCTTCTATCCTTTATGGTTTCCTTATGGATTCCCATTCTATTCTCAAATGACCGGGTGTGGAGGCTTACTATTGCTTGAAATGTTAATATGTTTGAAAAATTATATTTTTTCTTATAGAAAAATATACGTAAACTCATAGACTAACATAAGTTATTCACATAAAATATTATTTTCTGCATTTGTACCATTCCACCACACTTGTGGACTATATTAATGGTAAACAACTTACATGGTAAATTTAATCATCACATATAGAGACTACATAACCGAGGTATCAAAACACTTGGGTTTAAAAAATACTTAGGTTCAGTCAGTTAACATTGTTCCAATCAAATAATGCACACTTTTAGGAATCAAGCAAAGTGATTAGTGTGACCCAAAACTACAGAACAAGATAATGAGCAGGGTTCATGATTAGTTATCAAATTTCGAAGTTTTATAAACCAATTTCCACCATGCTACCATTTTACAACTACAAAGATGACATGCTTGTAGTTCTTTAAGGTTATGGGATCAATGACAATCAACAGTAACTTATAATTTGTATCATTCTATGTCCAATGAAATTCATACATATAAGCTTCCTTTTTTTGCTTCTATTTTTCTTTTTCTAAAGGATTCTGATTAAAATACAACTCGGAAGGTGACTTAAGCTCGTTGGAAAAAGAAGATATAGCCAAGAAACCTCTATGTTGGTACTTAACAAACCAAAATAGAATATGTTAATTACCTAATACCAGATCCCTTTCTAGTGAATTTTCCATAATACAAGACACAATCAGCTATCAATTTAAGCATGCATTAGAAAGGGTTTAAAAAAATTATATTACCTTTCTCTGATGCTCATCCTGGTGGGGGCCACAACAATAAAAAATACTGCAGCCCATCGATCCATTTCTCACAAACTTGGATTTCATGATGCTACTACGTAACTGCAGCGCGAAGCCACCTTCCATGCCTACCAAATTGTCCACCTTTTAACCCTGATTTCATGTAGATGACGAAAAATCCGGATTTCACATCAAGTTTTTCTACTTTTTCTTTCGATATCTCATTGCCAGAGAAGATAGTACAAGGAGTCGCAGTTACAAATTGAGTAAGATTTCAAGGCGTTGAGTATTTCAAAGTGTTGAGTAGATAGAGGAAGATGGCGACACCTTCAAGCAAGTTAGGGTTGCAGCCATTGTTTCAAAAACGTCTTCAAATTGTTGGGAAACAATGGCTGAGTCGCGGACTAGGTCGCTTTCTTGAAGACGATTTGGCGATCTGGTCGGTGGTGCAAACCAGTTCGTACTTGTCGCCGCCGCCTCTGGGATAAACAACCTTCTGAGAAAAACAATTGATTTGCTTGCACAACAAACCAATTCAGATTTGCACTTTCAATTTAAATTTAACTGCTCGTTCTGATTTTGTTTTTGCAGAACTTTTAATGGTGGAGGAAGAAGAAAGAGATAAGAAAAAGTTGTTTTTTTAGTAGTTCGGCAAAAAATAAACGTGGTTATACTTGTAGTGGAAGTCGGTTTAGATCTAAAAAATATGGATCTCAAATTTTTACCAAGTCAAATAAAAAAAATGCTTTTTTTTCATTTCATATAGTCTCATGATGTGGGACTATTCATACATGAGTCACCTCACACTTATCTAATTTTTTAAATAATTCATCTTGAAAAAAATGAATCATTTTTCCAACAAATATTTCTTAAGAAAAGATTCGACATTTCAGTCCTGATTATATAATCTTCTTTTTTGTAACTATTAAATGACTCTATGTTATCAGTTAATTTTTAATGTCCAGACACAAAAGTGAATAGAAAATGATTTTGGGTTTGGGTTCTCTAAATTGAATTAGGCTATGGTGATGTTATTGTATGAAACTGCTTCAGGACATGAGTAACTAAGTTATATCTCATTTATTTGATTTTTAGAAATGACCATATATCAGATTTAAGTTGGTAGATAGCTTTATTTAATGCTTACTGATGATTGCCTACATTTATAGGATGAATAAATGAAAAAAATATAGTATATTATATGTTACTGAACAAATATTTGTTGACTCTGATTTTTTTTTACTACGTTCTGATAGTTCAAAAATAAGCCGACTCTGTCATGCAATTCACAATGTTATTCGTGACCAAGAAGGGGTGGTAACAAACAGATGTCAGACAATGTTGAAATTTAACGTCCATCACACATGCTACGCATGGATATTCTATCATTCACCGCCTGCTATTATCCTTGATAAAGCTGCCACTGATTACATTTTTCCTAGCATCTCTTAATTTTTTTTCCCTAAGGCCCAATGTGGTTTTTTCTTTATTCTGTTTTAGTAAAAAATAACCAAAAATGATAAATTATTAAATTTCAAAATTGAAAGAATGAGAAAATGATGGGCTTCCAATGTTAAGGAGTTGTATACGTGATAATTTGTATGAGTGTTTATGATATTTCATGGAGAATACCTATTAATATGATTTCTATTTGTAACTTTAATTGCAAGCAGATGTTAAAACTTTGTTCCTTTTGTAACTCTGGTTACATTATATTATTGCAATTTTGTTTACTCGAAAGTTTAGTACGTTACGTTTGAAACTTAATTTTTGTTCCGACTGACAAATATAATGACAGTGAATTTTTTACTTCACCTGAGTTTGTTTTAATATGACGATTTGTTACCATAGTTATACTATTACGCTCAAAGTTGACACAAAACCTTAACTATTTTATCTTTTTGTTGAATTCAAGCTATTTAATTTCAAATTCATAGAAGGAATTGAAGAGAATGTTCCACTAGCATTTGTTGTTTTTGTGTAAAACGAGATCCAATTTTGTGTTTGTCTTTTAGACATAGCTTAACAAAATAATAGTTAAAATTGATTAATAACTCATTCATCTGCATAATTCGAACGCATTAACAACAAAAAGAACATAAACAGATAAAAAGTTTACAATAGTTTGAAGTAATTCATTCTTTCAAACTTGAACCGATAATTATTGGAAATCTGAAATTGAAAAAAAAAAACAGCGAGGGCTGACTGTAGAAAAATTGATTTGGGATGATTAACGAACTAGGCCCTGTAAACAAAGTATTGGCATTTTAAACTATAAAGGAGAAATAATAGAATAACAATGCATAAGCAGAATGGAATGAATTGTTCTATACCCAAATTAGATGCTCCCATATACCGGATCAATCTTAGCCACTGATTTGTACAAAATTTAATGGTTTTGAGTGGATTGTAGGACCCATTCATTAGATTATTAATAATATGTGTGGTTGATGTATAATTGTGATTTGTCGGGCACAAGGGAACACTCTAGTTGGGTAAAGAAGAATTGATCCCAAGCAGAATTGACCTAGCTCAACACAATAAAGAAGAAATAAAATACTTCATATCAACTCACTAGCGATAACAAGTAACAACACCAAATAATTATGGTTTATGTTATAGATGAGCAACAGCTGCACGGTGGCGAAGGAGCGGTTCGATTGAAGAAAACAACAATCCGAGTAGTGAAGTATCTAGGGTTCTACTTTTCCTTGGAACAGATTGATAGAAGGAAAGCAACTTGGTCTGATTACGGGAATGGTAAAGCTTGTTCAAATAACGATACTTCAATATTTTTTTCCCATCTACTACATCATTTAGATAAAAACTTGTGGTAAAAATTAAAAACTATTAGAGTGCACCATTATTTGAAATGTCATTAAACAATCACCTAAGTGTCCGTTCGATTTTGCAGCATCCACTGCCACTCCATCTCCTACGTTAGGACTTAAACAACTGTATATGAAAAAATAACCCCAAATATTATTCAAATTGGATAGTGGTGTCCTATATATAATTTTGTTGTAACCGTTGTGATTAATCCGATTCAAGACCACTCGAATCCGATATCTAAACCACAAAGTGCTAGCGGAAGACTAGATCGTTGTTAGACTTGCAAAAACAACCAAAGCAATAACTCTAGTCACAAAACCAATATCAACCAATTACGAACAATCCAAATCTCAATCACAAGCAAGAAACTAATGACAAAGTAGCAAAAATAAATCACACAAGGATTTATAGTGGTTCCACTAACATCTTGTTAGTGTACATCCACTTTGGAGAGAGTATTTTATTACCACGATGAAAGTAATACAAGAGATTGATCCAATAATCACTATATTTCAATATAGAAAAGAGTTTGAGGAGAATAGAATTGAAGAATTAGAATTAGGTTATAAACCCTAATTCTCCCTTGAGAATAAACCCTTGATCCCAAATCAATTTTCTAAACTACCAAAGCTCTCACTAATTCACTTCAGAAAATAGCTTATATAGAGGTTGGCCAATTACCCAAATTGCCCCCGAATTAGTCACAAATCAGTTTGCTAATCTTTAGCCCGAAAATAGCCCAAAACCTGCTCAGACGTCTGTCGAACCTCCTGACAGACGTCTGTCATCTTCCAGAGATTACTTGGGCAAAACCACTCAGCACAGACGTTTGCCGGGAAGTATCAGACATCTATCTGGGCTCTCGGGAAACCAATTCCCTGCAATCAGACATCTGACATCCCCTATGACACGTCTGTCGCTCCAGACCACTGAAAATTGCACCTTCCTGCTCATATCTCCTCCATACGAGCTCCGATTTGCGAACGATCACTTCTGACTCGAAGCTATCTTCGTCCCCTTCAATCCAACATATATAGTATCACATATCACAACACTCCACCTTGATACTATAACCGTCTCAACTCCAAACTCCAATGCACCATGCACTTCCTTCTATCTTCGACCAAGCAAACTTGAATGTTTCCCCAATGAGCTCCGGCATGGCCACCGCCCATTGCACTACACCAACGAGTTCAGGCAATGCCCCCAACCGCCAATGTAGTGTTGAAAACATTCAAACCAAAAACCGTCTCACCAAAAGACGATGTACTTGGGAGTGTAACAAGTACTTACCATGAAGATAGATTTCCAATCTCTCACCACTATTCATTTCCATCAAACACAAAATCACTCTCTCCACCTCTTGCCACCCCGTGGCACCTAGCAACTCAACAAGCGAATTAAGTTCGAGCAATGCTCGAACTTCCCATACGACAATGCTTTCGTAAACATATCGGCCGCATTATCCTTTGTGTGCACTTTTCGAAGGTATACCAGCTTACCCTCATCCATGGCTACAAGAAATGACTCCCTCACCTCAATATGCTTGGTCCGTGAGCTAAACGCCAAATTCTCCGCCAAATGGATAGCTCTTTGGCTATCACATCGAACATCAACACTCTCATGTTCGAAACCCAAGTCACACAACAATCGCTTCAAGTAGAGTGCCTCGTTGGCCGCTTCCACAGTGGCAATCAACTCCGCCTCCGTAGTGGATAAAACAACTACGGTTTGCAATCGTGATCTCCAACTAATGGCCGTCCCGCCAAGTGTGAAGACATACCCGGAAGTTGATTTCCTCCGATCCCTATCACCGGCGTAGTCCGAGTCACAATAACAAACCAACTTGCAACTCCTATCATCACTACCGCCAAAGACAAGTCCATGAGATGTTGTGCCTTTCAAGATCTCAATATAGCATTCACGGCTTCCCAATGCGATTTCCCCGGATTAGCCATATACTGACCAACCACCCCGACGGCATTTGCGATATCGGGCCTTGTACACACCATTGCGTACATCAAACTACCAACCGCACTTGCATATGGCACCTTTGCCATATAAGCCTTGTCTTTATCCCCGATAGGTGATCCCTTCTCTGAAAGCTTCATATGCAAAGGTAAAGGTGTATTTAACGTCTTTGCATCCTCCATGCTAAACCGGCAAAGCACTTTCTTTATGTATTCCTTTTGAGTCAATCTTAACTCAAAACGCTTTCGGTCCCTTTCAATTTCCATGCCCAAGATTTTTCTTGCTTCTCCAAGATCCTTCATCTCGAATTTCGATTTCAAAAGCATCTTTAACTTGTTGATTTCATTTTGATCCTTGGAAGCAATGAGCATATCATCCACATACAAGAGTAAATACACCCAACAATCATTTCACATCCTCTTGAAATATACGCAAGCATCCTTGATGCTTCGATGGAAGCCACTTTCAAGCATGAAATGATCGAATCTCTTGTACCATTGTCTAGGCGATTGCTTTAACCTATATAGTGATTTCTTCAACTTGCAAGCCATATTAGACTTACCATCTACAACAAACCCTTCCGGTTGCTCCATGTAGATGTCTTCATCCAAGTCTCCATGCAAGAAGACGGTTTTCACATCAAGTTGCTCCAACTCCAAGTCATGGATAGCAACTATGGCTAGTAAAACTCGGATAGATGTATGACGAACCACCAGTGCAAAATTTTCATCATACTCCTTTCCTTTCCTTGTGAGAACCCCTTTGCCACTAACCTTGATTTGTACCTTCCAGCATCCTTCACCTTGTAAATCCATTTGCACCCTATAGCACGGTTTCCTTGAGGAAGTGGAACCAACTCCCAAGTTCGGTTCTTCATAAGCGATTGCATCTATTCCTCCATGACGCAAATCCACTTCGAGCTCTCTCTCGACTCCATGACGTCATCAAGGTCCATCGGCTCATCTTAGACTACATTGAGAGCATAGTCCAAGTGATAATTAAAGCTAAGGTAGTTCCAATCACTATATCTTTCGGGAGGCCTTATTGCACGTCGACCAACCCGAGTAGCAATACTATCACCTAAACCCCTTTCGGCTCCACCTTGAGTCGAAACTTCTCTAGTATCATGTACATCACCAACATCATCACTAGAGGAACCATGTGGACTATGTGATGTTTCATCAACCGCTTCAACCCCACGAGCTTCTTCAACTCTACTACCACTTGGATGGAATGTGGGAATGACTTCCTTCTCCTTTGATTCACCATGAACCAAATCCGGAACGTCCGATGAGCTCTCATTCACCTTGAATAAAGCTGACTCATCAAAAGTGACATGACGAGAATTAACAACCTTCTTCGTTTCCGAATTCCAAATCCGATAGCCTTTCACGCCATCCGTGAAACCAAGCAAGATCCCCTTGAATGCCCTAGCTCCAAGCTTATCATTCCCAGGATCATGCACATAAACCGGGCTACCAAACACACGAAGATATCTCAAGTCAACACTCTTCCCTTACCACACTTCCTCCGGAATTTTGTTACCAATGGCCGAGCACAGAATTAGATTTACAATATGCACCGCGGTTGACAAAGCTTCGGCCCAAAATCCCTTAGACAAATCCGATGTCAATCTCAAGCATCGAGCTTTCTCAAGTAGAGTTCGGTTCATTCTCTCCGCTACTCCATTAGATTGTGGATCTCCCAGTGTAGTAAAATGTCTCCGGATCCCGTGACGCTTACAATATTCCAAGAATTCACGCGAGACATATTCTCCGCCATTGTCGGTCCTTAACACCTTCAAAGTCTTACCACTCTCATTCTCAACAAGAGCCTTCCACACTTTGAACTTAGCAAATGCCTCCGACTTGGCCCCCATTACATACACCCATACCTTTCGAGACAAATCATCAATGAAAGAGATATAATACCTTGCTCCTCCCAAAGAAGCAACCGGTGCCGGTCCCCAAACATCCGAATGAACATACTCAAGAACCTCCTTTAAGTCATGCTTTCCTTCATCGAATGATACCCTTGTTTGCTTCCCCATGACACATTCCTCACAAAACTCTAGTTTGTTGAAACTCTCACCATCAATCATCTCCCGCTTCCGAAGAATATCCAAACTCCTCTCCGAGGCATGACCCAATCTCAAATGCCACAACCGCATCGCATCCAAGTCACGAGAACTATCAACACCCACACAAGTCTCACCTCATACGGTCACACCTTGAAGAAAATACATACCATGAGTCCTAGCACCCTTCATAACCACAAGTGCCCCCTTTGAAACCCTCAAGCAATCCTTCTCGATAGTGATCTTGCATCCTAGAGAATCCAATTGCCCCAAAGATATAAGCGACTTCCTAACTCCCGGAACATAGCTAACATTGGTGAGCGTGCGAACAACTCCATCAAACATCCTTATTTGCACGGAGCCACTACCCATTGACTTGCAAATAACACGATTTCCTATAGCAATTGCATTTCCCTCTTTGACCTCAAAGGACGAAAAACAATCTATATTTGGCGTCATATGATACGACGCTCCCGAATCGAGTACCCATTCGTTACCCGAAACACCCATTGCTACCGCCGTCAACACATTCTCATCTATCTCACCATCCCCACTCTCCACCGCCACGGATGAAGACGCTACTTCCTTCTTATCTTTGTTCGGACATTCATTTTTCCAATGTCTCGGTTTCTTACAAATAAAGCACTTGCCATTTCTCTCTTTCGATTTACCTCTTCCACCGGGTTTTCTTGATTTAGAACGCCCTCGGTTTCCTTTCTTCACATTCTTTTCTTTCTCCACAAACAACCCATGACTACTACTAGCTCCACTACTACCCTCACTCATCTCCTTCATTTGATCTCTCAACTCCTCACTAAGAAGACCCGTCTTGACATCATCTAGAGTCAAGGTATCCCGGCCATAGATCAAACTATTTGAGAAACCCGTATAACGGTCCGGCAACGAACACAATAATATCATCGCCTTTTGCTCTTCCTCAATCTTCAGATCAACGGCCTTCATCTTCATGAGCAAGTCATCAAAGGCATTCAAATGTGCCTTAAGCGAATTACCCTCCTTCATCTTGAAGGTGAAAAACGTTCGCTACAAGATCAAACGATTAGTGAGCGACTTCTTCATATAAAGTTCTTCCAACTTGTCCCAAATACCTTTAGCGGTAGTCTCACCACTAATTTCGGAGATCACATTCTCCCCCATAGCAAGTTGAGGAGTAGTGTAAGCCCATTCCTTCATCTCCTCTCTCTCATCATCCGAGATATCACTTGGCAATAAGTTAGTATCAAACACTACTCGGTGCACCCGATTCCGCCTAAGAACCGCTTTCATTTTCCATTGCCACTTCTCAAAGTCATTATCAACATTCCACTTGTCAATAACCAATTGAGAACCCGACGCCGCATACGAACCCCGTACATATGGCGCCACACTATTCGGACTTCCGGTTGAAGGACTTACCGAGCTACTATCCGTCTCCGGCATTTTCACAAACACCTAACAAGCACCAAAACAGCTTTGATACCAACTGTTGTAACCGTTGTGATTAATCCGATTCAAGACCACTCGAATCCGATATCTAAACCACAAAGCGCTAGCGGAAGACTAGATCGTTGTTAGATTTGCAAAAACAACCAAAGAAATAACTCTTGTCACAAAACCAATATCAACCAATCACGAACAATCTAAATCTCAATCACAAGCAAGAAACTAATGACAAAGTAGCAAAAATAAATCACACAAGGATTTATAGTGGTTCCACTAACATCTTGTTAGTGTACATCCACTTTGGAGAGAGTATTTTATTACCACGATGAAAGGAATACAAGAGATTGATCCAATAATCACTATATTTCAATATAGAAAAGAGTTTGAGGAGAATAGAATTGAAGAATTGGAATTAGGTTATAAACCCTAATTCTGCCTTGAGAGTAAACCCTTGATCCCAAATCAAGTTTCTAAGCTACCAAAGGTCTCACTAATTCACTTCAGAAAAGAGCTTATATAGAGGTTGGCCAATTACCCAAATTGCCCCCGAATTAGTCACAAATCAGTTTGCTAATCTTCAGCCCGAAAATAGCCCAAAACCCGCTCAGACGTTTGTCGAACCTCCTGACAGACGTCTGTCATTTTCCAGAGATTACTTGGGCAAAATCACTCAGCACAGACATCTGCCGGGAAGTGTCAGACGTCTATCTGAGCTCTCGGGAAACCAATTCCCAGCAGTCAGACGTCTGACATCCCCTATGACAGACGTATGTCGCTCCAGACCACTGAAAACTGAACCTTCCTGCTCATATCTCCTCCATACGAGCTCCGATTTGCGAACGATCACCTCCGACTCGAAGCTATCTTCGTCCTCTTCAATCCAACATATATATATATATTATCGCATATCACAACAATTTATACAGTTAACAAAGAGTATTTCTCCTAAGTTCCTAACTATACATAATCTGATAATCATATATATGTATGGCTGGCTTCGTCTTGTTATAAAGTCAAAACAATTTCGCTACCTTACTCTGACTTTTCCCTTCATGCTTCATCCTATAAACATATAGATATAAATATCCCCGAGTTCATGCATAAAATTCAAATATTAGCGTACACACCAGAGAAAGAAAAGCAGCAATTATACTCTACAGCAATTTGTAAAGACATGGAAAGGATAATGAACTCGAGAGAAAACAAAGAAATAAACATAAAGATAATGGAGACTCAAAGAGTGTATGCAGATGCAAAGCATTTTAAATCCATAGTTCAGCATTTAACGGGCAAGGAGACATCTTCTTCTACTTCTAATAGAAGTTACCATGGAAAACAAGCTGCATTACGTAGAAAGCAGCAGCAGCCAACAGAAAGGAGGAGTATTAGTACATTTACTGCAAATGAATATGAAGAAGAAGCCGCAGCAGTAGATGGTGGAAAGAAAAAGGAGAATGAAGCATTTTTTGATGATATACTAAAGTTTAAGCTTCCTTCGTTTGAAGAACTAAAGGAGTTATGAGGTGATAATTAGTCATTCGTTTTTTCTTTTCATTTTCTGTTTAACGCGTGCTAAATTATATTGAAGTACTAGATTAACAATGTACCCATTTTTTAACCAGGCTATGAATATTCAACAACAGCGGTAATTTTCCCATATTTCGAGTACTATGCCATATATATGTAAATCAAAAGTGATAAAATGATAGGAATATGATGTTTTTAGTTGAGAAGGGGGAAGAGCTTTGGATGAGAAAGAGGAGAAGTGGGACGTGCACAAAAAAGGAAGGACAGAGTAAAATCAGCGATCCATTTCCAACATAGCTGTGTATACCAAACCGCAAGTCAAACGGTATTGATTTAAGATCAAAAGTTTTTGTGGATCAACTGATCAGACCATGAGAATCGTGCTAAAAGTTTATTTTTATTTTTCTGATTTAAACGTAAAATTAACTTAAATATACTCAAAATTTAACCAATTACAATCATTAATTGATTTATTAAACTATTATTTTCTAGCATCTTATAACAAATACTAATTAGATCAATTATATAGCAAGTTCTTAAGCAACGTTGTAACATGACTTATTTTTTTATAATGCAAGAGGATTAGCTAAACACTAATCCTTAAAATGCATGTTAATAATAAATTATATCATCTAAAATTTAGTGATAATTGCTACATAATTACTTATTAAAATTGATTATGCCAAACAATAAGAGTGAAGCATCAAATTTTTTTCTTAAATTTCAAGAAACGTGAGGTTTAAAGAGGTCGATCTTGGGTTTTTTTAAGGGCTTTTGAGGTTAAACCGCGGATTTATGCACGTGCAATGTTATTTCATTTTCAGAACCGTGACGCTACAAGATCGAAGATTAACCGTGGTTGAACTGAGGTTGGGTTGAGTCTTAAAAACACTGATTTACAACCATGGGTTGGGTTGGATGCCAAAGACCACCAATGGGGTTTGTTGTTGAGAATTGAGGCAACTACCTAGATTATTGGCATAAACAGCTAAAATAAAATCCATCACTGCCACTTAACCAGCTATAATAAAACCCAAAAGGTATTGGTGTTTTCCTTGATGCTACTCCTCTTCCTCCACCTCTGTATAATATCATAAATATATAAATTTTTTTACAACACTTCCTATTAAATTTATCACTTTCTTCACGAACAATCTCAATTACGTTCAAAATTCAAAAGGGAAAATTAATCTCCACAACACATATCACATAGCCATAATCCGACTCAATTTAATCATAATATGTTTCACTCTCAACAAACTCAAAACCAATATCATTATCAAAATTCTCAACCAAACAAATTTTAAAATTTACTTTGTCCAACAAGCTCCAAATTTGTATCAGTCTCCATAAAATCGGAATCTTTGTAATTTCAAGTGAAATTTTTACCAAAACCAATGCACTCAAAATTCAAATTATTCTCAGAATAACTCATTTCAAAAAATCATAACAGTGATCAAAATTATATCCCTTGATTTCCAACAACGAAGAGTGATGCATTTTCTCAAAATTTATCCAAAAATACGAATACTCAATTTAGATAACGTTTGGAAATTCTTAGAAATGCAATTCAATGATGACGTAACCATCGAAGAAGAAGATGTTATAGAAACTCTAATTTGTTTTCAGCTCAAGCAATACAATACTAACAACTAAAATTAGTATTAATGAATTTCCTCATGCAAGAGGTGCAAATCTGCTACCTAATATCCAAAACACACGAAAATGGTCGTCGAACAAGCAAGTTGCATTATCATTCTATTGGTTTGAATTTTCTAATGAAAAATGGAAATATACTAGCCAATCTAAAAGTTCCTTTTGGATTTCTACGAGCAATTTGTTTAACGATTGATGTCCGAAAAGATTTCGTAAAACGATTGTTTCATTGAAATAGTCATGTAAACGAAATAAAATTAACTGTTAAAGATGGAGAGAAATAATAGTCCGGTTGCATGCAAGAGAGAAACAAGGGAAAACGACATATATTTGGTAATGCATATATATAAATTTCATGTTTCATGTTTTATCTTTATAATAGTACTTCATCATTTACTATGTGTTCAAACAAATGCAATGTATACAGCTGAACACAGTAAACAACTTTTCAACATGCATCACTACTACAACTAAAATAAACCGGAATTTCGTGACCTTAATCCAACAAGAACGGCTTCTAATAGTGACAACTTTTATCCATCAATGGCCGTAACCAGCCGTCGCTAAAACCTGTCCTGTACAAGTCGACGCTAACGAAATAGCATCAACACTAGCGATAGCTTCAGTCACCCGAATTGCTACGCGAAGGTAAATGATGACATGTGGCTTTTTTCTAGACCATCCATAGTCGCTGTTGGAGAATGGAGTTTTGATGACAACAACCTTATTTCAATATTTATTGATTATAAAATATATACTAACATCTTTTTCTAGAATATATATATATATATATATATATATATGCACACACATATGCAAGATTTATATACAGGAATTATATGTTGAAGATTGTACAATTTTAAAGATGTTAGAGATTTAGAATTCAGTGATATTTCAAGACTCATAAGTATTCAAGATTTCAAGAGTTCAAGACTAATATAGTTATAGAGTCTAGATTATGTAAGACTCTGAATAGCACTCCGCGTTCAAATTCAAATTCTATTTTCAAATTTTATTTTCAATTTCTATCCTCTCTATTCTATTTTTATTATTTATTCCATTCTTATTTTAGTTTTATTTTCAAACTCAAGTTTTATAATTTTTATATATTTATACTTTTAATACATTTTTTATACTTTTAATTCTATAATTTTATAAATATGTTTATAAAGTTTATAATTATGTTTTCATATGATTTCCTACTTTATAACATTCAATTATAACACTATATTTTGATTCAAGAATTTCCAAAATTATATTTATGTCAAAACACTTGAAAAATGCTCAAAAATCAATTTTGTACTGAGGGTATGTCGACATACAATTAACCCCATGTCGACATATAACTGCCATTTTTTCAAATTTGAAAGGAAGTGTCTTTTCACGATTTGTGACATTTTTGAAGTGTTGCAACCTTTCACACACTACAAAAAGGGGTTGATTTCGAATTTTTAATCACTTCTTCTTCTCCACTTTCACTTTCTTTCATTACACCATTATTACTTATCATTTTTATGATTTCTGCACCTATACTTTACAAAATTCAATTCTGTTTTCAATAATCTTCTTCTTTCTACACTCTCTATTCATTACTCTCTGAATCAAGTATTATTGAAGAGTTATATGGCTGTTTGTAATTGTTTGAGTTGAGTAAAGTAATCGATGGTATCCCTTGTAGTCGTGAAATCAAGGATGGGTAATCGGTGGTATCCCTTTTAGTTGTGAAATCAGTGAGGTTGGAATCGGTGGTATCCCTTATGGTCGTGAAATCAAGGAGGTTGTACTTGGATATTGATATAGTAATAAAACTCTACATAATCCAACATTGTGCGAGATTGGACGTAGAAGCAATTTCGAACCAGTATAAAATCCAGTGTGTTCTTTCCTTTTCTGCATCTTATTTATGTTTATTTTTGTGTTTGTGTTTGAATCTGTGTCTGTGATTGTGTTTGTGGTGTTTGATCCATATAGTAGCTCACATAAGTTTTAGAGTTTGTTTAAATTCTCAAAAACACTATTCACCCCCTCTAGTGTTTGTTTTGCCTTAACAATTCATTCTACATTCCCAAACAATTGGTACCAGTGCGAGGTCTTTCAAAAAGTTCATAATTTGGATTTTGAAAATTTTTAAGTGGCAAATTTGGGAATTTTTGTTAACACTTGTGTCAATTCGTGCATTGTATCAATGTTGATAGAGTCATCATATAATCATGTTGTAAAGGCGTGTGATCTACTGAAATATTGTTCAATTTAGGAAAAGATGTGTTATATGACTTTTGAAAATTCAAAAGTTGAAAAGATGGGTAAACTGGCTTTAGGAATTTCAAAATCTTAAAAGATGATTGTTGGAAATTTAAATACCGAACTGGTGTGTTACATGGTTGTTGAGAATTCAAATTCTAGAAAGCAATTGGTGGAAATGAAAAAGGACAAATGGACACTGGATAGTGGCTGTTCGAGACATCTGACGGGAAATCCAGAACTACTCAATAATCTGAAATATGAAGATGGTGAACTTCGGATATAACTCTAAAGGATACATTATTGGAATCGGCAATGTCGGTAATTTTGAAACTCCTACTATTTCTGATGTTTTATTAGTTAGGAATTTAAAACACAATTGTCTAAGTATAAGTCAACTTTGCGATAGGGGTTATAAAATAAACTTTGAAAAGGATAACTGTTTTATAGATGATAGGAATTCAAAAGTAATATTCGAAGGAGAAAGGAAGAAAACTATTTATATATTGAGTATGAAAATCTCCAGCGATAACCTATGTCTTATGGCCAATACAAGTGAATCCTGGACCTGGTATAAGAGATTTGGTCATATAAATTTCAAACATATTTCTAGGAATTCTAAATTAGATTCAATAAGAGGATTACCCAAAATGAAATTTAAAGTAAATAATTTATGTGACGTCTGTAAACTTATAAAACTAAAGAAAAATTCATTTAAATCAAAAGAGGAAATCACAACATAAAAACCACTAGAGTTAATTCACATGGATTTATTTGGTCCATCTCAAATTCAATCAATAAATCATAATAGATATGTTTACATAATAGTCGATGATTTTTCTAGATTTATTTGGACTTTATTTCTTAAAAATAAAAGTGATGTTATTGATCAATTTAAAACATTTTCTAAAGAAATCAAAATTTATTATCACTAAAAATCAAAACAATTCGAAGTGATCATGGCGGAGAATTCGAAAACGAAAATTTTGAAAAATATTGTAATAAAAGGGAATAACCCATAATTTTTCAATTCTAATAAGCCCTCAACAAAATGGAGTAGTTGAACGTAACTATGTTATCTGATAGTAATTTACCAAGAAATTTTTGGGCTGAAGCAATTGCTACAGCTTGCTATATTATAATAGAATTTCAATTAGAACTTTTACTCTTAAAACCCTATATGAACTTTGGTATAATAAGAAACCAAAAGTATCATATTTAAAATATTTGGAAGTAAATGTTTTATACTTAGTACTAAAGATAATTTAGACAATTTTGAATCAAAATTCGATAAAGGAATATTTATTGGATATTCAGAAAGAAGTAAAGCATATAGAGTTTTTAGTACATGAACCAATACCATAGAAGAAACATTAAACGTATCTTTCAACGAAAACTATAAAAGTATAACTCATAACAATGAAGATGAATGTGAGAATGAAATTAATGAAATAAATCACGAAGATAATCAACCAAATAAACGAATTACATTACTTACAGACCATCTTGTAGAAAATATATTAGGAGATATAGAATCTGTTGTTAGAATTTGTAATCAATTAAATAATATGAGTAATACCGCATTTATTTCAACTACTGAACCTAAAAATCCAAAGGAAGCATCTTCCGATGATTCATGGATACCTTCTATGCAAGAAGAACTGAATTAGTTTACTAGGAATGATGTATGGGAACTTGTTCATAAACCAAAGGATAAGACTATAATAAGAACAAAATGGGTTTATAAAAATAAAATGAATGAACACGATGAGGTCGTAAGAAATAAGGCACGACTAGTAGCACAAGGATATACTCAAGAAGAAAAAATAGATTACGATGAAATTTATGCCCCCATAGTAAGACTAGAAGCTATTAGGATTTTACTAGACTTTGTAAACCATAATAATTTCAAATTATATCAAATGGATGTCAAAAGTGCTTTTCTAAATGGATTTGTCAAAGAAGACGTATATGTAGAGCAACCACCTCTATTTGAAGATGAAAAATTACCAGATCACGTATATAAGTTAAAGAAAGCGTTATATGGATTAAAATGGGCTCCTAGGGCTTAGTATTATAGATTTAGAAATTATTTGTTACAATCAAATTTTAAAATAGGAAAATTAGATAATACTTTGTTCATTAAGAAAAATGAAAACGATATTCAGTTAGTACAAATATATGTTGACGATATAATTTTTGGATCAACAAACAATAAGATGAACAAAGAATTCTCAGATATTATGACTCAAGAATTTAAAATGAGTCATATGGGAGAACTATCATTCTTTCTAGGATTACAAATTCGTCAATTAAAAAATGGAATATTTATTAATCAAGAAAAATACACAAGAGATCTAATTAATAAATATAATTTAACAACAACAAGTGGGAGACCAACACCTATGGAGACTAATATAGCATTAAGTAAAGATGATATATCTAAAGACGTGGATAAAAAACTATATAGAGGAATGATAGGATCGTTATTATATATAACTGCTAGTAGACCAGATATAATGCATAGTATATGTCTCTGTGTAAGATATCAATCGCAACTTAAGGAAACATATTTAAAAGCCGTAAAACGTATTCTAAGGTATGTAAAGCATAAATCAGACTTTGGTTTATATTATCCAAAGGATGATTCATTCGATTTAGTTTCTTATCGTCACGCTGACTACGCAGGATGAAAATCCGATCGTAAAAGTACTAGTGGAACATGTCACTTCTTAGGACATTCACTGGTCTCATGGTTTAGTAAAAAACAAAATATTGTATCTCTGTTAATAACTGAAGCAGAACATATCTCTGCTGTTTTAGCTTGTTCACAAGTAATATATATGCAACAAACTCTAAATGATTTTGGATTAAAAATAAATAAATCCCCGATATACTACGATAATATGAGAGCCACAAGTATTTCTAAAAATCCAACCCATCATTCTAGAACTAAACATATCGATATAAGACATCATTTTCTAAGAGATAACATAAGTAAAGAGAACATTTCACCCGAATTTATAGAAACAGATAAACAAATAACAGATATATTAACAAAACCATTAAACGAAGCAATATTCACTTAATTTAGAAGATAATTACGAATATGTTCATTAAGTGAGTTAGAATAATTAAATATACTATTATATATAAAAATAACATTAAAAAATTAGGAAAAATAAAATTTAGAACATAAGTATGTCGACATACAAATATTTATGTGTCGACATATAACTGCCAGAATTTTAAATTTAATTCCCACTAAAAGTTAGTTATGTTAATTATTTAAACATTCTACTTCGACTTTTCTTTTTCATTTTCATTTCTCCTCTCTGTAAAAACTCTAAATTAAAATATAAAATGGCCTCCACTAATCTAAACGCCCAAATCAACTCTGATTCGCTTGCTGGACCATCCGTTGGTCCTTTTCAAAAATCTACGCTATCTCGGGTCATCAAAATCGAAGAAAAGATGGAGTATGCTATGCAAATGATGGCTGAAATACAAGTACTTCAAATTAGAATAAGCTAAGATAAAAATAGATAGGGGAAAGTAATGAGAAGTCTTCTTAAATACATAATGGATAATTAGGCTAATCCGACTATCATCGATGATGATAATCAAGCCATGGAAGAGGAGGAGGAACCAGAGGAAGAACCGAAAGAGGAAGAAGAGATGATGGAGGAAGACGAACCTCAAGAGACTCAATCAACGATTACCGAAGAAGACGATAAGGTTGTATGTGTGGGAGAGGTCTTATTCGACCAAAATGGAAATGTGATTGAATGAAGTGAGGCTTTTTGTCTCCATTATCCGAATTGTTCAATTCATAAATCTCCCATTGTCAAAAATAATTAGTATTTAAGGTTTCCTTTCATTTTTTGTTCTTATGATGTATCATGCTTGTAAAATCCATGTACCATTGCTTGTACAAATTCTAGTTTAATATAATAGTTGATTGTGTTTATGTTAAGTAGTTATACATCTTAACATAAAGTAATACGGATATAAAATTAAGGGGGAGTATAAGATTTATTATATGAGTATTTTACTTAGGAGGAGTATTCTACTTTGGGTTATAAGTTACTTAGTTACATATAAATTTTACTTAGGAAGTTATACGATTTAAGGGGAGTAGTTTTAGAATTTCTTTTTGATAATGCCAAAGGGGCAGAAATTATAAAATATAGATATAGTTTATAGGATTCATACAGACAGGGGGAGTATTTGAAGAATCATCATCAGCGTGTATACACATGTATGATATTTTATAAACTAAGGTTGTCATCATCAAAAAAGGGGAGATTGTTGGAGAATGGAATTTTGATGACAACAACCTTATTTCAATATTAATTGATTATAAAATATATACTAACACCTTCGTCTAGAATATATATATACATACATATGTAGGATTTATATACAGGAATTGTATACTGAAAACTGTACAGTTTTAAAGATGTTAGAGATCCAGAATTTAGAGATATTTCAAGACTTACGGGTATTCAAGAGTTCAAGACTAATATAGTTGTAGAGTATAGATTATGTACGACTCTGAATAGCACTCCAGGCTCAAATTCAAATTCTATTTTTCAAATTCTGTTTTCAATTTATATTTTCAATTTCTATCGTCTCTATTCTATTTTTTTATTATTTATTCCTTTCTTATTTTACTTTTGTTTTCAAACTCAAGTTTTATATATTTATACTCTTAATACATTTTTAGTACTTTTAGTTCTATAATTTTATAAATGTTTATAAAGTTTATATTTATGTTTTCATATGATTTCCTACTTTATAATATTCATTTATAACACTGTATTTTAATTCAAGAATTTCCAAAATTATATTTATGTCAAAACACTTGAAAAATGCTCAAAAATCAATTTTGTACTGAGGGTATGTCGACATACAATTAACCCTATGTCGACATATAACTGCCATTTTTTCAAATTTGAAAGGAAGTGTCTTTTCACTATTTTTGACACTTCTGAAGCGTTGTAACCTTTCACACACTATAAAAGGGGTTGATTTCGAATTTTTAATCACTTCTTCTTCTCCACTTTCACTTTCTTTCGTTACACCATTATTACTTATCATTTTTATGATTTCTGCACCTATACTTTACAAAATTCAATTCTGTTTTCAATAATATTCTTCTTTCTACACTCTCTATTCATTACTCTCTGAATCAAGTGCTATTGAAGAGTTATATGGCTGTTTGTAATTGTTTGAGTTGAGTAAAGTAATCGATGGTATCCCTTGTAGTCGTGAAATCAAGGACGGGTAATCGGTGGTATCCCTTTTAGCTGTGAAATCAATGAGGTTGGAATCGGTGGTATCCCTTGTGGCCGTGAAATCAAGGAGGTTGTACTTGGATATTGATATAGTAATAAAACTCTGCATAATCCAGCATTGTGCGAGATTGGACTTAGAAGCAATTTCGAACCAGTATAAAATCCAGTGTGTTCTTTCCTTTTCTGCATCTTATTTATGTTTATTTTTGTGTTTGTGTTTGAATCTGTGTCTGTGATTGTGTTTGTGGTGTTTGATCCATATAGTAGTTCACATAAGTTTTAGAGTTTGTTTAAATTCTCAAAAACACTATTCACCCCCCTCTATTGTTTGTTTTGCCTTAACAATTCATTCTGCATTCCCTAACAATTGGTACCAGAGCGAGGTCTTTCAAAAAGTTCATAATTTGGACTTTGAAAAATTTTAAGTGGCAAATTTTGGAATTTTTGTTAACACTTGTGTCAATTCGTGCATTGTATCAATGTTGATAGAGTCGTCATATAATCATGTTGAAAAGGCGTGTGATCTACTGAAATATTGTTCAATTTAGGAAAAGATGTGTTATATGACTTTTGAAAATTCAAAAGTTGAAAAGATGGGTAAAGTGGCTTTAGGAAATTCAAAATCTGAAAAGATGATTGTTGGAAATTTAAATACCGAACTGGTGTGTTACATGGTTGTTGAGAATTCAAATTCTAGAAAGCAATTGGTGGAAATGAAAAAGGACAAATGGACACTGGATAGTGGCTGTTCGAGACATATGACGGGAAATCCAGAACTACTCAATAATCTGAAATATGAAGATGGTGAACTTCGGATATAACTCTAAAGGATACATTATTGGAATCGGCAATGTCGGTAATTTTGAAACTCCTACTATTTCTGATGTTTTATTAGTTAGGAATTTAAAACACAATTGTCTAAGTATAAGTCAACTTTGCGATAAGGGTTATAAAATAAACTTTGAAAAGGATAATTGTTTTATAGAAGATAGGAATTCAAAAGTAATATTCGAAGGAGATAGGAAGAAAAATATTTATATATTGAGTATGAAAATCTCCAGCGATAACCTATGTCTTATGGCCAATACAAGTGAATCCTGGATTTGGCATAAGAGATTTGGTCATATAAATTTCAAGCATATTTCTAGGATTTCTAAATTAGATTCAATAAGAGGATTACCCAAAATGAAATTTAAAGTAAATAATTTATGTGACGCCTGTAAACTTTTAAAACTAAAGAAAAATTCATTTAAATCAAAAGAGGAAATCACTACATCAAAACCACTAGAGTTAATTCACATGGATTTATTTGGTACATCTCAAATTCAATCAATAAATCATAATAGATATGTTTACGTAATAGTCGACGATTTTTCTAGATTTACTTGGACTTTATTTCTTAAAAATAAAAGTGATGTTATTGATTACTTTAAAACATTTTCTAAAAGAAATCAAAATTTATTATCACTAAAAATCAAAACAATACGAAGTGATCATGGCGGAGAATTCGAAAACGAAAATTTTGAAAAATATTGTAATAAAAGGGAATAACCCATAATTTTTCAATTCTAATAAGCCCTCAACAAAAATGGAGTAGTTGAACGTAACTATGTTATCTGATAGTAATTTACCAAGAAATTTTTGGGCTGAAGCAATTGCTACAGCTTGTTATATTATAATAGAATTTCAATTAGACCTTTTACTCATAAAACCCTATATGAACTTTTGTATAATAAGAAACCAAAAGTATCATATTTAAAATATTTGGAAGTAAATGTTTTATACTTAGTACTAAAAATAATTTAGACAAGTTTGAATCGAAATTCGATAAAGGAATATTTATTGGATATTCAGAAAGAAGTAAAGCATATAGAGTTTTTAGTACATGAACCAATACCATAGAAGAAACATTAAACGTATCTTTCAAAGAAAACTATAAAAGTATAACTCATAACAATGAAGATGAATGTGAGAATGAAATAACTCATGAAGATAATCAACCAAATAAACGAATTACATTACTTACAGACCATCTTGTAGAAAATATATTAGGAGATATAGAATCTGTTGTTAGAATTTGTAATCAATTAAACAATATGAGTAATACCGCATTTATTTCAACTACTGAACCTAAAAATCCAAAGGAAGCATCTTCCGATGATTCATGGATACCTTCTATGCAAGAAGAACTGAATTAGTTTACTAGGAATGATGTATGGGAACTTGTTCATAAACCAAAGGATAAGACTATAATAAGAACAAAATGGGTTTATAAAAATAAAATGAATGAACACGATGAGGTCGTAAGAAATAAGGCACGACTAGTAGCACAAGGATATACTCAAAAAGAAAAAATAGATTATGATGAAATTTATGCCCCCATAGCAAGACTAGAAGCTATTAAGATTTTACTAGACTTTATAAACCATAATAATTTCAATTATATCAAATGGATGTCAGAAGTGCTTTTCTAAATGGATTTGTCAAAGAAGACGTATATTTAGAGCAACCACCTCTATTTGAAGATGAAAAATTACCAGATCACGTATATAAGTTAAAGAAAGTGTTATATGGATTAAAATAGGCTCCTAGGGCTTAGTATGATAGATTAAGAAATTATTTGTTACAATCAAATTTTAAAATAGGAAAATTAGATAATACTTTGTTCATTAAGAAAAATGAAAACGATATTCAGTTAGTACAAATATATGTTGACGATATAATTTTTGGATCAACAAACGATAAGATGAACAAAGAATTCTCAGATATTATGACTCAAGAATTTGAAATGAGTCATATGGGAGGACTATCATTCTTTCTAGGATTACAAATTCATCAATTAAAAAATGGAATATTTATTAATCAAGAAAAATACACAAGAGATCTAATTAATAAATATAATTTAACAATAACAAATGGGAGACCAACACCTATGGCGACTAATATAGCATTAAGTAAAGATGATATATCTAAAGATGTGGATAAAAAACTATATAGAGGAATGATAGGATCGTTATTATATATAACTGCTAGTAGACCAGATATAATGCATAGTATATGTCTCTGTGCAAGATATCAATCGCAACCTAAGGAAACATATTTAAAAGCCGTAAAACGTATTCTAAGGTATGTAAAGCATACATCTGACTTTGGTTTATTTTGTCCTAAGGATGATTCATTCGATTTAGTTTCTTATCGTGACGCTGACTACGAAGGATGAAAATCCGATCGTAAAAGTACTAGTGGAACATGTCACTTCTTAGGACATTCACTGGTCTTATGGTTTAGTAAAAAAACAAAATACTGTATCTCTGTCAATAACTGAAGCAGAACATATCTCTGCTATTTTGGCTTGTTCACAAGTAATATATATGCAACAAACTCTAAATGATTTTGGATTTAAAATAAATAAATCCCCGATATACTGCGATAATATGAGTGCCACAAGTAAATCTAAAAATCCAACTCATCATTCTAGAACTAAACATATCGATATAAGACATCATTTTCTAAGAGATAACATAAGTAAAGAGAACATTTCACCCGAATTTATAGAAATAGATAAACAAATAACAGATATATTAACAAAACCATTAAACGAAGCAATATTCACTAAATTTAGAAGAGAATTAGGAATATGTTCATTAAGTGAGTTAGAATAATTAAATATACTATTATATATAAAAATAACATTAAAAAATTAGGAAAAATAAAATTTAGAACATAAGTATGTCGACATACAAATATTTATGTGTCGACATATAACTGCCAGAATTTTAAATTTAATTCCCACTAAAAGTTAGTTATGTTAATTATTTAAACATTCTACTTCGACTTTTCTTTTTCATTTTCATTTCTCCTCTCTGTAAAAACTCTAAATTAAAATATAAAATGGCCTCCACTAATCTAAACGCCCAAATCAACTCTGATTCGCTTGCTGGACCATCCGTTGGTCCTTTTCAACAATCTACGCTATCTCGGGTCATCAAAATCGAAGAAAAGATGGAGTATGCTATGCAAATGATGGCTGAAATACAAGTACTTCAAATTAGAATAAGCTAAGATAAAAATAGATAGGGGAAAGTAATGAGAAGTCTTCTTAAATACATAATGGATAATCAGGCTAATCCGATTATCATCGATGATGATAATCAAGCCATGGAAGAGGAGGAGGAACCAGAGGAAGAACCGAAAGAGGAAGAAGAGATGATGGAGGAAGATGAACCTCAAGAGACTCAATCAACGATTACCGAAGAAGACGATAAGGTTGTATGTGTGGGAAAGGTCTTATTCGACCAAAATGGAAATGTGATTGAATGAAGTGAGGCTTTTTGTCTCCATTATCCGAATTGTTCAATTCATAAATCTCCCATTGTCAAAAATAATTAGTATTTAAGGTTTCCTTTCATTTTTTGTTCTTATGATGTATCATGCTTGTAAAATCCATTTACCATTGCTTGTACAAATTCTAGTTTAGTATAATAGTTGATTGTGTTTATGTTAAGTAGTTATATATCTTAACATAAAGTAATACGGATATAAAATTAAGGGGGAGTATAATATTTATTATATGAGTAATTTACTTAGGAGGAGTATTCTACTTTGGGTTATAAGTTACTTAGTTACTTATAAATTTTACTTAGGAAGTTATACGATTTAAGGGGAGTAGTTTTAGAATTTCTTTTTGATAATGCCAAAGGGGGAGAAATTATAAAATATAGATATAGTTTATAGGATTCATACAGACAGGGAGAGTATTTGAAGAATCATCATCAGCAGGTATACACATGTATGATATTTTATAAACTAAGGTTGTCATCATCAAAAAAGGGGAGATTGTTGGAGAATGGAATTTTGATGACAACAACCTTATTTCAATATTAATTGATTATAAAATATATACTAACACCTTCGTCTAGAATATATATATATATATATATATATATACATACATACATATGTAGGATTTATATACAGGAATTGTATACTGAAAACTGTACGGTTTTAAAGATGTTAGAGATCCAGAATTTAGAGTTATATCAAGACTTACGAGTATTCAAGAGTTCAAGACTAATATAGTTGTAGAGTATAGATTATGTACGACTCTGAATAGCACTCCTGGTTCAAATTCAAATTCTGTTTTTCAAATTCTGTTTTCAATTTATATTTTCAATTTCTATTGTCTCTATTATATTTTTTTATTATTTATTCCTTTCTTATTTTACTTTTGTTTTCAAACTAAAGTTTTTTATATTTATACTCTTAATACATTTTTAGTACTTTTAGTTCTATAATTTTATAAATGTTTATAAAGTTTATATTTATGTTTTTATATGATTTCCTACTTTATAATATTCATTTATAACACTGTATTTTAATTCAAGAATTTCCAGAATTATATTTATATCAAAACACTTGAAAAATACTCAAAAATCAATTTTGTACTAAGGGTATATCGACATATAACTGTCATTTTTTCAAATTTGAAAGGTAGTGTCTTTTCACTATTTGTGACGGTGCTGAAGCATTGCAACCTTTAACACACTATAAAAAGGGGTTGATTTTGAATTTTTAATCAATTCTTCTTCTCCACTTTCACTCTCTTTCATTACACCATTATTTCTTATCATTTGTATGATTTCTACAGCTATACTCTGCCAAATTCAATTCTGTTTTCACTAATCTTCTTCTCTCTACACTCTCTATTCATTACTTTCTAAATCAAGTGCTATTGAAGAGTTATAGGGCTGTTTGTAATTATTTGAGTTGAGTAAAGTAATTGGTGGTATCCCTTGTAGCCGTGAAATCAAGGACGGGTAATCGGTGGTATCCGTTGTAGCGGTGAAATCAAGGATGTTGGAATCGGTTGTAACGACCCAGTTTTTGAACCAATTTTATAATCCCATTGTCAAAAGCTACGAGGCTTTAAGGTAGAGCGAGGAGCCGTACTAGGGACGGTGCCGGTTTTAACTACCCTGCCGTTATGTTGACGAATTTTCCCATATACTAATCCAATTGGGATTTCAACCACAATCAATCATTTCAAATCAACCATTTATGATATTCACCAAATTTTCACATCAACCAATAATCCAAACAATATCACAATCAATATATATCGTCCATGGTCTGTGGACGAGAGGAGTATATATATATAGATATAGATATATAGATATACGTATATAAGTATATTTCGATTTCATTTCAATGCATATATCATTTTTTACAACGCATATATAACACATACATCGAACATACAACTTATACAACGCTTATACATGAGGTGTACAACTGGTAAATATTATGAGATATTCCAAGAATATATTTATATTATTAAAAATTTATAAGTAATGTGTATATGTATATAATACTATAATTAATGTTTATTATCTTATTGTATATTTTTATTTATTGGTTTATTTCTTGTGAATATAGATTTTTTAACTAATTAAAATTAAAAGGGAGATTTAACTACTTCATATAAAAGACAAACAAGATAAATTGTGAATTTACTTGAAGTTATCATAAGATATTACTTATATAAATTGTTGAATTACTTCTTGTAAATGGAATTACAAGTATTTATGATCATTCAATATATTCATTTATTTGATATATTAGTAAGGGTAAACTCATTTAACTTAGAATAATAATTTTAATAATCATGCGTGTGTGTGTGTATTTACTTGTTTGTATGTATAAAATCAGGTGTTTGTTGTATTAACAAATCTTTGTTGCATTTAAGAACTTGTTTTAAACTTATGTAGTTATAACATCACTTAATGTAACTAATGAAGATATATGCACATAAAACAAAATCTACTTGAATCAAATATTACTTACTTCATATGTAAGCATAAATAGGACCTGCATCTACCTTAATAAGAAGGGATGGTATCAATTCATATTTAATAACCTGTACTAGACCTGTAAGTAGGAAACAAAGAAAGCCTGTTGTTTTAAATCACATCCTAGCTGCCCTTTCCATTAAATTAAAAGTTGCCTAAAAAACTCCTTTCCATCCAGCTGAAATGATATGGATTGATCTTTGCTTTATAGTTAAGGATAAAATTGAAAATACACATACTTAAGCAAGTGTGACAGTATGTGGCCGAATTGGTTAAGATCAAAGTTATAAGCATGTAACACCCCGCAAACTCTATAACTGTGAAATTAACAAATTAAAGTATAATTAATTTGAAATCAAAGAACTAAGGGAAACGGGATACGCCATTGCGTTCGTCTCGGAAAAATACGCGAAATAGAGTCCGAGCTTTCGAAAAACGGAGTCCGTATGAAGAAGATATGGCCTTCGGAAGTTTCTGAATTAAGTTTAAAATTCGAACAGAATAAAACAGTTTAAAATTAAAACCGGGCCCAATTGGCCAGGGCGGGAAAAATCCCGCCTGATGCACCCAGGTAGACTGGGCTGTCGACCTGGTCTAGCCAGGTCGACAGGGCTGTCGACAGGCATGTCGACCTGGTCCAGACCCAGGTCGAACCCAGTCCACCCTGGCTGGCCTATTCTATGTTGGTCAATTTTCTGTGGTCTGCTTTGTCATTAGGGCTAGGTGGCAGGCTCTAATTGGTCCCTCTTTCAAATGAATGGCTACGATCAATCCAAGCAACATCAATGGTCCTAATCAGTTCCTAAACCCTATAAAAATGACCCTAGACAAACCCTAATCTATTCATTCAAAAATAAGAACAAAGCCGCCATGTTGCTGAGGAACGACTAGGAGTAGCCACCAATTGGAGAGAGGATTAGGAGGAAAATTCTAAAGCATAAAGCAACCTAAACAAATCAAATCAACAAGGAATTGCGTCTCCAAACCCCTAAATTGGAGAATTCGCCACACCATTGTAAGTAGAGTATTATTGTGGTATGAACAAATAATTGTGTTGGCTTGTATACTTGATTTGTGGCAATAAAGTAATTCATATTTGTGCGTTCTTATCGATTTGGAATATTGTATACGTTTGGATATTCTCGAATTATGTTATTCAATTATGAAAAACTACATGCGGTAGTTTTATGCAAGTATACGTTTGGAATATTCGCAAATGATATAATCCATGTTGAAACTACATGTATGTAGTTGATTAATTGAAATTCATGCAAGTTTGGGGTTTTGCTACTATGCCATCATAATGTGTATTTTCATACAAACATCGTTTTTGTGAAGTAATTGGAATAAGTTTGGGTTATCATAATTCATATGAAACTATGTTGAAATTTTGGCACCATGTATTAAGCCATGCTTTTGTACTAGAAAACCTATTTGCAAACTTATGAATATGATTAGGCTATGATTGATATTTTGCATAATTGAAATCCATATTGTTAACAAGAATTATATGATGACATATGTGGTACATAGCTAGGTTAGATTCAAAAACCCCTTTTGCAAGACTAAAGTAAAAATCATGATTTCATGTTAGAAATATTTATGCCATGTGAATAGATTTAAAATCATGATTAGTTTGAATTATACTTTTGTGTTAGTAACAAAAGTAAACACCTTTGTATGCATGTAGTAATCTTATGAACATGATTTGCTTATGTTTGACATTATGCCTGAATAAAAATATAGGTTTATGTTGTAGTTAAGCCTATGTGTCAATAGTGATATTCTTATCTCAACTACAAGTTTACATGCTTTGATTCATGTCACTTATGCTTTATGACCAAAGTATACATTACTACTATGCAAGTACATCAGTTTCTATTTTGTAGTTCCAACGTTATGTTGCAAGTTCATGCGCTCACATTCCCCTTTTTGCGTATGTAATCACGCTTTAAGCCTCCACTTTTCCTCATGGCTAAGTTGGGCTTAAAAAAAAAGGCTAAGCCCAACATATATATAATAAACGGACGTGTTAAACGGGGGAAAATAACGTTGGGTTAAATTTATTAATAAATGAAAATATAAAAGAAGGGCCCAAGTTCAAGTATGGGTTGGGCCCATGTTTGGTGTAACCTTTGCACCATTTACTTAATAATGGGCCGCAAATATTTACATATAAATAAAGAAGAAAGAAAAAATATGTAAATGTAGAACATACGATGTGTTTAACCCGAGGTTGGATTGAGTTGTGATGTAAACCTGCCCGGAACCGCCCGGCTGTCCAGTAGTCACAACAATACCTATCCAATGTGGGAGGTTAAACATGGAGCCCAATAAGGACCCGAGGTTAGACTGAGTTGTGGCGTAAGACTGCCCGGAACCAACCGGCAACAGGCAGCCACAACAATACCTGTCTAATGTGAGAGGTCAAGGCTTTAATAAGACAATTAAGGCTGAGTCAGGATTGTTAGGATTAAGTGAACTAAAGACTTAATCAAAATGGAACATGCTAAACTAAACGGACTGGTGGGGGTTAGGTTAGAAAACACTTAACCAACTTAGCATGTTGGCTAGAGATAGAAAACCTAGTAACGGGGGACCCTTTTCAGCAGTAACCCTAGAAGGTGTATCAGGATACCCTGAAACTAGGCGGGGTGGGGCACGATTACTGGGCTGATTGTAAGAGGTCAAATCGACGGCGGTGGTGTAGCAGTGTAGGTTCTAACGGGGTGCGGGCGTGCACACACTCCGGTGCAGAAAAATAAGGCACTGGACACCAGTAGCATACATGTGCATTCTAGGATTGTGTCGGGCCGCAACCATGGGACTTGATACACCCCATGGTGGGACCAGCATAGGTAACTACAACATCGGGGGCCGTAAGACACATGTAACTATGCGAGTAGGAGCCGATCATCATAGAATGGATCACATCACCCTGATTATGGGGTGCCAATTGGAAACTAGTTTATATGGGTTCAGAGATTAACATGGGGTACGATAGTATATTCGACCCTAGACAACTTAACCAAGTTTATAGTGCTTGCCCACTTCTTGTTTATACTTATCACACCCAGTTCTTTATTCATAGACAGAATAGTACTAGACTTACTCAGGCTTTATGTCTGACTCTACTTTTCTTTCGTCTTCTTTTCTTCTGTTCCCCCCCCCCCCCAGGTCCACAGGGAGGGAACACAGCAGCTTGACCAACTTTAACATCCAGCTTGAAGAAGAGAAATGTATTGCTTGGACCTTTTCATTTTGAACTATGGCTTTGGACAACCACTATGGGGGCTTTTGCAGTTTATCTATGTTTTATTTATGCTTCTTTAAATAATGTAATCAAGACAGATTATGAAAGTGTTATGTTATGTTTTTTTTGGAAAAGATGTAAGACAATTATGGTGATATTGTTGTAGCACGTATTTGCTTTTATGAAATAAAAGTTGTTGTTTTTCCGCTGTTTACAAATATGTGTTCCTATATCTGTCTTGTATATCTGTGACTTATACTTATAAACCTCCACCAAAATTAGGGCATTCCCTTTGAGAGTGACCCTAACGGAGGTGGGGTGTTTCACTTGGTATCAGAGCATAGGTTTACCAGATAAGATAAAAAGTTTTGAAAAATTGTTTTCAAAAAGGAAATTTAAAGAAGCATTTTTAAAAGAAAAATATTATTTTATTTTAAAAAGGCAAAGTCCACTCCCCAAAGCCATAGATACTATCTCTTATCCTTCGTTTTGAATCTATCCTTTTTGTTTCAGCATGTCCGAAGATCTTAACTTGCCAGAAGGGGTGCCAATACCTGGTTGGTTTAGACGGTTCTTAGAAGCAAGGGCCACTCAGCCAGGTCCTATCGTTCCTCCTCCCCCAGCTGCCGGAAATCATCCAGCTGCAGCGGCACCTTTTCCTCCACCTCCTCCTCGGGGAAACACGTTTGCTAAGATATGTAAAGATTTTAAAGCTATGGGAGGAAAGGATTTCCATGGAACTGAGTCCTTCGTGGCAGCTAGAAATTGGCTGAAAGAAACGGAGGACCTATTCATCATCTTTGAGGTAGAAGATAGACAAAAAGTACAATTGGCAGTATGGCTATTGAAGGGCGAGGCTTCCTACTGGTGGGAAGTCACTAATGCTGAAAGACCAGTGGAGACATGGGAGGACTTTAGGGCAAGGTTTGAGACTAAATTTCTCTCAGATGCGGAAAGAAGTTTGCAGTTGGAAAAATTCTTATTTCTTAAGCAAGGGGACAAGACAGTCAGAGAGTATGTGAATCAGTTCGATGAGCTGGCTAGGTTTGGGCTTGACCTAGTCAACACCCCGCACAAGAAGGCTCTCCGTTTCGTCAAAGGGTTGAATGAGCCATTACACAGTTTGGCCATGACCCATATACCCATGGGAGCCACGTATGAAAGATTGGTGCAAATGGCATTGCTGAATGAAGAGGATAAGGGCAAGAAGGAGACAAAGGCAGAAAGCTCTCAAGGGAAGAAAGAGGGTTTGCAGCCTAAGAAGACGGACTTTAAGAAAGGCAGGAAAGGCAACAAAGAGAAGAGGAAGTGTAATTTCTATGGCAAAGTGGGGCACTTAGTAAAGGACTGCCGGAAAAAGAAGGCCAAGGAGAATGGTGGGTGCTTTTCTTGCGGTGAGACAGGCCACAGGGCTAAGGACTGTCCAAAGAAACGAGGACAGGGGCAGAGGGCTGGATCCACCCCAGGGGCACAGGTTCATGTGCTGGAAGCGCCACCTCTGCAACAGCGAGGTATAAATACTTCTGTAGAAAGTGTAGTTTATCTTTATGATCACCCCGTTCGCACTTTATTTGATTCTGGCGCATCACACTCCTTTATCTCGTCTGCTTTAGTAGAATCTCTGCACCTAAAAACTAGTATGGTAGAGGACCCCTTAATTGTTTCAAACCCAATTGGGGGCCCAGCTCATTTGTCTATGATCTGTTTGGGATTGAAAATTTCCATTTTAAGCGTAGAATTTCAATGTAGTGCCTTTGTTTTGGGCTTTTCGGGTTATGGTTTGATTTTGGGTATGGATTGGCTATCCAGTAATGGGGCCATCCTTGATTGTGAGAAAAGGGTTGTTAGGCTCCTAACCCAGCTCGGTAATACTTTGGAAATTTCTTGTAATCCCTCGTATGCGGTTATGCTTAGTTATCTTGAATCACTAGATGCCTCTGTTGAAAATTTGCAATCAGTTAGAGTGGTCCGGGAATATCCGGATGTCTTTGAAGAGGTGAAGGGCTTGCCTCCGAAGCGGGAAATAGACTTCCGCATATATCTTGTAGATAATGCAAAGCCCGTTGCGTTGCCCGTTAGACACATGGCTCCACGGGAAAGGAAAGAGCTCAGTAAACAGATTAAAGAGCTTCTAGAAAAGGGGTTCATTAGGAGGAGCATTTTAGAATGGGGCGCTCCAGTGGTGTTCGCTACAAAGGCGGATGGTTCACTCCGTCTATGTGTTGACTATAGGGAGCTCAACAAGCTAACGAAAAAGAATAGGCACCCTCTCCCTAGAATTGACGATTTATTTGACCAGCTCGTAGGAGCGTCTGTTTTCTCCCAGCTCGATTTAGCAACCGGTTTTCATCAGCTAAGGGTGGCTGAAGATAGCATCGATAAAACGGCGTTCAGAACCCCAGACGGCTTCTTTGAATGGCTTATCATGCCTTTCGGCTTGACAAATGCACCTGCTTACTTCGTGGACCTGATGAGTAGGGTATTTAGAGATTTCCTCAACAAATTCGTAGTGGTCTTCGTAGATGATATCCTTATCTTCTCAAAGAGTGAAGAGGAACATGCTCAGCACTTAAGGGCAATCATGGAAACTTTGCGAGTCCATCAACTAAAAGCCAAATTCTCCAAATGCCACTTTTGGAGAGAAGAGGTGAGGTTCCTTGGGCACATAGTATCCAAACAAGGGTTAGCAGTGGACCCCGCTAAGGTAGTGGCGGTACAAGATTGGAAGACACCAAGGAATGCGACTGAGGTCCGAAGCTTCCTAGGACTAGCAGGTTTCTATCGAAAGTTTATAAGGGATTTTGCGAAAATCTCAGCTCCACTCACGAAATTGACTAAGAAGAATCTAGTGTTCAATTGGGATTTGGATTGCGAGTTTGCTTTCCAACGACTGAAAAGGGCTCTTACAACAGCCCCAGTTTTGACGCTGCCAGATGGGAGCAAGATGTTCACTGTTTATACGGATGCATGTGGGACAGGGCTAGGCGCCGTCTTAATGCAAGAAGGAAGGGTAGTAGCTTATGGCGGGAGGCAGTTGAAAGTACACGAAAAGAACTACCCAACCCACGATCTTGAGTTAGCCGCCATCGTCTTTGCACTCAAGTCTTGGCGACACTATCTCCTAGGTGAGAAGTTCGAACTTTACACTGACCATAAATCGTTGAAATATCTTTTCTCGCAGAAGGATCTTAACTTGAGGCAACAAGGATGGATGGAGTTTCTTGCCTCGTACGATTTCGAAATCTACTATACTCCGGGCAAAGGCAACGTAGTGGCAGACGCGTTGAGCCGAAAGAAATTGACCCTAAGCCCGTTGTTTGTTGAAAGACAAAGCCTAGAGTTTATAGCCAACTTCGACTTTAGGCCTTCCTCCGATTTCGTACCAGGCTTGCTTGCATCTCTCGAAGTGCGCCCGACTTTAGTGGATTCAGTAGGGGCAGCACAACGCGAAGACCCTTAGCTTGTGGAAATGATTGATAGGCTAATTAGGGGTGAGACTTCAAGTCACCTCAACAGATACTCCATTGACGATAAGGGTTTACTAAGGCGAGACGGAAGACTATGCGTCCCACAGACAAAAGATTTAATAAAGAAGGTTCTCGAGGAAGCACATCACTCCAAGATGACGATACACCCAGGCGGAGATAAAATGTACAAAGACATAAAAAGGACTTTCTTCTGGAACGGCATGAAAAAGGACGTGGCAGAATTCGTTTCTAAGTGTATGGTGTGCCAACAAGTTAAAGCGGAACAGAAAAAGCCTGGCGGACTACTACATCCTCTAGAGGTCCCGCAGTGGAAGTGGGATAGCATCTCAATGGACTTCATCGATGGGCTGCCTAGGTCTAGGAGAGGCAACACTAGCATTTGGGTAATAGTGGATAGGCTTACTAAAAGCGCCCACTTTTTACCTGTTAAAAGTAAAAGAACTGCCTCATCCCTAGCATCACTTTACCTCAAGGAAATCGTTCGACTCCATGGAATACCATCTAGCATTGTTAGTGACCGAGACCCCATCTTCACCAGTGAGTTTTGGCGGAGTCTGCAAGAAGCAATAGGAACGCAGTTATGCTTGAGCACAACCTATCATCCCCAAACTGACGGCCAAACAGAGAGAGTGAACAGAGTTTTGGAAGACCTTTTAAGACTATGCGTCCTTGACTTCGGAGGGACATGGGAAGACCACCTTCCTTTGGTGGAATTTGCCTACAACAACAGCTATCAAGCAACCATCGGAATGGCGCCCTTCGAAGCTTTATATGGAAGACCATGCCGATCGCCCACTTGTTGGTGGGAGTCCACGGATAAGCTCATACTTGGACCAGATATGATCCGAGAGACTTCAGAGAAAGTAGACTTAATACGAAGAAGGATAAAGACGGCCCAAGACAGACAAAAGTCCTATGCCGACAAGAGAAGGACCGACCTTGAATTTGAGGTTGGAGACAGAGTTTTTCTCAAGGTATCACCGCTAAGGAACGTTGTTCGTTTTGGAACCACAGGAAAACTGGCACCAATGTTCGTAGGGCCATTCCCTATTATCGAGAAAATTGGGAAAATGGCCTATAGATTAGAGCTACCCGAGAAGTTGGCTGGAGTCCACAACGTTTTTCATGTTTCACATCTCCGAAAATGTCTACATGAGTCAGCTGAAGTGGTAGAGCCAAATATCCTCGAAGAGGCCGAAGTGGAACGCGAAGCAACCATAAGAAAAGTTCCAACCCGCATCTTAGGAACGGAAGTGAAGAAGCTACGCAACCGTGAAGTCAAGCTCGTCAAAGTTCAGTGGAGCAACGCCGAGGGAGACGCGACTTGGGAAACTGAAGCTAGAATACATACTGCCTACCCTTTTCTGTTCGAGGGTACATCCTTGATCTTTCTTTTTCCTTAAGTTGTGCTTTTATCTATCTTTTTAGGTATATTTCCTCGACCGTATCTTTTAGGTAGAAACCCTTTGGATGGAAACATGTAGTTGAAACATGTTATGGATGATGGTTGCAAGTGGTTGCAAGTGATTGCTAGTGGTTGCTCGTGGTTGCATATACACACACAATCTAGGTTTTAGATCGGCTCAGTCACTTCATATTGCATATGCATATATGTTTGCATTCGTATATGGTTGAACTTTAATGTGTTGTCATATGGATGTTGCATCTGTATTGAATGATTGTGCACTCATGTAGAATAAAGAATAGGAAAATTTGCATACATAATGGATTCATGGCACTTACATAATTCGCATTAAGGAGGTCAACTGAATCAGTAGACCGCCTGATTTTGCATTAGATAAGTACATGTACACACACACTTCGCATATGATCATGAAGCATTAGAAATCTTTTAAGGACAATGGATGCTCGTGTTTGATGGATGAGTAGATGGATGATTGGACGTTAGGATATACATTCCTCCTAGCTTGAAGATTTCGGGGACGAAATCCTTTTAAGTGGGGGAGAATGTAACACCCCGCAAACTCTATAACTGTGAAATTAACAAATTAAAGTATAATTAATTTGAAATCAAAGAACTAAGGGAAACGGGATACACCATTGCGTTCGTCTCGGAAAAATATGCGAAATAGAGTCCGAGTTTTCGAAAAACGGAGTCCGTATGAAGAAGATATGGCCTTCGGAAGTTTCTGAATTAAGTTTAAAATTCGAACAGAATAAAACAGTTTAAAATTAAAACCGGGCCCAATTGGCCAGGGCGGGAAAAATCCCGCCTGATGCACCCAGGTCGACTGGGCTGTCGACCTGGTCTAGCCAGGTCGACAGGGCTGTCGACAGGGCTGTCGACAGGCATGTCGACCTGGTCCAGACCCAGGTCGAACCCAGTCCACCCTGGCTGGCCTATTCTATGTTGGTCGATTTTCTGTGGTCTGCTTTGTCATTAGGGCTAGGTGGCAGGCTCTAATTGGTCCCTCTTTCGAATGAATGGCTACGATCAATCCAAGCAACATCAATGGTCCTAATCAGTTCCTAAACCCTATAAAAATGACCCTAGACTAACCCTAATCTATTCATTTAAAAATAAGAACAAAGCGGCCATGTTGCTGAGGAACGACTAGGAGTAGCCACCAATTGGAGAGAGGATTAGGAGGAAAATTCTAAAGCATAAAGCAACCTAAACAAATCAAATCAACAAGGAATTGCGTCTCCAAACCCCTAAATTGGAGAATTCGCCACACCATTGTAAGTAGAGTATTATTGTGGTATGAACAAATAATTGTGTTGGCTTGTATACTTGATTTGTGGCAATAAAGTAATTCATATTTGTGCGTTCTTATCGATTTGGAATATTGTATACGTTTGGATATTCTCGAATTATGTTATTCAATTATGAAAAACTACATGCGGTAGTTTTATGCAAGTATACGTTTGGAATATTCGCAAATGATATAATCCATGTTGAAACTACATGTATGTAGTTGATTAATTGAAATTCATGCAAGTTTGGGGTTTTGCTACTATGCCATCATAATGTGTATTTTCATACAAACATCGTTTTTGTGAAGTAATTGGAATAAGTTTGGGTTATCATAATTCATATGAAACTATGTTGAAATTTTGGCACCATGTATTAAGCCATGCTTTTGTACTAGAAAACCTATTTGCAAACTAATGAATATGATTAGGCTATGATTGATATTTTGCATAATTGAAATCCATATTGTTAACAAGAATTATATGATGACATATGTGGTACATAGCTAGGTTAGATTCAAAAACCCCTTTTGCAAGACTAAAGTAAAAATCATGATTTCATGTTAGAAATATTTATGCCATGTGAATAGATTTAAAATCATGATTAGTTTGAATTATACTTTTGTGTTAGTAACAAAAGTAAACACCTTTGTATGCATGTAGTAATCTTATGAACATGATTTGCTTATGTTTGACATTATGCCTGAATAAAAATATAGGTTTATGTTGTAGTTAAGCCTATGTGTCAATAGTGATATTCTTATCTCAACTACAAGTTTACATGCTTTGATTCATGTCACTTATGCTTTATGACCAAAGTATACATTACTACTATGCAAGTACATCAGTTTCTATTTTGTAGTTCCAACGTTATGTTGCAAGTTCATGCGCTCACATTCCCCTTTTTGCGTATGTAATCACGCTTTAAGCCTCCCCTTTTCCTCATGGCTAAGTTGGGCTTAAAAAAAAAGGCTAAGCCCAACATATATATAATAAACGGACGTGTTAAACGGGGGAAAATAACGTTGGGTTAAATTTATTAATAAATGAAAATATAAAAGAAGGGCCCAAGTTCAAGTATGGGTTGGGCCCATGTTTGGTGTAACCTTTGCACCATTTACTTAATAATGGGCCGCAAATATTTACATATAAATAAAGAAGAAAGACAAAATATGTAAATGTAGAACATACGATGTGTTTAACCCGAGGTTGGATTGAGTTGTGATGTAAACCTGCCCGGAACCGCCCGGCTGTCCAGTAGTCACAACAATACCTATCCAATGTGGGAGGTTAAACATGGAGCCCAATAAGGACCCGAGGTTAGACTGAGTTGTGGCGTAAGACTGCCCGGAACCAACCGGCAACAGGCAGCCACAACAATACCTGTCTAATGTGAGAGGTCAAGGCTTTAATAAGACAATTAAGGCTGAGTCAGGATTGTTAGGATTAAGTGAACTAAAGACTTAATCAAAATGGAACATGCTAAACTAAACGGACTGGTGGGGGTTAGGTTAGAAAACACTTAACCAACTTAGCATGTTGGCTAGAGATAGAAAACCTAGTAACGGGGGACCCTTTTCAGCGGTAACCCTAGAAGGTGTATCAGGATACCCTGAAACTAGGCAGGGTGGGGCACGATTACTGGGCTGATTGTAAGAGGTCAAATCGACGGCGGTGGTGTAGCAGTGTAGGTTCTAAAGGGGTGCGGGCGTGCACACACTCCGGCGCAGAAAAATAAGGCACTGGACACCAGTAGCATACCTGTGCATTCTAGGATTGTGTCGGGCCGCCACCATGGGACTTGATACACCCCATGGTGGGACCAGCATAGGTAACTACAACATCGGGGGCCGTAAGACACATGTAACTATGCGAGTAGGAGCCGATCATCATAGAATGGATCACATCACCCTGATTATGGGGTGCCAATTGGAAACTAGTTTATATGGGTTCAGAGATTAACATGGGGTACGATAGTATATTCGACCCTAGACAACTTAACCAAGTTTATAGTGCTTGCCCACTTCTTGTTTATACTTATCACACCCAGTTCTTTATTCATAGACAGAATAGTACTAGACTTACTCAGGCTTTATGTCTGACTCTACTTTTCTTTCGTCTTCTTTTCTTCCGTTTCCCCCCCCCCCCCAGGTCCACAGGGAGGGAACACAGCAGCTTGACCAACTTTAACATCCATCTTGAAGAAGAGAAATGTATTGCTTGGACCTTTTCATTTTGAACTATGGCTTTGGACAACCACTATGGGGGCTTTTGCAGTTTATCTATGTTTTATTTATGCTTCTTTAAATAATGTAATCAAGACAGATTATGAAAGTGTTATGTTATGTTTTTTTTGGAAAAGATGTAAGACAATTATGGTGATATTGTTGTAGCACGTATTTGCTTTTATGAAATAAAAGTTGTTGTTTTTCCGCTGTTTACAAATATGTGTTCCTATATCTGTCTTGTATATCTGTGACTTATACTTATAAACCTCCACCAAAATTAGGGCATTCCCTTTGAGAGTGACCCTAACGGAGGTGGGGTGTTTCAAAGCATGTAAGGGACTGCACATCAAACTTCACTTCACTGTTTCATTTACACCCTGCACATCAATTTGTGAAACAGGCTACACATTCCCATCCAAACCTAGTTCTAGAACCAGTATTTTACATGGGTGTACAACCATATATGTACATCAATACACAGCTATTCATGCAGATTGCCATAGACTGGAAGATGTAGTAGGATAAAGACTTAGTAAGACTCATTTTCAATCAAATATCACCTTTTTAAAAGCTACTGGAATTTACACATTTCTTGCCTAAATGCCTAGACAACCTAAGCCATATCCATCTATAAATACGCATAGAAACTCTAACATTCACACATCAGTTCACTGGAAATCAAATGGAAACAAAGAATTAGTAAATGGTAGAAAAAAGTATTAAAAACAGAGAGAAACAAGAATAAAAACTGAAATCAAAGCTTAGAAAGCATGGAGCAAAAACCTGGCTATTGCAAAACAAAGACCAAGGACCTGAGAATAGAAATGGTAAGATAGTGGATAAAAATTATGAGTAAACCCTTTAAAATTTCTATGCTGTGTTATATTTAATTTTTGTATATATGATATTATGTTTTCCATCATATTGAATAAGATTTAGTAAATTCAAACCAACAGTAAACATGTAATATGATTATGAGTGAACATATACGGATATTGTTTACAAGATTTAGTATCTACAACTAGGTTAGATTATAACTTGAGGGGTCAAACAAAAATCCAAGAAAGGAGAAAGTAAACAATGATAGTAAGCATGAATAGAAAGAATAAGACAGTAAGCATATATATGGTAAATAGAAACTTAAGCACCTCACTATTTATATTGATCTTTAATGATTTCAAAACTATACGTATATTGACAATAACTCATTCAAATACTGATGTTGGTTGAAGAATTAATATATGCAAAACAAATCAGAATTTGACTTGTGGATTTTTTTAACTTGTGAAACAATTTCAAGATAGCAATAATAAACTAGGCGAGTAAACAACTAATTTCTCTCCTATTTTATATTTACCTGTAATGGGTTAAAAACATATGTATGTGTTGATGTGTATGGTTCACATTTGATTCAGATAATGAAGGTGGGTGTAATTTCTGGAAACAATAGCTTAAGACAGCTGGGTTTAGACAACTTAAGAAAACAAAATACTGGACACAGTAATATATTATGTGGATATGCCTTAATTTTCTTTTTATCCTAAGTCACGTATGTTTTCCTACACACCTGACTTATGCCTCCATTTCATGTGTATTGAATATGTTGATCATTACCTGGAAGTAACCACAATAACTTATATAAACATCTGTATATATTAAACTATCCACAAAATGCCTATCCTTTTAGTTCAAAAATTATCAACAGGTAAAAGTTATTTGATTATTAGTTATGTACATTCTAAAATTGATTTTAATTGAAATAATAGCATATATCTCTAGAAATATTTAATTTACATCAAAGAAGTAAAACACTCAAATTTTCGAACATCATTATTTATCTATTTGGGTACATAAATGGATTCATAGGGAAAAACCATGAATTATGGTATAAAAATCTTGATCTTTAGCAATCTAAACAGTGGGAATTTTGAGGTTAACCAGATATTAAAGTTTGGGTAAATTGAGGAGATAATGTTGATCGTGGAGGGGCAACACCAATGGTGGAGGAGCAGTATAGATTGGAGAGTATAGGAAAATTATAACTAAAATTTTAAACAAGTAAAATTAGAGATTCTGATTTTTATATGGACCAACATCTATTTTGGGTACGTCTAGTTTGGTGGCGAACTATGCCACCGTGGTGGAAAGGGGGGACGCACACCAGGTGTAATCGGAAGGGTAGTTCATCAGCGATCATGTGGTGGAGTTTCATGACGATTGATGGTCTATGGTGGTGGTACGAGGAAAATTACTGGAAGTGGTTGAGTTCAAAGTTTCGGTTGAAGCATGAAAACTTGGAACAGTACATAGTCGGGTTTTTGGTGGTGGCCGTAAGTTCAAGGCGGCAATGGGGACCTGCGGTGATGATCAGAACAAAAGGGAAGGTGTTGGAATTGTTGTGCACGTGCACGACATTTAGTGATGTATAGTAGAAGTGAAGAACAGGAAGGGAGATAGCAGTGGACAAGGAAAAAGAAATAGGGGTGAGCAATACGTGATGATCCAATAATTTCACTTGCCAAACCTTGTTCCACTAGGTTCTTTGGTGATGCAAACAAATCGTGGAAAAGGTATAAAGGATTGTATTTGAGTGGATCATTGTTTTTTTTTTCGAGCGGTTCAGTGGAAATGAGAAAGTGGAATGATTTTGGGTTATTGGGCTTCGGCCCATAAGATTTAACTATAAATTTCAAATGTTAAGTTCCTTTAAAATTTAAACTTTTACATGTGTAATTAAATAAATAAAAGAGTGAGGTGTTTAGGTAATTAAATTATAGCATATGGTAAAATCGAATTAAGATATATGTGTACGACATGAACCGAAATGGATTTAGGAAATCAATGTTATTTAAATAATCAATAAAAATATATTTTGTAGAGAGAAAAAGGTGATATATATATACATATATATATATACGTATGTACAAAAATAAATAAGAAGAAAAGATTGGGATGTCATCGAATTTCTTTGTGATTGTCGATTAAACGTCACCTTGTAAATTAAGTTGAATCTCCAATATTTTAGATACATATGTATTTACATATATAATTTATTGAAAACGAAATAGATAATATTGTGTAAAATTAGGTGACACTGAGGTTGAATATTCCAAACTGTTATTAAGTTTGAAATTAAACGTTCAATTATTGTTTATTATTGTAGTAAATGACTGTTGTTATTCATATGTTATGCTATGAAGTGATCAATCTAGATCTGTTAAAATAAAACGTTGACACGATTTATTATATTTTTATCGTCCAATATAATTACTGTTCTAAAACTAGAATTTAAACTCGTACGAGTTAGTTATTATGAATAAACATGCCACGGAAATTATATTGATTATAATATAATTTGTATAAACCATTTTAATTATCTACACTGTCTAAATTTGATAGTTAAAACACCGATTATCAAAAAATACTACTTACGTGTTAGTTCGAAGAGACCGAGATGGGAACTGGACCCAAAACCACTTCGAACTGACTTTACGTAAACTAACGTGCATGGACGATTACGATTTAAAGAATTTGAAGACCGTAGATTTTCATGAACGAAACCATTTCTTGTTTAAATTCTCTGGTAACTGCCAAAATTATTATAACTTGTAAATTCTTTCGGGATTGAAATTTTCGGATTTGCAAGGACTATTCGCTACTGATCCATGGGGTGATTCCTATATTGGATGCAGTAGGAGAGTGCCTTCGGTTCATCCTGTTCCTGGATGACTTGTATGGACGAATATCTGACAGAGTATTTCCTAAAAACCACGAACATTGATTTTTACAAATATACCAAGTTGATGGTAAGGAATGGCCCTTCTTTTACATCCAGAGTATTTTTATGTACGTCAATTAGTGATTTGACGGATCTGACAATGTAACACCCCATAATTTTTATAACACTAAAGATGATAAATTAAAGAATACTTAATTTCGTATTCAGAATTAAGTGAAACGGACTATGCCATTGCGTTTCTCTCGGAATTCTGCTCAAAATAGACACCTAGTTTGCGTAAAACGAACATCGTATGAAGAAGATATTAAGATTTGAAGTTTGTATACATATAAGCCAGTTATATATGAATAAAATAGGTCCAGAAAATTCGAAAAAGTTCAAAAACGAGCTGTAGGAGGGAGCGGGAAAAATCCCGCCCATGGGTGTCGACCCCATCAAGGGGGTGTCGACCCATGGGTTGACCCCATCAAGAGGGTGTCGACCCCTGGGTCGACACACCATGGGGGAGGGGGGGTTGACCCCCTCACCGCAGATCTGGGCGGATTCTTCTGTTTGAATGTGGACTCCTTTCTTTGCTTGGTTCGTTGGCTTTAGACTATAAATAAGGCCCCATTTCTCTTGTTTTTCCACACCAAAAATAGTGGAGAACTAGATGCTGCCTCTGCCCAGATTAAATCAAGCCTTTTCTTCTTCAACAATCATGTCATTCAAGTTTAGAGATCTGTGATTCAACATCTGCAACTATTCTTCTGTCTCTTAGATCTATACTCTGTGAGTCTCCGTTACTTTTAGATAGAAATAATTAAAATGTAATCTTGACATGCCTATGAATTACATCTAAGCCTGTGACTATTGGAATCATATCAGATCTGCTATTATTTGTATATCTAATTCGCTGATTGGATCTCATCATGCCTGTTTATGATCATGACACTATGCATAATCTGTCCAGTTATCAGGTCTGTTCTTATATGCCTATTTCTGTTCATCAGATCTTTTCTTATATGCCTATTTCTGTTATCATATGAACATTTCTGTTACTATTGTTTTATGCCTATTTTGTCCTTCTTTCTCTTTCATTCCCTTTTTATTTTTATGGCCAGGCTACTTACTAGCCTAGGACGATATCGCTGAAATATGCGTACGAACGAAATTGGGTTAAACTGGGAATGATTGGAAATGGTAATTTAGGGGCATAACTTGTATTTTGAATCACGATTGGAATCTGGGTGCATAAACTATATTTTGAAATTGGACTAAAAATTGGGGCATGATTTATATGGTAAATTATGACTTATGGTTTGGGACATATAAATATGTAGGCTTAATTTAAGATTAAGCGAAACATATTAATTGAACTCTAAAGAATCCCTGAAGCCAGTTTAATCCGTTAAAATTGGGGCATAACTTGTATTGGGAAATTTGGGGAAAAAAATCAAATTGTGATTTAGATGTTAATTTGGGGCATATCATTTTGTTGTTATATTGTGATGCTTTGTACACAGATATTGTCCGAGCTTGTACAACTTTGTAATCGACAAATATATGATAAAAGGTTACAATAAAGTGGACGTAGGCATTAGTGCCGAACCACTATGAAAAGTTGTGTTCTCCCGCATTTATTTGTTTTCACTATGGATTACTGTGTTTCTCATAAACACTCACATCGAGGGTTGGCGTGCGCTCAATCCACGATAATTCCCCACGTCAACACTTTGGCGCACCAGGAAGGGGCGCACAGCTTTGACCTATACGTTAGATTACATTCTCAGATTTATCTTTATATTTCGTCTTCAGTTTTGATTTTCGACTTTGACTTTATTACTTGCTTTTCATCATGGTTAAACATAAAAGGTTCGACGCTACCTCTGAGGCTTAGACTGCTAGTCGCGAAGGAAGTCAAGAACATTCTGCGAATAAGGAACTCTCGGTCTTAGTTACTCGATAGGACTTAGAGGAATTGGCTAAAGGATTGATTGCTTATCTGGATCGGCAAGCAAAGGTTATGAACAACTTTCTCGCTCGGATTGAAGGTAGATTGCATGGTTCTGAAAGGTCAGCTGACCAAATGGACATCATTGGAACATGTGCTTATGTTCTACAGTTCGTAACTCGGGACTTAGGGGCAACCTCGCAAACTCTACAGCTGGAGGACGCCGATCTTCGGACCCGCGCTGCTTCCGCTACACTCAGAGGCACTCCCATTCCAGACAGAAGCGCAGTTCTACAAGTTTTAGATACTCGAGCTATGGTCTCAAGTAAGGGCAAGTCTCGAAACAATCACTTGGTGGTTAGAAAGAGATATAAGTTCCCATCCTATTCAATGCATGCCACACCCTATGGGATATATTTTTGGAATTTCACCTTATTGCTTCATACAAACAGCCTCCTAGGCAACAACCCACTTTGAAGCAAAGAGATTCTGGCCCATTTTTCATATTCAATGAGCTCCCTGGTCACAATGCGAAAGAGTGTCGGCACCTTCGGGACAGAATCGAGGAGCATGTCTGGCGATGTGAGATTGAACAATTTGTTAAGACTCGGGTTATGGCACTTGGACAAGCACAACCCCCAGCTAATACTCAGGATAGGCTCAGGCCCAGCTCCCAAAGCCCTCCTTCAAACTAAACATCTTATTGGCTCTGTTGCCTTATATTCATGTCTCCCTAGCATCAGTATCTTTTGACTTGCGGATCTGGTCTTACGACTCAGTGGATGTTTTTCTTGCTTGGTCTTGGTTTTCCAGTCTCTTGGTTTCAGACTCTCTGTTTTGGTTTCTTGGCTTTTTCTCTTGTGGATTCTTCGACTTCTTGGATTTTGGCTTTCTTTGGTTGTTTGGCTTATGGACTCTTGGCTTTTGGTTTATGAGTTTTCTGGCTTCCAGATGACAATCGTATTGCATATGGCGTACCTACTTTTGGTTCCCCGGCTTTTGGCTCTCTTGCCTTTCTCTGAATTTGGTTATTCGGGCCTCGGCCCATGGTTTTGACTTTAAGGACTTTGATCATCTAGATGTATCCTTCTGGTTATTAATGAAAAGTTTACTTTTTTGAATTTTTATTTTGAACGACTAAGTTCGCCTACCCATGCGATGGGAACAAATAATTTACCAGGTATGCTCTTTGTAAATGATAAATCGTCCACCTCCCCTCACGAATGAATTTGGAATAAAAAAAAGATCAAGTCCGCCTACCCATGCACGGGGGCAGGCCAGCTCCCTGGGCATGCTCCTTACGGATGATGAACCGTTGTGTTTTCTTTTTGGATTTACTAAACCCTAACATTTATAACTTTAATAAAATTACTTCTCAAAGTAAGGACGCTAGCTTGGAAAATATGAAATCGGTAACAAGATTGCAAACCTTAATGAGCATCTGGTTAACTTGGCCTCTTGTCCGACTTCGACAAGATTGCCTTGATTTGTGGTGGGTATAGGATCTCGAGCGTTTGGTCGGCAGATCCTGCTCGTTTGGGTATGGGGTCATCCTGCCAACACGATCTTAGGTTACATAGGGTTGACTTGTCAGTGACACGACGAGATTATCCACTCGTGCCTATCTTGGCCTCTTGGCCTACTTCGACAAGATTGCCTTAATTTGTGGCGAATCTTGGGTCTCAGGCATCTACTCAGTACACCCTGCTCGTTTGGCTATCGAATCAACTCAATAAGGCGATTCATCTAGTTATTTTGGGTATTCTGGTTATCACTCAAAACGATCGGGACCGATTGTCTGCTTTCAGGCTTCCATTGGATTTCAGGCTTTCTGGTTTTCTAGTTTATTTGCTTTGGATTTCTGGTTAATGTGATCCGGCGTGAACGTGGCTCTTCGGTTTTTTGTTTATAGAAGCTTACTCCGACTTCTCTTGCCTTTGGTTTTTGGATTTCTGGTCTTCTCGCAAAACACACCTTTCTTCGACCAACCAAGATATGTTTTGGGGGAAAAATATTGACACGCTTTTTTATCGAAGATGTCACATGGCAAGTTTCTGAGTAACGATGCATTCAAGCATCAATAACGTCGTCAAAAATGCAATGCGATTTGATCTAAATCGTGACTTGTTTGAAAAAAGGATTGGAAATGGCATCGATTCGTATAAACATCATCAATGGACTCGGAGAAGCAGGTATGGAGAAAATATGTGATCGACACTGTCCGGTCAACCCAAAATGGTTGAGCGCGTTAGTTCGATCACGTGGCAAAACTCATCGTGCAAAAATATATGGATTTGGTTAAAAAAATTGTGTCGTGCACTGAAAAATAGCTGATCGACACGCGTCGATCACGAGATATGGCTTGCGCGATTCACGGCATCAAAATATGGTAAAATGGCAAAAACTGATTCAACATGTCAAAAATAGTCGATCGACACGTGAAAATCATGAAAAATCACATGTTTTACCTTGATCGATCAATCTGGTAAATCTAGCAAGCTCAAGGTTGGCACAGTCAAAAAACGTAGTGGATCACTTGAAATTCACATGTGCACAATTGCCAAATCACTTTGGGAACTTGGTCGACCATCTGGAAAAAATGGCAAGGCTTTGAATTTGGCATTCTCAAAATGGCCTGAGCACTCAGCCCGATCATGTATTTCTACATGCGCACATCGGTGATATGAGGCAGATCGGTGATACGATATTCTGGATCGGGAAAGTCGCAGTTGGGGATCTGCCCCAATTTCGGATGCGATCCGCCCAACATCGCATTAGGATGATGCGACTTTTTCGTAGGTGCAACGCGATGTTTTTTGATGTGATTTCCATGATGTAATTTTGGCTTGTCATCTTGCTAGATCACTTGGCAAGCTCCAGATATCGAGCAGACTAGCTAAAAGCACAGTGTCTACATGTTCTTTTTTTATATATAGTTTTTGGTGAAGCAACCTGGTAAATGGCCTGGATGTGATTTTTTCACCCCGGACATGCCAAGAAGTGATATTTCTGATGCAACTGGGCCTGTGATGCGATTTTTACACTCGAACATGGCATGATGCATTTTTTGTATATGGGCTCTACGTGATGCAATTTTTTGACAGTGGATCCCAAAATCTACCTACTCCTACCTAACCTACTCAACTATAAACACCCCCATGCTTGGCTTTCAAATGGATCTTTCTTCCTTGAAATTTTGGCCTTCTTGGAGCTCTCAAACATCATTAACGACAGCTATTAATGATCGCCACCTACTTCTCCATGGCCATTCAACATGGCATGAACCACTAAAACGTTGCACAAACGTTTTCATTTTGGACATCTACAGGCATAATTACACTCCATTTGGATAGAGCTGGACATTTCTGGAATTCCTGAACATTGAAGCTACTTTTCGGACATAGTTGACTAAGTCAACATATTTTTCACTTAACGAAGAAGAAGGGCATTTTAGTCAATGTTTAGAATTAACAATCATTTTGTTGTTCTATTGTGATACTTGTACTCAAATATTGTTCTAGCTTGTACACTTTGTAATCGACAAATATATGATGAATGATTACTATAAAGTGGATGTAGGCGTTAATGCCAAACCACTATAAAAAGTTGTGTTCTCCCGCATTTATTTGTTTTCACTTTGGACTACCGTGGTTCTTATATACACTCACATCAAGGGTTGGTGTGCGCTGACTCCATGACAATTCCCCACGTTAACAGAACCTTTTCGCAATTCTCTCTGGATTCCTTTATCGAGGGAGGCTTCCCAGTCAAATACTCCGCAAAATAAGACTCTTGATCTATGCTGTAACAACCCGGAATTTTGACAGTAAATAGTTATTTAATTAGAAGCTCAAAAATAGGAATTTCTTTAAATTGTGGAATTTGACCATGGAACTTTAACCGTTGCGTTCGTCTCGGAATTCTGGTCAACTTTCATTTTGGAGTTTCGCAAACGGAGTCCATATAAAAAAGTTACGGACAAAATACGAAAAACGGACAGAAATAAATAAAGAGAATAAATTATATATATAATACCTTTTATAACTAGCCATCATTGGGAAAACTGGCCGTTGGGCGGTCAACACCCTCCTAGGAGTGTTTGACCGCTTCGGGCTTGTAGTGCCCAGTGACTGTTAGGTTTTAAGGGGCAATTTGGTTATATTTTATAAAACGAATGAACGGAAGAAAATTAAAATAGATCTAACGGTTCAAGGTCATTTCCACTCCTATAAATAAAGGTGTAAAGCCTCATTCTTTTAAATTCAAATCTGTAGAGGCTGCGGAGCTCTGACATTTTCTTCCTTCTCCAAACCTAGTTTCTCCAATTAAAAATATACACACAAATAAATCAAATCAAATGCATATAGAATTGAGAGGATTAATAAATTCAATGGAAATGAATGCAAATTGATGCCCAACAATAGATTCTTCCCTCTCTTTCTATTTTCTTACATTTCTACAGATCTGAAAATTTTCCCTTTTCAGATAAATTGTAGATTTATAAGAATTTGGAAATTGTATGCCTAAAGGGTTCAAATAATTGAATTTGAAAGTTATACGGTGAGCAAGACATTTATAATAACATGTTTATCTTGTTTGTAATAGATTCAATTTTTATGCCTATGCCTATCAGATCTGGTAAATAATATGAGGTAGTTGGATTCACACCATTTAGATCTTATTATAAAATGTGTTAAAACTTGTGAATTGTACATTTGGCTATGTATAAAATGAACGGTAGGATTTTTTTAACCTGTTTACTCCTATTCCTACAGTTATGTCATGAAATATATTGCAATTATATTATAGAATGTATTGTAGATATTGCACAACACTGTAGATCTGGAAATCAGTCCCATTAAACACAAATTAGATGTAGTTATATTCCAGATCTTTAGTTCAGTGTTGAAAAATAAAATATGTGAATTTGGGTTAAAAGATGAAATTGGTAAATTATGTGAATTTGGAAAGATATGATTGTTAAATTGTGTTATTGTAATTATACCTATTTGTATTCAATATTGTTGGGTTTTGGCTTAATTATTGTAAATATGTCATTTTCTTCTTTTTGAACAAAATGATGTCATTTTGAATTCAGAAGAGGTATGAGAAGAAAAAAGATTTAAAAAGGAAAAGTGGTGCAAACGTACATATAAATATAAAGATAAGTATTTGTGCGTATTTTGCATCGACTATTTTGTGTATATATATATATATATATATATATATATATATATATATATATATTACAAATTTGAAATGTGACTATTCCATAAATTAGGCATAAGTTACAATAATTACCGCTAACGGTCTTTCTGGCAAAATTGAATGAAAAAAGGAATGTTTGGCAATTGATTAAACCAAATCATTTAAATAAAAATAAATGATAATAATAAAAGATAACTACGTTGACCATACGAAAACATAAAATATAGATTTATGCATATTATCCGTCCAAATCATCGTAAAACGGTAAAACATACATTGTATTGAATGTTTGAATGATATTCATTTATAGAATCATATATGTAAACTGTATTCCATATTAAATGAATATATTTTTGGTAACCATTTGTAGCAATCAATATAATTAATTGCAATAATTAGGACCGCAAATCAATAAATAACACTTGTAACCAATGTTGAATGGGGAAAGTGAAAATGATAGAATAATGGTTACAATTCCAAAAATTTATTTAGGATGAATATTGTACACCCACCATTAGGAAAATTGGAATTATAATCGCATTTAAACACGAGGTTAAGCTCATTTGTGGTATAAGTCTGCCCATAACCGACTAGCAAATCTAGCATTCACAGGTAGTCAACTTAATATGAGGGGTCTAATGGTTAGTATTACTGTACTAAGACACGAGGTTAAGTTCAACTTGTGGTAGAAGCCTGCTCGGAACTGACCGGCAAATCCAGCATCCACAAGTAGTCAACTTAATGTGAGAGGCTCAGTGCATATGTATGTATGTATGTATGTATGTATGTGTATATATACATATAATAGGCAACAAATAAATAAATAAATAAATAAAATTAGAAATGTCTGTTGAGGTACAACAATTAAATATAACCAGGATGATAAAATAGGGATATTCCATCATAATTAATGTCTTAGGAAAATTATGGTCGTTAGGCTCATAAATGACATTAATTGTAATCACTGGAAATTAAAGATAAATGATTGCCAAAGGAAAATATGACCGTTGTGGTCGTAAAAACAAAGAAATGAGAAGAACATGGGTGTCAAAAGGGGGATTAATCGATATTGATTGTCATTTAAATACTAAGTCCAAATTAGGGAAGAAGTCAAATAAACATCCTAGGGAAAAGGGGATATAACCTTCCTTATTTATGTTAATGAATATAAAACTTATTAATTAAAAATAGAATTAAACCTAGTAGGTTAATAATGTAAAATATTATTAATCATATGAACCCGTGACGATAATGAATCGTGAAAGTATAACATTTCCATGTAGAGGGAATAAACAGGAATGACTTAATAACGTAGCCCACCTTATCCTAAATAGGGGAAGGTATAGAAGGCTAAAGGGGGTACAAACTAATAACCTTCACGTATAGTCCGCTTCCTGAGTCCTAAATGGCTAAGTAACTGGGGTTGAAGAGTCCACCTGAGAATATGCCTTTCGGTTTAGGGTTCATAAATGGTAGGTGTGTGTGGGACTATCCAAACCTGGAAACTAAAACGTCTGATATGGCTACCTATCCTACGGGATGTAATAAGCGACTAAGGAGGTTATCTAATAAGGTTATCTAGAAGGTATAACAAACGATAAAAATACCATCTCTCACCTTATGCGGGGCAAGGGTATATGCGTGGCAAGGGTTTATGCGTGAATGACGGAAGCCTTAACTAGTAGGGGCCGTAGCTAGTGCTCTCTAGTTCATGTTAACGTTAAGTCAATTATCGAGAAATACTAAGTGACCAATCGGTCCGCATAGGGTCTTAAGTGATCAGGAAGAATTCACTCTATTTATCATTGATAATGAGGCAATAAATGATGTAGGATAAGCATACGAAAGTATATGGATATAGAAACTCCAAAATTAGGGGTCTAATCTCGATATAGTAACTAGCTAAGCTTTGGTATAAAGGCTTTACAAAAATATGCGTAAACATCCTATCTCGGTATTATGCTTTGGAAAAACTACTTTGTGAAGGGTAGTAAAGTCATGCGTAAACATTTACTAGGTTGGGCTAGAATCACTAACCTGGCTAGGCATACATCTTGGGTCGAACCAAACGGGATACAACTATGTATTATAACCTGTGTTGTAAATTTCTTAGTCACCAAAGCTTGTTGTTCAGACCCCCTCCTCATTACAACCTCCCAGGTATATTAGAGAAGGTCGGGTTCTCATAGGTGTTTAAGTTTGGCTTTTGGTTCTCGTTCTCTCTCATGTTTGGTATTGCAAAGTGACTTACTTTGAAAAAGATAGTTACTTGAGTTAATACTTGTTATCCTATTTTGTTTCTGCTGTGAGTTATCTTATTGTACTTTGATTATGCTCATGCTCCTTTATTGCAGGTACCATATATACATGCCCCATTCTTGGATGTGTTTAAGTTTCGATTTTTGTCGAAATTTGGGTGCAGATAAGTGCAGATTTTTACATACGCCATCGGCTAATGCCATCAAGATCGTTTCAGGGTTAGGATTGCTAAATTCGGTATTAGCCATATTGAAATGGCTAAGGTAATCTTTAAACGTCTCTCTTGGATCTTGATTTATTCGTGAGAGAGTCGTGACATGTTTTACTTAGATGTGTGGAGGCGAAACTGGTTTAAAAACTTCCTACTCAAGTCACTAAAATTCGGAACCGATCGGGGAGGTAGTCAATTAAACCACATGAGTGCCACCCCATCGAGATAGTTAGGGAAAGCTTTGCACTTTTTGTATCTAGGGTCGTTGTTGTATCCATATACCAGAATACCTCATATGGTGTTGTTGGGGGTCACTTGTTCCTGAACAGTGACCTATCTAAGGCAGGTTGAACCTTCTAGGGAATTCACACTGCAAAATGTCTTCCGTAAACGGACTTTTGACTTCTATCAAGTCTCCAATCCTCATTACTATACCCCTGACCGTCATTCATAATCTGTTTTACCATTGCGTCCACGTATGCATTAGTAAGCATGTGCTCAATCTCTGAATTCTGAGCTCGCCTGACCCTTTCCGGCCCCGTGATAGTCAACATCAAATGGGACGCCATCCGGGCAGTACTTCCTTGGCCCATCATTGATGCACAGAGGAATGACCCCGAAGTAACACGCCTTATTCAACTATGTGATTCTAAGTCCTGAGGTGAGGAGTAACGGGACTATGATGTTGATTCTCATGGGTGTTTTCGTAAGAAGAATCGTATTGTGGTGCCCTTTGATTCAACACTTAGGCATGACGTACTTGATGATTGTCATCGCACTAAGTATTCTGTTCATCCCGACGGCAGTAAGATGTATGCCTATATGCATCATCTTTATTATTGGCAAGGCACGAAGCGCGATATTGCAAGATATGTGAATGGTTGCATGACTTGTCAGCTCGTTAAGGCAGAGCATCAACGACCATCCGGTCTTCTTCAGCCTCTCGAGGTTCCATTATGGAAATAGGACCAGATTTCTATGGATTTCATTGATGGTCTATGTAAAGTCCCTCCTTTTTGATCCCCTCAAATTGGTGATTAAACCAACTTAAGACGTTCAAATCGACGGATCGTTATTTAGCTTACAGAATTTAAAACATAATCAACATAGAATAAATAGATAACACAGTATTGAACAATAGAATAACTTTTATTTATTAATCAGAACTTTTGAATACAAGAGACTTAAATGCAGTGGAATTTAAAAGAAACAATTTAAATACAAAAAAAATCTTTATTGGTTTAAAACTTCAGAGTGCGCATCTTTGGAATCCCAGCCTCGCCAGTCTTCGAATCCTAAGCCATAAATCTTCATATCTGTGATGCTCAGGGTCTGACCCCGACTGGAGAAAAACAAAAACTCGGGTCAAGTTCTATTCAAGTAAATTAACTTCAATATACTGAATAAAATCATTAATCCTCACTTATGTAGTTACTACAATCAAATATGTCCAACATCCAAGCAATCGTAAACAAACTAAATTTTGATTAGAAATCGACACAAAGATATAATCATATAAAAGCATAGTTATGCATGTAAGTCAGATTTCCAACAGGGCATCATGTACATCATATATACGCAGATTCATCATAAGGATCGAATTGTCCATGTAGTCATAAAATAGTCATGTGTTAACAAAAATAGTAAACCATCTCTACTTAATACTCTTTGCTCACGTAAAAAGTTAACTACATAATAAAATACAATTCGTACTTCCACCAGGATAAGTGTAGGTAAAATATAAAGCATGGTAGGTCACTCTATATCAAAATGCATACTTATATGAACCATCAGTGCTATATGGAATGATATACGCGAAAACACATGCAACCTGTCCCAATGTTCAAGGCAGGACACCATGTATTTAGTCCAGCAAAGTGCATAGCCAAGCTTACCAAAAGTATGGACATGGAACAATGTTTACAGGTCATAGTTTTTATGTATAACCAGTAAGACTAGCACACAACAATGGGACCTAAATTGCAAGTGCAGGCCATAACATTATAACAAAAAAAATGGCATGGTAGAAACTTGTGAAACGTTTGTCAAGGTTTTTTTTTTTCTTTTTTCATATATATAATTAAGACTTTCCCTTAAAATATCGAACTATAATTTAAATTCATATTTAATATTCTCTAACAAGCTACAACATTGAGAAGAGATGAAGCAAATTTATTTTTACCCAATGTTCTATGGATAGCAACATCAATGAATAAGTATATGCGTGTTTGCAGTAAAAATCAACATGACAGTAGTAAGTAAAAACTTTGTCTAAAGCAGGCTGAAGTATAAGGAGGCATCTAAGACACCTTTGATTTACTCGAGGGAGTTTAATTCTGTCAGGCAACAGGAGTTTTAAACTTCCTCTTCAATTTATTATTTTACTTAAGATAAGGTTTTGCCGATAATTTTTTTTATTTACCCCAACTCCTCTCTACTTCCGCATGAAATGTTCTAATTTAGCGTAAACATCTATTCTAACTTTTTAATTTACATGACTCTAACCTTGCAAACTCGGATGAACCCAATCTGACCATACTTTTGGCTATTGTTCTACTTCCATGAATTTAACTCTGGATAGTGTAAACTGAAGGATAAAATCATTTCTAATGGAAAATTCTGTCTCTAACAAGCAAAATGATGGAATATTATTAGATAACCGATGGAATATTATTAGATCCATTCTAAATGGGTCGTTGGTTCCTACAAGGATTACATTTGCACAGATAATATATACACAGATACTTCTAATGGAAATCTCACACAGCGGAAAGAGAAAATATAATACTGAAATAAGATGTACAACTCACTAAAAACCACAGTAATACAACAATCAAAGTTATTTGTTCAACGGGTGCATCAAATAGTTCATTCTCAAAGGTTTCCAAACAAAGTAAAGTAATAACTACTAATAATAGCATAATAACTTCGTCTTCTTCTCTAGCTCCAGTCATAACTTCGTCCATGACTTTTACCCCATCTACTGACCTGTTGGATATGTTAAGGAGACGGGTCAGAACATAAAGTTCTATGTGACTGATATATGGTGTTACCTAATGTCCACACCCTATACTTTTAGCAGGTTGCATATGTCAAGGTATGTCTATGCAACACATAAGATTCAAACAAACACCAATTATCTAACCAATGAGGTGGGTATCCAAGTCAATCACTGTAACGTCCCGTATTTCTGGCCAATTATTTAAATTGTTTTATTATTTAAAATATTGATTTGAATTTAAATAATTGAATTTAACCATTTTATTTTGAAAATGTTATTGATATTAATAACATAATAATATTTTATTTCCAAAACAGTCCGAAATATTGAATTTACAATATAATGTGAACGGGCAATTTAAAATGGTTTAATATTGTTTATATTGAATTCATAATAGCGTATTCATTTATATAACGACTATTAAATGTTTAATTTATAATTTAATTATAAAACGAGATGCCTCGGCGTAGTGGTTCTTAATATTGCGTTTTGAACTTTAAACGAGTGTATAGGATCCAATATAAGTCGGATTCTCTCGAAACAAGAAACGTCCAAATCCATTTGAAAATATTTTTTAATGGAAGAGAAAAATCGAGTTTTCGTGTTGTAGATTTTGTTTTATGTCCAAAACAAATTTTCAAAAGGTCGCTATGGATTTCGTTTTTATATATATAGCGATTTATTATATTAAAATAAAGGATTTTTATTTTATTAAATATTAATTTGGCTTGGTTTTCAACCCAAACAATTTTATTTTGATACTACGTGAAATTCTGCCCAGGTGTAGTCAATTTTATTATTTTATTATATTGAGATATTTTAAAATTGATTTGTTTCTATTTGAAATGGACCCTTAAAAAGGGACTTTATTCAAACAACCCCGTTTTCGACGAAACAAATTTTATTCGGACTGTAATAGCTAACTATTGCTAGATTTCAAGATTCGCGTCAATTGGAGTCAATTTGTGAGTGCAGAAAAATTAAAAATAAATAAAACAATCACTTAGATGCGAACGAGCACCGTTTGAGAAAACGGTCCCAGAATTCGACGAAACAAGTTATATTAGGACCGTAACATCAAATTTTATCATGACGTACATTCTCGCCACGAACGGAGTTTGTATGTGACCACAGGAATTAATAAACAGTGTTTAAAAATGGCGATAGACATGAAAAAAATATTGTTAGTCGCGTCAACATAAGTTAATAATTTTTCCCCCTTATATATATCACCCTTTCAGCCCAAACCAGACAGTCCAACCCCAAACACAATTCCCATTCATAAATTTTATAGTTTAGCCCCTAAATATAAAATAATTTATTCCTTCAAATTGGTAAGGAGTTGGAGGTGTTGATCAACAGCAAACTTGTAGAGGATGTCGAGGAGTAGCTTTAGCTAAAACTTGGCAGGATTTCGCCAACTGGGATTGCCAGACTCGGGCAAAAATAGCTGAGATCTGGTTTCGTTTTTAGGGGTTTTGACAAAGGTGGATGAGTTTTCAGGTGATGGGTCAAAAGGGAAATTGTAGAGGAGGAGAAGGCGGTCATTTTCCCTTTTGGTCGGGGTACCTGAAAGGGTCTGTGGTGGCGGTGAAACAGAGTTGATCAGAGATTGAATTTGGTTGAAAGCTGCGAATGATTTTGGGTGAAATCTAGCGCCGTGGGTCAGTTTCAGGGGATGGTTGCTAAAGGTTGGAGGAAGGGGGATGTGAGGCCGTGGCAATGGTGGCGGTATCGTGATTTCTGGCGGTTGATGGCGATGGTAATCGAAGCATGAACAAATTCCGTTTTCTTTCGTTTTCTGGCGGCATCGTGAGGCATTTGGGGGCCGACTTGTTGTTTAACGGAGCTGGCGGTGGGGCGATGTCAGTGAGGTGGTTGGGGTGGGTCGCAGTTGCTCAAAGACAGCGATGGAGGGTGGCAAAGTATCGGTGTTGGTGGAAGGAAGCAACAGAGGCGTTGTGGGTTTGTTTATTTTAGAGGAGATCGGGTTTTGATTCCTCATTTGGAGAAAACACGTGAATAGTTTGGTGAAGGATCTGACGTGGCACCGTTTAAGGTAAAATGAGATTTGGGAATAATAAGGAGATAATTATCAGATTAGTTAATTAATTAATTTATTCAAGTTAACCTATATATATATATGTTTAAAACTTGAAATAGCGACAACTTTTCCATATGTTAACGAAATTCAGCGAAACAGGATCTGCTGGGATCGTGGCGATGAAGGCTTCACGCATAGACTAGTCGGGTCAGAAACAGAAGCAGGTGGAATTTCATGTGATTTTAAATGTCTGTTTAAAATTATATGAAACAAACGCGTCAACCGTCAATCAGAATAATGGTGAGTTAACTCTCACATTTTTCTGGACTGTTATGATGTGATAAATCCATATAATTTAAAATATCTTTAAAATTATGTATTGGTTGTTTGGTTGCCCTAGTTGCTTATGGTTGATTTAATGGTTGCGGTTGATTTTATTATCGTCATTAAATTATTTATTTAAATTTTTTATACTATCACGAAGTGTTATAATAATCTGTAATGTAGGAAAAGACAGGTTGGAGGGGTCTAACCGGATTCCTCAAATATTATGTATGTTGTTTATTTTTGTCTATGAACTGACTGAACCCCGAATGACATCAAAACCTATTGGATTATATATGGTTGAATGGACGTTAGTTGTTGTGGTGTTTTTAATCAGTCGAAGTATTGATTAAGTGGTTGGCAGTAATGGCCCAAATATATTGTTTTATAACGTCGTTTTTGCCATCAGGCGAATTGATGAAGTTTTAAGTTATAAAATTTAGTTTATAACTAAATTAAAGTTCTGAGTTTATTTTATTTAAGAAATGGAATAAAATAAAAGTTATTTAAATATAATATATATATAATCATGTTTATAACAGAAATAACTTAAACAGACTATGTAACGAGATCTTATGTCTAAAAGCATAAAGCCAATAATTTATCTTCAGGATAATAATTGAAATAATAGTTGTTATGAAAAAATTAAGTGGAATTATGTCAAATTAATTATATTATTAATTAATTTAATTGAAGGAATTAGGGAAGATAAGTTAACAGATTAACTAGTATTTACACGGGACTAAGTCGACTCTTTTTAATTGAATTGATTTTTGGATTCATTTGATTAGAATAAATCAAATGGCAATAGACTTACTAACAGTCGTTAAACATAATGGACACTGTGAAAAGTTAAGGAATCTTTAATTAATCGTGTTTTCAAGTGATTATCCAATTTTTTATTTTTAACAAAGTTTCTTATATTTAGTGACCTTTTTAATGATTAATTATTCTACTTCAGTTAATGTTGAAATAAACTACTTTTATTCTGCTAGTGTTGAAGTTAATTAATAAAAAGTTAAAGCGATTGCTTTATTTATATTGGAATTACTTTTTATAGGAGAAATCAAGTTATAGAAATATTATAATTAAAAAGGGTTATAAGGAAGTTTGGTTGAAAATCCAAGTTTTGATAAGCTGAAATATATAAAGGAAAGCTCAAGCTACGACGATATTTAAGATAATCTCTTACCTAATAAAAGCAATGCGATCAATAGAAGATTTCAAAAATAAAAGGGATGAAATAGATTAGCATAAAGGATTTTAAATTTAGTTCAAATCATGTAAATAAAGTTGTAAACGGGATTTATAAGCTAATGTGGGGGTCTCAACAAGATTTTTACTAAGTAAAATAAAGAGGATTAAATAGGTTTCCAAAGAAGATGGTTAAAGTGGATTCTTGAAAAGATGCTGGATAGTTTAATAAATTAAGTAAAGAGATTTTAAAGATATTCAAATGTAAATTATGGTTTATAAAACCATATTGAATCATATGGTAAATAAGATCTGGAAGTTCACTTAATGAAGTACAAGGAAATGACTTATAAAGTGGGTTTTCAAGTAAACGGAAATGGTTTATAAAACCATAGTAAATAAAAATGGGAATGAAATATCAGGTTTTAGAGTTGCAAACAATCATTATCTTGAGATAAGAACATTGTCGATCAAGGTCTGAGAGGTAATTAGAGTACCCCAACTTGAAAAAATTCACTATTATCGAGAGATGGTATTAGGTTGTAACGGGTAAGGATGTGAAACGATTTGTTATTTTTCTTAACAAAAAGAATATTGCAATATAAATTTGCGAAGATTTATAATTGGCAAACCATTGGGTTTTAAAGTACACAATGTGCTATTTTCACAGATTTTTGGTTTAAATATGAAGTATGACAATGTTTATATCGTTTAATTGGGTATATTGCACTATTTTATAAACTATGAAAATAGTTTGAAAATACCCTTATTTGAGGACATAAGTAATGAATTTGAATTTGGGAAAAAGAAAACATCGGTTTACATGAATTGGATATTAGAAATTAAATGAGTACAGTAATCTTTAATAAATTTGATTTAAAGTTAATGTGACGACCCCAAAACCCCGTAGGATGGTGGCAAGGGTAATCTTTGGAATATAACACATAAACAGATAACAGTTGAACAGAAATAAATAAATACACCAGATAATGTACAAATAATACACTAGATAAACATAATCATCAGAGTTACATAGTATACAGGATCATACTTAGTTCAAAATACAGTTCAGCTATACATAGATGCCTACAGCGGAAAACAAAACATAATATGTACAATAGGAGCTGAACAGCATAAAAAGAGATAAATGATAGAATCCATCTTCAGCTCCAGCAATCCAGAAAGAGCCTGCTAAAACCTGAATACAAGGTTGCCCATGTAGAAAAAGGGGCACTCGAGTTTGCAAGTGAAACAAACTACGAGTCAGTCATGGGACTGGTATGAGAAATCTACTTAACATATTTTAATATATGGCCAATCACAGGACCACGCCACTTTCGCGGAACAGGTTTACTCCATTGGATTGCCAGTGCTTTAAAACAAGTAACTTTTTTAAACATCGTAATGCTTTTTATAAAAATGAAGCCATTATAAGACTCAATTCCCATCACACTATGCAATGCAAACCGGAGGATAGAGTTTTTATCTTATAATGGCCAAAATATGCTTGATACGAATAAAACAAAAGCATTTGATATTATTACTAGTGTTTATATGTTTCAAAACCAATTTCAAATCATAAGTATCAATCATAGACAACATTAATGCCCCATACCACTATGTCGCCATATATAGGTATACAATCAAAACCGCACATGTCGTATTTGGAAATTGGATTTCCGTCATGAACTGAGGCAAGGGATCGTCCTCACCGAATTCGAGACGCTCTAGCCTGCCCCTCAGGCAAGCGCGCAGGAAAGCATTGGATAGTCAGCATCGATCCACCGATGTGGATTATTATGCCTGAACACTGCGTATGCCTGAACATTGCGTTTCCCCGCCCTTTGGGGCTTAAATGAGCCAAATGACTCTATCGGCTCCACATAGTCACCGATATATCCAAGGCGCCTCGCAACAGCAACAACCACACAGGTGAAAATAATATAAATGTCAGGGCTAGTAGGTCACAGACACCACCCTAGCTAGAAATAAACGCATGTCCTCCCTGAGGTCCTCTCCCGTTTCTGGTTCATATCGGGGTGCGAGGCTCGCGAATCAACGTTTTACACAAAGCTATGCCACACAGGCCGTGCTTTGATCATCCACCACAAGACTTTTCTTTTCAACAGAAGTCTTAATCATCAGCCACTTAGGCGTGCCACACAGGCAATTCACTCTATGCGACTGATTTCTATCGATATATAACCTCTGAGCTCGTACGTCTCAGAGAAGGGCGTTAAGCAAGAGAATAAATTCTCCGCCGCCAAACAGATATATATTTAATAGAGATCAATCAGCACAGAACAAAATCCAATGTCAGACACAAAGTCCATTTACAAGTTCGTTCTGGGTCTGAACGAAACCGGAGGCACCATATACCTCGCATATCTATCGATCTCCAAGCACGTCTGGACGATCACCACTTATTATCTATATTTCGGGATGCCTCCCAATCAAGACATTAGTTATCATCCAACTGAGGTGAAGATCTCCGGTCTTCAACCACCGTCTTCATCATCGACTTCTTATCGCCGATCAATTATTTGAAATGAGATTTAACTCGGCCTTTTCAAATAATTCACGTATATTTAGAATTCAGATCAATTCATTTCAATGGTTAAATCATTCGACATCGTAATTCTGTTTTTAAATGTCATTTTCATGCCAAACACATTCAACCATCAAATATCTAATAAACCGGGTAAATTCGGTTATTTTCCCTTCCATACTGTTTATAATATTTTATAACGATTTATCGCTATTTTTATTCACTTAAAAATAGCCAATTCATCCAAACGACGCTTCAGGCTATAATGCGGCCGTGGCGCTGTTTTTCTTCAGATTTGATTTACACATATCTGAAAATATAACCATTGGATCTTCACAAATTTTATACCATCAGCAAGATCTTTTCAAAACGAATCCAACGGTTTCAGTTTTGGGAAAATCCGACGGTCGGATCTCCCGTACAATCGTTTGAAGTTTCGATTTTAAAATACGAACTGCAGCGTCATTATTCCATTTAATTTAATTATATATATATATATATATAATCGATTCTGGCATTGTTTTTCATCAGGTTTGAATTAAACATTCCAGACCATCCAACCGTTGGATCTTCACAAAGTTGGTGTCGTTGGAAAGATATTTCCAAAGCGAACCCAACGGTTTCGGGAAAATCCGATGGTCGGATCTCCCGCACTAATTGTTTGAAATCATGGTTTCAAAACACGAAATACAGCTTCGTTATTCGATTTATCTCAATTATATTTACAGATATATATAAATATAATTCATTCTTCGATTTTAAAACCATATTCATTTCATATATTTGATAAAAATGATATTTTTATCATAAAAAATATTTATTCAACACATGAATATTTTTAGCAGTTCATATTCACAATAAAAATGTAGATTTTATTGTTCAATCGATATATTCAACACATGAATGTTTTTGACTTCACACATACGTTAAAAATATGATTTTTATCATTCTAGTCCTTTATTAAACACATGAATATTTTCTATAACTGATATACATAATAAAAATGTTATTTTTATCTTTCAAACAAATTTACTCAACACATGAGCTTCATTCAACATATGAATTTCTATTCAACACATGAATTTCTATAGTGTATATATATAATAAAAATGTGATTTTTATTGTAAAACAATTTATTTCGAAACACGATTATTTTATATAGTTTATATATAAGGTAAAAATGTCACTTTTGGTGTTAAAACAATTTATTTAAAACACTAATATTTTATATAGTCTATATATATATGATAAAAATGTTATTTTTACCTTTCAAAGAATTTATTCAATACACGAACTCCATTCAACACATGAATTTATTTCAACACATGAATTTCTATTCAACACATGAATTTTATTTCAACATTCAACACATGAATTTTATTTCAACATTCAACACATGAATTTTATTTCAATATTCAACACATGAATTTAAACCAAATACAAAAGTATTTCAGAAAATTTCGGCAACATAACGGCAGGGTAGTTAAAACCAGGATCGTCCCTAGTATGACTCCTCGCTCTACCTTAAAGCCTAGTAGCTTTTGACAGTGGGGATTTTCAACATCAAGTTCGTACGCGGACGAATTTTCCCATATACTAATCCTATTGGGATTTTAACCACAATCATTTATTTCAAATCAACCATTCATGATATTCACCAAATTTTCACATCAACCAATAATCCAAACAAAATCACTACCAATATATATCGTCCATGGTCTATTCACGAGGGGAGTATATATATATATATATATATATATATATATATATACGTATATAACTATATTTCGATTTCATTTCAATTTATTTCAATGCATATATCATTTTTACAACGCATATATAACTTATACATCGAACATACAACTTATACAATGCTTATACATGAGGTGTATAACGCTTATATAACTCATACTTCGACTATATAATTTATACATCGTCATTTCCATATCGTTTATAATTCAGAAATCTCACATTGGTTTTCGCGTCGCCAAAAATAGTAGAAGGCTTAGAAAAATATCTGGTCTCTTCTAGAATGTAGAAGACGTCCACACGAGTCCCCTGTCTCTTTTTGCACTGGATTTCGACAACACAACAAAAAGATACGATTTTTTTATAAGTTTGCAACACTGTTAAATGTGGAAATCAGTTTAATTAACTAAAGCCGCAACCTTTCAGCGTTGGGTTCAAATTTAGGGTTGGATTTTTGATTAAACGGTGTAGTATGAAGCCGATCTGCCAGCGCTAGGTGGTGGAGCCTCGAAAACCGCACCAGGGCGTGGTGGTGTAGATGAGCTCGACGGCGGCCAGTGGAAGATCCGGCGGTGCTAAGGTTCCGACTTCGTGGACTCCAATCTTCTCCAATACAAAACGAAAAATTTCAAGCCATATATGGATTTGAATCTATGGAGGAGAACTACAAATAACTCAATTGAAGCGATTAATTTTATTGAATGGATCGTGAGTTTTTGAGGAGAGAAGGAAAGAATGAATTCCACCGTGCGCCTGAAAGAGAGAAGCGGGATTTTTGGTCAACGCGGTTATGAGTGGTGAATTCTGATTGGGCAAGGGATTTTATTTTAATTTATAATTTATTTAAAATCCGAAAATACCCCTTGTCACATACGAACTCCAATCCAAACCCAACGACTATCGCCCCTGGCTAAATACCCCTATCCCGAACACAATGGGATATGTTTCATAAGCCTATTCGACTGTTTCAGTCAGTTTCTCTTCAAATCAAAATATTAAACATTCAATACTAGATTTGACCATACATTTCAATTTGCCGGGGCCACATACTAATTCTAAAAATTCCCAAAAAATAAATCTGGCTATGTTTTGATGATGCGATCCCAACAAAATTAGTTTCGTCGAATTCTGAGACTGTTTGAAAAACGGCCCTTTTCTGGTCGATCCAATTTAACAGAAATCGACCATACACATTTTCCTTTGCCACGCTCACCTACTAACTTCAAAAATTATGAAATTTGAAACCTAGCAATAATTTGACATCCTGGATCCAACAAAAGTGGTTTCATCGAATTCTGAGGTCGTTTGCAAAATGGCTATTTTCACGGGCTATATAAACTCTATAGCGACCTTTCTGAAAATTCATTTGGCCATCACTTTTGATTCCCAGTACGAAACTTCGATTTTTCAAATTCGTTACAAAGATATTCACTAACAGATTTAAACATTTTTTATTTCACTAAAATCTGTTTTATTTTGCACCTGGTACAGTTAGTCAAAGTTTGAATTGAAATTTTGAAATTGCCGCACCAATTCAGGCCTTGTTTATAATTAAAAATAATTATATTTATTTTCAAACATCGATTTAAACATACTTTTCGTCGTTATTATTTAAAATATTTATTTTAAATATTTAAAATCCACTAAAATAGCCAAATTAAAAAATTTAAATTGGCTTTGATTTTCCGGGTTGTTATAGTTAATAAAACCGTTGGGATTCTATTATAAGATTTTTTCATATGATGATATGGCTATAAAGTATTTGATAATAAAATATAGCATTGGGAAATATTTATAGCGATTTTTCAGGATAAAAGGAAATAAGGAAATGAAAAGTGGATTTTAAAACAACAGCGATATTTGAAAAAAAAAGGAAATGCGAAAAGATTATTGAATGTAATAAAGTTTTCCAGATTATGAAAATCAAAAGATTTTTTTTGTGAAATATAGAAATATTTCAGGACAAAGGAAATGAAAAGGGAAGTTTGATCAATAAGAGACTGATGATATATTCTTTTGAGTAATGAAAGAGTTTTTGTAAGATTTGAATCTAGAATCGGTTTATAAAAATCGATAGTTTAATGAAGTGTTTTAATATAAATGACCTGAGCTGCCAACATACTTAACAACTCAGTTATGATTTGATAGTTAAATAACCAACTATCAAATGAATATTATTCTATTAGACTTTTGACGTGTTGTTTCGAAGACACTGGGATGGGAACTAGACCCAAAACCACTTCAAGTCAACGTTACATACAAAACAAACTTGCAGGAAATAAAGATGGAGCATTGAAGACTGTGGATATTCATAAACGGAAGAACTACTTATAATCTCTGGTCTGCAGCCAGAGGTATACCATGGTTATTTCGTGGTTGAAGCCTACGGATTTGCAAGGACTACTCGCTACTAATCTACAGGGTAATTCCTAGGATGCAGTAGGAGGGTGCCTTCGGTTCATCCTGTTCCTGGATGACTTGTATGGACGAGTGTCTGAAAGAGTATTTTCGTAAGAATCATTTACGCTGATTTTTACAAATATACCAAGTTTTGTGGCAGAGAAATTCTCTTGCTTAACACCTAGAGTGTATTTGTGGACGTCAATTAGTGATTTGACAGATCTGACGATGTGACATTCAAACTGAATGGAGATGTACTAAATGTGACCTCTAGCCTCATCAACCGGGAATGGCACAAAATCGAGTAGGTAGCATGGCTATGTGGGTCGCACCCATTAAAAGGGTATATCATTACCTGATTTGGAGAAATCAAATGCCTTCGGTTGTCCCTTTATTTTATACGCATGCTATCGATTCGGTTGGCTGGCCCCCAACCGTGGTAATGATATATTCGGTACTCTCAAGAGAAATGAGGGGTCGGTCATGTGTAGTCAGGTTGCAAGACATTCTTATTAAGCCCCAATGTATTCATCTCCGGAGATACATTGTCGGAAGGTGGTCCCATACCTTGCTAGGAAATCCATTCTCCAATAAGAGCCCGCGGTTTTGTTTGTATACTATATATGTAGAGCGTGAGATGCAAGTTTTCTACTAGATTATTATTTAGTTGTGATTTGATAGACATTATTATAATATCAGAAAAGATATTGATTCCAAAAATGTTTTGGGTTATAGTAAGGTAAAAACCGTCTGTGTTTATGTGTGGGTTGGTCTTACTATTATCCTTTCCTTTCAAAAAGGATTTTTCAATGTTAAACAAGTTGTTTGTGTTATGAATTTATCACTGATAGTATTCCAGACTGATCCGGGTGAATTTTTCTTTGCTTCAAATGTGCTCGGGTCAGACCGAGTATATTCACAGGTTAGGTTTAGCTTGGAGTTTTAGGAGCTGGAAGCAGGAGGCTTCACCATTAGTTATATACAGTTATTTTCCGTTGTGATTGTTGTATGTTGTACTCTGATAAATGGTATGTATGTATATACAATTTCTTTTATAAAGAGGTTTGATGTATTATATTTATTCGTTCCGCTGTGAGATTTTGATGTGTTCTTCTTATTCTTCTATTTTAATATTTCTTTCTTTCTCTCTCACCCTCTAATTTCTTTCTTTTAACAATCTGGTGTCATTCAATACTTGAGTTTTGGCAAGTAATATGAGTTTTATATATTATTGTCGAAATTCGAGCGTTGAATTTTTTGCCGGGTCGTTACAATCACCCATTAGTGTTTTCAGGGTAAAGATCCAATGAGGTGGACATTCTCGGTCACATATGGCCCTACTAATGGTGGATTCTTATGATCTCTTATATCCCTAAGGCGGACCCTAGCCCCCGAAGACCCGGTCCTAGTACGTTAACGTTCTTAAGTCTATACTCTTAATTAAAATATGAGAAGTAGTATTGCAAACATTACTACTTAACTAATATTACGATAGGACACCTATGTCACTTCTGACTTCCCTCAGATAGTTGGTAAGCATGTAATGGCCACATATCTTTCATATACCAAGCTTGTCCCTAGCTGAGACCTTATAAGCTTCTAAAGGAAGTTGACATTCCCGTGAATTACCATACTCCATTACCGTTTATGCCTAACCACTTTTAGAGAAGGAGGAGCTAAAGACCTACTTCAAATCTAATAAGGGTGGGTGCCATAACATTGGTTTCTCTCCAAGGAATAAACCTTCGGAGGGATCCTAGTCCTAACCTATTAAGACTGGAATTAGATAAAAAGAGAGTCATCCACTTAAGACCTTCACAAGATGCAGTAAACCTGCCTATTTTCATGCATAATAAGCTTATATATATAGTAATATATACACACACACTAGACCTCTCATATTAAACTGTATACTTGTAGATGCTGGATATGTTGGTCGGTTCCGGGCAGGCTTCTACTACAAGTTGGTCTAACCTCGTGTCTAGTGTACTATGTTTTTGAATAGCCCATGGCACCTAAACATCTCACATTAGTAGGCCTACTTGTGGTTGCTGGATTTGCTGGTCGGTTCTAGACAGGCTTTTACCCCAAATGGAAACTAACCTCGTGTCTATGTGTCACTATTAATATATAAAGCCATTCTATATACGCATTCAAAAGCATTCAATATTGTGCATCGTATATAGAATGGCTTTATATATTAATAGTGACATATAAACACGAGGTTAGTTGCCATTTGTGGTAGAAGCCTGCCTGAAACCGACCGGCAAATCCAGCAACCACAAGTTGGCCTAACTAATGTGAGATGTCTATGTGCCATGGGCCATTCAAAAACTCAGTACACTAGACATAAGGTTAAACCAACTTGAAGTAGAAGCCTTCCCGGAACCGACTGGCATATTCAGCATCTACAAGTATACGGTTTAATGTGAGAGGTCTGGTGTGTACATATATATAACTACATATATATAAGTCTATTGTGCATGAAAATAAGCAGGTTTATTACACCTTGAGAAGGTCTTACGTAGCCGACTCTTTCCTTATCTAAATTGGGTCTTAAGTGGTTTGGACTAGGATCCCTCCGATTGTTTATTCCTAGAAGAAAAACAAAAGTCATAGGACCCACCTTTATTAGATTTAAAGTAGGTCTTTGGGTCCTCCATCTCTAAAAGTGATTAGGCACAAACGGTAACGGGGTAGGGTAATTCACAGGGATTTCCACTTCCTCTAGAATCTTATAAGGGCTCAACTAGGGACAAGATTGAAATATGACATATATGTGGCCATTGCATGCTCACCAACTGCGTAAGGGAAGTCTTAAGCGACACTGGTGTCCTACTGTAATATCAGTTAAGTAGTAACGTTTGCAATATTACTTATCATATTACAATTGAGAGTATAGATTTAAGAACGTTAATGTGCTAGGAAGGGGTCTTAAGTGGCTAGGGTCTGCCTCAGGGTTATAAGAGATCATAAGATTCCACCTTTAATAGGGCTATAAGTGACCGAGAATGTCCACTTCGTTAGGTCTTTAGCCAAAAAACACTAATGGGCAATTGACTTGGAAATCCACCCCATTGGTTAGATTATTGGTGTTTCTTTGAATCTTGTGTGTTGCGTAGACACCTTGACATATGTAACTTTCTAAAAATATAGGGTATAGACATTAAGTAACACCATATTTCTGTCACATAGAATTTTCTGTTCTGGCCCCTCTCCTTAATATATCCAATAGGTCAATATATGTGGTAAAAGCCATGGATGAATTTATGACTGGAGCTGGAGAAGAAAACGAAGTTATTATGATATTATTAGTAGTTATTGCTTTACTTCTTTTGGAAACTTGTGAGAATGAACTATTTGATGTACCCATTGAACAGATGTAACATTGAGTGTTGTATTTCTGTGGTTTCTAATAAGAGGTACATCTTATTTCAGCATTATATTTTCTCTTTTCGCTGTGTGAGATTTCCATTCGAAGTATTGTGTATATATATTACCAGTGCAAAATGTAATCCTTACAGGAACTAACGACCCATTCAGAATGGCTCCAAGCTTCGATTGGCCTTTTCTCGATCGAAATTTAGGCCCATTCCGGGCGGATTGTTACAATTGTACCATGAGCCTTGCTCCTGGAATTAGATCGATTCGGAACTCTATTTAGCGATGCAGAGGTAAACTCCTAACTTATTCAAATACGTTAGAGAAATCTCTGACTACTTCTAATGTCTCCAAATTTTCTTGTGGTGCTTCCAAAGCATACAAGAAACTACAAGTGTGAATACCAGGTTTCCCACACAGTATTCTAGCTTTCCTTCCTATACTAGTTATTAGGGTTACAGTTTTCTTGTCGCATTTAATCTTAACTTGGAACTTACTCAAACAACCTAAACCAAGTATAAGATCAAAACCCTAAAAAAATAAAACATAGAAATCGAAAAGGAAGAAATGTGAAAGGTACAAGACTGCCGCATTTTCGCAAAACATTTTCAGTTAAATCTTCCATCCAATTGGATTAGATATGCAAATATGATCTAGGAAATTTTTAGGGTAGGATGAAAATTTTCTACTATTTCAGAAGAAATGATACTATGCGAAGTGAGGGTATCGAATAAAACATGAACATAAATTCCATTTAAAAGTAAGGTACCTTCTAGAACTCCTTTCCTTTTCATGTCCTTAGAGGTTAATGGCTCTACTTTAGGGCATAGACCTTTGATTGCGTCACCCTTTTCGCAAGCATAAATTTTTTAATTATATGCCCGGGCTAATGACAATTATAGCATAAAGTCTTTTGGACTATAACATTACCCGGTCCCTGTTGTTGCTGTTACTGTTGAGGTTGTTGTGGCTTCTTTACCTCCGAATTCTTACAAAACCTAGCAATGTACCCTTTCTGTTTACAGTTGTGGCATACCACATTCGTGTAATGATCTTCAGACTTCTACCCCATCTTTCCCTTCCTTCATATTCTTCAAATTTGGATTAAATTTCCTTTTATGGGGAGTTGCTCCATTGATTTCTCCATTTTGCGTCGTTGTAACTGGCTTCTTTGCATCCAAAGCTACATATCGAAGTGATATGTCTATTAATTCAACAAATGGAACCTTCAAATATCCAACCATCTTAACTTGCAAACTGTCCTTCAAACCTTCTACAAACATCTCGTTCTTTTGAGCTGAGTGTTGATCAACTCTGGTCCGAAACATGAAAGCGCGTTAAACTTATTCTCATACTCAACTACTATTATGCTCCCTTTTTTGAGGTCTATAATATCTGTTTACATTCTAGTCTTGCCTGTGGCAGCAAGAAACTATGCCTCGAACTCCTCCTTGGATTTCTCCCAAGTAAACTCCTCTTTGTGAACATTCACAATCTATGCATCCCACCATATTGCTGCAGCTTCTTGGAGTTGCCACGAAGCTACGATACGCTTTTTCTCATTATTTAATTTCAATCCTTTGAATATCCTCTCACATTGCCTTCAGCCATGCTTGGACTTCTATAATAGATTTGGTTCCCTTGAAAACCTTTCCTCCTAAAGTAGTATAGTCCTTACAGATAGTCGCGAAATTAGACTTCGGTTAAACTGGGATGACTTCTTTAATGCCTTCTACAAGATTCTAGTTAATGGTACTGCCATTTATAATAGTGGTTATTCCACTAGCTCCCCGAGCTTTTCTTCCTTGGTTACTCATATTCATTCACCTGAATATAACAGGTCGATGGTCGTACTTGATCCAGAGATATTAAAATAACTCAAATAAATAACTCAAGTTAATCCATCCTAATTAAATGTATATAATTATAGATATAAAATTACAAATACGCTCACTCAATACTCACCCAAATCCTAGGTATTCGGTAACCTAATCTCTGGTACCAAATGTAACACCAAGCCATAAGTGGACATATTCGGCGCATTTCTGATGTGGTCGTAGATCAAAATAGCGTGGCCTTAAGCCAATTTTTCCATCTACTACCACAGAGAGAAATATTGAATTATAATTGTATTACAACACTACTAGTAAGTAATGCAACAACGTACAATGTTACCTTAAGCATATGTCAGATCCTGGCTTCCAAATCATGATGGTGAGGCTCACATCAGCTTCCCACGTGTCACACTCCATGTTAGCTGCGCACGTGTCACACGCCACGTCAGCTATGGGACCCACGTGCCATATCAAAGTTGAAATAATAATATATTATTTAATGCAACACCATTGTATTATGTAATGCAACATCATTATCTTGAAATGCAACATCAGAAAAAAACAAATACAACAGTTGAAGAAGGAAAATGCTACATTAGAAGAAAGAAAGTACAACGTTTTAATTAAAAATAATTGCAATACCAGTTTTGTACATAGAAGAAACTCATCCAATACATTCATCATCACATTCAAACCATCCAAAATATTATACATACCATACCAATTCTTCAAATATCACAAGTGGCAACATATACGATCAATTACATAATTTAAAATAATAATTCAAATATTGTACATACCACAAGTCCAAACACATACCATCCAAAATATTCATTATTTAGTTGCAAGAGTACCAGTGTCATCTTCGTCACTTGTTGTGGTGACACAAAAGTCTCCAACGTCTAAATTGAGATCTAGATTAGCTTCACCTAGCTTTTTTTAACACCCATGACACGTTCTCCAGCACTTTTCTGTTTACGTTTTCTTCCAAATCAGCCTCAAGCTCTTGCCTTATTTTTATGGCAACTCTTGCACATAACCGTCTGTAGGAGCAGAAGTTGGATTTCTTTTAGACATTTTACCATGCCTTCCCGTAAGTCAGTTCCGTCCATGAGTCTTCCCACCCAAGACAATTGCATCTGCCTCAGCAACATTTTTTACAAATGTCATTGCTTGGATCTTCCCTTGCAAGTTTTCTATTTTTTATTTAATGACAATTGAGAATATTTGTTACACCACATAAATGAGGATACCCTATCATACCTATTTAATTTGCATAACCTTACTATGATACTTAGTCTACTAAGTACTGACTAATCACTAAACACAAACATGCATATAAAATGAAAACTAGGGAAAGCAAAAATTACAAAAAATATAGATGTTCTGAGTTTCATAAGTAGAATAGGTCATAAAAAGATATTTTATTCATTCTTCTTTAACTGATTGTATATCTTATTTAACTGGTAAGTATAATGATAGTAGTAGCACTAACTCTGCACAATATGCAACCACGACATCAAGGATTATGTTGAGCTACTACTTATTTAGAAACATACATTATGGTTATGAGCTAAAAACATTGAAATAAAAACATAGAGTGCAAAATTATCCATAACAACTACCATCACTGTCGAAACACTATAATCTCCAATTAAGCATATGGAGAAACTAAGAAAGCTAAAACCAGAATAACTTTAGTTCCGATTGAAGATTAATCCAATTAAGTGTCCAATTAGGGTATTCATTATCTACCATTTCTTGGATATACTTGCTATTCTTTGTTGTCAAAGAACTGAGAATGGCAACTGAAAACACTTGTTATTTCATTATCTACCATTTCTTATGTGTATGTGATTGGATTGGATATTGCATTGTGGTTGTGCTCCGTGTGGACCCGGTGAGTTGTGGATGATTGTAGGTAAATGAGTAAAGGGAAGTGAATAGAGTATCTGTTTTTATTAGAGAGGGGAAGAGCACATTGAAGATTGGAAAGTGGTAGAAGATTTTGGCATGATAAGTTTTTGTTATGTTTTATAAAATCATTACGTAACTATATATATATCTTCCAAATTCCTCAACAATATCCGTATAGTCACGGAATCCAATATCGGAATATTTCGAAGATTATTTCCATTCCAAATCCATTCCAATTTATTCTTTGGAAATTTCTGGTTATATTAAAACCATTTTCAAATCCACTTTATTTATTTATAAAATAGTTGGATTATTATTCTAGTTATTAACTAGTTCATTTCGATAAAAATATATTTTTATCTTTTCAAATATGGAATTTTCATCTAAAATCTTTCCAAATCATTTATTATGATTTTACATAATTTTTCTGTATTTTTAATAATTTTATTATCGCCTGTACAGTCGGTTTCCAATATCGAGCACCGAACTGCATCCATAGTGACCTTTTCTGAAATTGATTTGGACATAATTCCAAATCATATCCTCACTGTTAACTGGGTTAAAGAACAAATGTTTTTTAAAACATTGTTCACTATAAACCCCTAAATCCAATTCTAATTCAATTCCAATTAAATATTAATTAATCGGTAAACTTCTCTGAATCTTGATTAAAAGATTTATTTATTTTCTCGAATGGTTTTAAGAATAGTGTTAACAAAGACAACATTCATGACAAACCCAAAATCCAAATTTGATATTAAATATAAGGCTCTGAATAGAAATAATATCGGCTTATATTCAATATCAAATTCTGAAACCAACAAATATCGTATTGGGAATAACGATATATATATATATATATCTTCCAAATTCCTCAACAATATCTATATAATCACGAAATCCAATATCAAAATATTCCGGAGATTATTTCCACTCAAATCCATTCCAATTTATTCATTGGAAAATTTTGGTTATTTTAAAACCCCTTTTCAAGTCTAATTTATTTATTTAAAAACATTGGATTTTTAATCTAGTTAATAACTAGTTCATTTTGATAAAAATATATTTTTATCCTTTCAAATTTGGGATTTTTCACCCAAAATATTTCCAAATCATTTATTATGATTTTACATAATTTTTCCATATTTTTAATAATTTTATTAAAGCCTTTACAGTCGGTTTCCAGTAGTGGCCAACGAACTGTATCCATAGCGACCTTTTCTGAAATTGAGTTGGACATATTTTAAAATTCGACCATTAGATTTCAAATCTCTTATAATTGTTGGAAATCTCTTTTTGATACGAACCCATTGGTTCCAATTTTAGGAGAATCTGACGGTCGGATCTCCTGTTACATCCATTTGAAGTTAATGGTAGAAATTCGTGAATGGTCGCTGCGCGACGCGTTCTATTCAGGCCATTAAATAAATATATATATATATATATATATATATATATATATATATATATATATATATATATATCGTCGATTTCCATTTAAAATGTATTTTATAAATCATTTATGAATTCGTTTTTAAAACGATTCCAACTTCCATTTCAATTTTAAATCAAAATTGAACATTCCATTACATGGCAATTTTATACAGTCCATACATGTTAAAATTTTTATTTTTAACAATCCAATAATTATACGATTACCAGATAATTTTATATATCTCATATATAAGCTAAAAATAATATTTTTACCGAACAAATATTTATTTCAACGCATGACCATTTTATTTATCTCATATTTATGTTAAAAATTAATGTTTTTAACAATCCAATATTTGATTCAACACATGACCATTTTATTCATCTCATATATATAAAAATAATAATATTTTTAACAATCCAATATTTATTTCAACACAAGACCATTTTATATATCGCATATATATGTTAAAAATTATATTTTTAACGAACAAATATTTTTTCACATCGCATATATATAATTTATTCACATTTCATATATATTTTGTTCTCATTTCATATATATCTTATTCACATTTAATATATATATTATTTTATTCACATTTCATATAATATATATTTTTCACAATGCACATATATAATTTTCACAACGCATATATATATATATATATATTCCATATCACATATGTATTTATCTTATTCACATCTCATATATATATATATATATATTATTCACATCTCATATATATATATATTATTCACATCTCATATATATATATATATATATATTTTATTCACATCGCATATATATATATATTATTTGCATCGCATATATATATGTATATATATATATATATATTTCATTCACATAGCAATCACAACACAATACAATCAAATTAAATCGTCCATGGTCTGTAGACGAGGGATGTGAGCTAACAGGCACCGTATACAATTTATAATGATTAAACTGATAATAATCAATACTGGCAGTTCATATATGCAGTTATAAAATAAATAAATGTAAAAGTATGATGGTGAGAAGTTCTCACATTGGATTCCACTCCATCATTCTTTATTTGAATATTTCGATACCGTTCGGATTTGAATTTGCCTTAAATTCTAATTCGCTCCGTTTTCGTTCTGGTTAGTTCCATGTTGTAAAGTTTTCTGTCACGAGCGCAATGCAGCTTATTTCATTACATTCTGAGCTCGTATGAAAAAGTTACATGAATATATGGATTGATTATAAAATTAAGCTAATTAAAATTAATTAACTAATTATTAAACACTTAACCCTTAATTAAAGAAAATAGGCCATTGTTATTTCATTGTTTGTTTAACCTAGACCGAATACGAACCCAAAACCCTCGCCATCTACTTCCAAAATCGCACTACCCAAGATTTATTCTTTTCTCAATTGGGTTTAAGAACAGTGTTATTTAAGACACCTTTCACGACAAACCTAAAATCAAATTTGATGTCAATTATATATCGATCTATTTCCCGTGAAGATTCCATAATCAATGGAATATGATTTGGGGTTTGTTGTGAACTGTGTTGTAAATGAAATTGTTTCTTTAACCCAGTTAAAAACAGGTTTACATGTCTAATATTGTATTTCAAACTGTATTGTTGATCTTTGCTAAATATATATCTGTTTGGTGGTGGAGAATTTATTCTCTTGCTTAACACGCTTCTTTGAGACGTATGAGCTTAAAGGTTTTATATTGGCAGAAATCAGTGGTACGGTGTAGATTGTCCATGTTGCATGTTTGGGTTTCCAATGTTAAATAATCATTAAATAATATTGTTGGAAGATTAAAACTAAGTGAAGTTTTAATGAATCTTTAATTAGATTGAAATGTGAGTGAGATAATTTAAATTATCAAATTTGGGAAATGATCGAGAATGGAGGACCACCAGTTTTACTCCAGGCGATAGTTAAATCTTTAATTAGATTTGAACGTGAAATGATAATTAATTTTACTGATAAAAGCGTGGTGTTAGATATGGAGCACTACCAGTTTTGCTCTATGGGATGAATAGGTTAGGATTGGGAAATAAAACAAATGATTACTTTGGTAAGGTGCGCTAATCCCGACTAGTTTGGAAAACCTTAATTTGGTTAAATTTGTGAAAAGAATATTTGAATAAAAGAATATTCTGGATTGGAATGAGGCGTGTGTTGTGTTTTTATTGAATTTGTTTATAAGATACGCGAGTTATTCGGAAACTCCGGGTTTATCTCATTCTGAATAATTGATACGATGACTAACAGTCGAGAGATTGAAGAAGGTGCAAGACCGACGATCTTCACATCGAATGGATGGGTTGCTACCGATGCCCATGATTGGAGTAGCTACCTTGAAGGGCTACAGTGGTAGCCATCCGGACGTATTTGTTGATTGTTCGGACGTGCGAGGGCCTCTCCCCTGTATTGGACATACGAGACGAGGAATAAGGTACCTCTAGTTTCGTTCAGACCCAGAACGGACTTGTAAATGGATGGTATGTATGGCGTTGTATTCCTTTATATTGTATATGTTGATCTCTACTAAATGTATCTGTTTAGTGGCTGAGAATTTATTCTCTTGCTTAACACCCTTCTTTGAGATGTATGAGCTTAGAGGTTATATATCGGTTGAGATCAATGACATGATATGGAATGACAGTGTGACATGCTGAGATGCAATGTTCCAAACTTTTGTTGAAAAGAAAAGTTTGGTGGATGATGATCAAAGCATAGCTTTGTGTAGCGTTAATTCGCAAGCCTCAGACCCCGGTATGGTGGTGAACTGTTGGTCAGGTCAGTATGCTTTTTGAGATAAGGATAAACACCCTTAGAGGTGTCCTGGATTCGGTCGACTGAGATGAGCTGAGTGTGGTCGCTCCATGCTCAGAGGGATAGGGCACACCCCTCAATTCCCAGAAGGATAAAGTATACTGTGTTTTCTGATGCACATCACGTAAGCCGTTGAGATACTTGATATCCTGGATATAGTGCGGATGTGCGTTACGGTGTTTTCTCATGCATAGGACCTAAGTCGTTGTGTATTGCACTACGTGGTAGATCTTTCGAATCAGGAGCTATCAGTATGGAAATCCAAACTTCCAATATGACATTTGGCATTTTAATTGTAAACCTATATATGGCGACATGATATATTGTACCCATGATGTCTAGGATTGATACATTTATATTTGAAGTTGATTTCTTTACTTAAAGTAATAATAAAAGATTTGTTTTAAAACATACCAAACATATTTGGCTATTATAAGGTAAAACTCTATCCTCCAGCTTGAGTTGTATTGTGTGATGGGACTTGAGTCTTATAATAGCTTCATTTTTCTTTAATTAGCATTGCGCTGTTTATTTTAGGCACTGATATATTCTTGGGGGTAAACCCACTCCGTGTTATACGGCGTGGTCCCTTGATTTACCTAACTTTAAAATAAAGATTAATAACTGTTTTTGGTTCTCACACCAGTCCCATGACTGGCTAGGAGTTTTTTGTTTTAGCCTAAACTCTGGGTGCCCATATTTTCCACACGGGCAGCTAGTAGTTTTGGTTTTTGCAGATATTTCTTTTCCCAGAATCCTGGATTACAGCTGGAGCTATATTCAGACAGCTTTGTATCCGTGTATTTCATTCAGTTGTGTTAGTCATTGTATTTATACATTTTAATTCCGTTCTATGTATTTTAATCTCTGATATTTTCTATGTAATATTTATTCATACTCTGATATATTCTTGTACTCTGATGTAATTGATGTAATAAACAATGAAATGTTCTATTATTCATTTTCTGATTTGTCATGTTCTCAATTCAATTCGGCTTTCCCGTAAGGGCGAGTTTGGGTCGTCTCACATTACGCCAGGTTAGCCTTTTTATTTGACATTTAGAGGACTTTTTATAAAATCACATTCCATTGTAACAAATTCACAATCATAGAATGAATTCTATGGAGCATCAATGCCATTTTAGAGGACTTTTTATAAAATCACATTCCATTGGAACAAATTCACTATCATAAAATGAATTCTATGGAGCAACAATGCCTCAACGATCTTTTATTTGCCATTTTAGAGGAGGACTTTTTATAAATTCACATTCCATTGGAACAAATTCACAACCATAGAATGAATTCTATGGAGCATCAATGCCTCAGTGATCTCTTATTTGCTCGATGTAATAAGAAGCTCTAACAAACGTACAATGTGCCTACTATACTGACATTAGTATTGATTTATAATTCATCTTGGGTCAAATACTTTATATAAGCTACTCGAAAAAATTCATTAATAGAACTGGTTATCCTTCAAACTAATTGTTAAAATATGGAAGTTTCAGCTGCAATGTGGTTATCTTTCAAACTAAGTATTAAATTGCTATATCATTATCTAATGCACTTACATATTTGGTTTTAGTCCATCCATATTTGTCTTCTAAGTTATCCCTGGTTCTCGTTTATTGGTTTCCAAATAGATCAAGGTAGCAGAAGGGTTGGCTTTTTCTGTGTCCTTATTTCTTTGTCAAGTACTAGGATTATCAAAAATTAAACATAATTTTTAACATTTAATCTTAAGAATTTACAAATCTAGCTGATGTCTATGAACATTGTGACAATGATATAAAATACAATTCATTAACTAATATTGTACTGTCCAAAACATTGTATACTCATCTAAAGGATGCCATTATAGTAATTATAACAAATTAAAATTATCATATGGCCAATTCAACTCAATAACAAAAAAAATTAACTTCAAGTTCAAAAAAATACATACTATCTCTTCTTTAGGTAGTGCATGAGTTTTGGGACCCATGGTATGCGTCTCACTTAATGAATTACAATGCATTGAATTACTCTGAGCCAAAGCCCAGAAATCAAAAAAAAAAAAGATTAGCACTAAACAAGATAATGTGAACAACTAATTAACTAATCACATCAATTTACTTTACAATAATTATGTGAATCTCGTTAATTTATTTTGTTTCCTTTTCCATCTGTTACATGATTGTTAAATTAGCATTATACAAATTAGTTCACTTTATGGTCACATTTAGGTTGTACCTGAACTGATTCTTCCCCCCAGTATTTCAAGAGCATTCTAAAAATCCTCTAACAGAATTGTATTAGGCCTATTCGCAAGTCTTTGCTCATTAGTTGGATATAATACCTTGCTTTCATATAAGACTTGTACTGCCTCTAAGAATCATTAAGTGTTTTCAAACCCACTTGTGTCCTTCATCCGGAATTACTACGCAAATGAGTTATAACATTAATTGACAATGCTGCAAACTCGATTTGTTGGTTTTTAAAATGAAATCAGTAGACTTAACGACCAGCTTCACGTGCTAAACATCAGAAGACAAAATTAAATTATTGTATTGTTCTTTGTATCCAACTGTATCATCTTTGATCCACCTGTATCGTCTTTGTATCCGTACTATTTTGTATTAGTGCAGCCATGTATTATTATAAATTTGTGTTTAGTATCCTTCGTTGCTTGTTTTATCTTTTCTTCTGATAATTTTGCGTTTGATATATTATTGTATTGTTCTTGATTAGTGTTTAGCATCCGGCCAAAACAAAATTTTGAATGGAGCAGATAAAGAAGTCCAACTTTTTAAAGGCTAGTTTGAAAATTTTAAAGTAGGACGCTGGTCTTGGCTAGCCTATTGCTGGCTCTACCCCTGTATGAACAATAATTTCTTAGTATTTGTATACCTACTTCTATTAGTTAGAGGATGTGGAACTATACTCAACGAGTCCATGCATGTGTCAATTTTTTATGAGTCAATGACGTGCAAATTTTCATATTTACTAATGTAGAATCGGTATGGATGTTAGGTTCAATATACTTCAATGAATTGGGTGGTAGAGAACATGTGTGACTCTTTAACACAAGGAAGGACCCCTACGATACCATCTGTTTATGCACAACGGCTCAACTTTTCATTTTAGTAGTAGATTTATGTATATACATATCTTTACATACTTGAACATGATTAAATTTTGAATAATATCATTAATGCAATGGTAAGATCATAACTGATCGATTTGATTTTACATTGGGTCAAATCAATTGAAATGAATTATTGCTAGTATTATCCTCATATTCCTAATACTGGAATAACTTTCCTTTATTATAGTAAAATTTTCATGAATATTTATTCTATAATTTTCTTATCTTTACAAAATAATTAATTATAATTCAAAACAACCAATCAAGAATTAATTAGAAAGAATACAAAATATGAACTTGCAATAAATTATATAATTATTCTTATTCAATCTTATTGCTGATTGTTTTCTGTTATAATTAATGCATTAGTATGAATTATTAGGACAGTGAAAAATCCCTAAATCAAATTCTCTACAATGTTCCGCAAATCTTCTAGCTCAAAGATGATGACTCTTCCTCTCTATTTAATCTGCTCAGAATCGATTTTCAAATGTGAAGATTTATATCATATCAGATTCTTCAAATTCAGGAGCTCTTGAAGTCGCCGAGCCTTAAAAGAAAATTTCTCATAAAGGTTCGAAATTAATGGCCAGATACAGCTAGTTCGAGTTTTGAAGAACTTTATCCGTGGTGGGAGGATTTTGAATATGTTCCCTTACCAAATTTAGAACTGCTGCAACATCATGAAATCTTGTCCTTAGATACCTTGTCGATTTCCGAACCACCGCAACCTCAAGCATGCAAACAAGTGGTGTGTTTTGGTTTAATCAATGTAGTGACCAAAGTCGGTGAGAATATATGTTTGGTCGGACGTCGGTTTTTTGCTTGTGCAAATATACCAAATTGTTGTGGGTTTTGGGAGTGGAAAGATCCACCACTTTTCCAAAGAGGAAGTGAGTTTCCATTTGAGATGCAAATTAAAAAATGTAGACTTGAGGCGGTAATTTGAAGGTTGAAAACAAAATAAGTAGTATTAAATCATCTTAGTCTTTGATTGTAGTGCAATTGAATATTATTAAGTATATTTTGTGAACTGTAATCATGTTACTTTTGTAATATGATTTGTATTATGCATTTCAATTTCTGTTCTTTCTTTGTTTTTGCGGTTACTTTTGATATTATGTGCAATTTTCTATAGTTTTTTTTAAATTGGCTTTTCATTTTGTGCTGCTTTTGCTTTCTGTGTTGTCCATGTAGTTTAGCAATAATTCGTTGTTGATTTTGATGTATGTTCTTATAGCTTGAAATTTATAAGTTTGGTATTAACGGGTATAATGGGTCGGATAGTATTTATCCATTTAATAACGAGTTAGATTGGTCCATTTAATAAATGAGTTAAATGGGTCTTGTTGATTTGTACAGTCTAAACTTTTTAGTACTATATGTTTTTTACTAATTCATTTTGAGTATTGTTAATGTTACTCCAAAAACGGATAAGTGAGTCATATTTTATTTTCATTTTATTAAAAATTAGATTTTTAAGAGGGGGCCAAACACAATGGAAAAATAAATAGGAAAAGTCGATTTTACCCTCCAATAAAATACACAAAACACAGTAAAAATCGACAGGGACATACCAAAATTTTGTACAAAATTCAAAAATAACTTGCCAAAAATTGATTAGCTGAAGAAAAAATAAAATCCTACATATTCAGTGACAGTACTACGGAAAAAACGATTTTATTCGGTGGTCTGTCGTCGAATATGTGTTACTGTCATGACCTAATGCATTCACCAAATTTGGCGAGTACATGTCGTTTTAATTATTTAACTTCGGCTTGCGGTCAACGAATATAATATTTATGGCTGAAAAATGGACCTTCATTTTTTCCAGTAAATTAATACCTTTTTGGAGATTTCTTCAATAAATTCAATTTGTCATTCGCTTTCTTGAGTAAGAATCATGTTTACTTCTTTTCAAATTTAGAAATTGGTTCCTCCACGAAAACAGTGATTAATTGTTTACTTTGAGAAGAAGATGATGATTAGGATTTAACGAATAGTAGAATGTAATTAGGCTAAAATATTTAAAGAGCAGTTTGGTTTACATTTTACAAAATGTTAAAAGGGGGTGCTATGTTAAATGATCCTCCCTTCATAAATTTTATTTCAGAAAAAGAAATAACCTCCCCCTAACAATTTTTGAAGTGGCATTAACGATACTCTTTATTTTTTAGTATTATGCCATGAGGTTTGTCTATCAAATTCAACCACTACTAAAATCTGGCTTGAGCTATAACCTACCTAGGCCTAAAAAGTGAATAAAACGACCATACTTTAATTACTAATCGGTTATAGAAAAGTGTGGAACAAAATATACAAGCATGGATCTTATTACAAGTTTTTGGCAAAAACATCAAATAGGATAGTTTGACTAGCACACTTGTAAGTTTAAGAAAAATAAACGTACATGAAATTAGAATAGAGTGTCTACCATGCTTAAAGAAAACAATTCCTTGAAACCCAAAAATGATACTACTACGTCATGTTAGTCGACCTCCTCTCCCTGCCGTCACCTGCTGCTCCAACCACCGACCTTGCCTATTCTCCCGCTGTCGACACTTCTTAGTCCTCTTGAGCTTCACATTCTCAGCGCCTTTCCGACCCAACATACAAAAGAATAAAATGATGCAAATGTGATCAAGAGCTACCGGATTGCGAGTCTATAGTAAGTAATAAAATGGATGATAAAGATTATCCACATGCATTAAAGCATGTGTTTCAAAGTAGACATTTAGACAAATTTATGGCATTGATGGAGAATAATTTAGAGATGGTTAGGTCTACCGATTTATTAGATTGGGAAGAGCTCACTGTTGCATTATGTTTGAATGACCCAGATATGCATTACGCTAGTCACTATTTAAAGAAAAAATATGATCGACAGTTTGAATTTTACAAACTGTACTTATTATTGAGCACTAAGCATGGATTACGTTATGATAGATTGATAATATGTTTGGCGTACTCCGATGAAATTTATGCAGAAATATCTTATTACAAACCAAGACTATGTGGCATTAAGTATGAAATTCTTGAGTCATCGATTTTTTGTCGTTGGGAAAAAGTGATCAAAACTTTCAGCATCGGCAGACTATGACGAGGCTCAAATTGGCAAAACCTGTGTGATGCAATGGAACCCTTCAGTTGGTTATCTAGGCCCATCAAGTTGATGCAAGTCTTCTAGCCATAAATATAGAACACTTGATTTGTGTAATGACCTGCCTTTTTGCTCGATTCTTGCCGCTAATTAAACCAACTTAAATCGTTCATAAAGACGGATGGTTATGGGTGCTAACATATTTGTACAAAAATAATATAACTTTTCATTTCATTACAAAATTTTACATCAAAATTATAAGGAATGAGAGTACAACAGAAGCTCAACGGAAAAACAAATATGCTCTCAACGGAAGAAGAAAACTCAAAACATAACTCTAGGTCCAAATCTGAATCCAGCTCTGAAGACTAAACCTACAAACTAAACTAATAGCTGCCTGTGAAAAATTATGGGCACCTAGAGTTTAGGTGTGGGAACAATAAACTTCAGGTCAGTCATGGGACTAGTGTAAGAACTCAAAACAGTTATTATTTAGGACTTATTTTAAAGTTGGGAAATTCAGCGGACCACGCCGCTAATGCGGAACGGGTTTACTCCAGGTGAATCCCCATGCACATAAATTCACAATGACTTTGAGAAAATGAAGCTATTACAAGTTCATCCCACATCACGTAATGCAAGCACACATAAGATGGGTGAGTTTTGTCTTATGATAACCAATAATGCTCTAATATGTGAAAATCCGCTTTTAATACTATAATTAGTGCATAGTGTTAAACAATTTTGCAAATAAATATATAGATCTTAGCAAGCATAGTAACTATGCCTATATACATAGTTTACAAGAAAAGCGAAAGGCTCGTATTGTTTATTGGGTTTCCAACATGATGGTTCGAGGCACGAAAGCTTAATCGAGGACACAAGCTAAGTATCTCTCGGTTAACATCCAGACTCGGACACTGAATACAGAGCGTGAAGTATATATCCCGGTTTTCATCCAGACTCGGAACCGTATATACTTTATTTCCTTAGGTTTCACAGGTGGATACACTACCAAAGCTTTCGAGTTTGAAAAGATATAATGTATATGTATGCAACCTAACCGTCGGTTTACCATCAATTCAGGGTATGAGGTTCGTCGTTGTCATGATATACACAAAGCTACGCTTCATGAAGTTGTGCTTTGATCATCACTAGCTCATTTCATAACTTGAGTATGCCACATTGTCGGTTCACAACATGTCACTGATTTCTATCAATACATAACCTCTAAGTTCATATGTCTAAGAGATGAAAATAATTTATTGCCACAAATTCGATATAAATTAACAGAAATCAGTGCTACACAGTCAATTACAATATCAGACACACATTCCATACAAGTCTGTTCTGATTCTGAATGGAACAACAATCCGAAAATCTCCAAGATCCCATGTCACTTATAACCTCATATTGGGTGATCGGCCCAACCGAGACATCAATAATCAATCCCAACAATTCGAAGATTCTCAGTCTTCACTTGTTGATTTCCATGTCTTCAATTTTTTTATAACGTTGTATTATTACTTGGAATGGTTTTCGAACATATATTCGATCCCGGTCTTTCCAAGTACTAAGCGTACTCTTAAAACAATAGTTATGAATCATTTCGGATTTCAAATTTAAATCTCCTTCCAAATCGTTGTTAATTCACTTATAATCAAGGTTGGATTTATTCTACATGTCATAAAACTCATTACCATTTAACTCTTCTTTTGAATCCAATATTCAATTTTACCAATAAAACATAATTTCACGTTATCATTTCCTTTAGTCTTCACATTTACCAAATCTTTATTTCGATTAAAATTTCGTTTACGATGATACAAAATAGTCGATTTTTAGATAAAGTTTAATCGACTTATATTGGACATTAATTCACAAAAGTCAATGAATAACATATTTCTATAACAATGTATAATTTCTCAAATAATGTTCGCCCAACGATGTAATTCTCATATCGATTATTCGAAGACTAACTCTACCCAACTCCTTTCCTTTTTAAATTTAAATATCCAAACTTAATCTGAAATGGTAAATTTTAAATAAATCACATACAAAATAATTAAATCATTTTAAATCCTTCTAAATATTTAACAGACTTTTCCCAATAAAATCTTATGGTTTATAATTTTAAAACCTAATTATTGCAAAGAATATTATAATTAACATTTGACAACGTTACCAAAATGCTGTAAAATAGCTATTTAAATCAAATTGGTTCAAAATCATTTGAAATTCAAATATTTCATCTCTAAACATTTTTAAATAATAAAATAAGTTTTGTCACAATTTTTCTTAATTTTAAAATAATTTTAAAAACCTGTTTTATTCAGTTTCTTATTACGGTCGCCGAACTGCACGTACAATGAACTTTTCAAAAAAAATTAAACATAACTTAAAATCATACGTCAGAATTCAAAATTTTATTCTCTATTCAAAAGTAATCATTAGTAGAAATCCAACGTTTCTTGTTTCAAGTCAAACCGATTTAAAATAATCAAGTTATAGACTTTTGAAAATTGAACTAGATATTCACGAACGGTTGCTAAGTTATGCGTTCAGTTCAAGCCATATAGCGATTTAAGTTATAATCGTCCGAATCTTTCCTAAAATAAATTTAAATTTCCATAACTTCAGTTCAAGAATAATATATTTTTCCCAAAACTCATGCAATCATTTTTCAGACTTACCGATACTGAAACCAACCGCTTGCATACAAAACCAATGTTTAAATACATAACTCAAATCTTTTTACCAACTAAATTTCAAAACCTGATTTAGATATTAATAGTTTGAAAATATTTCCAAAGCTCTATTTCAATTCAATCGACGCTTAATAAAATATTTTCCCAGCTTTCTTAAGTAAAGTTTTCGGCTAGCTATCATAAAATAAAAGAAGTGAAACCATATTCTAAATTATATTTATATTCCCATTTAGTCCAAAACAACTTAATTTCAAATCATCATTTTAAATTTTCGAATCTTCATTTCAAATTAAATCGAATAGTATTTACTTCAAAATTCGCTCGAGTATTGTTATGAAATTAACTAATTACAAAATCCATTACTTGTGTACCTAATTCAAAATCCCATTTCCTTCTAAATTTCAAAACTGGTTTTCTTTTAATGTCTTTTTATTTTGCGAACATTGTTTAATTATTTTAGATTTCCAAATTAAATTAAATATTATTCAAAGTTTAATTTCAAATTATTAATTTTAAAAACATAAAATCGATATTGTTGCTTCATGGCAAGGAGCTCAAATCGATTATCCGCACAATTCCACAGTAATGATGTGTGTGATGCAACCATAAACAAATCAATAAAACAACCATATGAACATGAATCCATCCATCGTAAACACAACAATTAACAAAAAACCATTTCATTATGCGCAAAGCGTTATGGTCAATAACGCTTAGTGCCTAGTGTATTCTTACTATATAAACATCCATCATAAATCAAATATAACCACAAACATCTACAAACAACCAATTATCTTCAATTAATTTTAATTAACTTCGAATTAAAAATGAATCAATTACTAATCCATTTCTATCAATTAAAAATAAATTTAAATTTAGACGTTCTCACCTTCATGCCTCCAAACTCTTCACGATAAAAATCTGTATTACTTGCGAACAAACTCCGAATGATCACGCACATATATTCACGGACTATGCTACTAAGGTGCACTCAACTCTTTATAACCAAACGTGTATATATAAAAATATTCACACATCAGCTTATTTCTTCTATTTTCCAAGAGAGAGTTGAGTTATGTCTAAACTGAGGAAAATATGAGCGAAGCTAGTGTTCGGGGAGGCTCTGCCCGAACTGACATAGGCAACAGAGAAGATAAAAGTGGTGACAAACTCTTTTTTTACTTACATGGGGTTAAAGGGGAAAGATGTGGATGCTTAGGGAGGAGAAGTAAGTGTAGCCACGTGTGGGAGGAAATGCGGATCAAGCCGGGTGTCAGGTGACGTAGCAATGAGACGGTGGTGGTACTGCGTGTGTGGTGGTGGAGGTTGCTAGGGGAATAGTGCGGAGTGGAGTTGTTTAAAGGGGACAACGTGTTTTAGAGAGAAGTGGGTTACGTGGTTGCAGCTAGCTCTGAGGAGGTGACTGGCGGTTGATAGGGGACTAACGGCGGAGGTGGCGTGCTGGAGATGTGAGGTGGCGGGGTGCTTGAAAGAGGAGGATTCGGCTATGAAGTTTTAGAATAGGAAGGACATGAGTTTTGGGGTGGTGATAGAAGGTGGCAAGACTACTGATTTGGTGGACTGATTGCGGGCTAGAGGTGACTGACGGGGAGGGGATATTGACGGCTGTGCTTGGGAAGGGAGGCCGAATGGTTTTACATGGGGAAAGAGCAATGTTAGGTAGGGAAAAAAATGGTGGAAGAAATACATGTGAGAGAGAAAATAGATTATGATGAAGTTGTTGTGAAACGTGCGTGTGTATCGCCCTGTTTCTCTTTTATATATATTGATTTTAAGGGTAACTTGTCATTTTAATCAAGGACACTTGGCACACCACTCTCATGCATGAAGACACATAAATAGACAGTTGTTTCCGTTTGATAATTCATTATATGCATGTATGAGAACAAATAAAGATTTATTTAGTTATAAAAAATTAATTTTAGCAACATTTGTGTAACATATATGTATGTAACCATTTTGTAGTGCATATATGTGTAACCATCATATTAATAATACTACCACTTAAAATTTTAAAAATATTATTTATAAAAATATATCTTCTAAAATTTATATTACCAAAATTTTGAATACATAACAATCTTTATAGAATTCATACAAACATCATAAGTTGTCAAAAAAAAATATTTCACCAAATTATCATATATTACTAAAATAATATTACTTAAAATATATGTACATATATCTTACCCAATATTAAACAAAATAAAATTTAAATATTTAAAAAATTCATGTCTTGTAATATAATCATTCTTAATATCTGAAATATATTTGTAAAATCTTATATATATATATATATAACATCTTTATTAATTTACAAAATTTTATTCTTAAATCCTTTCAAATACTTATTAATATTAAAATTTATTTACTTATATCTTATGATGCTGAATAACATCTAAATAAATCTTATCTTACAAAATAAATATATTATCAAATTTAAATAATATTATTACTTAAAAAATCTTATAAATCAAACATATCCTTAAAATTCAAACTAATATTTATTCAAACTAATATTACTTATAAAAATTATTTATTCAAACTAATATATAAAAGATTATTAAAGCAATACTTGTATTAAAATTTTATTAATTTTGATTTATATTTAGAAAACCCAAATTATACAATAGAAACCCAATCTAATCTTAGCTAAAATCCTGGGTTATTACATTCACCACCCTTTAAGACTTTTCGTCCTCGAAAAGGAGAATAGTTAGTTTTTTTTAAAATACTTTACGAATTTTTAAATCAAATTCCGCTATTCAGTTTTGCAACAGATTTCAAAATACTAGAATAAACAGACTCAAATCATTATATAAAAGAAGAACACACATATCGTAGTCAACCAAAATGACATGTCATTTGATCATCCTAGTCAGCGTACAAAAAGTATAACTATCCCTACCTGAGTACGTACTGTAACACACTACATTTTTAACTTAAGATAATAAAATAAGAATAACTTAATTAAATATTCAGAATTAGGTAAAACAGAGAGCGCCATTACGTCCGTCTCAGAATTCTGGTTCAGACAGAGTCCGAGTTTGCGTAAAACGGACATCGTATGAAGAAGTTATGGGCTCCATAAGTTTGTCTGAGAAAACAGGAACAGCCCTGATCAATTTTCGGCCTTCAGACCCATGGGGGTCGACCCCTTCAAGGAGGGGTCGACCCACATGAAGATTGGTCAACCCCTTCAAAGGGAGTCGACCCCCCGCAGTAGATTTTGGCAGATTAGGGTTTTTTATTTTTTGAGTTTCTGATGGTCTTTGGTCAAAGCTGACGGTCCTGGTTGCTCCGGTACACCTATAAATAAGATCTTAGACCTAACCCTAAACCTTATAATTCGGCGGCTACGCTCGAGCTCTACCATTACTCTCTCTCCCCACATATCTATTCTGAAAATTAAAATATTAGACTAGGATTGTTCAGAGTCATGAAAAGCAAGGTAAAATTCTAGATCCAATCCACTCAAATTCTTACTCTTTCTTTCCCTTCTCTTTTAATGAAAATAAACAATCCACGGTTATTAGGTTTCAAATCAAATTAAAAGGGGGAAAACCATGGATGCTAAAAACTGGCTCAGATCCAGAATTGGGAAAGCATACGAGGTGACTGGATTTAAGTTACAAATTTTAGATAATAAGATGTTATTGTTTACCATTCCCCATTTTTGTATAATTGAAATACAATCTGTTGAGATGTTTAACATGTGATAACAATGACTAAAGTGATAGGTACAACATGTAAGAATAATTAACTAAGATATTAATTTATTGGGATGTAAGCTTGTTAAATCCATATGTTGAAATAGATTAAAATATTGGATTGTTCGACGGTAGTAAAACAAACTTATTAGAATTGGGTAGCAACTTTTGTTGTTTGTATTACATGTAAACTTGTCACAATTATATACATGGATCCTTACTTGTATGATTTGGAATAGTTACATGATTGAATGGTTTCATGTTAGCATATAATTAAATACATGGGCATTGATTTGGGTATAAATCAAAGTATGATTAAAGATCTAAATTTGGAGCATATGATATATATACATATATGTGACTTGGAGAGAAGGATTAGAAAACCTATAATGACATAGGAAAAACAGTTAAAAAACTGAATATGCCTAAAATTTACATGAAATAGGAATAATTGTTAAAGAACGAACATGCCTAGATTCACAGTAATTTGACACTGCAACGCTCTTAGAAACGAGGTTAGATTGCACTTGTGATAGAAGACTGCCCGGAGCTGCCCGACATATCGAGCATTCAAAAGTGGTAAATCTAATGTGAGGTGTCCAAGTGCCTAATTAAAATATGTAATGGTACTAAGACACGAGGTTAAGTCAACTTGTGGTAGAAGTCTGCCCGGACCCACACGACAAATCCATCGTCCACAAGTGTAGGCTTAATGTGAGAGGTCTAGTGCATGTATATATATAAAAATATATGTATATAACAAGATATGAATAAACGGCAATGATGGTAATTAAATGTCTAAATCAGAAAATAAGAAAGGAAGGGATGTAATGGGCTGAGTTAGTGTGATGCGAAGGAAAAGAGATGTATTTCCCGAAATGACCTATTTCTGAGAACGTGGTTGCAACTAAGCCACGGTGTATAAAGTAAGAAAAAGGAAAGAAATTACTTGCCATCACAGATTTAGATGGGAATACGTTATGAAAATAAATCACTGATTTCTTCTATACATCAAAATGATAAGGTGCATGAAGTGTTTTTCCTTAATTAAAATAAGGAACATATACTACAATGAATAAAGAATACTGGAATACAATAGTAAAAGAAAATGGTTTAAATGGGGAATGAAAATCACCTATTATGAATAATTAACATTAATGAGAATGTTGTATAATAGGTAGTCTTGTCTTAGGGACAAGTGAAGACTATAACTTAGGTTATAATAAACTATTAAGGAAATGGGATAACTTGTGAAATGAGAGAAGAGACACTTAATTGTAAATTAAGTAATCAGTAAATGGGGAAAGCCAAAAACCAGTTAAGAAAAGGGGGAAAATTTATGAAATATAAGAAGTTGTACTTAATTATAAATTAAGTAATCTGTAAACTTGGAAGTCTGAAACCCGCTGATAAGAAAAACATGCTTAGGCTTGTCCTAGGGATAAGAGGAAATTATAACATAGGTTATAATAAATGGGTAGAGAAATTTATTAATGGGCCTTAGTTAATAGAACTAAGTTAATAAGTAAAGAACGATAAGTTGTATTGACAATGTAAAATGGAATTATGGTTAAATGAGAAAGAAGGAGGAAAACTTATGAAATAAGTTATATTTAATCATGACTGACATGTTAAACAAGAAAACATGTAAATTGAGATATACTTAATTACATATTAAGTAAAACATGTTATTTTAGTGATGAAATCAAACAAGAAAATAAAAAGGGATTGTGGATTATAGACCTTGGACCACAACCTTGGGAATAACTTGTTGTGGGCTTATTAATAAACTTAAATGGGTCAAGTTATATTATAGAAATTAATAAGCAAATGGAACTAGGTAACTTGATTAAGAAGTCAACATGAATGGGAATAACCAAGTTGAATGGAAACCTGGTGAGGTAAGGCAAGTGCGTAAAAAAATGTTTAGACATAGGGTCTAACAACATATTAAAGTGAGGCGCTTAGACCAGTCCGCACGTTTGAGGGTCACCCAACGGGGTAGATCATCATGGTGTCATAAGGAGGAAAACTTATGAAATAAGTTATATTTAATCATGACTGACATGTTAAACAAGAAAACATGTAAATTGAGATATACTTAATTATTAAGTAAAACATGTTATTTTAGTGATGAAATCAAACAAGAAAATAAAAAGGGATTGTGGATTATAGACCTCGGACCACTACCTTGGGAATAACTTGTTGTGGGCTTATTAATAAACTTAAATGGGTTAAGTTATATTATAGAATTTAATAAGCAAAAGGAACTAGGTAACTTGATTAAGAAGTCAATATGAATGGGAATAACCAAGTTGAATGGAAACCTGGTGAGGTAAGGCAAGTGCGTAAAAAAATGTTTAGACATAGGGTCTAACAACATATTAAAGTGAGGCGCTTAGACCAGTCCGCACGTTTGAGGGTCACCCAACGGGGTAGATCATCATGGTGTTATAAGGCACGAGGGGAGCGCACATTCATCTGATTGTTCTGACGGCTCCAAAGGACTTGAAGGGGAGCACGCGGCTTCCTGAGGTGTGTAAGGTGCTCCTAGTAGTTCTCTGTGCACTGGGAGATGTTTTAGGCTATGCTCGCAGAGGTTGGATATACGCGTAACTACTAGGTGGGTGGGCCTTGACTGTAGAAGTAGCTATGCAGTCCGAATGCTTTGACGCGGTGACACCAGGATGATTCGGTGGTTGCCTCAATGTGGAGGCGAAGGGTCATGACCAACAAGGATAGTAGATCGTCGGATACCCGTCATCAGTAGCCTGTGGGATGCGAAAAGATTAGAGCTAAAACCAATAGACCATTCACCTTTCACTATCGGGGTACGGTGTTTGAAGGAAGATGCCTGTTAATCCCTAAAAATCCATACGCACATTGGGTAAAGGATATAAGGCGGATATCACCAGGATCGGTCGCGCACGATGCAACAGCACATATCGAACCCAAGGCAAGTCAAGTCAACTAAAATGACCGAAGATAACGGCATAACATATTATGAGAAGTGCAACCCGATAAAGATAAAGGTCGCAGATCCTGAGAACTGCTCAAACACCGAAGTAAAGCAAGTCACCCATTCAACATAAGCGGGAGCGACCTCATAACATAGCCATAAAGCCTAATAGCGCCATACAAAGGCAGCAAGAAGACGAGCGCCCTTGGACCAAGAAGGACGGCCGCGCAAGGAACAAAGGAGAATCAACTCCAGACCTGCATTCCGCTCTCACAAGATCTCCCAAAGCGCTCACAGGATGCTCGCTTACATTGTACTCGCTCAACTATTCAAGATACTCGTTCCAACGAGTCGTCCGCACATGATAACTGGATACAGCCACGGACAGCTGGCTACAGCTAAACAGTGGCATGGTTGTAAAGAATGAACGATCCACGGCCTGGATAAACGGATTCCAGATCACTTACCAAGGAGAGTTCACATATAAATACACCATGGCTACCAAAATAAAGGGGGACGGCTAAAAAAAGGACGAAGTACTACTGAATTTGATCCTCAACCATAGAATCAGCCATGGCGTCAAGGGTAATCTTACGATGAAGGAAAAGGAAGAGATCCCTCTTCTTAATCATCCATCCATCCTTCTTCTCCTCAAATTCTACTACTCTCTTGTATAATTCCTCAGATTGAAATATATAAACGAGGGTATATTGAGTGAATATAGAGATGTATGAAGAGAGAAAGTTGATGTACTTTGTAATTCTCATTATAAGACAGAAAATCACCTTTATAGTGGACGTAGGCCTCGTTAACGGCTGAATTACTCTAAATCTCATCTCTATTTTAGTTTTCTTGCATTTTCACTTTTTTATTGCTTATTAAACGCAGTTTCATTTATTCCTTACCAAATTGGTGAAGAACAGTTTAGTACCTTGGGTGTTTAGACCATTTTTGGTGTAAACATTTTGCCACCCACCGTGGGCCGTGTCCATTTCTCTTCCTATTCAGATCTGATGAGATTTTCTGGGAAACGTTGTACCTGAGATCATGAGCATGCTGAGAGAAATTGCTGCGGACAAAATTTGTGACGTCTCTGGTGCTGACACATCGCCTACCATCCGTTCCGAAGAAAAGGAACCATTACAAGTCGAGGTGGCTATAATTAGAAGGGAGCTAGAAGAAGAAATGACAGGGAAAACGAGTCAAATAACTATTGCAAACGTGTTGATAAAGAAGATTGAGTCAATGTTCGTTATCCATGCCTCTGCCACATAAGCCACAGCAGGTGTCACTGACGATCTGTTCGCTCAAACAAGTCGTGCAAGCAAAATGGAATATTCCGCAGAACAAGAAAGTTCCATTTCGGAAGCTACCTATCATAATTATGGATCCTGGCAAAGATCCGGCAAGGAGAAAAACGCTCGTTCCACGGAACGAGATGAAAAGCGAAAGAATGTCCTAGGTGCAAGAGGCGAAGCCAAGCAGCGCAGAAGGAGACCGCATTTTTCAAAAATTCCGAGTTCACCCCCTCAATGACACCATAGAGAATATCTCCACGAAAACGAAGGACACTACAAAATATCCAATCCCAGAACGGATGCAAGTCAAAAATGCTACCATGAAATCAGGAAGGTCTGTCAATTCCATGACCAACCAGGACATAATACAAATGAATGCAGACATTTGAAGTAGCTAATAGAGAGGCTGGTCAGAAAGAACAATTTACAACAATATGTGCAAGGCCACTGTCCCATTTCTCTGCAAACAAAGGGCAGCAAACCCTCCGTGGAAACGGCCTAAAATAGCCCGGAACTGATGTGTGACTAAGGATCAGCGATTGATGTCTTGATCATGGAATTTTGAACTAAAATTCGCGTAATTCCGCCTTATTACTCAGTTACTCTTTTGTATTCTATTTGCTTAAGAAGTAGTAGTCGTTCTACTTTGTTTTGCCACTTGCTATATTCATGTTTGGCGATGAATCACTTACAAATGCCATATGCAGAGAAAGTTATCATGTGCTTACATGAGTACCGTACTCATCACTGTACAGTGAAAACTGATTTTTCAAAATGTAGGCATGATAAGAGCAGCTAATCATACCCATCTTAATTGCAAAGCGAAGGTTCTTAAAGAATATCTCGAGCAAGATGATTCGAAAGCATTGCGAGAGACATGCAAACCAAATCAGATGTATAGGCACGCCATCTCAACCGGGTGTGCTGTCTAAAGACAAACAACAAGCCAAAAGGTGGAACTTCCTTAAGCAAGCATTTGCTGGAAGGGAGATGGTAAAAATGTCCCACGGATAAAATTTCTAAGTCCACCGAAGAAGCACCTTCTTAGGTGACCTTCCTAAGTGTTGGACACAAGTTTTCCAACTTGAGAAAAAAACTCAATGAGGTAAACCAATGCCTGTGTTCTAACGTAAGGCAAAAAATCGGAAAAACCGACATGTCCCGAAACGGAAAAAATTTCCAACCACGGGGGGCGCCTTGGTAGGTGAAGGACACGAAGTTTATCTCTTTGAGTCAATGCCCGTGGAGATAAATTAGTGTCCGCTCCCCGGGATGAAGCATAAAATAGGGAAGGATTAAACATGCTGGAAGGACAAGCACAAAATAGAAACCCTAACCGAAAGGGGTATCCATTCTTGTTCTTTGTTGTTAACCAAGTCAAACAAAGCCAAGGTTGGATTACAAAGCAGAAAACCTAGCAGAAAGGGGGTACCAGAAATCCTAGCCATATGGGGGTATCCAACAAGGTCTTTCAGTCCTAGAAAAATCATGACTAATAAGGCTGAACTTGGGTCAAAATTGAAACCCAAGGGGTGCCCAAAAGAAAACACATAATAACCACGCGTTGCTTTTAAAAAATCATGAATTGACCAAATTACGATGGAAAATCAACAGAATCTGTGAAATGAAAAAGAGCTTTCATATGGGGACATCACCATTATGTAAAAAATCACCAATGCCCACTCAAAACATACCATGGCCTAGTTATAACTTCGTTACTAGAACTATTAGAACGATAAGATCTGCGCGAACAACAAACTAAAAGTACGACAACTCGTAAGAATGAAAGTAATAAAACTATGATAGCTCCTAAGGGATACAAACGTAAGTCCACAAATATAAAATATTAAGCAAGGGCTGGCACTCGCACAAACAACCAGTATAAGTACGTGACAAGTAAAAGAAAATAAACTGAAATCAGACCATAAAGGTCACAAGTGCTATTTTTATACAGGGAAGGATAGGCCAATTGTTCAGACTTTTGCTGATCCAGCTACACAAAAGATTCGACAAAAGGAAAAAGACGTGTGATCTTCAATTATTAACCAGTTAGCTTTCTGTTGCGTTTAAGGGTGGACACAACCTTAGTATTCAAAATCTCGTCCTCATCTTCCAGATCGACGCATCTGGTAAAAGTGGGTCATCTGATGAAGGTATGGTGGGAGGATTAATACCGATGGAGATCAAAACAGAGTCGACGGTAGCAGGCTGGGCAGCAGCGCCGCAAGCAACTAAAGGAGAGGGCGAAAGCACACCTGATGCAACAGGGTAACAAACATTAAACTCAGCAATCCCAGGTGAAGAAATAATAAAATCCAAATCCGGGGCAGGTTGATAGATGTCAATTTTACCTGAAGCTACTGGATATACGAAGTCAGCTCCACGATCGTCCGCGTTTAAAGAAGTGTTGCAGTAACTCACGAACTGTGCCACAACATTTTCTTGATATGAACACTCAATAACAGGTTGAGCTCTGGCTACATCCAAGGTAGAGCGATCCGTTGGGAGAATAAGGGGCTCGAAGTATCAACTCCAATGGAGTCAGTGGGGCACAAGGAATCATAGCGTCCGAACGTTCCTTCCTAAGCGATTGAACTCACTCGTTCATCAAAATCCTCTTACCCTTAACTAGAGCCTCGTGATCTTTCTCTTCTGAAAGCTGTTCTTGAAGGAACTCATCATCGACATCGTCGTAATACGAAAGTATTCACTCCCAAACAAGGGCCAGAGTCCGCGGAAAATCCTTATCTAAGTGACTCAAGCTTCCACGGCTCATGACACTGCAAACATAGAATTGAAACAGAGTATTGTCAATTCCATTTCTAGCTTCATCAAGATCTTTTTGCAACTTGATCTTATCCTTTTCAAGGGTTCTGAGGGTTTCACTTTGGGAAGCAAGTTGGCCTTCGAGAGCCATGTTTTCCTGTTCTAAAGAAATTAAAGCCTATTTTTCTAAGGCCATATGGCGCTCAGCAAGTTCCCGAGCAGTTCAATCCTCTAAAAACTGCGCTCATACACCCTCCAATTCCTTCTTGAGCTCGACATTTCTGACCTCTAAGTTGTCCACTTTAGCACAACCGCTCTTTAAAGAAGTCATCTCAGATTCCAGGGATTTAATCAACTGGATCAGGCCAGCTTTGTCGTTTTCCAATGTTTTGATATGGTCAAGGTGTCGAGCATTCTATCTCTGGAACTCATAAACGAATTTGGCCCAATGCTTCAGTTGCTTATCAACATCTTTCATGACCAGATTACTGTGTCTTGAATTGATCCTTAATAACACCAAGTTGATTGCTCACACTACTTTTTATGGCATCCAAATTCTTCGCAGCATTTCGCCTATCGTGAGGGTGTAAATCCAGATCGAAATGCATTCCCATCAAGTCCCAACCACTGAAGCGTCCTTGAGCATTGAATTTCCAGCAGGAACCTTATAAGGTGGATGATCACGTATTATTTGAATTTGAGCCGAAGTCAGGACAATAGATCTCGCAGAAGACTCAGTCGGTGCAAGCATCTTAGCCTGATCAAGTCCTTCGCACCTTAAAGAATCAACCATTGAAAGTTCAGAAGTATGTCGGACCTGAAAACTTGAAGATAATTGAGGGTGCTTTGAATAACAGGAAAGACAAGACTGTAGGAGGCTTCGTGGATCAGTAAGATCAGCTTGTTGGGGGAAACTATTCGACAACGAGCAGTCTGCATTTACACCTGGGAAATAAACAAAGTATGAGTTCAACAAGCATTCAGAGATTGTCAAACTAACGGGAAATTATGCCGTAAGTAAAATGGTGCCAAAACTGGTTCCAGGGGAAGCTATGAAAAACAGAGCTTTCTTAGGACACTGAGTAGGCCCTTGCATTCCTCCCATATCAGATACGACGGGGTCAGGCATCACCACATCACCTTAGCTTAAATATTTGGCAGAGTCCGAATCCTCCGAGTCTCCAAATGTCTCTGAGGAACCTTCTACCTGAAATACAGGACAAGCAAAACTCCCAGCGGTTGTTCCAGAAGTTACATCGACCCTCAAACCATATGCGTTCTCGTCAACTCTCTTATCACCCCTTCGGTAATCAGCAACGAAGGTCGATCGCTCATATCAAGGATTAAATGTTTCATTTTAAGAGGCTTACTAGCAGGAATTTGGGAGTGAACAAAAGCTTTTCCAAGAGATCGTGTAGGGCAAATTAATTGGTACTTACGGAGGTTTTCCTCTGAAAGCAACACCTCTCTGCTCCTTTCCCTTTTGTCAATAGAAATTAAAGAATTAAGGAGGCCTTGATCCAAAGTAAGTCCCGCAACAGAAGGAATCACTATAAAAGTCAGAAAGAAAACCGGATGAGAAAGAGAAAAGAAGTAGGAACTCCAGGAGCAAAGGTATAATTACCTCCTTCGGCCCATCGTCCATGAAATCTACCAGGACACGAACAAAGAAATATTGATCCAGAAACCCCTTAGCTCCATCCGTCAAACCAGTGATAATTCTATCATGCATACTCTCCATAAAAAAAGAGGGACCGTCTACCTCCCTCCTCTTAAAAGTATATAAAGAGCAAATATCTGCAAACGTGGGTTCCCGCTGTCGGACCTTCATGAAAAGTATGTACTACCCAAGCAAGATTTTATACCAACTAGGATGCAGCTAATATGGGGCAATGGCCAGTTGCCGTAAAATGGACTCTAGATAAGGATTGAAGGGGGGATCGCCCCGTTGGACATCATGTGATAATTGATCTCTATATAACCGGAGGGCGGACAATCTGCCAACTCTCCCTTTCTGGGAAATCTGGTTTCATCTTGTGAAAAACCAAAGCGATTGCACATTTGTAAAAACTGATCAAAAGGAAGCGTCGATTTATGGCAGCCAGCCGCCACCTCATCAAAAAAGCGAGGTTGGGAATGAATCTGACTAACAGCCAAACCAGAACCAGTAGCTGGGGCAACCACACCTGCCCAATCCAAATCCTCTCGCTCCCCAGACATAATGAGTTAACTGGGATTGAGATGAACAGGCGGTTAGTCACATGACAACACAGATAAGTATGCTTAAAAAGAAATTACAAACTGAATGGTTAAGGGTCAAAGGAAAAGAAGAAGTATCGCCACGATATAAGTATTCTATTGAACAGCCGGTTAAGGCATGGCGAATCAGGGGATATTGTCTCTTAGTCATTTGGGTAAATGACTTGCCAGCGTAAAAAGGGCTAAGGTTTATCACCAAAGGATTCTGCCTGAAGTCCAAGCACATACCAAGTCAAATCAACGCTTCTCAAATATTGCAACCATGTGTTCCAGCAACTCAGTGTTGCCAATTGAGAATCCTCCTTTACAAAGCTAAAAGAGTTAACCCGGAATCATAGATAAAAAGAAGAAAATTCATTTACAAGTGAAATTCAACTCGAAGAAAGGAGAGTTGTAGCCGGAAACAAATTTGAGAGAAACCGTCGACTAGAGGAGGACGGGCAAGACGATCGATCAAGTAAAGAGAATCAAAGCCTCAAGAAGCAACAATGAGGTCTTCTACGATGAAATCACCATTAAAATGAGCTTATTAAAGAAATATGAAAGCGGGAAAATTGAGAGACAATACTTAAGAGAACTAGAAGCCCCTTTTTGTGAAATGGCAGCTCAATTAAGATCTGGTGATCCGGTTTAACGTACCCGGGAAATATCCCGCCAAATGCCCAAAGACAGGCAATTGTCAAAATATCCGAATTTTGAGAATATAAGCAATCTGTGAGGGCGCAGAATGTTGAACCTAAACCATCCAGTACATTCTCACCACATCAGCTTAGTGCTCAGCTACGCAAGAAGTATCTCATCAAGTCCCAACTGGCATCCCGAAATTGATCAGCTATTAGCACAGTAATCAAAAAGATATATCGAGCCTCTCGCTCATAGGAAAAGACAATACCAATCAGCGAAGATGAAGTAATCTTAATATTTGGCATGACTGGGCCCTCAACAAGTCAGGACAAACCCACTAACCAATGTGCGATCAAATATGTCAAAGTCAGCGGTTCCATACAAAAAGAAATCACGGACTTCGAAGGGCAAGTGTTAATCCCTAAAAATCCATATGCACATTGGGTAAAGGATACAAGGAGGATATCACCAGAATCGGTCGTGCATAATGCAACCACACATATCGAACCCAAGGCAGGTCAAGTCAACTAGTGTGACCGAAGACAACGGCATAACATATTATGAGAAGTGCGACCCGTTAAAGATAAAGGTCACAGATCCTGAGAACCGCTCAAACACCGAAGTAAAGCAAGTCTCCCAATCAACATAAGCGGGAGAAACCTCATAACATAACCATAAAGCCTAACAGCGCCATACAAAGGCAGCAAGAAGACAAGCGCCCTTGGACCAAGAAGGACGGTCGCGCAAGTAACAAAGGATAATAACCTCCAGACCCGCATTCCGCTCTCACAAGATCTCCCAAAGTGCTCACAGGACGCTCGCTTACATTGTACCCGTTCAGCTATTCAAGATACTCGTTCCAACGAGCCGTCCGCACATGATAACTGGATACAGCCACGGACTGCTGGCTACAGCTAACCAGTGACATGGTTGTAATTAACAGAATGAATGATCCACAGTCTGGATAAACAGATTCCAGATCACTTACCAAGGGAAGTTCACCTATAAATACACCATGGCTACCAACATAAAGGGGGACGACTAAGAAAAGGACGAAGTACTGCTGAATTTGATCCTCAACCATAGATTCAGCCATGGCATCAAGGACAATCTTACGATGAAGGAAAAGGAAGACATTACTCTTCTTAATCATCCATCCATCCTTCTTCTCCTCAAATTCTACTACTTTCATGTATAATTCCTCAGATTGAAATATATAAACGAGCGTATATTGAGTGAATATAGAGATGTATGAAGAGAGAAAGCTGATGTACTATGTAATTCTCATTATAAGATAGGAAATCACCTTCATAGTGGACGTAGGCCTCGTTAACGGTTGAACCACTCTAAATCTCGTCTCTATTTTACTTTTCTCGCATTTTTCACTTTTTTATTGTTGATAAAACATGGTTCCATTTATTCCTTACCGAAATGGTGAAGTACAGTTTAGTACCTTGGGTGTTTAGACCATTTTTGGTGTAAACAATGTCAAATAGATGTTTAGATTGTTTTTCTTAGGGGAAGTCATTTAGCTCTTGTAGTCTTTAGTAGTTGAGGGAGGGGCCAAGGTAGGGCCATCGTCACCATGAAAACAGACCCTAGGTATATCTATATATAGAGGCTCTTAAAGACAGGCCTGTACGGATATGGAAAAGCTCCCGATCGAGTTCCGTTATTCTTGTATCGCCCTGCCACGAGACTCGGTGCACATTAGAGGACGTGCGGTTATAGGATCGAGCTACAATTGAAGATACATATGTGGGACAGTCTAGATACATGCATGTTGGCTCTGGGTGGTGTATCATAGGCTTGAGGGCATTACTCTAGTATGGAATCTGATTCGATCGAAGGTGACAGTCCACACGCTTACGTAACATAGTAATGATAGGTATATGTAGAACGTAACATTGTTATATAGAGATCTGTATGTCACAACGGCGTATGATGAGGTACTGCGTATATTTCGATGGTGTTACGGTGGAGACCGTGCGAGTGGGGTACCATGGGGTGTACCTTAATATCGGGGGTAGCTGCATATATAATGTATTAGATAGATCCACTGGGAAGTAAACGGGTGCGACGTGTGTGTGAGCCTTGAGTGCTGTTAACCCAAGTAACATAATAAATAAGAAAATATGATTGAACGATATATGTAGTGTTATCCAAAGTGTATAATTTAAATCCAGTTCACTAGAATTTGCGTTTTGATCCGATCCTCATAACATACTCGTAGGTTAGATTTGTGGCAGAGACATAATAGCTTTGGATACTGGTTAGGAAGTATTATTTTTACGGTAAGGCTATACTTTGAGTATATTATATTTTATCCATTTCGCTGTGAGATATTTTTTGAGCTCTGACATATTTATGTCTTTGTCTTTTATGCAGGATACAAGAGCAAACTGTAACAATCCGGAAAATCTGAACCAATTTAAAAATTTTAAATTAGTTATTTTGGTGGATTTTAAATATTTAAAATAAATGTTTTAAATAATAACGACGAAAAGTAAGTTTGAATCGACATTTGAAAATAAATATAATTAATTTTAATTATAAACAAGGCCTGAAATGGCGCGGTAGTTTCAAAATTTGAGTTCAAACTTTGACTGACTGTACCGGGTGCAAAACAAAATGGATTCTAGTGAAACCAAAAATATTTAAATCTGTTAATGAATATCTTTCTAACGAATCTAAAAAATCGATGTTTCATAGCGGGAAGCAAAAGTTATGGCTAAATGAATTTTCAGAAAGGTCGCTATAGAGTTTATATAGCCCACGAAAATGGCCATTTTGCAAACAACCTTGGAATTCGACGAAACCACTTTTGTTGGATCCAGGATGTCAAATTATTGCTAGGTTTCAAATTTCATAATTTTTGAAGCTAGTATGTGAGTGTGGCAAAGGAAAATGTGTTTGGTCGATTTCTATTAAATTGGATCGACCAAAAAAAGGCCATTTTCAAATGGTCTCAGAATTCGACAAAGCTAGTTCTGTTGGGACCGTATCGTCAAAACATAGCTAGATTTATTTTTCCGGAATTTTTAGAATCAATATGTGGCCCCGACAAATTGAAATGTACGCTCAAATCAAATATTGAATGTTTTATATTTTAATTTGAAGGAAAACTGACTGAAACAGTCGAATGGGCCTTCGAAACATATCCCATTGTGTCCGGGTTGGGGGTATTTAGCTAGGGCCGACAGTCGTTAGGTTTGAATTGGTGTCCGTATGGAGAAACACGATTTTAAAATTTAATAAAATCATCGGTCAATCAGATTTCTCCTTCATAATAAAAAAAATATATCAGAACCCCCCCCCCCCCCCTAAAACGATCTCAATGGCGGAAAGGACCCCCCCACTTCCCGACCAAATCGCCGCCGCCACGTCCATCTTTATCCCCCGCTCCAATTTAGTCTTTTGTTCGCCTCACTCCCCTCTTCAGATCAAGACAAGCCACGTCACCTGTAGTCGCTCCATCGACGAGCAAGAGCCCTTCGAACTTGCGACCTTCACAGCGCCGCCGCCATCGCTATAGGCGATCGAATTCGACCCAACCACCAGGCGTCGCCGCGCCTCTCCGAGCCCAGAGGGTGGCGCCAACTGATCGTCACATCGTGCTTCGGATTGGGAGAATTCGCGAACCCTAGATTCGAACCAACGTTGAAGGTATACGACTTTGATTTCTTTGAATTAAAAATAACACTGTTAAGTTGTTGCAAACTTTGAAAACCCGTATCTTTATCGTGAGTTGACGAAATTCGATGAAGTAGGAGACAACGTGACTGCAAGGACGCTCTCTACATTTTAGAAGTGTTCGGGGATTTTTTCTGAGTTTGCTACTATTTTTAGCAAAGCAACAAACCAATGTGAGATTTCTAAATTATAAACGATATGGAAAACGACGATGTATAAATTTTATAGTCGATGTATGAGTTATATAAGCGTTGTACACCTCATGTATAAGCGTTGTACACCTCATGTATAAGCGTTGTATAAGTTGTACATTCAATGTATAAGTTATATATGCGTTGTAAAATTTACATATGTGTTGAATAGAAGTGATATATACTCATATATATATATATATATATATATATATATATATATATATATACATACATACGCCCCTCGTCCACAAACCATGGACGATATTTATTGGTTGTGATTGGTGTGAAAATTGGTTGATAGCGAATGGTTGATTTGAATTGTTTGTGGTTGAAATTGATTGATTGTGGTTTAAAAATACCCGTTTGTGGTTGAGAATAATTTTGTTGGAACCACATAGGATTAGTTTGTGGAAAAGAAAAAATATAAATGCCGCCTACGTGCGAACTAGAAGCATGAAATCCCCATTGTCATAAGCGGCGAGGCTTTAAGATAGAGCGAGGAGCCGTACTAAGGACGGCCTCGGTTTTAACTACCCTGCCGTTATGTTGTCGAAATTTTGAATAATATTCATGTGTTAGAATTATTTTCATGTGTTGAAATTATATTCGTGTGTTGAATAGAAATTCATGTGTTGAACGACATTCGTGTTTTGAAATAAATTGTTTCATAATAAAAATCATATTTTTATCATCTATATGAACTATATAAAATAGTTGTGTTTTGAAATAAATTGCTTTGCAATAAAAATCACATTTTTATTGTATATATATAAACTATAGAAAACATTCATGTGTTGAATAGAAATTCATTCGTTGAATAGAAATTCATGTGTTGAATGGTATTCGTGTTTTAAATAAATTGTTTTAAATATAAAAATCACCTTTTTATTGTATATGTATAAACTGTAGAAAACATTCATGTGTCGAATAGAAATTCATTCATTGAATAGAAATTCAAGTGTTGAATGGTATTCGTGTTTTAAATAAATTGTTTTAAATATAAAAATCACCTTTTTATTGTATATATATGAACTATAGAAAACATTCATGTGTTGAATAGAAATTCATGTGTTGAATGGTATTCGTGTTTTGAAATAAATTATTTCATAATAAAAATCATATTTTTTTATCATCTATATGAATTAAATAAAATAGTCGTGTTTTGAAATAAATTGTTTTACAATAATAATCACTTTTTTATTATATACATGAATTGTTAAAAATAGAGAAATGTTGAAATAAAAGTATGTTGGATAAAAATATTATTTTTATCAAATATATGAAAAGACTATGGTTTTGAAATCGAAGAATAGATTATATATATATAATTTAAACGAATCGAATAACGAAGCTGCAGTTCGTGTTTTGAAACCGTGATTTCAAACGATTAGTGCGGGAGATCCGACCATCGGATTTTCCCGAAACCGAAACCGTTGGGTTCGCCTTGGAAATATCTTTCCAACGACACCAACTTTGTAAAGACCCAACGGTTGGATTGTCTGGAATGTTTAATTCAAATCTGAAGAAAAACAGCGCCAGAATCAATTATATTTATATATGTATATAAATATAATTAAATTAAATCGAATAACGACGCTGCAGTTCGTATTTTGAAATCGAAACTTCAAATGATTGTACTGGGAGATCCGACCATCGGATTTTCCCAAAACTGGAACCGTTGGATTCATTTTGAAAAGATCTTTCTAATGATATAAATTTTGTGAAGATCTAACAGTTAGATTTTCAGATATGTGTAAATCAAATCTGAAGAAAAACAGCGTCACGGCCGCGTTATGGCCTGAAGCATCGTTTGAATAAATTGGCTATTTTTAAATAAATAAAAATAGTGATAAAATGTTATAAAATATTATAAACGATATGGAATGTGAAATTTAGAAACTAACTGAAGGTTAGCTAAGTCGAATGGTTTCCTAGGTTTTGATCTGATGTTGGTTTCGGCCTTCGGGGTTAATATTTGGGAAATCATTCTCTTACTGATTTACGGTTAGTGACTAATGAATTGGAATAAGGCGTATGTCGTGTTTGTGTAGCACTTGTTAATTATATATGCGAGTTGCTCAGAAAGACCGGGTTTATCCCATTCTGATTAACTGAATCGACGGTAAGGAATCGATGATGAAGACGGTGGTTGAAGACCGGAGATCTTCACCTCATTTGGATGGTAACTGATGTCCTGATTGGGAGGCATCCCTAAATATGGATAATGAGTGGTGATCGTCTAGACGTACGTGAAGATCGATGGGTATGCGAGGTATATAGTGCCTCCGGTTTTGTTCAGACCCAGAACGGACTTGTAAATGGACTGTGTGTCTGACATTGGAACTTAGTCTGTATGATTGATAGCCATCAGTTGCATGGTGTGAATTGCCTGTATGGCATGCTAAGATGTAGTGATCAGGGCTTCTATTGAAAAGCAAAGTCTTGTGGTTGATGATCAAAGCATCGCATGTGTGGCGTAGCTTTGTGTATAACGTGAATTCGCGAGCCTCACACTCCGGTATGAACCAGAAACGGGAGAGGACCTCAGGGAGCGAATGCGTTTCCTTCTAGCTAGAGGTGGTTTCAGTGCTTAAACTGGCTGACATTTATATTATTTTCACCTATGTGGTTGTTGCTTTTGCGAGGCGCCTCGGTTATATCGGTCGATCCGGGACCGATGGAGTCATTCGTTGGCTCATTTACGCCCCAAAGGGCGGGGAAACGTAGTGTTCAGGCATAATAATCCACATCAGTGGACCGACCCTGATGATCCAAGGCTTGCCTGCGCGCTTGCCTGAGACTTGGGCTAGACAGTCTCGAATTCGGTAAGGACTATCTTTTGCCTTGGTTCATGATGGAAATCCAATTTCCAAATACGACACCGTGCGATTTTGATTGTATATATATGGCGACATGATATATGGTACCCATGCCGTCTATGATTGATACTTATGATTTGAAATTGTTTTGGAAACATATAAACACTAGTAATAATATCAAATGCTTTTGTTTTATTCGTATCAAGCATATTTTGGCCATTATAAGGTAAAACTCTATCCTCCGGTTTGCGTTGCGTTGTGTGATGGGAACTGAGTCTTATAATGGTTTCATTTTTGTAAAAAGCATTGCGATGTTTAAAAGAATGATTTGTTTTAAAGCACTGGCAATCCAATGGAGTAAATCCGTTCCGCGAAAGTGGCGTAGTCTTGTGATTGGCCATATTATAAAATGTGTTAAGTAGATTTCTCATACCAGTCCCATGACTGACTCGTAGTTTGTTTCACTTGCAAACTCGGGTGCCCCTTTTTCTACACGGACGGCCTTGTGTTCAGGTTTTTAGCAGGCTCTTTCTGGATAGCTGGAGATGAAGATGGATTCAATCAATTATCTCTTTTTATGCAGTTCAGCTCCTATTGTACATATTATGTTTGTTTTCCGCTGTAGACATTTATGTATAGCTGAACTGTATTTGTACTAAGTATGATCCTGTATACTGTGTAACTTTGATGATTACGTTTATCCAGTGTATTCTATTTTACATTATTTGGTGTATTTTTTTATTCATGTTCTGCTATTATCTGTTTATGTGTTATATTCTAAAGATTACCCTTGACACCGTCGTACGGGGTTTTGGGGTCGTCACAACGTGGTATCAGAGCTTTGGTTAAGCTTAATGCTGGAATATAACATATAAACGAACTCGTCGGAAATAGAACCAGTCCTAACAAATGTTGTTCCCTCTCATCAAGGACCTCCTGCCATAAAACATCTAATATTGCATCATAAATTCCTCGAGGGACCTCAATCCCATAATAGGCTGCTTCCTCATCCCCAATCATCTGGTCTAAAATCAAAGGTCCAAGGATATACTTATACATCATCATAGGATCACTCTGTCATGAGGTTGGGTCTACTCCTAACATATTAGGATAATGATCAGAATTGATGTCCATATCACAATTGGAATATATAGTCTGATCCTCAGTCGTGGTAGAGTCAGATGATATCTCAATGATCTCATGGTCGCTCAAGTTGCTAGAAATATCTATGATAGAATCCTCTGAGTCAGACCCAGAGCTGCTACTGTTATCACTAGGACGAAACTGAGCCAAATACTGTCTTTGTAATGACCCGCATTTTTAGAGATATATAATTAATTTATTTAATTATATGATTGGTGATTCAGAGAAGTTGATGATCGTTTAATTAAATAATATTGAATATTTAATTAATAATTATAATATAATAATATATTATAATGTCGAAATAGTCGGAAATAGTGAAATTCACAATATCGTGTGAATTGAATAGCATACGAGATTTGGTGGAGTTTCGATTCGAAATATAATAACAAATATATATTCAATCGACGACAGTTTGAACGTATATTTATATTATAATTAAAACCGAGCTCGAAATGGCGCTGCAGTTCGTAAATTGGCAATTCGAACTTCAACTGAATGTACATGATTCATTTTAAGCCGGATTTCTGTGAAACAAGAAACGTGTGGAGCTGGTGGAGTATATCTTTCTAGTGGAAGAGAAAAATCGGGATTTCATCGTGTAGATTTTAATTTATGTCCAAATAAAATTTCAAAAAAGTCGCTGTAGAATTCCTTTATAATTTGCGACGCTTTATTTCGTTATAAATCGATTCTTCGTTACGAACTGAATATCGAGATAATCTGCAATCTGAAATATCAAACTGTATATTCTGATATGATATTCTGGAGCTGTACGATATCATACGTGAAGATAAACGATAATATAAATTTATTTATATTAAATTTAATAATATTTAAATATATTTATATATTTAAATGGGTCATTCAGAGCGTAAAAAAATAGCCACTTTTGCAAACGAAGCCGGAATTCGACGAAACTAGTTTTGTTGGATCCGCAATGTTAAATTATTGTTAGATGTCAAGTTTCGTGATTTTTAGGGTCAGTGTGTGACCGTGGGGATTTTTAGAGTGAAAAACAGTCAGTATTTTGACGGTTAAAAATACACTGTGTGAGCATACGGAGTCGGAATTCGACGAAACCAGTTTCGTTGGGGCCGTAATGTAGAACTCTAGCTACTTGTCAATTTTCGTGATTTTTGGGTATCGTATGTGATCACAGAAATTTTAGAGGACAAATGTAATTAGCGTTTGGTTAAAAATAAATTAAATAATCGAATATTAAATTATTATAATCTTCCTATATAATACCTTTACCTCCTTCTAACCCTAAAACATTTTTCCTCTGGTCAAAAATTCGATGGTGCCTCCAAACAAAATTCCCACAGTAAACCCAAAAACTAGGAAAATCAAAATCAAATAAAATAAATTCCTAAAAATCTCGTAGTAAATATTTCTGGGATCCTCAAGTGATGCTCTTCGCGTCCATGTAGGTTTCAAGCAGTTCGAACATGTTTTTGGGTTCACTGCGTTTGTATCGGAGGTGCTAGGATTCCGGGTTTTGGAGTTTAGAAGCATCGATAGTTGGTTTTGTGGTTCGTTTGGGTTTCAGGAAGTCGTGGCGCACCGGGTAGCAGCGTCGAGAGGTATTCTGTCGTGGGGAGGTGGAAAGCGACGTCGGGGTTCGCTGGGTTGGGCAGCAGGTCGCTGCGAGGAGGGGGAGTTCGAGTGTATGGAAAAGTGTATGGGTGGGTGCGGCTTCGGAGGAGAAGGAGGGTGGTAGATTCGGTTTTTGAATTCGGTGATGGAAGGAGGTGAACGAGGCGTTGGAAGATCGGAAAATGGTGTTGGGTTTTTGGAGCAGGTCACGGCAAATCAGAATTTGGGGAGGAAGATAAAATGTGCGGGTTTTACAAAGGGTCGGGCTTTAAGGATTTTTGATGGGCTTAAGATAAGGTAAAGGCCCAAATGAAATTAAAAGGGGAATTCAATTTATTTTTATTTAAAGTGTACTAACTTGTTAATTCAATAACTTTCTCATACGTAACCAGAATCACGAACCGTAAGTTGCGTTGGGATCGTATGGACGGGAACAACGCGATGAGACTGACCGGGAGTGGATCGGAGACAGTTACAATTTATGGCGAAATAAATTGTTTGATTCAAATCAAAAACAGTTTATCGTTCTTTAACGATGAACTGCAAATGTGAGTAAATCTCACTAACTCTGAACAGTTTATAATTTCATGTTGTATTTTTAGAACTGTTAGATATTGGTTGATTGACTATATGTTGACTGTTTGATTGAACTGCTAGTCAGTTAGTTAAATTTCTATATTGATTATGTTTAACAGAATATATCATATGGAACTGAAAGTGATGTTATCTATATTGTCTAACATCTGTGATGCAGGGAAACAGGTTGGAGGAATCCAACTGGATTCCTCAACAGTTATTTTATTGTTTTTCATATATTTTAATATATGATGCGAATTATAACCTGTTGTTGATTGTGTGTGTATGGACGATATTGAACATCGTGATTTGATATGATTGAATACCATGACATACCGGAATGTAGATAAAGGAGATTTTTCAAAGTGATATTGAAAAATAGAATATTTATAAAGTGGAATATTTATAAATAAGGAATATTTATAAATTGGGATATTTATAAATAGAAGATATTTGAAAAGGAAATAAATTCAAAACATTTCTTTTTGAATGGAAAGGCCTGTGTGGCGAGTTTGGGGATTTTCCCGATGCTCCCGTTACAAAGGAGGTTATGGCGAATTTTCCCGGGAATTTAAGGAGTTAGAATATTTCAAGTATAAATTTGAAAAGGAAATATTTGTAAACCATTTACAAATAGAATTGGAAAGGAAACATTATAAAAAGGGAAATCATTTTTAAAGGGTAGAACCGTTATTTAAAAGTAAATCTTTTCCAATGAATAAAACGTTGTTAAAAAGGAAATCTTTATAAAGTGAAGTTAGTTAATCGAATATAGACATTCGAAAGGAGAAATCGAATATGGTATTCGAAGTTAGTTAATCGAATATAGACATTCGAAAAGAGAAATCGAATATGGTATTCGAAGTAGTTAATCGAGTATAGACATTCGAAAGGAGAAATCGAATATGGTATTCGAAGTTAGTTAATCGAATATGTTATTCGGAAGGGGTTAGTTTGTCGAGTTAGTCAAATAGAGTTAACCAGTTAGAGTTAATCAGTTAGAGTTAATCAGTTAGAATTAACCAGTTGGAGTTAATTAGTTAGAGTTAATCGATTAGAGTTAACACGAACTAGAATTAATCAAATATAGTTATTTGAGACAGAGTTAGTCAAACATAGTATTCAGGGTAAGTTGCCATCTTGTATGACTGCTAGCGTAATTCGCAGGGCTGCAGATAGCCTAAGGCGGTCGGATGTTTCCTGAGGGAATCAGGCGTAACCATTGTGATCGCTGCGATCTAGAGTCAAGCGAATGGAGTTAAATAGAGTTGTCGAATAATAGTTGTTCGAATGGAGTTAAATAGAGTTGTCGAATAGTAGTTACTCGAATAGAGTTAAATGGAGTTAAATCGAATATTAGTTATTCGATATGAGTAATCAAGTTAAGATAATCAAGTTAAGATAATCGAGTTAAGTTAGCAAGTTAAGTTATCAAGTCAAGATGATTGAGTCAAGTGATTTAGTTAAGATAATCGAGTTAAGTTAGCAAGTTAAGTTATCAAGTCAAGATGATCGAGTAAAGTAAATAAGTTCAGTTCGTCGAGTTAAATTAATCGATGTTAGTTTCATCGAAAGGAATTAATCGATGTTAGTTTCATCGAAAGGAATTAATCGATGTTAGTTTCATCGAAAGGAATTAATCGATGTTAGTTTCATCGAAAGGAATTAATCGATGTTAGTTTCATCGAAAGGAATTAATCGATGTTAGTTTCATCGAAAGGAGTTATCGATGTTAGTTTCATCGAAAGGAGTTATCGATGTTAGTTTCATCGAAAGGAGTTATCGATGTTAGTTTCATCGAAGGGAGTTATCGATTATAGTTTAATCGAAGTGAGATTTTCAAATATGAGATATTTGAAAAGGAAGAGTTATCGAATATTAGTTATTCGAAGAGAGATTATCGAATATCATTTATTCGAGAAGAAGTTAATCGAATATAGGTTATTCGAAGAAGAGTTAATCAAATAGAGATTTCTCGAAGAGAGTTAATCGGCAAATTCGATTATATCGAATTCAGGAAAGTACTTATACTTTCCAGTGTTTAAATAGAGATTTATTTATTTATAAATAAATAAGTGTTAGGTTAATTATTCACTAATAAGAATAGAAGTTATAATTAAAGTTAGATAATTCGAAAGTAGGGATTATAACGTCATCGTTATAACCAATGTTTTAAATATAGAAGTAGATTAGTAAAATTGAATCCGAGAAAGGCGTAAATAAGTTATTAAAGATTAAAAGATAAACTTTGACCATTTTGAAGTTATAACGTTGTTCAGTTAAGGTCTGAGAGGTAATTATACCCCAACTTGAGTGACTTCCTTCTTAACTAAGAAATGGTAAGGTTTGATCGTAAAGGAGTTTTGGAAATGTTTTCCAAACAAGAATCAGTAATGTTTTCTAAATACAGAAAACAAGGAATGGAAATGTTTCCAGTGTTGATAACATATATTTTCTAAATATAGAAATTAGCAAATGCTGAATATAGGGAAACAGGAGATGTAAAATGAACTAAAGAAATAAATGTTAAATGATGTTTGTTTGATATAATTTCCATCTGGAAATAATATCGTTGTTTGCACACTTGTTTTTCTTCGATAGTTAACTCACAGACTATCGAAGTTTTTGACCATTTTAACGTTGTTAATATGGAGAGACCGGTTGGATTATTATCCCAAGAACCACTCTGTATTGGCATAAGCATCGCGAATCATATATGCCAAAGATAATTGAAGACGGAGTAAAATGCAAGGGCTATCCTGTTTACAGAATAGTGCCTTCGGTTTGTCCAGTCCCAGGACAACTTGTATGGACGAAGGTCTGACAGAGTATATCCAATGGATCGCGTAAGTTGATCTGTTCAAACGTATTCATGTTTGGTGGTGGAGGAATTCGTTTCTCTTAGCTGTATACCCGTGTTATTTTTGGATAAGTCAATTTGTGATTTGGCGGGTATGACGATGTGACATTTCTAAGTGAATGAAGATGGATGTTTGACATAGTATTTCCAGACGGTCACGTACATTGATTTCTTCAACTATACCAAGAGTGGAAGCGGAGAAGGAAACTTCTTTTAGCTGACACGTAATGTATGGTTGTAGACATCAATTAGTGATTCTGATGGATCTGACAATGTGGCATTCGAAGTGAATCTGATGTGATGATAAAGCGTAGCTTCTAGCCTCATCAACCGGTAAATGACAGTAATCGGGCAGGCAGCATGGCTAAGTCGGTCGCACCGAAGTAGGGTGTATAATCACCTATCTAGAGAATATTCATTTGTTTCTTAAATCTATCAATGCTGTCCCATATATATACGGGAACGGTTGCTGATCCCAACCGTTGGTGATTTACATTCGATACACTCAAGCGAAATGAGTGGTCGGTCATGTGTGGCTGAGTTGCAAGATGTTCTTGTTGAACTCCAGTGTATCGTTCCTAGAGTACACTGATCGGAAGGTGATTCCATACCTTGTCATAGTTGGAAATCCATTACCCAATACGTGCTTGCGGTTGTGATTGTATACTATGTATGTAGAACGTGAGATGCAAGCGTTTCTGCTAGATTGATATTTATTTGTACTTAGACATTATTATAATATCAGAATGATATTGCTTTGAAAAGTTATTTGGATTCTCATAAGGGAAAAACCCGTTCCGTATTCACGGCGTGGTCTTATGAGATATCATATACCTATTTAAATGATTTGAGTTTATTCACACCAGTCCCATGACTGACCCGGAGTTTATTTGTTTTGTTTCCCCTAAACTCTTGGGTGCCTAAATTTGTACGGGCAGTCAAGTAGTCGGGATTTACAGATATACTGGAAGAGCTTGGAGCAGGAGGCTTCAGGATCATATAGCTATAGTTTATTTCCGCTGTGTTGTAAGTGTTGTACTTTGATAATGATATGTATATTCAAGTACCAAGTTTGTATTTCAAAGTTATGTTATGAAATATATTTATTCGTTCCGCTGTGAGATTCGTGTTACTCTGATGTTGTGTTCTTCTTCTTCTTCTATTCTAATTTTCTATCTTATCTTTCCTCACCCTCTAATTTCTTTCATTAACAACCGGGATTTTTCGATGTTTTGGTTATCGACGTCGAGCTTACGTCGATAACCAAAGTCGCCGAAAATCCGGGTCGTTACAGTTGGTATCAGAGCTTAAGTTAAGAATTACTTGGCTCTGTGGCGTGACTCGGTAGAGATAGGGTTAGTAATACCCTAGATTGAGTTTGAGTGTATATATACGAGTGCGTATTTGTATTTGATATAAAAATGGTTTTATATTGTGGAGATTCATTGGCTGAGATGTTTATGATTTCTGGTCGATCAGTTTGATCCACTGTATCGGTTGGAGTAAATAAACACTCGAATACGATGGGTCGACACAGTATGTTTGGAAAAGAGGGTAAATGAAATAATTTTACCCGAAGTATGTATATTGGAAATATTATAATGTGTTGGTAGTTATTATAATCGAGTAAGATTATAAAAGTGAAACGGTTATGAAAATAACCAATCAAATTCCGTATAAGTATTACGAAGAGAATTAAATCTGAAATTAAAGTCAGAATTGAAATTAAAAACTAGAAATTCAGATAAGTGGTTGAAATTGAATCTGGATTAGATATACGTGAATTTTAAAATCCTGGGAGGTTTTAAATTTGTTTTAATAAGGACATTTTGAACTAATTCAAGATGGAAGTGTTTAAGTTGGAGTTTTGAAAAGAAATATAGTATTGAACTCACTTTGATCGCTGGAAAATAATTCTGATGATGGTGTACACATCATCAGTGTGATTTTTCGAGTTGTAAGTGACGGATTACTACCCAAGATTTTATTTTCAAATCTGTTTTGCGAAAACAAGTTTTTGAGAATTCAAATGTTTTGAATTGGTATTATGATTTCAAATAAACTTGAAATAAAAGCCCAGGAATTTAAATTCTAGAATTTAACTTTAACTTGTTAAGTTAAGTGAAAACTGGGGTGATATGAGAATAATCTGAAATGGTCTTGTATTGATGAGTTAAGAGTTTGAAATCGAGAATCAAACTCGAGTTGAAATGATAATTGGCTTGGATATAAGCGAATGGTTGTGTTGGTGCTAAAACTGATTGGAATTTGATTGGGGCGGCATTGGCATCTGCTAAATTGATAGCAGATGGAAATGAGATAATGAAACGCCCGACAAAAAGGTACAAGTTTATATTTGATATGAGTATGTGATTTATGAGCCGAATTGGCAAGCCGCTTGGCTGTTTGATTTTCTTTTGGGTTGGAGATGGCCCAGAGAGGCGAGTTGGAGTTTGAGCTATTTACCAGTACAAAGGAGGTGCTGGCAAAATTTTCCGAAAATTTAAAGTGTTAGAAAATTTTCAGAATTTTTGAAAATTTTAGTTAGTCAGAAGGAATTAATATTTTAATCAATATTAATTGGTTCAGTTGAAATCAGAAATAAGGGGTAAACAAATCTTAGGAATTCCAATAGATAGGGTCGTCCTCTAACTTAGCAATTTCGAGGACGAAATTATTTTAAGTGGGGAAGAATGTAATGACCCGCATTTTTAGAGATATATAATTAATTTATTTAATTATATGATTGGTGATTCAGAGAAGTTGATGATCGTTTAATTAAATAATATTGAATATTTAATTAATAATTATAATATAATAATATATTATAATGTCGAAATAGTCGGAAATAGTGAAATTCACAATATCGTGTGAATTGAATAGCATACGAGATTTGGTGGAGTTTCGATTCGAAATATAATAACAAATATATATTCAATCGACGACAGTTTGAACGTATATTTATATTATAATTAAAACCGAGCTCGAAATGGCGCTGCAGTTCGTAAATTGGCGATTCGAACTTCAACTGAATGTACATGATTCATTTTAAGCCGGATTTCTGTGAAACAAGAAACGTGTGGAGCTGGTGGAGTATATCTTTCTAGTGGAAGAGAAAAATCGGGATTTCATCGTGTAGATTTTAATTTATGTCCAAATAAAATTTCAGAAAAGTCGCTGTAGAATTCCTTTATAATTTGCGACGCTTTATTTCGTTATAAATCGATTCTTCGTTACGAACTGAATATCGAGATAATCTGCAATCTGAAATATCAAACTGTATATTCTGATATGATATTCTGGAGCTGTACGATATCATACGTGAAGATAAACGATAATATAAATTTATTTATATTAAATTTAATAATATTTAAATATATTTATATATTTAAATGGGTCATTCAGAGCGTAAAAAAATAGCCACTTTTGCAAACGAAGCCGGAATTCGACGAAACTAGTTTTGTTGGATCCGCAATGTTAAATTATTGTTAGATGTCAAGTTTCGTGATTTTTAGGGTCAGTGTGTGACCGTGGGGATTTTTAGAGTGAAAAACAGTCAGTATTTTGACGGTTAAAAATACACTGTGTGAGCATACGGAGTCGGAATTCGACGAAACCAGTTTCGTTGGGGCCGTAATGTAGAACTCTAGCTACTTGTCAATTTTCGTGATTTTTGGGTATCGTATGTGATCACAGAAATTTTAGAGGACAAATGTAATTAGCGTTTGGTTAAAAATAAATTAAATAATCGAATATTAAATTATTATAATCTTCCTATATAATACCTTTACCTCCTTCTAACCCTAAAACATTTTTCCTCTGGTCAAAAATTCGATGGTGCCTCCAAACAAAATTCCCACAGTAAACCCAAAAACTAGGAAAATCAAAATCAAATAAAATAAATTCCTAAAAATCTCGTAGTAAATATTTCTGGGATCCTCAAGTGATGCTCTTCGCGTCCATGTAGGTTTCAAGCAGTTCGAACATGTTTTTGGGTTCACTGCGTTTGTATCGGAGGTGCTAGGGTTCCGGGTTTTGGAGTTTAGAAGCATCGATAGTTGGTTTTGTGGTTCGTTTGGGTTTCAGGAAGTCGTGGCGCACCGGGTAGCAGCGTCGAGAGGTATTCTGTCGTGGGGAGGTGGAAAGCGACGTCGGGGTTCGCTGGGTTGGGCAGCAGGTCGCTGCGAGGAGGGGGAGTTCGAGTGTATGGAAAAGTGTATGGGTGGGTGCGGCTTCGGAGGAGAAGGAGGGTGGTAGATTCGGTTTTTGAATTCGGTGATGGAAGGAGGTGAACGAGGCGTTGGAAGATCAGAAAATGGTGTTGGGTTTTTGGAGCAGGTCACGGCAAATCAGAATTTGGGGAGGAAGATAAAAGGTGCGGGTTTTACAAAGGGTCGGGCTTTAAGGATTTTTGATGGGCTTAAGATAAGGTAAAGGCCCAAATGAAATTAAAAGGGGAATTCAATTTATTTTTATTTAAAGTGTACTAACTTGTTAATTCAATAACTTTCTCATACGTAACCAGAATCATGAACCGTAAGTTGCGTTGGGATCGTATGGACGGGAACAACGCGATGAGACTGACCGGGAGTGGATCGGAGACAGTTACAATTTATGGCGAAATAAATTGTTTGATTCAAATCAAAAACAGTTTATCGTTCTTTAACGATGAACTGCAAATGTGAGTAAATCTCACTAACTCTGAACAGTTTATAATTTCATGTTGTATTTTTAGAACTGTTAGATATTGGTTGATTGACTATATGTTGACTGTTTGATTGAACTGCTAGTCAGTTAGTTAAATTTCTATATTGATTATGTTTAACAGAATATATCATATGGAACTGAAAGTGATGTTATCTATATTGTCTAACATCTGTGATGCAGGGAAACAGGTTGGAGGAATCCAACTGGATTCCTCAACAGTTATTTTATTGTTTTTCATATATTTTAATATATGATGCGAATTATAACCTGTTGTTGATTGTGTGTGTATGGACGATATTGAACATCGTGATTTGATATGATTGAATACCATGACATACCGGAATGTAGATAAAGGAGATTTTTCAAAGTGATATTGAAAAATAGAATATTTATAAAGTGGAATATTTATAAATAAGGAATATTTATAAATTGGGATATTTATAAATAGAAGATATTTGAAAAGGAAATAAATTCAAAACATTTCTTTTTGAATGGAAAGGCCTGTGTGGCGAGTTTGGGGATTTTCCCGATGCTCCCGTTACAAAGGAGGTTATGGCGAATTTTCCCGGGAATTTAAGGAGTTAGAATATTTCAAGTATAAATTTGAAAAGGAAATATTTGTAAACCATTTACAAATAGAATTGGAAAGGAAACATTATAAAAAGGGAAATCATTTTTAAAGGGTAGAACCGTTATTTAAAAGTAAATCTTTTCCAATGAATAAAACGTTGTTAAAAAGGAAATCTTTATAAAGTGAAGTTAGTTAATCGAATATAGACATTCGAAAGGAGAAATCGAATATGGTATTCGAAGTTAGTTAATCGAATATAGACATTCGAAAAGAGAAATCGAATATGGTATTCGAAGTAGTTAATCGAGTATAGACATTCGAAAGGAGAAATCGAATATGGTATTCGAAGTTAGTTAATCGAATATGTTATTCGGAAGGGGTTAGTTTGTCGAGTTAGTCAAATAGAGTTAACCAGTTAGAGTTAATCAGTTAGAGTTAATCAGTTAGAGTTAATCAGTTAGAATTAACCAGTTGGAGTTAATTAGTTAGAGTTAATCGATTAGAGTTAACACGAACTAGAATTAATCAAATATAGTTATTTGAGACAGAGTTAGTCAAACATAGTATTCAGGGTAATTTGCCATCTTGTATGACTGCTAGCGTAATTCGCAGGGCTGCAGATAGCCTAAGGCGGTCGGATGTTTCCTGAGGGAATCAGGCGTAACCATTGTGATCGCTGCGATCTAGAGTCAAGCGAATGGAGTTAAATAGAGTTGTCGAATAATAGTTGTTCGAATGGAGTTAAATAGAGTTGTCGAATAGTAGTTACTCGAATAGAGTTAAATGGAGTTAAATCGAATATTAGTTATTCGATATGAGTAATCAAGTTAAGATAATCAAGTTAAGATAATCGAGTTAAGTTAGCAAGTTAAGTTATCAAGTCAAGATGATTGAGTCAAGTGATTTAGTTAAGATAATCGAGTTAAGTTAGCAAGTTAAGTTATCAAGTCAAGATGATCGAGTAAAGTAAATAAGTTCAGTTCGTCGAGTTAAATTAATCGATGTTAGTTTCATCGAAAGGAATTAATCGATGTTAGTTTCATCGAAAGGAATTAATCGATGTTAGTTTCATCGAAAGGAATTAATCGATGTTAGTTTCATCGAAAGGAATTAATCGATGTTAGTTTCATCGAAAGGAGTTATCGATGTTAGTTTCATCGAAAGGAGTTATCGATGTTAGTTTCATCGAAAGGAGTTATCGATGTTAGTTTCATCGAAAGGAGTTATCGATGTTAGTTTCATCGAAGGGAGTTATCGATTATAGTTTAATCGAAGTGAGATTTTCAAATATGAGATATTTGAAAAGGAAGAGTTATCGAATATTAGTTATTCGAAGAGAGATTATCTAATATCATTTATTCGAGAAGAAGTTAATCGAATATAGGTTATTCGAAGAAGAGTTAATCAAATAGAGATTTCTCGAAGAGAGTTAATCGGCAAATTCGATTATATCGAATTCAGGAAAGTACTTATACTTTCCAGTGTTTAAATAGAGATTTATTTATTTATAAATAAATAAGTGTTAGGTTAATTATTCACTAATAAGAATAGAAGTTATAATTAAAGTTAGATCATTCGAAAGTAGGGATTATAACGTCATCGTTATAACCAATGTTTTAAATATAGAAGTAGATTAGTAAAATTGAATCCGAGAAAGGCGTAAAGAAGTTATTAAAGATTAAAAGATAAACTTTGACCATTTTGAAGTTATAACGTTGTTCAGTTAAGGTCTGAGAGGTAATTATACCCCAACTTGAGTGACTTCCTTCTTAACTAAGAAATGGTAAGGTTTGATCGTAAAGGAGTTTTGGAAATGTTTTCCAAACAAGAATCAGTAATGTTTTCTAAATACAGAAAACAAGGAATGGAAATGTTTCCAGTGTTGATAACATATATTTTCTAAATATAGAAATTAGCAAATGCTGAATATAGGGAAACAGGAGATGTAAAATGAACTAAAGAAATAAATGTTAAATGATGTTTGTTTGATATAATTTCCATCTGGAAATAATATCGTTGTTTGCACACTTGTTTTTCTTCGATAGTTAACTCACAGACTATCGAAGTTTTTGACCATTTTAACGTTGTTAATATGGAGAGACCGGTTGGATTATTATCCCAAGAACCACTCTGTATTGGCATAAGCATCGCGAATCATATATGCCAAAGATAATTGAAGATGGAGTAAAATGCAAGGGCTATCCTGTTTACAGAATAGTGCCTTCGGTTTTTCCAGTCCCAGGACAACTTGTATGGACGAAGGTCTGACAGAGTATATCCAATGGATCGCGTAAGTTGATCTGTTCAAACGTATTCATGTTTGGTGGCGGAGGAATTCGTTTCTCTTAGCTGTATACCCGTGTTATTTTTGGATAAGTCAATTTGTGATTTGGCGGGTATGACGATGTGACATTTCTAAGTGAATGAAGATGGATGTTTGACATAGTATTTCCAGACGGTCACGTACATTGATTTCTTCAACTATACCAAGAGTGGAAGCGGAGAAGGAAACTTCTTTTAGCTGACACATAATGTATGGTTGTAGACATCAATTAGTGATTCTGATGGATCTGACAATGTGGCATTCGAAGTGAATCTGATGTGATGATAAAGCGTAGCTTCTAGCCTCATCAACCGGTAAATGACAGTAATCGGGCAGGCAGCATGGCTAAGTCGGTCGCACCGAAGTAGGGTGTATAATCACCTATCTAGAGAATATTCATTTGTTTCTTAAATCTATCAATGCTGTCCCATATATATACGGGAACGGTTGCTGATCCCAACCGTTGGTGATTTACATTCGATACACTCAAGCGAAATGAGTGGTCGATCATGTGTGGCTGAGTTGCAAGATGTTCTTGTTGAACTCCAGTGTATCGTTCCTAGAGTACACTGATCGGAAGGTGATTCCATACCTTGTCATAGTTGGAAATCCATTACCCAATACGTGCTTGCGGTTGTGATTGTATACTATGTATGTAGAACGTGAGATGCAAGCGTTTCTGCTAGATTGATATTTATTTGTACTTAGACATTATTATAATATCAGAATGATATTGCTTTGAAAAGTTATTTGGATTCTCATAAGGGAAAAACCCGTTCCGTATTCACGGCGTGGTCTTATGAGATATCATATACCTATTTAAATGATTTGAGTTTATTCACACCAGTCCCATGACTGACCCGGAGTTTATTTGTTTTGTTTCCCCTAAACTCTTGGGTGCCTAAATTTGTACGGGCAGTCAAGTAGTCGGGATTTACAGATATACTGGAAGAGCTTGGAGCAGGAGGCTTCAGGATCATATAGCTATAGTTTATTTCCGCTGTGTTGTAAGTGTTGTACTTTGATAATGATATGTATATTCAAGTACCAAGTTTGTATTTCAAAGTTATGTTATGAAATATATTTATTCGTTCCGCTGTGAGATTCGTGTTACTCTGATGTTGTGTTCTTCTTCTTCTTCTATTCTAATTTTCTATCTTATCTTTCCTCACCCTCTAATTTCTTTCATTAACAACCGGGATTTTTCGATGTTTTGGTTATCGACGTCGAGCTTACGTCGATAACCAAAGTCGCCGAAAATTCGGGTCGTTACAGTCTTACACAAAGAGGTTTGCCACCCTAAAAGTAAAGAAAAAATAAAGCTTAGAAATCATCAAAGTCTACCATTAAATCAAAATATATAGAACTCCTCATTTACTTAACCTAACCAAAACGATTTAAGTTAAATACTTATTAAATGTTTGTACCCAACTTTTTTTAAAGTATCCAAAAGTAGTTAAAAATTCACTTGAGTCATTACCAAACTAGAGATCATTATTATACCAAATTGTTTATGAACCTTACTTTAATTTTAACGCAAATCCAACATTTCCTTAATTACCCTTTTAAATTATTTTATACTTAAGTTATTTACCCAATAGTATCCATACAAGATTATAAATTCATACTAATCCTATACTTGAATTTTAAGTTCACAACTTCCAATATAACATATAGATTTTAAAATAAAAGACGCTCTCTCAACCGTAATATTCCTGAATCTCATTCTATGGTATTTCTAACCCTATCTCTAATGAGATATCATAACTCTGATGAGTCCTACCTTTTGTTCAAATATGTTTTACCTCAAAGCTTTGGATAAACAAAAGTTTTGATACTAACTGTAACGACCTACCTTTTTGCCTGATTCTTGCCAGTAATTAAACCAACTTAAACCGTTCATAAAGACGGAAGGTTATGGATGCTAACATATTTGTACAAAAATAACATAACTTCTCATTTCATTACAAAATTTTACGTCAGAGTTACAACAAATGAGAGTACAATATAAGCTCAGTTGAAAAACAAATATGCTCTCAATGGAAGAAGAAAACTCAAAACATAACTCTAGCTCCAAATCTGAATCCAGCTCTGAAGACTAAACATGCAAACTAAACTACTAGCTGCCCGTGCAAAATTGTGGGCACCCAGAGTTTAGGTGTAGGAACAATAAATTCCAAGTCGGTTGTGGAAATGGTGTGAGAACTCAAAACAGTTATTATTTATGGTTTATTTTAAAGTTAGGAAATTCACCAGACTACGCCGCTGGCGCAGAACGGTTTTACTCTATGTGAATCCCCATGCATAGAAATTCGCAATGACTTTGGAAAAATTAAGTTATCATAAGCTCGTCCCACATCACACAATGTAAGCGCACACCAGATGGGCGAGTTTTGTCTTATGATAACTAATAATTCTTTAACACGTGAAAATCCTCTTTTGATACTATAGTTAGTGCATAGTGTTAAAACCATATCTCGAATAAATATATAAATCTTAGAAAGCATAGCAACTATGCCCGCATACATAGTTTACAAACTGTTGAGTCAAAGATTTCAATGATTATTTTGATTAATGACAAGAAGAAGCTTCATGATCGACAAAAAGAAGAATCAAGGACAAAAAGAAGAATCGATGTTTTCATAGGTTAGAAGTTGGTTATTTAGAGTTATAAATGTTAAAATCTATCCTCAAATAATCATACTCCTCATCATTTTTGAATATATTCATAAATACACGTTTTCTGTGCAAATTGACAAAAACAGGTCAACCTACAAAAAAAATCCGGTCGACCTAAATAGATGATTTTCATTCCAGAGAGTTTTTAGGTCGACCTGTCATTTTCAACCTGTCGACCTACAAAACCTGTCGACCTACAAAAAAATCCTGTCAACCAACAAAACCTGTCGACCTACAAAAAAATCCTGTCGACCTACAAAACCTGTCGACCTAAAATTTTTACCTGTCGACCTGTTTCAGACAGAAGCAAAACCTGTCAACCTAAAATTAAATCCTGTCGACCTGTTTCAGGCAAAATGCACAGAAAGTGTCCGTTCATGAATATAACGGTCAAAAACCTGTCAACCTATTATTTTTTTCCTGTCAACAGCTTTTTGAAATTTGTGAAGAGTCATCTTCTTTCTTGAAAAGTTGCATCCATTTCTCTTCATTAAAAATCGCTTCTTTTGATTGCAACTTTTCACCAATAATTACAACTTCTCATTTGCTATAAATACATCAAGATTCAATCATTCAAATCACCGATTAACCGATTCTTGCTCTAATTTCTGATCTTACTTTCTAAATACTCTTGCATTCTAAAAAGCTCCCAAATTCAAGTTACTTATTGAATCCTTGATAATATCTCTCATATTTTGATTCAACAAGCAACTAACTTCCTTCAAATCTTCGCATTTAATTCATATACTTGAGGATAAGATTATAGGAAGGTTGTACTCAATCATTGACTAATCAGTGTTGAAGAAAGAACACATTCAAGGTCAAACTCTTGTAATCGTCTTATGGGTAAGCTTGTAGCCTGTGAAATCAAGTGGGTAAGCTTGTAGCCCGTGAAATCAAGTGGGTAAGCTTGTAGCCCGTGAAATCAAGTGGGTAAACTTGTAGCCCTAAATCAAGTAGTGTTGTGAACCTGTTCCTCCGGGTGAAGCAAGGGTGTTGTTTAGTGAAAAGCCGAAGAGGAGCTTCGGGACTGGACGTAGGACGGGAGGTCCGAACCAGTATAAAAATCCTGGTGTCGTTACTCTACTTTATTTTATCTACAACATTTATATTTGTTAGTAATATATTTCTTGTTTGCGAATTTTTACCTGCGTAACTATTGAATAGCTTAAGTTATCACATACATTCCGCATAGCCATATTATAGATCCTGCACAAGTCGTACACAACCGACTCTTTCAATTGGTATCAGAGCCTGGTGTTCTATAGATCATACAACATCTTAGAACAAATGGCGATAAAGAAATCTAGTCAAGGTATTAGAAAATGGAAGAGGAACAAAGCAGAATCAGGAGAGCAAGGAAACAAATGTCTCATGGCAAAAGTCAGATCAGAATCGGTATGTACAGATTCTTTATATAAAGATCTTTTGTTAAACCATGAGAAATTATTGAAAGAATTTAAAACTTTGAGCAAACTAATACTGTCATTATAGCTAAGTCAAAAATTTGCGAGCAAGAAAATTCCAAATTAAAAGAATATAACAATGTTCTTTTAAAGGAAATCGATCTTTTGCAAAATAGAAATAAATCTTTAGAAGATTCTTTAAATAATTCTAGTTCTTTAATTTCGTCTCTTGAAAAAGAGAATGGAGCTTTAACTGAAAAGAATTTAGAACTATCTAAAGAATGTGAGTTTTTAAAGGTGAATAATAATATTTTGCAAAATGAAATTTCTGACTCAAAAGAAAATTTTGAAAAGTTACAATCTTCTTTAGATAATTCAGAATCTCAAATTTTAGGTCTCAAAACTGAGAATGGTACTTTAAAAAGGAAAAATTCTGAATTAAATAAGGAAATTGATGATTTAAAGAATAACAAAATTTCTTTTGAAAATGTCAATAGCGACTTTGGAAATAAATTTGATAAATGTGCAAATAAGTTCGCAAAATTTAATAAAGGTCAAAATGATTTAAATATGATTTTATCTAGATCTCGACCTTTACATGACAAAAGTGGTTTAGGATATAATAAAACTAATTTTAAAAATAGTACTAGATATGCTTTCATGTACAATAAAAATATTACTGCTAGTACTAATGCTCATCCTAGATCCAATTATTATAGAAATTCGAATACTTCTATGACTAGAGATCTGTATAATAGATCTAGAAGTATGAAAAGGAATATCAATAGAGATTACTTAAGTATTTGGGTTCCTGTAAGTTGGAAAAACAGAGAAAAAATATATTGATGATTATTTTGATTCAGTAGTTAATAATGAAAATTTTATCTTTGAAGGTTCCATTAAACCCTCTTGGGTATGGTTACCTTCCATCTAACTCATGGACCCAAACAAAGCAAGTGGGTACCAAAAGTATATATGTCATATTTTTTGCAGGTACACCACAACAAAGAGAAGGCTATTCGGTATCTCTAAATATCTTTGAAAATTTAGCTTATCAAAAAGCACATGATTCAATATCTCCTGAAGGTGCTATAATTATTTGTATTCTCCACTACTCTCAATTATTGAGATTATTATGATATTTATTCTTTTTAATCGATGACAAAGGGGGAGAAATATTTTACATATACTATTTAAAATATTATGTGCTTAATATGGTGAAAGTATATGTGTGCTAACATTTGTTAATGCAGGAATCAAAAGGTAAGATTATTTACTAACAAATGTTGCAGAAATTCAGGCGGAGTTTTATATTCAAAGGGAGAAAATCCAAGGTGTTTGTCATCAATCAAAAAGGGGGAGAACGTTGAGACACGAGAATTTCGATTGATAACAACAAAATGAAGATCAATGGAAATCATGACATGGAGCTAAGATTATAGATATGTAGATGTTTAATGGGGAGCATATATACAGGGGGAGATAACAATTGAAATATCAAGCTATGTTGTCATCAATCAAAAAGGGGGAGAATGTTGAGTCAAAGATTTCAATGATTATTTTGATTAATGACAAGAAGAAGCTTCATGATCGACAAAAAGAAGAATCAAGGACAAAAAGAAGAATCGATGTTATCATAGGTTAGAAGTTGGTTATTTAGAGTTATAAATGTTAAAATATATCCTCAAATAATCATACTCCTCATCATTTTTGAATATATTCATAAATACACGTTTTCTGTGCAAATTGACAAAAACGTGGTCAACCTACAAAAAAAATCCAGTCGACCTAAATAGACGATTTTCATTCCAGAGAGTTTTTAGGTCGACCTGTCATTTTCAACCTGTCGACCTACAAAACCTGTCGACCTACAAAAAAATCCTGTCAACCAACAAAACCTGTCGACCTACAAAAAAATCCTATCGACCTACAAAACCTGTCGACCTAAAATTTTTACCTGTCGACCTGTTTCAGACAGAAGCAAAACCTGTCAACCTAAAATTAAATCCTGTCGACCTGTTTCAGGCAAAATGCACAGAAAGTGTCCGTTCATGAATATAACGGTCAAAAACTTGTCAACCTATTATTTTTTTCCTGTCAACAGCATTTTGAAATTTGTGAAGAGTCATCTTCTTTCTTGAAAAGTTGCATCCATTTCTCTTCATTAAAAATCGCTTCTTTTGATTGCAACTTTTCACCAATAATTACAACTTCTCATTTGCTATAAATACATCAAGATTCAATCATTCAAATCACCGATTAACCGATTCTTGCTCTAATTTTTTATCTTACTTTCTAAATACTCTTGCATTCTAAAAAGCTCCCAAATTCAAGTTACTTATTGAATCCTTGATAATATCTCTCATATTTTGATTCAACAAGCAACTAACTTCCTTCAAATCTTCGCATTTAATTCATATACTTGAGGATAAGATTATAGGAAGGTTGTACTCAATCATTGACTAATCAGTGTTGAAGAAAGAACACATTCAAGGTCAAACTCTTGTAATCGTCTTATGGGTAAGCTTGTAGCCCATGAAATTAAGTGGGTAAGCTTGTAGCCCGTGAAATCAAGTGGGTAAGCTTGTAGCCCGTGAAATCAAGTGGGTAAACTTGTAGCCCGTAAATCAAGTAGTGTTGTGAACCTGTTCCTCCGGGTGAAGCGAGGGTGTTGTTTAGTGAAAAGCCGAAGAGGAGCTTCGGGACTGGACGTAGGACGGGAGGTCCGAACCAGTATAAAAATCTTGGTGTCGTTACTCCACTTTACTTTATCTACAGCATTTATATTTGTTAGTAATATATTTCTTGCTTGCGAATTTTTACCTGCGTAACTATTGAATAGCTTAAGTTATCACATACATTCCGCATAGCCATATTATAGATCCTGCACAAGTCGTACACAACCGACTCTTTCACAAACAATGCGAAAGGCTCGTATTGATTATTGGGTTTCCAACATGATGGCTCCTGGCATGAAAGATTAATCGAGGACACAAGCTAAGTATCTCCTAGTTAACATCCAGATTAGGACACTAAATACAAAGTGCGAAGTATATATCCTGATTTTCATCCAGAGTTGGACACTGTATATACTTTATTTCCTCAAGTTTCACAGGTGGATCCACTCTGAAGCTTTTGATTTTCAATAGAGATTATGTATATGTACACAACCTAACCGCCAGTTTACCATCAATCCGGGGTGTGAAGTTCGTCGATATTACGATACACACAAAGTTGCGCCTCACTAAATCATGCTTTTATCATCACTAGGTCATTTCATAACATGAGTATGCCACATTGTCAGGTCACAACATGTCACTGATTTCTATCAATACACAACCTCTAAGTTCATATGTCTTAGAGACAAGAATAATTTATTGCCACGAATTCGATATATATTAAAAGAAATTAGTGCAACACAGTCAATTACAATGTCAGAAACACAATCCATACAAGTCCAATTTGGGTCTGAATGGAGCAACAATCCGAAAATCTCAAAATATATTTAGATCCCATGCCACTTATAACCTTGTATTGGGTGATCGGCCCAACCGAGACATCAGTGGTCAATCCCAACAATTTGAAGAACTTGGTATTCACTTATTGATTTCCAAGTCTTCAATTTCTATATAACGTTGTATTATTACTTGGAATGGTTTTCAAACATATATTCGATCCCGGTCTTTCCAAGTAATAAGCGTACTTTTAAAATAATAGTTATTGGTGATTCCAGATTTCCAATTAAAATCTCCCTCCAAATCGTTATTAATTCACTTATAATCAAGGTTGGATTTATTTTACATTTCATAAAACCCATTACCATTTAACTCTTCTTTTGAATCAAATATTCAATTTTACCAAACCTACATTTCAAAACGTAATTCCACGTTACCCTTTCTTTTAGTCTTCAAATTTACCACATCTTTATTTGGATTAAAATTTCATTTACGATGATACAAAACAGTTGATATTTAGATAAAGTTTAATCAACTTATATTGAACATTAATTCACAAAATTCATTGAATGTCGTATTGCCATAATGATTTATAATTTCTCAAATAATATTCGCCCAACGATGGAATTCTCATATCGAATATTCAAAGACTAACTCTATCCAACACCTTTCCTTTTTAAATTTAAACTTCCAAACATAACTTAAAAGAGTAAATTTTAAATAAATATCATACAAAGTAATTTAATCATTTTAAATCCTTCCAAATATTTTGCAGACTTTATCTCAATAAAAGCTTATGGCTTATAATTTCAAAACCTAATTATTTAAAGAACATTATAATTAACATTTGATAACATTACCAAAATGCTGTAAAATAGCAATTTAAATCAAATTGGTTCAAAATCATTCGAAATTCAAATATTTCAGCTCTAATCATTTCTAAAAAATTAAGATTTGTCACAATTTTTTCTAAATTTTAAATATTCTAATAAACCTGTTTTATTCGATTTCTTACTACGATAGCCGAACTGCACGTATAACGACCTTTTCTAAATTTGTTTTAAACATAACTCGAAAATCATACGTTGAAATTCAAAAAATTCTTTTCTATTCAAAAGTTATCATTAATGGAAATCCAAATTTCTTGTTTCTAGTCAAACCGATTTAACACAATCAAGTTATAGCCGCTCGAAAGTTGAAATCGATATTCACGAACGGTTATTGCGCTAAACGTTCAGTTCAGGCCATATAGCGGTTTAAGTTACAATCGTCCAAATCTTTCCTAAAATAAATTTAAATTTCCATAACTTTAGTTCCAGAATAATATATTTTCCCAAAGATCGTGCAATCATTTTTCAGACTTACCGTTAATGAAACCAATTGCTTGCATACAAACCGATGTTTAAATACATAACTCAAATCTTTTTACCGATAAAATTTCAAAACTCGATTTCAACATTAATAGTTGAAAATATTTCCAAAGCTCTTTTTCAATTAAATCGACACTTAATAAAATATTTTCCAAACTTGCTTAAGTAAAGTTTACGGCTAGCTGTCATATATTAAAAGAATTAAACCATATATCAAATCTTTTCTTAAATTATATTTATATTCCCATTTAGTCCAAACCAACTTTATTTCAAATCATCATTTTAAATTTCTAAATCTTTATTTCAAATTAAATCGAATAATATTTCCATCAAAAATCATTCGATTATTGTTATGAAATTAACTAATTGCAAAATCTATTATTTGTTTACCTAATTCAAAATTCCATTTCCTTCTAAATTTCAAAACCAGTTTTCTTTCAAAATCGTTGTCTTTTGTGAACATTGTTTAATTATTTTAGATTTACAAACAAATTTAGATACAATTCAAAGTTTAATTTCAAATTATTAATTTTAAAAACATAAACTCGTTATTTGCAAGGCAAGGAGCTTAAATCGATTATCTTCACAATTCCACAACTACGGGGTGTGTGATGCAACCATAAACAAATCAATAAAACGACCATACGAACATGAATCCATCCATTGTAAACACAACAATTAACAACAACCATTTCATTGTGCACAAAGCGTTATGGTCAATAACACTTAGCATCTAGTGTATTCTAACTAGATAAACATCCATGAAATAACATATATAACCACAAACATCCACAAACAACCAACTATCTTCAACCAATTTTAATTAACTTGGACTAATTAAAAATGAATCAATTACTATCCATTCCTCCTAATTCAAAAATAATTTGAATTTCGATGTTCTCACCTTCATGCCTCCAAACTCTGTACTACTTGCGAACAAACTCCGAATCACGCACAAATATTCACAGACTATGTTACCAAGGTGCGCTCTACTCTTTGTAACCAAACGTGAATATATAAATATATACACACATCATCTTATTTCTTCTATTTTCCAAGAGAGAGCCGAGCTACGTCTGAACTAAGGAGGATATGAGCGAAGCTGGTTTTCGGGGAGGCTCTGACCGTACTGACGTAGGCAATAGAGAAGATAAAGGTGGTCACAAACTTTTTTTTCTTGCGTGGGGTTAAAAGGGAAAGTTGTGGATGCTTAAAGAGGGGGGAGGAAGTATAGCCACGTGTGGAAGGAGATGCGGGTCAAGGCAGGTGTCAGGTGATGCTGCAGTGAGATGGTGGTGGTGTTTTGTGTGTGGCGGTGGAGGCTGCTTGGGGAACAGTGCGGAGTGGAGCTGTTTAAAAGGGACAATAGGTTCTAGAGAGAAGTGGGTCACGTGGGTTGCAGCTGGGTCTGAGGAGCCGACTGGCATTTGATAAGGGACTAATGGAGGAGGTGGCGTGCTGGAGATGCGAGGTGGCGGGGTGCTTGAAAGAGGAGGGTTCGACTGTGAAGTTTTTTGAAGAGGAGGGACGTGAGTTTTGGGGTGGTGAAAGAAGGTGGCACGACTGCTGATTGGATGGACTGATTGTGGACTGGCGGTGACTAACGGTGAGGGGATACTGGCGGTTGTGCTTGGTTAGGGAGGCCGAATGGTTTTACGTAGGGAAAGAGCAATGTCGGATAGAAAAAAAATGGTGAAAGAAATACACATGAGAAAGGAAAGGGATTATGATGACGCTGCTGCGAAAGGCGCGCACGTGTATCCCTTTTTCGCTTATATATATATATATATATATATATATGTATGTATGTATGTATGTATGTATGTATGTATGTATATTGATTTTAAGGGTAACTTGTCATATTAATCAAGGACACTTGGCACACCACTCTCAAGCATGAAGACACATAAGGAGAGACTCGTTTCCATTTGATAATTTTTAACACCCTACGTCCGTTAATGTCACTCATTAAGCAAATGCATTAGGTTTCGTGAAGCGTTATAGGTAAACAAAAAAGAAACATTACAAAATAGATATAAAATAGCGGCGGAATTTAAAACTTTATTAAGGAGAAAACATCTTGGTTCAAAACATAGTTACATCATGAGTCTGAAATACATAAAACCCAGTACATCAACTTAAAACTTTTTTCTTGTACTAAAAATCATCAGAATACAATAAATATAAAAATAGCATAAATCCCCAACAGCATAGCCATAGTAGAAAAGGTACGAAATCAAATAGTACATCTAAGCATCTTCAACCGGAAGGAAAGAAGAATCCTGATCAAGCTTGAGTATTCCCACCCTAAGAACCGGGATGGGGGGAAGGAAGAGAAAACAAAATGGGTCAGACATAAAATCTGGCAAGTCCAGTTACTTTCAGCATATAAATAAGTAAAAGCATTCTTTCTCTGCACCAATACTAGTATCATGCGAACAAGATAATCCCCAACAAGTACAAGATGGTAGACTTAGGCGTACTTCTAGTGAGAGGTTTAACCCCATACAACAACAGGCAGCCTAACTGAACATACCGGAATCACCCCTAAGGATACAAACAGGCTACTAAACATACCAAAGTCTAGATGTACCCTAATTATTACCGTAATCGATCGGCTCCCTACTCCGTATACACCCTGTGCTGGCCCCGCGGTAGGACGTATCACTTCCTAAAGTGGCAATCCTTCATTTTCAGGATGTGCACAACCATATCTACTGATGTCACGGCGTCTTAGTATGACGACCCCATTTCCCGTACAGACAGAGACAAGGGTAATCTTTGGAATATAACACAGAAACAGACAATAGTATAACAGAATTAAATAAATACACTAGATAATGTACAATAGAAACAGTGGATAAAAGTAATCATCAGAATTACAAAGTATACAGGATCTTACTTAGTACAAATACAGTTCAACTATACATATATGTTTACAGCGGAAAAACAAACGTAATGTACAATAGGAGCTGAACAACATAAAAAGAGATAAATGATAGAATCCATCTACAGCTCCAGCTATCCGGATAAAGCTTGCTAAACCTGAATACAAGGCTGCCCGTGCAGAAAAAGGGGCACCCGAGTTTGAAAGTGAAACAAACTACGAGTCAGTCATGGGACTGATATGAGAAATCTACTCAACACATTTAATATATGGCTCATCACAGGACCACGCCACTTTCGTGGAACGAGTTTAATCCATTGGATTGCCAGTGCTTTAAAACAAATCATTCTTTTAAACATCGCAATGCTTTTTATAAAAATGAAGCCATTATAAGACTCAGTTCCCATCACACAATGCAACGCAAACCGGAGGATAGAGTTTTTACCTTATAACGGCCAAAATATGCTTGATACGAATAAAACAAAGGCATTTGATATTATTACTAGTGTTTATATGTTTTGAAAACAATTTCAAATCATAACTATCAATCATAGACGGCATTAATGCCCCATACCACTATGTCGCCATATATAGGTATACAATCAAAATCGCACGATGTCGTATTTGGAAATTGGATTTCCGTTATGAACCAAGGCAAAAGATAGTCCTTACCGACTTCGAGATTGTCTAGTCCGAGCCTCAGGACCCAGACTCAGGTGGGCCCTTGGATCGTCAGGGCCGGTCCACCGATGTGGATTAAAATTCCTAAACACTGCGTTTCCCCACCCTTGGGGGTGTAAATGAGCCAACGAATGACTCCATCGGACCCGGATCGTCCGATCAAACCGAGGCGCCTCGCAACAGTAACAACCACATAAGTCAAACTCGTCAGGGCGTGTAAAACCACTGACGCCACTTCTAGCTAGAAAGAAACGCAGGTCCTCCTTGATGTCCTCTCCCGTTTCTGGTTCATACCAGGGTGTGAGGCTCGCGAATTCACGTTCTACACAAAGCTACGCCATGCAGGCAGTGCTTTGATCATCACCACAAGACTTTTCTTTTCAACAGAAGCCCTGATCACTGCATCTTAGTATGCCACACAAGCAATTCACACCGTGCAACTGATAGTTATCAATCACACAGAATAAATTCCAATGTCAGACACACTGTCCATTTGCAAGTCCGTTCTGGGTCTGAACGAAACCGGAGGCACTATATACCTCGCAAACCCATCGATCACCACGTACGTCTGGATGATCACCACTCATTATCCATATTTCTTGATGCCTCCCAATCAGGACCTCGGTTACCATCCAAACGAGGTGAAGATCTCCGGTCTTCGACCATCGTCTTCATCTTCGATTTCTTATCGTCGATTCAGTTATTCAGAATGGGATAAACCCGGTTTTTCTGAGCAACTCGCATATATAATAAACAAGTGTAACACTAACATACACATGCATCATTTCAATTCATTAGTCGCTAACCGTTAATCAGTAAGAGAACGATTTCCCAAATATTAACCCCGAAGGCCGAAACCAACATCAGATCAATACCCAAGAAACCATTCGACTTAGCCAACCTTCAGTTAATTTCTAAATTTACATCCATATCGTTTATAATATTTTATAACGATTTATCGCTATTTTTATTTATTTCAAAATAGCCAATTTATTCAAAACGACGCTTCGGGCCATAACGCGACCGTGGCGCTGTTTTTCTTCAGATTTGATTTACACATATCTGAAAATCTAACCGTTGGATCTTCACAAAATTTACATCATTAGAAAGATCATTTCAAAAAGAATCCAAAGGTTCCAGTTTCGGGAAATTCCGACGGTCGGATATCCCGGTATAATCGTTTGAAGTTTTGATTTCAAAATACGAACTACAGCGTCGTTATTCGATTAAATATAATTATATATATATATATAAATATAATCGATTCTGGCACTGTTTTTCTTCAGATTTGATTTAAACATTCCAGACAATCCAACCGTTGGATTTTTACAAAGTTGGTGCCGTTGGAAAGATATTCCCAAAGCGGACCCAACGGTTGCGATTTCAGGAAAATCCGATGGTCGGATCTCCCGGTATAATCGTTTGAAATCACGGTTTCAAAATACGAACTGTAGCATCGTTATTCGATATATTTTAATTCTATTTATATATATATCGATTCTTCGATTTCAAAACTATATTCTTTACATACATTTGATAAAAATGATATTTTTATCTAACTGCCTTCTATTTCAACACTTCACTATATGTAGCAATTCATGTATATAATAAAAATGTGATTTTTATTGTAAAAAAATTCATTTCAGAACACTATTAATTTATATAGTTTATATAGGTGATAAAAATAGGATTTTTATTATAAAACAATTTCTTTCAAAACAAGATTATTTTATATAGTTCATACAGATGATAAAAATGTGATTTTTATTATAAAACAATTTATTTCAAAACACTATTATATAATATAGTTTATATAGTAATAAAAATAGGATTTTCATTATAAAACAATTTCTTTCAAAACAAGATTATTTTATATAGTTCATACAGATGATAAAAATGTGATTTTTATTATAAAACAATTTATTTCAAAATATGAATACCATTCAACACATGAATTTCAATTCAACGAATGAATTTCGATTCAACACATGAAAGTTTTCTATAGTTTATATATAGATAAAAATGTGATTTTTATATTTAAAACACGAATACCATTCAACACATGAATTTCTATCCAACGAATGAATATCGATTCAACACATGAAGGTTTTCTATTCAACGAATAAATAAAGTTTCAACAAATGAAAATAATTCAAACACATGAATATTATTCAAAATTTCGGTAGCATGACGGCAGGGTAGTTAAAACCGGGACCGTCCCTAGTACGGCTCCTCGCTCTACCTTAAAACCTCGCGGTTTTTGACAATGGGGATCATGCATCTAATTCGCACGCAGGCGGCATTTATATATTTATTTCATTTCCACAAACTAATCCTATGTGGTTTCAACCAAATATTTCTCAACCACAAATGAGTATTTTTCACCCACAATCAATCAATATCAACCACAAACAATCCCAATCAACCATTCGCTATCAATCAATTTTCACACCAATCACAACCAATAAATATCGTCCATGGTTTGTGGACGAGGGGCGTATATATATATATATATATATATATATATATATATATATATATATATATATTTATATATAGCAATTCACTTCTACTTCAACACATATATAACTTTTACAACGCATATATAACTTATACATCGAACGTACAACTTATACAACGCTTATACATGAGGTGTACAATGATTATATAACCCATACATTGAATATATAATTTATACATCGTCGTTTTCCATATCGTTTATAAATTAGAAATCTCACATTGGGTTCCACTCCACCAAAAATAGCAGAAGGCTCAGAAAAATATGCGGTCTCTTCTAGAAGGTAGAAGACGTCCACACGAGTCCATTGTCTCTTGTTTCACTGAATTTCGTCAACACAGCAAAAAGATATGATTTTTCAAAGTTTGCAACGGTTTAAAGGTGTTAGAACAGTTGAAAATAAAACAAGCCATACCTCAGCTGAAAGATTCAAAACTAGGTTTGCAATTTTCGATCAAACCGTGAATCAATAGGAGGATCGGCCGGTGCAGCGACGAAGAGGGGGGAGACGCGCGCCTGCGCGTGGTGGTGGGGGCCCACTCGGTGGCGCCAGGTGGTGGCGGCGGCGGATTGAATTCGCCGATTTCAGGACGTCGATTCTCCCTCCACAGGCCACGAAAAATTCCAAACTTTATATGGATTTGAAGATCTCGAGAAGATCTTCAAAAAGTTCAACTGTGGCATGAGCTAATTCGGCGTGGATTGATCGGAAAATGAGGGGGAAGGTTTCGAGCGGTTTCCGTCGTTCGTCGGGGAGAGAGAAAAGGAATTTTCTTTTTTTTATATAAAAATTATGATTGGCCGGTGGGTTTTAAAGGGGTTTTCTGACACGGCTACCAATCTAAACCAAACGACTGTCGTCCCCAGCATTTTACCCCCATTCCAAACAAAATGGAATATGTTTCGTAGGCCCATTCGACTGTTTTCAGTCAGTTTTCCTTCAAATTAAAATATATAACATTCAATATTCAATTTGAACGTACATTTCAATTTGCCAGGGCCACAAACTGATTCGAAAAATTCCAGAAAAATAAATCTAGCTATGTTTTGATGATACGGTCCCAACAAAACTAGTTTCGTCGAATTCTGAGACCGTTTGCAAAAAGGCCCATTTCCGGTCGATCCAATTAACTATAATTGACCAAAACACGTTTTCCTTTGCCACACTCACATACTAGCTTCAAAAATTATGAAATTTGAAACCTAGCAATAACTTCACATCCCGGATCCAACAAAAGTGGTTTCGTCGAATTCCGAGGTCGTATGCAAAATGGCTAATTTCACGGGCTATATAAATTCCATAGCGACCTTTCTGAAAATTCATTTGGCCATAACTTTTGCTTTCCACTATGAAAATTTGATTTTTCAGATTCGTTAGAAAGGTATTCACTAACAGATTTAAATATTTTTGGTTTCATTCAAATCCGTTTTGTTTTGCACCCGGTACAGTCCGACAAAGTTTGAATTCAATTTTTGAAACTTCAGCGCCATTTCTGGCCTTGTTTATAATTAGAATTAATTATATTTGTTTTCAAACGTTGATTCAAACTCACTTTACATTACTATTATTTAAAATATTTATTTTAAATATTTAAAATCCATTATTTTAGCCAATTTAAAAATTTTAAATTGGTTCAGATTTTTTGGGTCGTTACAATCTCCCCCACTTAAAACTTTTCGTCCCCGAAAAGGAACAAAGTCGAAAGTGGTTTGATTAATCAACTCTACGTTTGATCTGGCTTCAATTCTCCAACTTTTTAGTTTCTGAGAATTTTCAAATTCTTCAAAAATTTGGCTAACACCCGGAATTTTCGAAAAATTTCGCCATAACCTCCTTTGTACGGGGAGGGGTTTGGAAATTTATTGGGCCGTATTAGGTACCCAATAAATCCTATTAAGCATACACATATTTATAGTGATATATTCTGGTGTTTACAGGGGAGTGTGTATTGATAATAACTCCAAAGAATAAATTCTCGTCACCTTGTCAAAGCCTGAGGGAGTGTGTATTTTAAATGCTCCAGAGGATAAATCCTCGTCACCTCGTCCCGTGTTGGAAGTAAATAGTCCATGTGCCATATCTAATAACTAGAGAGACGTGATTATTGTCAACTCCAGACCCGTGTGGGGTTTTTATTAATTTGGCAATTTTATCGTTACATTTTAAATAGTCCATATCAGTCATCAGTTCAACCTGTAAAATATAGTCATCGCCATACAAGCCTCTCGCTCGTATGGTAAATCTTCCACCTCGACACACAAGCTCCAAATACTTATGTGGTATATGATGAAGTATGCCTATCTTCTGAAGTATGCCATGTAATATAGTTCAAAATTAATTGTTACTATCCTATGGCGATATTTATTATTTCATAAAGAACAACCAGCACTCCGCATCCAATGGCATTCACAGGAGTTGATATAATAATATTTCGCATCCAACTCATTAAGGTTTACCTATTTGTCGGGCACACAAATAAAATCTTTACTCAACAGCTAATCCATTTACCTGTTCAAACATATATAATGCACATGCATATATTTCTATCTATTTTCTACTTAGCTCAATGTGTGATTTAAATGAATAAATTCTACCATTATTCTATTGTTGATTAAATTAACTATTGTTTCAATAATTCAATTAATCAAATTTACTATCACACAACACAAACAACAATCAAATTGTTTTTAACTTTTCAAAATCATACAAATCAATTTCTATATTCTTTTAAAATCATTCAGACTATAGAATTAAAAGTGTACATCCATGGAAAGAAAATAACGACAGAGTAGAGAACTAATTGGTAATGCAAAGTATGGTAAATGTACCTTGCACCGGAGTCAATCAGAGATATCTACTCGACATTTGGGATTGGCTTTCTGAATTCTCTCCTCAGTTTCCCAAGTACAATCTCATGGATCTCCACTCCATTGCACTTTGACTAAGTGAACCTTCTTGTTCCTCAGCTCTTTGGTTTCTTTGCCGATGATCTTGAGCGGCTCCCTTCTCACAGCTAATTCTGGAGTAATTTCAATATCCTACTGAGCTGCTTCTTCCACGATCAAGTCTGGATCATGAACGTGCTTTCGAAGTTGAGATATGTGAAATACATCTTGAACTCCAGCCTACCAATCTGGCAGTTTAACCCTATAAGCGAGAGTTCCGATCCGTTCCAGAATAGGAAATGGACCAATGAATTTGGGCGCCAACTTTCAAGTTTTACCGAACCGGATAACTCCTCTCATCGGCGATACCTTCAAATATACATAGTCGCCAACAGCAAAGGATATATCTCTTCTTCTTCTATCGGCATAACTCTTTTGTCGGATTTGAGCGGCGAGTAATCGCTTCTTAATAAAATCGACTTTGTCGGCAGCTTCTCGGATCATATCAGGCCCTAACACAAGTCTATTACCGGGTTCGACCCAACAATCAGGAGATCGGCATGGTCTACCATATAATGCTTCGAATGGAGACATTGTTAGGCTCGCCTGGTAGCTGTTATTGTATGAGAATTCAGCCAAATGCAGATGGTCTTCCCATGATCCAACGAAATCTAGAACACAAGCCCGCAATAGATCTTCTAAAATACGATTCACCTCTCAGTCTGACCGTCTGTCTGAGGATGATAAGCGGTGCTCAAGTTCAGCTTTGTTCCCAGCTCTACTTGAAATGCCTCCTAGAATTTACTATTAAATATTGTATCTCTATCATTAACTATACGGAGCGGCACTCCATGTAGTCTAACTATTTCCTTGAAGTATATCTGCGCCAGACTCTGAGCAGTACTGTTTGATCGAACAGGTATGAAATGGGCGGTCTTCGTGAAGCGATCAACGATCACCCAAATACTGTCATTCCCTTTTCTGGTTCTGGGCAGACCATCAATGAAATCCATAGAAATATGTTCCCACTTCCAACCAGGAACGTCTAGCGGTTGTAATAATCCAGCCAGTTTATGTTGGTCGCTCTTGATTAGTTGGCAAGTAGGGCATCGGCTAACATATATTGAAACGTCTCTTTTCATAGCCTTCCACCAGAATGTTCGCTTGAGATCGTTGTACATTTTGGCCACACCAGGATGGATACTCAGCTTGGACTTGTGACACTCGTCTAACACTTCCCTTTTGAGCTCGGGGATGCCAGGAACACAAATCCTTCCTTTCAATCTCAAGATCCCGTCGTCATCTATTTGAAAACACGAGGGTTCGCCTTTCTGAATCCTTTTGATCATATCCTTAGTAAAGTTATCCTCCTTCTAAAGAATAGATATTTTGTCAATTAAGGAAGTCGTAATAATAAAGCTGGCGATCGTTACATTCTTTCGGCTCAGTGCATCGGCCACGACGTTGGATTTCCCTGGAGTGTATAGAATTTCAAAATCGTATGCTGCAAGAAACTCCAGCCAACGTTGCTGCCTCAGATTCAAGTCTTTCTGGGTGAACAGATACTTTAACGACTGGTGATCTGTAAACAGTTCAAATCTCTCACCCAGAAGATAGTGCCTCCAGATTTTCAAAGCGAATACTATCGCCAATAACTCAAGATCATGAGTGACGTAGTTTTTCTCGTGCGGCTTCAGTTGACGGCTAGCATAAGCAATCACTTGACCCCTTTGCATTAACACTGCGCCAAGGCCTTCTCTAGAAGCATCAGTCCAGACTTTGAAATCCTGATTGCCATCGATGATGGTTAATACTGGAGCTGTCGTTAATCTTAACTTTAGCTCATCAAAATCCTCTTCGCTTTCTGGAGTCCATTTGAACTTAGAGTGCTTCTTTGTAAGCTTCGTTAAGTGACCAGATATCTTCGAAAAGTTTTTAACGACAGCCAATCCGAGAAAACTGCGGACTTCTGTAGGGGTACTGGGCTTCTTACTGACCTCGGACCTCGTGCTGGCTTCAGGAATATCAGTTTCCGACTCTTCTTTGTTACCAGAACAGACTTCCTCTTCGTCGCGCAACATACCTTTCTTATGGAGATCTTCATACTGATCAACATACCTTTCTGAAAAAGGGAGCTTCACATTCCTCATCACACTATTCTGATATCTCCTTTGCAAGCCATGGATAAATCTCAGATTCTTCCTCTTTGGATCTTGAATCAGATGAGGGGCAAAGTGAGCAAGTTCGTTGAATTTCTTATGATATTCTGGAATGGTCATATCACCTTGTATCAGATAAGAAAATTCATTACATAATCGCTCCGTCGCTTCAGGAGGAGTAAATCTTTCTAGGAAAATCTCTTTGAATCTGTCCCAGGTGATATCACCTTCTGGATTATCTTTGATGATTGTTTCCCACCAGATCAAAGCTTCTTCTTTGAGTGCCCAAGAGGCTACTAATCTTTTCTGATCATCTCTCAACTGGATACGCTCAAATATTCTTTCTGCAGAGCTCACCCAAGCTTGAGTTTGAATAATAGATTCATTGCCCGAGAACTGTGCTCCGTTCAGATTTCGATATCTCTTTAATAGAGCCTCTAGATCGGGTTCTGCATTTCTCCTGTTTCTGACACTCATTTTTCTAGTACTTCTGCAAATGGAAGATTAAGTGTTAGGTCACAGAAAAGATAATTTAAAATATAGAAACACATACTTCAAATGTAAATGTGTCTATCGAGGTGTAATTCCATTCTGCTTTACTCATACTAGGATATTGTTGATCCTATCTGTATAGAGTTACCCGTCCTAGAACACTACTGGTTCTATTTCTGACGAGTTTGTTAATGTGTCATATTCCAGAACTAAGCTTAACCGGAGCTCTGATACCACGTTATGACGACCCCATTTCCCGTACAGATGGAGATAAGGGTAATCTTTGGAATATAACACAGAAACAGACAATAGCAGAACAGAATTAAATAAATATACCAGATAATGTACAATAGAATACACTGGATAAAAGTAATCATCAGAGTTACAAAATATACAGGATCTTACTTAGTACAAATACAGTTCAACTATACATATATGTTTACAGCGGAAAAACAAACGTAATGTACAATAGGAGCTGAACAGCATAAACAGAGATGAATGATAGAATCTATCTTCAGCTCCAGCTATCCGGATAAAGCCTGCAAAACCTGAATACAAGGCTGCCCGTGTAGAAAAAGGGGCACCCGAGTTTGAAAGTGAAACAAACTACGAGTCAATCATGGGATCGGTATGAGAAATCTACTCAACACATTTAATATATGGCTCATCACAGGACCACACCACTTTCGTGGAACGGTTTACTCCATTGGATTGCCAGTGCTTTAAAACAAATCATTCTTTTAAACATCGCAATGCTTTTTATAAAAATGAAGCCATTATAAGACTCAGTTCCCATCACACAATGCAACGCAAACCGGAGGATAGAGTTTTTACCTTATAACGGCCAAAATATGCTTGATACGAATAAAACAAAGGCATTTGATATTATTACTAGTGTTTATATGTTTTGAAAACAATTTCAAATCATAACTATCAATCATAGACGGCATTAATGCCCCATACCACTATGTCGCCATATATAGGTATACAATCAAAATCGCACGATGTCGTATTTGGAAATTGGATTTCTGTCATGAACCAAGGCAAAAGATAGTCCTTACCAACTTCGAGACTGTCCAGCCCGAGCCTCAGGACCCAGACTCAGGTAGGCCCTTGGATCGTCAGGGCCGGTCCACCGATGTGGATTAAAATTCCTGAACACAGCGTTCCCCCACCCTTTGTGGTGTAAATGAGCCAACGAATGACTCCATCAGACCCGGATCGTCCGATCAAACCGAGGCGCCTCGCAACAGTAATAACCACATAAGTCAAACTCGTCAGGGCGTGTAAAACCACTGACGCCACTTCTAGCTAGAAAGAAACGCAGGTCCTCCCTGATGTCCTCTCCCGTTTCTGGTTCATACCGGTGTGTGAGGCTTGCGAATTCATGTTCTACACAAAGCTACGCCATGCAGGCGGTGCTTTGATCATCACCACAAGACTTTGCTTTTCAATAGAAACCCTGATCACTGCATCTTAGCATGCCACACAGGCAATTCACACCGTGCGACTGATAGCTATCAATCACACAGAATAAATTCCAATGTCAGACACACTGTCCATTTGCAAGTTCGTTCTGGGTCTGAACGAAACCGGAGGCACTATATACCTCGCAAACCCATCGATCACCACGTACCTCTGGACGATCACCACTCATTATCCATATTTCGGGATGCCTCCCAATCAGGACCTCGGTTACCATCCAAACGAGGTGAAGATCTCCGGTCTTCGACCATCATCTTCATCTTCGATTTCTTATCGTCGATTCAGTTATTCAGAATGTGATAAACCCGGTCTTTCTGAGCAACTCGTGTATATAATAAACAAGTGCAACACTAACATACACACGCATCATTTCAATTCATTAGTCACTAACCGTCAATCAGTAAGAGAACAATTTCCCAAATATTAACCCCGAAGGACGAAACCAACATCAGATCAATACCCAAGAAACCATTCGACTTAGCCAACCATCAGTTAATTTCTAAATTTACATCCATATTGTTTATAATATTTTATAATGATTTATCGCTATTTTTATTTATTTCAAAATAGCCAATTTATTCAAAACGACGCTTCGGGCCATAACGCGACCGTGGCGTTGTTTTTCTTCAGATTTGATTTACACATATCTGAAAATCTAACCGTTGGATCTTCACAAAATTTACATCATTAGAAGGATTTTTTTGAAAATGAGTCCAACGGTTCCAGTTTCGGGAAATTCCGACGGTCGTATCTCCCGGTATAATCGTTTGAAGTTTCGATTTCAAAATACAAACTGTAGCGTCGTTATTCAATTTAATATATATATATATATATATATATATAATCGATTCTGGCGTTGTTTTTCTTCAGATTTGATTTAAACATTCCAGACAATCCAACCGTTGGATTTTTACAAAGTTGGTGCCGTTGGAAAGATATTCCCAAAGTGGACCCAACGGTTGCGATTTCAGGAAAATCCGATGGTCGGAAGTTTGAAATCACGGTTTCAAAATATGAATTGCAGCGTCGTTATTCGATATATTTTAATTCTATTTATATATATATTGATTCTTCGATTTCAAAACTATATTCTTTTCATACATTTGATAAAAATGATATTTTTATCTAACTGCCTTCTATTTCAACACTTCACTATATTTAGCGATTCATGTATATAATAAAAATGTGATTTTTATTGTAAAGCAATTCATTTCAAAACACTATTATTTTATATAGTTTATATAGGTAATAAAAATGGGATTTTTATTATAAAACAATTTCTTTCAAAACAAGATTATTTTATATAGTTCATACAGATGATAAAAATGTGATTTTTATTATAAAACAATTTATTTCAAAACACTATTATTTTATATAGTTTATATAGGTAATAAAAATAGGATTTTTATTACAAAACAATTTCTTTCAAAACAAGATTATTTTATATAGTTCGTACAGATGATAAAAATGTGATTTTTATTATAAAACAATTTATTTCAAAATATGAATACCATTCAACACATGAATTTCAATTCAACGAATGAATTTCGATTCAACACATGAAGGTTTTCTATAGTTTATATATAGATAAAAATGTGATTTTTATATTTAAAACACGAATACCATTCAACACATGAATTTCTATCCAACGAATGAATATCGATTCAACACATGAAGGTTTTCTATTCAACGAATAAATAAAGTTTCAACAAATGAAAATAATTCAAACACATGAATATTATTCAAAATTTCGGCAGCATAACGGCAGGGTAGTTAAAACCGGGACCGCCCCTAGTACGGCTCCTCGCTCTACCTTAAAACCTCGCGGATTTTGACAATATGGATCATGCATCTAATTCGCACGCAGGCGGCATATATATATTTATTTCATTTCCACAAACTAATCCTATGTGGTTTCAACCAAATATTTCTCAACCACAAATGGGTATTTTTCAACCACAATCAATCAATATCAACCACAAACAATCCCAATCAACCATTCGCTATCAATCAATTTTCACACCAATCACAATAAATATCGTCCATGGTTTGTGGACGAGGTGTACAACGCGTATATAACTCATACAACGACTATATAATTTATACATCGTCGTTTTCCATATCGTTTATAAATTAGAAATCTCACATTGGGTTCCACTCCACCAAAAATAGCAGAAGGCTCAGAAAAATATGCGGTCTCTTCTAGAAGGTAGAAGATGTCCACACGAGTCCACTGTCTCTTGTTTCACTGAATTTCGCCTACACAGCAAAAAGATATGATATTTTAAAGTTTGCAACGGTTTAAAGGTGTTAAAACAGTTGAAAATAAAACATGTCGTACCTCAGCTGAAAGGTTCAAAACTAGGTTTGATATTTTCGATTAAACCGTGAATCGATTGGAGGATCGGCCGGTGCAACGACGAAGAGGGGGGAGACGCGCGCCTGCGCATGGTGGTGGGGGCCCAGGCGGTGGCGGCGGCGGATTGAAGTCGCCGACTTCAGGACGTCGATTCTCCCTCCACAGGCCACGAAAAATTCCAAACTTTATATGGATTTGAAGATCTCGAGAAGATCTTCAAAAAGTTCCACTATGGCACGAGCTAATTCGGCGTGGATTGATCGTAAAATGAGGGGGAAGGTTTCGAGCGATTTCCGTCGTTCATCGGGGAGAGAGAAAAGGAATTTTCTTTTTTTTAATAAAAATTATGATTGGCCGGTGGGTTTTAAAGGGGTTTTCTGACATGGCCACCAATCTAAACCCAACGACTGTCGTCCCTGGTGTTTTACTCCCATTTCGAACACAATGGGATATATTTCGTAGGCCCATTCGACTGATTTTAGTCAGTTTTCCTTCAAATTAAAATATATAACATTCAATATTCAATTTGAACGTACATTTCAATTTGTCAGGGCCACAAACTGATTCGAAAAATTCCAGAAAAATAAATCTAGCTATGTTTTGACGATATGGTCCCAACAAAACTAGTTTCGTCAAATTCTAAGACCGTTTGCAAAAAGGCCTATTTCTGGTCGATCCAATTTAATTGTAACTGACCAAAACACGTTTTCCTTTGCCACGCTCACATACTAGCTTCAAAAATTGTGAAATTTGAAACCTAGCAATAACTTCACATCCTGGATCCAACAAAAGTTGTTTCGTCGAATTCCGAGGTCATATGCAAAATGGCTAATTTCACGGGCTTTATAAATTCCATAGCGACCTTTCTGAAAATTCATTTGGCCATAACTTTTGCTTTCCGCTATGAAAATTCGATTTTTCTGATTCGTTAGAAAGGTATTCACTAACAGTTTTAAATATTTTTGGTTTCACTCAAATCCGTTTTGTTTTGCACCCGGTACAGTCCGACAAAGTTTAAATTCAATTTTTGAAACTGCAGCGCCATTTCAGGCCTAGTTTATAATTAGAATTAATTATATTTGTTTTCAAACATCGATTCAAACTCACTTTACATTACTATTATTTAAAATATTTATTTTAAATATTTAAAATCCATTATTTTAGCAAATTTAAATTTTTTTAATTGGTTCAGATTTTTCGGGTCGTTACACTTAGTCTCCTCTATCAGGACCCATGCACGCACATGACCTCGTCGGAATGCGCCGCCCATACCGCCCCTTCATTTTGGGTCTCTTACAATTAGCCCAGTAAGCGTGCCCCGACTCCGACCTAGTTCGGAGTACTCGTTTGATACCTATATATGGGTTACTGACTGAAATAGGTCCCACACACAAGATGACACAAGCTTCCCCCTACACTTGCATTCCCACTACTAGGATTTCTACAGTTTATGCCATAACAGTGTAATAAGATTGCATAACCCTAATGGGTTAAGTTTGTGGGCCTATATATATATATATATATATATATATATATATATATAACCCACCGCCCCAAGATATACTTAACCCTCCTACTGGTTCATACAAGTTTACTTATACTCAAGTTAACATGTTCATGTAATCCCTATGGATTCAATCAGGTTAAGTATTACTACTCATTCATTTATGGTTATAATGCACTAGACCTCCCTCATTAAGTCTACTACTTGTGGATGTTGGATATGTAGGGCGAGTCCGTGCAGACTTGTTCCACAAGTCAGACTTAACCTCGTGTCTTACCTCATTACGTGTTTATGCACTTAGACCCCTCATATTAGATTCACCAATTGTGGTCGCTGGATATGTCGGGCGGTACCGAGCAGACTTCTACCACAATTATAATCTAACTTCATGTCTAAGCGCGGTTACAATTTCTAATTACCGTAAATCCAGGCATTTTCTTTATTTAACAATTATCCCTATTTCATAATAGGTTTTCATGCCCCTTTCCCAAGTCATATTCATCATGTACCATATGCCACAAATTAAGATCTAAATCACAATTTGATTTATGCCCCCAAATCCATATTTATGTATTTAATCCAAGTTATGCCCAAATTTCCCAATACAAGTTATGCCTCAATTTTAAGGTTTTCCCCTCATTCCCAATTCCACGCGTTCGCATATTTCAGCGGTATGCTTAGGCTCGAAGGTAGCCTGGCTATGAAATAAAAAGGGAAAAGAAGAAGGGAAGAGAACAGAAATAAGCATAATAACAAGATGGACATACGGTGACAGAAACAGGCATAGCAACTGAATAAGCACATAGTGAGAAAATTGTCATAATGACAAGATAGGCATATAAGAACAGATCTGATGAACATGTGATAATAGAACAGATTAGGCATAGTGAAATGATCATAAAGAGGCATGATGAGATCTAATCAGTGAATTAGATATACAAATAATGACAGATCTGACATGATTCAATTAGTCACAGGCTTAGATCTAATTCATATCATGTTAAGATTAACTTAGATACATAGGTTATGGCAGATCTGATATGATTCAAATAGTCATAGGCTTAGATCCAATTCATAGATATGTCAAAATAACTTTTAAGTGTTTATATCTAAAAATAACGTAGACTCACAGAGAATGGATCTAAGAAAATTGGGTAAAGTGTGTTGAATTGGTTTGAATTTTAGATTTAGTTTATTCATATATAAGAGGCTTATATATTTATAAACTTCAAACCTTAATAACTTCTTCATACGATGTCCGTTTTACGCAAACTCGGATTCTATCTCAAGCAGAATTCCGAGATGAACGCAATGGCATGGTCAATTTTACTTAATTCCCAATACTTAATTAATATTACTTAGTTTATCATCTTAATGTGTTATAATATTACGGGGTGTTACATAATTCATTATATGCATGTATGACAACAAACAAAGATTTATTTATAAAAAATTAATTCTAGTAACATTTATGTAACATATATGTATGTAACCATTTTCTAGTGCATATATGTGTAACCATCATATTAATAATATTGCCACTTAAAATTTTAAAAACATTATTTATAAAAATATATCTTCTAAAATTTATATTAGCAAAATTTTGAATACATAACAATCTTTATAGAATTCATACAAACATCATAAGTAGTTAAAAAATATATATATTTCACCAAATTATCATATGTTACTAAAATAATATTGCTTAAAATATATATACATATATCTTACCCAATATTAAATAATATAAAATTTAAATGTTTATAAAATTCATATCTTGTAATATAATCATTCTTAATATCCTAAATATATCCGTTAAATCTTATATATAACATCTTTATACTTTGCAAAATCTTATTCTTAAATACTTTTAAATACTTATTATCATTAAAATTTATTTACTTATATCTTATGTTATTAAATAACATCTAAATAAAACATATCTTACAAAATCAATATATTATCAAATTTAAATAATATCATTACTTATAAAAATCTTATAAATCAAACACATCCTTAAAATTCAAACTAATATTACTTATAATAAATATTTATTCATTCTAATATATAAAAGATTATTAAATCATTACTTTTATTTTAATCTTATTAATTTCTATTTTGTGTAAACCAAAATTGGTCTACAACACCATGTGTTATGTAAACACTTCACCAAACGGTTAGAATGAGGCCATAATCACAAAATAAAGGCCAAAAATGAGGAATAAGGAATTTTTAGAATGGTTCGGTCAATTTAGACCTACGTCCATTATGAAATCATTTCTCATTATCATACTTTGCTTTACAAAATACATGAATTCTCTCATATTGTTCATCTCTCTCTTTTCCCACTTTATATAATCTAGATTTCACTTGAATTTGCAACGGAATCGGTGAGATCTCTTGCTTTGTAATGGTGGATGTGTAGATCTTTGGTCACTTTAGAAATTGAATGATCTTCATAGATTACATGATGATTCAGCATTAGATCTAGGCTTTAAAGAAGATTTATGGAGATTGGAGTAGCTTGGATTGGAATTAAGAGAGAATTATTCATGTTTGGAGAAGATGAGATCCACTTGATGTTGGAGGAAGATGGAGTGAGCTTGGGAGGCCATTAGTAAAGCTTGGAATGAAGATTGAAGTGTTGGAGAAATGATTTGGTGGCCACTCGGGGTAAAAGAATCGGTCCCTTGAATGGTGGTGAAAAGGGGCATTTATCGGTGGAGTTGGTATGGAGTGGCGAAGTTGTAATTACAGTGCACGGGACCACGTGAACACAGCTAGCAATGCTCTCTTTCCAGCTGGAACCAGATCCGCATTTAGCTTGCACGAGCGAACTCTAAATTGTTTGCACAAGCGAGCCTTCAGATTGAATGCACGACCCCATATATATTAAAATGTGACCGACGTCATATTTACGCCAATACGATTTTTTTTCTTTAGTGCTTTTGTTTCACTGATTGAACTATTTATGCCTTTGCCACCAAAATAGAATTATGTTCAACTCACGTGACTCTTGCACGCAGTTTGTTCTATTATATTAGTTTCGTATCCTCTACTACTGCCACGTATCCATCTCTACACAATTCATTGCTCATATTGTAACGACAACGGATTTCGCCCGGACCTAATCGATCGCTAAACCGACCAAGACCGTTCGAATCCCGCATACGCTAACTTTGGGTATACAACACATCAGAACAAATAACAGAAGACTTCAATAAACATCATAATAATGTTACATCAGAGTACAGAATATCAGAGTATATCGAAAATAATACACAGCGGAAGATAAATTTACATGAATGTAATACAATGCACAGCGGAAATATAAACTACACAGCGGAAGACTGTAAATGTCTGGACACAGCTTAAAGCTTCAATCCAGAATCCTGCTCAATACATCTGCAAAATAAAACTACTCGGCTGCCCGTGTGGAAAATAGGGGCACCCGAGTTCGCAAGGGAAAAGTAAACTACAGGTTATTCATGGGACTGGTGTGAGAAACTCTAACAGTTATAATTAACTTATTTAATAATATGGTATATCACGGGACCACGCCGCTAACGCGGAACGGGTTTACCCCCATGAATACTTGTGTATAAACAACAATCAATATAGATATATGGATCTACTATGCATCAATCAACATGCAATATCCCAATCTACCCACTTAGATTAATCACTACACTTAAATTTTCTAAATCCAATTCAATTTACAGAAATTATTCCTTTGGATTTTATTCCCGATTTCTTATTTCAAATCATTTGAAATACATATCTAACTTTCTATATCAAAGTAGATTTCACTTCGGGATCTCAAATCAAATCATTTGGAAATGTGAATTCCAAAACATAACAATGCTTACAAACAAGTATGCAACCAAATATCGTGCTTCCCATCGACAAGGCAAAGGGTACGCACCTCGCAAATCGATATATATATATGTGCACCTACCCCACATAGAAGTAGGCTACACCGACGATGCACCTCCCACACATGGAGAGCATACACCGCCCTCTCACCCATACTTTTAGTCTCAGGGTTACCCGAATCTTTAGCCACATACTAAATCATTTCATATCCCGAAGTAGGGAAAATCATTTCACAACATAATAATCACAAGTACTTTCAAAATATAGTACTTCACATCAGTAATTCACGCATATGATCAGTCACTATTAATCGCATAACCTTTGAGCTCGTACGTCTCAAAGAAGGGTGTTAAGCGAAAGAATAAATTCTCCGCCACCAAACAGATACATCATCAATAACAACTAATCGAATACGCGATGAACCACAATGTAACATATAATACATTTCTAAATCATTTTAGAAATCATCGGGTTTTGGACCTCGAAATCCTTTCTGTTTTATAAAACATTTTTATAAAACATTCCCTGTCCAAAATCGGGAATACATTTCTTTTCACTTAAGAAAAATATCATTTCACAATCATTCGTTAAATTTGAAATGAACACAACATCGCTAAACACCTTATCGTCAAATCGTGAAGTGTTTCACAAGGCGTTAGCACACAGATATTTTCAACCCAACCCAATGCTAAATGTAAAAGCATATTTTGCTCATAAACTGGTCGAGCACAATCCAAACAATCAATCAATCAAATTTGACATTAAATATAAGGTTTTGAATAAAGATAGTATCGACTTATATTCAACATCAAATCCTGAAACCAACAGATATCATATCGGGAATAACGATATCGATATCTTCCAAATTCCCATCACAATATCTGTATAATCACGGAATCCAATATCGAAAATATCCAAAGATAATTTCAATTCAAATCTAATCCAATTTATTCATTTATAACCATTGGATTATTTTTCTAGTTAATAACTAGTTCGTTTCGATAAAAATCTATTTTTATCTTTTCAAATATGGAATTTTTCATCTCAATTCTTCACAAATAATTTCTTATGATTTTACACAAATTATCGATATTTTTAATAATTTTATCAAGGCCCGTACAGTCGATTTCCAACAATGGCCACCGAACTGCACTTACAGCGACCTTTTCCAAATTTGATTTGGACGTATCTCCAAATCCAACCGTTAGATTTTGAATTTCTAATATTTTTAGAAAGCTCTTTTCGATACGAACCCAATGGTTCCGGTTTTAGGAGAATCAGACGGTCGGATCTCCCGTAATGTCTGTTTGAAATAAATGGTCGAAATTCACGAACTGCCGCGGCGTGTTCTATTCAGGCCATTACGCTATATATATAATATATATAATATATATTTCGTCGATTATTATTTAAAACGAATTTTATAAATAGTTTTAAATTCGTTTCAAAAACAATTTCGACTTCCATTTCAATTCAAATCAAAATTGAATTTTTCCTTATAAATTCGTTTTAAAATTCATTTCTATTTGATTTCAATTCAAATTCAATTCTATTTCGATTCAATTCGAATTCATTTTCTATTCAGTTCAATTCGAATTCATTTACTATTCAGTTCAATTCGAATATTTCATATACATCCTTTTTAGTTCGAATATTTCATATACATCCTTTTCAGTTCGAATATTTCATATACATCGTTTTCATTTCATATATATATATATATATATATATATATAAATTCACTTTTCAATATATACGATATTTTCACTTTCAATATATACGATATTTTCACTTTTAATATATATGATATTTTCACTTTCAATATATATAATATTTTCACTTTCACTATATATAATATTTTATTATCGATTTCACATCAACATCACAAACAATTTTCACATCACATCAATTAAACAAACAAGCCATCCATGGTCTGTGGATGATGGGTGTCGGGTGCTACTAAACACCGTCTGCATCCTAGTATATATTTATAACTAGAAAAGTAAAATTAAAAGGTGAGAAGTTCTCACAGATATGCCAAACCAAACGTCTCGACTCTTCATATGTAGGCAATCTTCGTCGTTTCCTCTTTTTGTCACTTTCGTCGTGCGCATCCACTACACATATAAAAATCGAATTTTTTTATCGCTACTCCATATATGAAGATTATATTTTTATAATCATACATATATAAAAATCATATATTTACATTTTTGCAACTATGTTATTTATTTTAAAAACAAAGCCATTTATATTTTTAAAACAAAGTTGTTTATATTATAAAAACAACATTTTCGAAACAAAGTACATTTTCCTTTTCTATAACAAAGTATATTTACTTTTTCTATAATGAATTATATTTACTTTTTCTATAATGAATTATATTTTCTTTCATTAAAAATCAAACTTTTTCGTTATTTAAAAAATCAAACTTTTTCGTTATAAAAAAAAATCATCACTTTTCGATGTTAAAAATCATCACTTTTCGATGTTAAAAATCATCACTTTTCGATGTTAAAAATCATCATTTTTCGATGTTAAAAATCATCATTATATTTTTCAGTTTTATATAAAATAATTAATTAAAAGAAACTGAAATAAAGAAAATAAAATAATTAAACTTTACCTTTGCTTTGAAGGGGGAGAGGTTCATCGCTGTCGCCTGAAGAGGGGGGGTGCTTCTGGTTTACGGATCGAGGAAGGGGGGGTTTATGCGCTGGTGGTGGCGGCTAGGGCCCTGGAGGAGTACGGTGGTTGGCTCGCGCGAGGCTGGAGGAAGGGAGGGAGTCTCGGTGGTCTGAGGTGGCACTCGATGGTGCTGGCGACGGTTCCTTTTGCTTGGGGTCTCGAATTGGGGCATACGAGTTAGGAGCACGGGCTGTAGGGACTCGGGGATAATCGGAGAAGGACAGGGGGAGGATGGCGAATGGGGATGAACGGCGGTGATGCACGAGGTGGGGGCGACGGCTGAAAAGGGGATCGGGGGTTCTTTTTTTTTATACCTTTCTGAAGAACGACTTTTGACCGGGGAGAGAGAAAATAGAGTGAAGGGGTAAGGGTAAGGTTTATATATATTTAATTAAATTTTAATTTACTTTCTCCTTAAGTTGACTTTTGTCCCGAACCCCGAATCGAACCCAACGACTGTCGCCTCTAGCGTAATGTCCCCATTCCGAACACAACGGGATATGTTTCGCAAGCCAACACGGCCGTTACAATCAGTTTCCGTTGAATTTACATTTAAATCACTATATTGAATTTTAAACGTACATTTCAAATTACCGGGGTCACATACTAACTCTAAAAATTCTCGAAAAATATTTTCTAGCTTCGTATTGACGATACGGTCCTAACAAAACTAGTTTCGTCGAATTCTGAGACCGTTAGAAAAATGGCCATTTTCCAGTCGATTAAAATCAACTGAAACTGGTCAAACGCGTTTTCCTTTGCCACGCTCACATATTGATTCGAAAAATTATGGAATTTGGAACCTAGCAATAATTTGACATCACGGATCCAACAAAAATGGTTTCGTCGAAATCCGAGATCGTATGCAAAATGGCCTATTTCACGGGCTATATAAATTCCATAGCGACCTTGCTGAAAATTCATTCGGCCATAACTTTTGCTTTCCGCTATGAAAATTCGATTTTTCAGATTCGTTAGAAAGGTATTCACTAACAGATTTAAATATCTTTGGTTTCAATAAAATCCGGATTGTTTTGCACCCGGTACATTCATTTGAAGTTTGAAATCGAATTATCGAACTACCGCGCCATTTTCAATTCTATTATAATTATATATAATTATTTATATTCTAACGACGACGTATATAATATATACGTTCGAATTATATTCAAAATAAATTTTCGTCGATATTATTTAAAATAATCTATTTTAAATATTCAAAATTCGCTAAAATTGCCAAAATAAAAAATTTAAACTAGTTCAGAATTTCCGGGTTATTACAATCTCCCCCACTTAAAACTTTTCACCCCCGAAAAGGAACAAAGTCGAAAGTGGTTTGATCAATCAACTCTACGTTCGATCTGGCTTCCTTTCTCCAACTTTTCAGTTTCTGAGAATTTTCAAATTTTCAAAAATTTGGCTAACTCCCTAAATTTTCGAAAAATTTCGCCATAACCTCCCCTGCACCGGGAGCCACGGGAAAATCCCGAAATTGCCATATAGGCCTTCTGATCTCAAAAAGAAAAAGCCAAGCGGCTAGCCAATAGGCTCATAAAATCATCATCACCCAAACAAAACAGTAAATTATGTAGTAAACATGTACCTATTTGTCGGGCAAACAAATTTTATTCTCTGCTCTAGCCTCCTTGCTATGACCTGTTCAATGTAAGTATATGTATATGCAAGCAAATGCAACCAATTTTCAATACAATTCAATATTTGATTCCATTAGGCATAATGGTTCAAAATTATCAAACAACTAAACCAACAACACAAACATCAATCAATTAATTGATTATATTTTCAAATATATAATTTTATATATTTAAAATCATATTTTCTAAAATCAGATTATATATAATCACAAATACGTTATTTATAAATAAATAACTCTCGACTCATTCTAGGGCATTTCTAACCCCATCTCTAACGAGTCACTCATTCTAGAATGCTACTGATTCTATCTCTAAGGAGGATTCTTTTATAGGACATTACTAATTCTACCTCTGACGAGTCTTTTGTTCAGTTCTAACGAGTTGTACCCCAAAGATTTGAGTTTAACCAAAGCTCTGATACCATGTGTAACGACAACGGATTTTGCCTGGACCTAATCGATCGCTAAACCGACCAAGACCGTTCGAATCTCGCATACGCTAACTTTGGGTATACAACACATCAGAACAAATAACAGAAGACTTCAATAAACATCATAATAATGTTACATCAGAGTACAGAATATCAGAGTATATCGAAAATAATACACAGCGGAAGATAAATTTACATGAATGTAATACAATGCACAGCGGAAATATAAACTACACAGCGGAAGACTGTAAATGTCTGGACAGAGCTTAAAGATTCAATCCAGAATCCTGCTCAATACATCTGCAAAATAAAACTACTCGGCTGCCCGTGTGGAAAATAGGGGCACCCGAGTTCGCAAGGGAAAAGCAAACTACAGGTCAGTCATGGGACTGGTGTGAGAAACTCTAACAGTTATAATTAACTTATTTGATAATATGGTATATCACGGGACCACGCCGCTAACGCGGAACGGGTTTACCCCCATGAATACCAGTGTATAAACAACAATCAATATAGATATATGGATCTACTATGCATCAATCAACATGCAATATCCTAATCTACCCACTTAGATTAATCACTACACTTAGATTTTCTAAATCCAATTCAATTTACAGAAATTATTCCTTTGGATTTTATTCCCGATTTCTTATTTCAAATCATTTGAAATACATATCTAACTTTCTATATCAAAGTAGATTTCACTTCGGGATCTCAAATCAAATCATTTGGAAATGTGAATTCCAAAACATAACAATGCATACAAACAAGTATGCAACCAAATATTGTGCTCCCCATCGACAAGGCAAAGGGTACGCACCTCGCAACTCGATATATATATGTGCACCTACCCCCACATAGGAGTAGGCTACACCGACGATGCACCTCCCACACATGGAGAGCATACACCGCCCTCTCACCCATACTTTTAGTCTCAGGGTTACCCGAATCTTTAGCCACATACTAAATCATTTCATATCCCGAAGTAGGGAAAATCATTTCACAACATAATAATCACAAGTACTTTCAAAATATAGTACTTCACATCAGTAATTCACGCATATGATCAGTCACTATTAATCGCATAACCTTTGAGCTCGTACGTCTCAAAGAAGGGTGTTAAGCGAAAGAATAAATTCTCCGCCACCAAACAGATACATCATCAATAGCAACTAATCGAATACGCGATGAACCACAATGTAACATATAATACATTTCTAAATCATTTTAGAAATCATCGGGTTTTGGGCCTCGAAATCCTTTCTGTTTTATAAAACATTTTTATAAAACATTCCCTGTCCAAAATCGGGAATACATTTCTTTTCACTTAAGAAAAATATCATTTCACAATCATTCGTTAAATTTGAAATGAACACAACATCGCTAAACACCTTATCGTCAAATCGTGAAGTGTTTCACAAGGCGTTAGCACACATATATTTTCAACCCAACCCAATGCTAAATGCAAAAGCATATTTTGCTCATAAACTGGTCGAGCACAATCCAAACAATCAATCAATCAAATTTGACATTAAATATAAGGTTTTGAATAAAGATAGTATCGACTTATATTCAACATCAAATCCTGAAACCAACAGATATCATATCGGGAATAACGATATCGATATCTTCCAAATTCCCATCACAATATCTGTATAATCACAGAATCCAATATCGAAAATATCCAAAGATAATTTCAATTCAAATCTAATCCAATTTATTCATTTATAACCATTGGATTATTTTTCTAGTTAATAACTAGTTCGTTTCGATAAAAATCTATTTTTATCTTTTCAAATATGGAATTTTTCATCTCAATTCTTCACAAATCATTTCTTATGATTTTACACAAATTATCGATATTTTTAATAATTTTATCAAGGCTCGTACAGTCGATTTCCAACAATGGCCACCGAACTGCACTTACAGCGACCTTTTCCAAATTTGATTTGGACGTATCTCCAAATCCAACCGTTAGATTTTGAATTTCTAATATTCGTTAGAAAGCTCTTTTCGATACGAACCCAACGGTTCCGGTTTTAGGAGAATCCGACGGTCGGATCTCCCGTAATGTCCGTTTGAAATAAATGGTCGAAATTCACGAACTGCCGCGGCGCGTTCTATTCAGGCCATTACGCTATATATATAATATATATAATATATATTTCATCGATTATTATTTAAAACGAATTTTATAAATAGTTTTAAATTCGTTTCAAAAACAATTTTGACTTCCATTTCAATTCAAATCAAAATTGAATTTTTCCTTATAAATTCGTTTTAAAATTCATTTCTATTTGATTTCAATTCGAATTCAATTCTATTTTGATTCAATTCGAATTCATTTTCTATTCAGTTCAATTCGAATTCATTTACTATTCAGTTCAATTCGAATATTTCATATACATCCTTTTCAGTTCGAATATTTCATATACATCCTTTTCAGTTCGAATATTTCATATACATCGTTTTCATTTCATATATATATATATATATATATATATATATATATAAATTCACTTTTCAATATATACGATATTTTCACTTTCAATATATACGATATTTTCACTTTCAATATATACGATATTTTCACTTTCAATATATATGATATTTTCACTTTCAATATATATAATATTTTCACTTTCACTATATATAATATTTTATTATCGATTTCACATCAACATCACAAACAATTTTCACATCACATCAATTAAACAAACAAGCCATCCATGGTCTGTGGATGACGGGTGTCGGGTGCTACTAAACACCGTCTGCATCCTAGTATATATTTATAACTAGAAAAGTAAAATTAAAAGGTGATAAGTTCTCACAGATATGCCAAACCAAACGTCTCGACTCTTCATATGTAGGCAATCTTCGTCGTTTCCTCTTTTTGTCACTTTCGTCGTGCGCATCCACTACACATATAAAAATCGAATTTTTTTATCGCTACTCCATATATGAAGATTATATTTTTATAATCATACATATATAAAAATCATATATTTACATTTTTACAACTATGTTATTTATTTTAAAAAAAAGCCATTTATATTTTTAAAACAAAGTTGTTTATATTATAAAAACAACATTTTCGAAACAAAGTACATTTTCCTTTTCTATAACAAAGTATATTTACTTTTTCTATAATGAATTATATTTTCTTTCATTAAAAATCAAACTTTTTCGTTATAAAAAAAAATCATCACTTTTCGATGTTAAAAATCATCATTATATTTTTCAGTTTTATATAAAATAATTAATTAAAAGAAACTGAAATAAACAAAATAAAATAATTAAACTTTACCTTTGCTTTGAAGGGGGAGAGGTTCATCGCTGTCGCCTGAAGAGGTGGGGTGCTTCTGGTTCACGGATCGAGGAAGGTGGGTTTATGCGCTGGTGGTGGCGGCTAGGGCCCTGGAGGAGTACGGTGGTTGGCTCGCGCGAGGCTGGAGGAAGGGAGGGAGTCTCGGTGGTCTGAGGTGGCACTCGACGGTGCTGGCGGCGGTTCCTTTTGCTTGGGGTCTCGAATTGGGGCATACGAGTTAGGAGCACGGGCTGTAGGGACTCGGGGATAATCGGAGAAGGACAGGGGGAGGGCGGCGAACGGGGATGATCGGCGGTGAAGCACGAGGTGGGGGCGACGGCTGAAAAGGGGATCGGGGGTTCTTTTTTTTTATACCTTTCTGAAGAACGACTTTTGACCGGGGAGAGAGAAAATAGAGTGAAGGGGTAAGGGTAAGGTTTATATATATTTAATTAAATTTTAATTTGCTTTCTCCTTAAGTTGACTTTTGTCCCGAACCCCGAATCGAACCCAACGACTGTCGCCTCTAGCGTAATGTCCCCATTCCGAACACAATGGGATATGTTTCGCAAGCCAATTCAGCCGTTACAATCAGTTTCCATTGAATTTACATTTAAATCACTATATCGAATTTTAAACGTACATTTCAAATTACTGGGGTCACATACTAACTCTAAAAATTATCGAAAAATATTTTCTAGCTTCGTATTGACGATACGGTCCTAACAAAACTAGTTTCGTCGAATTCTGAGACCGTTAGAAAAATGGCCATTTTCCAGTCGATTAAAATCAACTGAAACTGGTCAAACACGTTTTCCTTTTCCACGCTCACATATAGATTCTAAAAATTATGAAATTTGGAACCTAGCAATAATTTGACATCACGGATCCAACAAAAGTGGTTTCGTCGAAATCCGAGATCGTATGCAAAATGGCCTATTTCACGGGCTATATAAATTCCATAGCGACCTTGCTGAAAATTCATTCGGCCATAACTTTTGCTTTCCGCTATGAAAATTAGATTTTTCAGATTCATTAGAAAGGTATTCACTAACATATTTAAATATCTTTGGTTTCACTAAAATCCGGATTGTTTTGCACCCGGTACATTCATTTGAAGTTTGAAATCGAATTATCGAACTACCGCGCCATTTTCAATTCTATTATAATTATATATAATTATTTATATTCTAACGACGACGTATATAACATATACGTTCGAATTATATTCAAAATAAATTTTCGTCGATATTATTTAAAATAATCTATTTTAAATATTCAAAATTCGCTAAAATTGCCAAAATAAAAATTTTAAACTGGTTCAGAATTCCCGGGTTATTACACATATATAGTAATTGTATTTATATTATAATATTGGTTTGATCCCTCTTAGTTATTGCATGACCCTGGAGATTGCTCGATTCTTTCAGCAACATGACGTGCTTGACTTCATGAACAATGCTGGAGCACCATGCTTGACCTAGAAATGTTATGTACGACCAGCAAAGGAGCTGCTCGACCCCTTAGTTAATGCTCGACCCTGTCAGCAACATATTTGTGATCGACCACTATATTTATATATTAATGGCACTGCTTGTTCTATTTGTGTGACCGACCTGTTGTGCATCATAAAGCAAATGTCCTGCTTCATTAAACTAACGGTACATATCTATATACTCGTTGAAATGAACTGGCACATACAAACGTCGCCCACGCGGTATGATATCTAAACATTTCTTATATTAATGCCCATCGACCTATACTGCACACGTGGCATTGTTATGCTCAGTCCCTCCTTTTGTATTCACACCACATTGGCTTTACATATATTTTGTTATGCTTGCGTGGCATGTGGAAATATATGACCATCAGATCATCCATCCCATAAGCAACATGTATGTAAATGTATATTGCACAACTCGGAATTTTGTGCACGAGCTGGTTATGTGCGACCCTTACATGAATGATGAACGACCAGACTTTAGCATGCGAGTGACCATATATAATTTATTATAATATGCCATGTTTCAGCCCTTCACGTGTGGAATATGGGATTAATATTTACGTTTGTGTCATTCATGTTATTATCACATAATATGGCATATGCTTAACCCATAGCGAGAAATCGTTGCTTGAGCAGAAAATATGCGTGAGCTGAAAATAAGCACGACCAGGAACAATAAGTGCTCGAGCAGGAAAATGATGCTCCACTCCTTGATGTAGGTGAGGAATGCTCGACCCCACTGATGTCCTTTGCTTGATCGTTCTGACAAAGCTGCTCGACCCGTGTTAAATGGAGATGAGCGAGCGGGCTGAGCTTTGTGGATGCGAACGAGCAAGCTAGTGAAATGAGCGAGCTAACTGAGTATGGGACTCTATTTGAATGAGCGTGTTAGCACATAGGTACGAACATGGCTTAAGAGCATGTTATGTTTTCACGTGGGACTCCATGAACATGTTGTATTTGATCAAATGCTGACGTAAGCTTATTTGTTCTTACTTGAGTTGTATTGAGCATATGGCTTCATGGTGTTTGACGATCAAATGCAATATTTGGAACCACGTTTTATAACGGGGTTAACATTTTCCCGTTGAAACTTGTATTTTTCGCTTGTGAGAAATGCGGGCTTCAAAATGAACAGTATTTTTTATATATTTTTGCTCGTTTGGCTTGACATGGAACTTACACTCTGATCCAAGTGTTCTCGAGTGCTTGAAATCTTATTGGTGGTAATCCAAACTCAATTCCGTTTTCTGAAATGCTCTATTGCATAGATTTTATTGCGCTAATAGACGCTTCAGTTTTGAGTTTAGAATTTTTTGTTGATAGTGTCGCACTAGTGTATGAATGCCCCAGCTTTTATTTGAGCTCGAGTGCGTAAAACAAGTGAAATATGCGATAGATTAGTCATACTCAATTTTCATTGAAACGATCATGGCCAATCTATGCTAAATTACTTGTTTTATCAAATCGTTTAGCTTTTGGATTTTATTAAAGCAAGGCACATTCTTTAAAGTGAACGATGATCGTGCGCTTTTTCACTACCATAACCTGTTCTGTAACGATAAAAATCATTGCACATTTCCGGGCTAATATTCTGTTATCGATTGCCCATATCGACAACAGATTAGTCAATTAGAAACTTTGATTTATGGCGAATTTCTATTTTGAATTGAATGAAGTGTTTGCACGAAATTGTTTCATTCAACGGTTTATAACTTGTTGAATATTATCTGCACAAACACGATATTTTAATTCGAATTCTCTTTAGCACTTAAAATCGACTAATCGACTAAAGCTTACTGCGAATTTCAAGCGTCATTGTTTTAACGACTTACACGTAGTGTATGATATTTCACATTTGGGAAATACGTATCTGTAATTTATTTCCTACCTCTTTTTGGAGAAATCTTTGATATTCGTGCCCCAGCTTAGGGAGTTGTCATTAGTCTTCACTGTGGGAAGAATTTTTGCCGCTCAATGTTCGTTTACTTTGTTAATTAGCTCTGTCATTGGAAACACCAATGGATTCCCCTACTATGTAGAGGTCGTTTATAATCCAGCATTCATCTTCTCCTGTCAACTGATTCAGCATTATAGAGTTTGTCAATCATTGTTGATCTCTCTTGTGGAGAAGTTGCTTTCTCTATGGAAAGGATTTTTGGCTGTCGCACCGTTTCACCGTGCGAACTCCAGCGAGGTTTAGGTGAGGTTGCATTGCTTTGCGCCACCAACACCTTTGCTTCATCTCATATAGTGAGCTCCTACGCTTCATTTCGCACAACGAATTCCCACAACCTTTTAGGTGAGGGCTGCATCGCTTCGTGCTACGAACTCCGGCGCATCGTTTCACGTATAGTGAACTCCTGCGCTTTGTTTCGCGCAATGAATTCCAGCAACCTTTGGAGTGAAGGCTGCATCGCTTCGCGCCACGAACTCCTGTGCATCGTTTCACGTATAGTGAACCCGCGCTTCGCTTCGCACAGCGAATTCCTGTGACCTTTGGGGTGAGAGTCGCATCTCTTCGCGCCACGAACTCCCGTGCATCGTTTCATGTATAGTGAACTCCTGTGCTTCGTTTCGCGCAGCGAATATCCGCAACCTTTGGGAAGAGGGCCGCGTCGCTTCGCGCCACGAACTCCCGTGCATCGTTTCACGTATAGTGAATTCTCGTGCTTCGTTTCATGCAACGAATTCCCACGACCTTTGGGGTGAGGGCCGCATCGCTTCATGCCACGAACTCCCGCGCATCGTTTCACGTATAGTGAACTCCCGTGCTTTGTTTCACGCAACGAATTCCCGTGACCTTTGGGGATTTGAATCCGTGGCTGCTTGCTACTCTCTTCGTCGTTTAACTCGTTGGTGAAAGAGTCAGTATACGACTTAGGCAGGATCAATAATATGGATATGCAGAATGTATGTGATAGACTAACTTGTATATTTACAATAGTTAAGCTAATGAATATGAGATAGTGAAATATATCACAAAATAAAAAGCTGTAAAATAAAGTAATAACACCAAGCCTTTTTGTACTGGTTCGGAGCACCGTCCTACGTCCAGTCCCAGACCTCTCTCTGGATTTTCACTAATCAACCACCTCGCTTCATCCGGAGGAATAGGTTCACAATACCCGAACAGCCGAACGGGATTTCATTCCTCTCACAACACGAGGACTTCACAACTTGCTTCTCACAACACGAGGACATCACAACTTGCCCCTCACAACACGAAGGACTACACACAAGATGAGTAGACTTGTAACTTGACAATGTGTGTTCTTAATAACACGAATTTGTCAATTCTTGTACACCCTTCCTATAATCTTATCCTCAAATCGAATTTGAATTTGTGACGATTTGGAAGATGATATCATGTTTGAATCAAAAGAATAATATATAGATTCTAGGATTCAACAGCGATATAAGAAGATTATGAGCATTTGAGTGCTTCAAAATGATCAAGAATGAAATCAACAATAGATAGAATAGATAGAAATTAGTTATTTGAATAGATGATTTCATGTTGTTTTTATAGAGGATAAAGAGTTACAACCATTAGTGAAGAGAAGTATTGAAGAGAAATGATATTTGGTGAAAGGTAAAGGAAGCAACTTTTGATGAGAAGAGATATTTGTATGAAGAGTTGCTTTTAGTTCGAAAATCGATCGACAAGTCAAAAATAACCAGTAGACTGAATTTTGAAATATATAAACGTTACATATATGTGTGCACGTTTATTTTCCATTTTGCCCAGAAACGGTCGACCGCCTATATTTGAACAAGTCGACTGGTTTCTGGCAATATGCACAATAAATGTGCATTCATATATATACAAATATAAATTCATAATATAGAGGTATATGATTATTTGAGGATAGATTTTAACATTTATAACATGGCTAAACCACAAAATAATCAACCTCTAACTTATGTTATCATTGATTCTCTTCTTTTTGTCGATCATGAAACTTCTCCTTGTTATTAATCAAAATGCTATAAATTCCTTGACTCAATATTCTCCCCCTTTTTGATTGATGACAACATAGCTCTGAATATATTGCTAAACTCCCCCTGTATATGTACTCCCCCTGAAATATATATTAAAAATCTGCAAAAAATATTGTTAGTAACATTTTTCTCCCCCTTTGTCATCGACAAAAAGGAGTAGTTAAGACATACATCCCATAAAACAGACATAAAATATTAGGATTGTAGCATACAATACAAATCATTCAAACCCAACCAAGTCATGTAGCTAAGAGTTAATACATACAAACCCAAAATAAAATACAGCACTACTTATGTACAAGTGCTTCTTTAGGTCATAATATAATGTTAATACTGCCATAAACAAGTATATAAAGAACTAGTGAGATGGTGAATCGGATTGAGTCATATCCCCTTCTTCTTCTTTGTCTCCTTCTTCTTCATCCTCTTCTTCCTCAGTTATCAGTTGTTCCACGACCATGTCTGGTACTCGTTCCTGAACTTGTGCCTTCCTCTGAAGTTGACCATGTAAAAGTAGGAGGCATTGGACGTTTTCTTGGGTCTTGTATATGCATAGAGGAGGAAGATGCTCCACAAGATATCGCATCCCAAAGTATACCGAAGAAAGACTTGAGTTTTGAAAAGCGTTTGTCAAGTTTTGTATTTAAATGATCAATTTTATTGTCCGTACGCTTAAGCCTTGCTTCAAGAAGAAATTGATTTCGTGCGATTTGTTCAAGCGAATCTTTTGTCGAGGAGGATGGTTGAAGAAGCCTAACCTTTTCTGGTTTCGGTCTAGTGGGAGGTGAAGAAGTACCTTCTTGGCGACTTTGTTCCTGATAATGTTTGAAGAACATAATACTTAAACACGGTTCAGGAAGCTTCATTCTCTTCTTCGTTGCTTTGTTGATACATTTTGGTTTAGAAACTTTTGATTCGGGAGATTTGAGACCACAATCAAGTATAAGTCGCATGATATATTCATTGTAGAATAAATGTGGTCGATTACGTTCATTTATGAGTAAAATCTCATCAAAGACCATACTTATCCAATTGATTTGTATATCTCCATATATAGTGTACAAAGCCTTAAAATTTTCCTTATATACCACATCGAAGTTACCAACTCTTGGTAATAAAGAATGCGTAATAGCATGATGTAGAATTCGAGCGGTAGGCCCTAAGTTGATCGCTTTTGTATTGAGCTTATGATCTTCAATAAAAAAATGACTCACCTTGTCTCGAGTATGAATAGTACAAAAATCGCTAGAGAACTTTCTTCCATTGTTATTTGAACCAAGTACCATTGCCATCCTTTCCTTTGAAATAAATATGTGCTCACCATATACAACTTACCATAGAGAATGAGTAGAATTCTCGGGTTTATACTTCTCTAGGTTAAGATTAGCATAGAACAATTTAACCATGATATGATTAATTTCTGCGTGGTTCTTATCAAAGTCAAGGAGATTTTGAATACGAGCTTTGATTGCTAATTCTTTAACATCATAGAGAATAAAATCGGAGAATTTGATGAAAGAACCTTCATGAATCGTATAATCTTTCATTTCATTCCATCGCTTGACTGCTATTGGATCCATTAACCATTGTTTGATATTGGAATCAATGGGTTGTAGTTGTGTAGAAGATGATTTCTTCGATTTCTTTTGTGGTGGAGCCATTGATTTTGAAGGAAATGAATTTGGGGATTTTAGGGTTGTTGAGGATTAGAGAGTTTGAAGTAATAAAAGGATAAATGAATAAGTGTGTATGGGAACCGTCGGTTTTGAGTTTGAAATTTTAAAAACAGGAAAAGACGAGACCGGTCGACCGCTACTAATTCAACGTCAACTGGTTTGAGACAGAGACTCAACTGGTCGACTGGTGTGTATCTGGCGGTCGACTGGTTGATAAATAATTTGTTTTTAACCCGAGACTTAACCGGTCGACTGTTCATATTGTACCGGTCGGCTGGTTGATAAAAAAATTCATTTCAACCCGAAACTTGATCGGTCGACTAGTTTGTCTGAACCTTGTTTTTCCTATTTTTCAAAGATTTTCCGAAGCTCCATTATTCGATAATATAAATTTATTCCAAAACTCAAACTAATCAACCAAAATACATGAAAATAAAAGAATCCTCAAGATATGAATCCACTAATTAGAGCAACAAAATAAATCTCACGATATAAAATCAATGAGAAGTGGAGGAGTTGTTCTCAGAATCTTCTTTGATATTGGTAATTCTTGGTGTCCATGGCGACCAAGTTTCCTTAGTTCCTTCATTTTGACTATAATTCTTATCCTATGAATTAGGACTCCTTGATGATGAAGGAACATTAGGCATAGGTTGATAAACTCCATGTTTTTCGGTGCCACAGAAAAATGAGGCCATGCATTCCAAAAGAGTTAGATGATCAGACGTAAGTTTTTGTTCGTAATGGAGTTGACGTTGGAGATCCATCTGATGTTTCTGGAAGTGGTTAATCTCACTTATCTTTTCTCTAGTTCGTGGGGAGAAAAATAATGCCTTCTTTACACGTTTGGATTTTGGTGTATGTCCGGGGGTATGAGTACATTTTGGTCTACTTTTTGGTGTCTCTGGAGAAAAATATTCCTCCGGTTCAGAACTGGTGACCGAAGTGTGGGATCGTTGAGTGCATTCATTGCAAATTTGAGCCATTTAGATAGAATTGAATCCATTTAAGAGTAGTATGGACTCAAGGATAGGAGATGTAGAAAAGAGACAGAATAAACTCATATATATAAATTTTTCTAAATGAAGAATAATGGTTGAAAACATTCAAAGCTTATATACCATAAAAAAAAATGTAAAGCTCATATCTTCTTACTAAAAATAGTGATAGGTACTTGATAACTACAATACGAAAAAAGAAAAACACCGGTTTCAAAAATGAACTTGACAATTCAAATATATATAACTTTAAAATTCATACATCAAGTTCAGTTCTAGAAATCAATCCAAGCTCTCTACGCAAAGAAATAAAACTTGATTCAAGTAGAGGCTTAGTAAAAATGTCCGCTAGCTGATGTTCAGTCTGGACATATTCGAGACATATTGTTCCTTTTTCAATATTATCTCTTAAGAAATGATGTCGAATATCAATGTGCTTTGTTCGAGAATGATTTACTGGATTTTTTGATAAGTGTTATCACAGTATATGATGGAGTTTGATAAATGAATATCAAAATCATGAAGTGTTTGTTGCATATATAGTACTTGAGTACAAGCAAGAGCTGCTGATATATTTTCAGCTTCACATGTCGAGAGCGAAACGCAATTTTGTTTCTTACTAAACCAAGAAACAAGTGATTTTCCAATAAAATGGCATGTACCACTTGTACTCTTTCTATCCGTACGAGAGCCACCAAAATCAGCATCACTGTAGGACACTAATTCGAATGGACAATCTTTTGGGTAGAAAAGACCGAAATCTTTGGTATTATTAAGATAATGAATTATATGTTTTACAGCTCGTAAAATGTGATTCTTTAGGATCGGCTTGAAACCTTGCACATAGACAAACACTCATCATTATATCGGGACGACTTGCGGTAAGATAAAGAAGAGAACCAATCATGCTTCGATATAACTTCTGGTCAACACTCTTACCATGTTCATCTTTCTCAAGATATGTAGTTGTACTCATAGGAGTAGGTTTACCAGATGTATTTTCTAAACCGAAGCATTTGATAAGATTTCCACAGTATTTTTCTTGATTAATAAAAATACCATTAGAAAGTTGTTTGATTTGAAGACCAAGAAAATATGATAGTTCTCCCATATGAGACATTTCATATTCTTTGGTCATAATATTTGCAAACTCTTTGCAGAGTTTATCGTTTGTTGAACTAAAGATAATATCGTCTACAGATATCTGGATAGCCAATATATCTTTTCGAGAATGTTTGATGAATAAAGTCTGATCGACTTTACCAATTTGAAATCCAGAATTAGCAAGATAGCTTCGTAACCATTCGTACCAAGCACGAGGTGCTTGTTTTAATCCGTATAAAGCTTTCTTAAGTTTATATACGTGATTAGGATGTTTTCATGTACGAACAAGGGAGGTTGTTCGACATATACATTCTCTTTGAAAAGTCCATTTAGAAAAGCACTTTTGACATCCATTTGATAAAGTTTGAAATTATGATGACAAGCAAAGGATAATAAGATTCAAATAGCTTCTAGTCATGCAACTATCGCAAAAGTTTCTTCGTAATCGATACCTTCTTCCTGATTGTTTCCTTGTGATACTAATCTTGCTTTATTTCTGGTTATATTTCCTTGTTCATCGGCTTTATTTTTATAGACCCATTTCGTACCAATAATTGACTGATCAGTTGGTCTTGGAACAAGTTCCCAAACATTATTGCGCTCGAACTGATTTAGTTCTTCTTGCATGGAAATGATCCAGTAATCATCAGTAGCAGCTTCTTTTGGATTCTTAAGTTCGATATTTGAGAGAAACGCGACATGACCCATTTGATTGAGTTGACTTCTTGTTTGAATTTGTGATGTTACTTTTCCAATTACATTTTGAACCAGATGATCTCTTAGAATTCTCGGAGGAGATCGAAAATCTTGGTGGAGAAGGTATCATAACTGGCTGAGGAATATCCTCAAAAATTTCCGAGTCAGAGTCATTATTTGTGATGATAGGATTTTTAGTGACTATAATTTCGTCGTCATCTGATATGTTTTGAGATGGTTTATAGAATTCATCGAATGAGACATGAAGTGATTCTTCAATAGTTTTAGTTCTTTTATTAAATATATGATAGGCCTCGCTTCGTTCCGAATATCCAACAAATATACCTTTATCGGATTTTGAATCGAATTTTTAAAGATGGTCTTTCGTATTTAAAATAAAGCACTTAGAATAAAAAACTTTGAAGTATGAAATATTTGTCTTTCTTTGATTAAATAACTCATAAGGTGTATTCTTGGTGAGAGGTCGAATGGATACACGTTTCAAAACATTACACGCAGTTGCTATAGCTTCTGCCCAAAAATGTTTTGGTAAAGTGGATCCATTTAATAATGTTCTTGCAAATTCTTGTAAAGTCCGATTTTTCTGTTCTACAACTCCGTTTTGTTGTGGAGTTCTAGGAAAGGAAAAATTATGATATATACCTTTCTTTGCACAAAGATGTTCAAATTCATTATTGTCGAACTCTCCACCATGATCACTTCTTATGTTCTTAACTTTAAGCCCTTTTGATTTTTGAATTCTCTTGATGAACGATTTGAAATGATTGAAAGTGTCGCTTTTGTTTTTCAAGAAAATTACCCAAATATAACGAGAGTAATCATCAACAATTACAAACACATACCAATTATGATTTATTGACTGAACCTGTGTTGGTCCAAATAAATCCATGTGTAATAGCTCAAGTGGTTGTAATGTTGATATGACTTTCTTGGATTTAAATGATGATTTAGTCAATTTTTCTAATTGACATGCATCACAAATATTATCAACTGTAAAGCTAATTTTGGGTAGTCCTTTAACTAGGTCATTTTTGGCTAGCTTGTCGATAGTTCTGAAGTTTATATGACAGCAACGTTTGTGTCATAGCCGTGGATCATTATCAATTGCTACAAGACAAATATCTGAATTATGATTGACATTCATATTCAGAATATAAATATTTCTGTCTTTATATCCTTCGAAAACTAAATTTCGATCTTTGTCTAAAATACTACGTTTGTTATCCAAAAAGGAAATGGTAAAACCCTTATCGCATAATTGGCTGATACTGAGTAAATTGTGTTTCAAATTTTTAACTAGCATGACATTAGTAATAAGAGGTAAGTTAGATGTACTGCAATCACTCACATCGCCTTTGCCGATGATGTAGCCTTTTGAATTATCTCCAAAAGTGAAGGAGCCACCATCTAAATAAGTGATATTTGTCAATAAGCTCTTGTCTCCAGTCATATGCTTCGAGCAACCACTGTACAATATCCACTTTCCTCTTTTCTTAAGTGGGACCTGCAAAAAATAAAATTAAGTCCATAGTACCCACTTTTTATGGGGTCCTAAGAGTTAGGTCTTAGGAGTCCAAACCCATACGGGTTCGGTATCCCCTTTAAATAGATAATTGGAATTACGGTGCACAGTATTCAAAAAATTCTTTATATATTTGATCCTAATCAAATTGTTATTTGTTTTAGGAACCCATATTTTGATAGTCTTGACATTTTTCTTTTGAAATTTCACAACGGTTTTGGTTTGGAATATAATAAACTAAGATTTTTCTTAGCTTCAGTTTCTTGTACTATTTTATTTTTTCTTTTTCTTTTATTACCAAGATATTTCTTGATATCTTGTTTCTTATACCCCAAACCTTGTTTATTCAAAGCGGATTGTGAATTTTCAATAATTTTTGTCAATTTTTCTCGACCTTTGTTAAAGTTAGAAACATTTTGAGTAATGTCATCTAACTTAGTTTGTAAACTAGCTTTTTCTAGGTCTAAAATCTTGACTTTTGCCTTAAGCTCATGATTTTTAGTAGTAAGAGCATCATTTTTCTCTTTTTGAGTTTCAATTTCTTGACTTAAAAGAGACAATTGAGAATCAATATTAGATGATGATTCTTGAACTTTTTCAAGTTCCTCCTCTAATATTTTCTTCTCGCCTTTTAACATATCTCGTTCAAATTCTACTCTACTTAAATCTGCTTTGGCTTGTTTGCATTGCCGTTTCATATCTTTAAATTTAAAAATTAATTCAGCATTAATATCAAGAACTTCTTCAAAAGTAGGAATTTGTACCTCATCTTTTGTTGCTATTAAACATAAATTAGCATGTTCATTGTCTGAATTACTTTCACTATCAGATAAAGATGAGTCTGAATCATCCCATGTTACTGAGAATGCTCGTTTCTTTGACTTGTCTATCTTGTATTTGATTTTGTCAGTTTCAGACTCCTTTTTTTGCTCTGGACAATCCTTTTGCATATGCCCCTTTTTACGACAATTGAAGCATTCTATATTTGAAGAAGATGGTTTATTTGAACTGAACTTCTTTCTGTTGTATCGACTAGCCTTTCGTTGCTTTAAGAATTTCTTGAATCCTTTTGCAATGAACGCTAGATCTTCATCTTCGGAATCTGAATTGTCCTCATCTTTTTCAGCATGAAAAGCTACATTTTTCTTTTCTTCTTTTTGTTCTTTTCTAGCCTGCAAGTTAGCTTCATAGGACATTAGATTTCCTATTAATTCATCAGGATTCATGGTGGAAAGGTCATTAGCTTCTTCAATGGCTAATACTTTTCCTTCCCATTCACTAGTCAGAGAATGTAGGATTGTCGAGACAACATCAAAATCATAATATTTTTGCCCTAAACCAATAAGTGCATGATGAATAGTTTGAAACCGTGAATACATATCATTGATAGTCTCATTTGACTTCATTTTGAAACTGACTTTTCAGCATGTCTATTTTGGCTTGTTTAACCTTGTTAGTACCTTCGTGAGTGGTTTTTAGCGTTTGCCAAATTTGATAGGCAGTGGTGCAGATATTAACATGATCATATTCATTTTGATCTAATGCACAAAACAACATATTTATTGCTTTTGCATTTACGGCTGCTGCCGTTTTCTCAACCGGTGTCCATTCTGAATACTCAGTTGTTGGGTTCACTATTTCTTTTTGTGTAGCATTCCAAGCATCATAATTAGTTGACTGCTTGTAAAATGACATATGTGTTGCCCAATAACTATAATTAAGGCCATTGAAGAATGGAGGTATTTGTGTTGATTAACCTTCCGTGTAAGTGGGGCTTTGAGTGCTAGAACTAGGGTTATTTGCCATATTACAAGTATATATCAAATAACTGTGTTACAGTTATAAGATGACCGTGCTCTGATACCAATTGAAAGAGTCGGTATACGACTTAGGCAAGATCAGTAATATGGATATGCGGAATGTATGTGATTGACAAACTTGTATATTTACAATAGTTATGCTAATGAATATGAGATAATGAAATATATCACAAAATAAAAAGCAGTAAAATAAAGTAATAACACCAGGCCTTTTTGTGCTGGTTTGAAGCACCGTCCTACGTCCAGTCCCAGACCTCTCTCTGGATTTTCACTAATCAACCACCTCGCTTCACCTGGAGGAATAGGTTCACAATACCCGAACAGCCGAACGGGATTTCACGCCTCTCACAACACGAGGACTTCACAACTTGCTTCTCACAACACGAGGACTTCAGAACTTGCCCCTCACAACACGAATGACTACACACAAGATGAGTAGACTTGTAACTTGACAATGTGTGTTCTTAATAACACGAATTTCTCAATTATTGTACACCCTTCCTATAATCTTATCCTAAAATCGAATTTGAATTTGTGAAGATTTGGAAGATGATATCGTGTTTGAATCAAAAGAATAATATATAGATTCTAGGATTCAACGGCGATATAAGAAGATTATAAGCGTTTGAGTGCTTCGAATTGATCAAGAATGAAATCAAAAACAGATAAAATAGATAGAAAGAAATTAGTTATTTGAATAGAAGATTTCATGTTGTTTTTATAGAGGATAAAGAGTTGAACCATTAGTGAAGAGAAGTATTGAAGAGAAATGATATTTGGTGAAAGGTAAAGGAAGCTACTTTTGATGAGAAGAGATATCTGTATGAAGAGTTGCTTTCAGTTCGAAAATCGGTCGACAGGTCAAAAATAACCAGTAGAGTGAATTTTGAAATATATATACGTTACATATATATATGTGCACGTTTATTATGCATTCTGCCCAGAAACGGTCGACCGCCTATATTTGAACCGGTCGACCGGTTTCTGGCAATATGCACAATAAATGTGCATTCATATATATACAAATATATATTCATAACATAGAGGTATATGATTATTTGAGGATAGATTTTAACATTTATAACACGGCTAAACCACTAAATAATCAACCTCTAACTTACGTTATCATTGATTCTCTTCTTTTTGTCGATCATGAAACTTCTCCTTGTCATTAATCAAAATGTTATAAATTCCTTGACTCAACAGTTGGGACTTTTCCAATCTATTATTGACTTGGTGTTTTCAGGATTGTCTCACTTGGTTGAGCTTTAGAGAAGAAAACGCTTGCGGAATAGCCTACAATGAGAAAATCGTCTTTAGAAAATTCTGTATATTTTGCAAGTAAGAGATTTATACAGGCAGATAAGGCTTCATCCATAAAGCTATTGTTCGGTACAATGCATGTAAAACATTACAGACTTTTTACAAGAAAGAAGAACAAAGGAGTAAAGTAATGCAAGAAGTAAAGTAATGGAGAAAAAGATCGCTTATTCTGAGCCATTAAATTAGAGCACCACTGGTTGTCAGTGGATGACGAGCTTCGGTTTGGTTTGAGCAGGAGCTTCGTTGTTCGGACCGGACTGGTCACTTGATGCCCCTTGCCCCTGGGTAGTTGCAGAAGGATTTGCCTTTTGGGGATTCTTCACATATTATTGTAGACAATTCTTCCTAATCAGCTTTTTGATCTATGATTTTAGATGCCTACATCCATTGGTATTGTGGCCTGGCTGATTGTGGTACCGGTAGAACTTCCCAAATTTGGTTAGATGGTCATTCATCTTTATTGGTTGTGGCTCTGGGTAGTCTTCTGCATCCTTTGTGGCAAAGTAGATATTTTCAAGAGTTTCATTCAGAGGAGTTAGCTCTGACGAGTCATGAAGGCGAAACTTCTTATTAGCTTTGTTGTCGTTCCAGTCGTTGGCTCGCTTCTGCCCTTGAGTTCTCTATTGATTAACTTGAGTATTAGCATCATTTTTATCTTTGACAATGCTGCTTGTGCCAATAGGAAGAGGATCGTTGTCCACTTTCATGTACTCTTCCGCTTTCTTATAGAACTTGTCAAGTGTATTTGATTCCTTCATTTTTATCCATCTCCCAAACTCGCTTCTCTTATTTATAGCATCGAGTAAAGCAATGAGGATTATGCGAGGCTCTGGATTTCTTACTTCGGACAAGGCAACATTGAATCGGTTGAGAAAAGCTTTAACGGGTTCACATGGATTCTGCTTCATTGCTGAAAGTGTTATAGCATCCTTGGCATTGGTAGCATACAGACGGAATTGCTCCTTGAACTTCTTGGTCAAGTCAGAGAACTAGTCTACGGACTTGGGTGGCAGCTTTGTGAACCAAAGTGATGCAGCACCTTATAAGTAGAGAGGAAAATATATGCATCTCATCTCGTATGTTGCCTTTGCATCACTCATATGTGTGACGATCCCAAAACCCCGTACGACGGTGTTAAGGATAATCATCGGAATATAACACATTAATCATCATTAGCAGAGTACAGATAATAGCATAAGTAGCAAATAGAATAATTTACTGTAACACCCCACCTCCACCAATGCCACTCTTGCAAGCACACTAGCTTTGGAGGGGCGTTAAACAAGGTAAACGTGCATGCAGATATCACAAGACAGAACATATAAGTAAAAACAGAGTAAATAAAGCAGCGGATAAAACTAACATTTCAAAACCATAGTCAAGTTACATCAAAGTACTTGGTCATTATTTTCCATAAAACACAGTCTAGAAACATCAACTGAAAACTAGAAAGAAAATCATAAAGTAACTATCCCCAAGGTAGAATAAAGCCATAGCAAGCTCAAGTCCAAACCGTACGTGAGCTATCCAGAAAAGCAGCTAAAGATCCAAGCTAGGTGCTAGTGTACCCACCTTGTAAACCTGGGGGGGGGGACAAAAGAAAAGAGGCAAAAGAAAACGGGTCAGTCAAAAGACCGGTAAGTCCTATCTACTATTAGTATAAAAACTAATAAAGTTAACTAGACATGTAAACGGAGATGAAACATAGGGTGATAACTGTCATGGTGAAAAGTTAACAAGATAGATCAAGTGTGGCATCGCATATACAAGGTTAAGTTTCTGCACCAAGTGTACTAGCATTCCAACTCATGTCAAGTATAAACAAGAAGTGATCCCTTGGCCCAATCTTGGCCCAATATCAAGAGATGACCTAAATCAAGATCCAACAACACGGTCTAGTCGATCGGCTCCCTAAAAGCCTAACTCGTCAAGTGTCGGTGTCATACGGCCCAATCCACGAAGTGTAGTCAAACTGTGCTAGGTCCACCCTAGGGTGTATCAAGCCTTAGGGTGCCAACCACGGACACACATCAAGCACGCACAGTCTAAACCTACTGGTGCCGGTGTCTGCTTTTTCAACTCCGGAGTATGTGCACGACCATAGCCCGCCTGAACCTACACCGGTGCACCTACTCAGCCGTCGTTTTGGTCGCTTACATGTCAGCCCAGTAATCGTGCCCCACCCTAGCCTAGTCCCTAGGGTACCATGATACAACCAAGAGGGTTACTGGTGAAAAGGACCACGTAACTAGGGTTTCTAATGGGTTAAGCATGGTTAACTCTATCCAATCAAGTACCAAGTCGGTTAAGTGTACCCAAGGTTCATGACTTAACCCCACTAACCCATCGTGTTTAATTGGTTAAGTATTCAAGCGGTCCATGACTTAACCCTATCATGTGGCATTAATTAATTTAATGTACCCAACCTCTCACATTAGACCTTTTTGTGCTTACTAGTTAAGCCGGGCGGGTCCGGGTAGCTTTACACCACAACTTAGTCTAACCTCGGGTTTCAAGTGCGACATGACCAACTACTCACATTGGGTCCTATTGCTAGTAGCCACTAGTTAAGTCAGTCGGTTCCGGATAGATTTATGCTACAAACTCAACCCAACCTCGAGTTGGCCATTCTCATGTTTTCTAGAAGTCATGTCCAAGTTCATGTTCATGTTTCAAGCATAATCACATGTCATATTTCATGTCATCTTTTCAAGTATTGTTTTTATGTCATTTTAGTTTACCTATAACGTAACCCCATCGCATGTAAGTTCGCATAAACGCAAATAGATCTCAAAAAGGGAACTTAGAAGCATGACATAATTAATAAGGTTTGGCCACAAACATGGTGGCATATGAGGCAAATGTGTTCATAAACTTGCATATTACATTATAGGCCTCAAAACATGCATGATATCAACTTTAGCAAAATAAATGAAACATGGTCATAATGACATAGGATGATAGCAAGTGATTTGCATATAACATCATATGCAAGATAACATAAGGTTTATGAGAGATCATAAACTTGCATATTACATTATAAGCCTCAAAACATGCATGATATCAAACTTTAGCAAATGGGTGAAACATGATCATAAATGACATTGGATGATAGCTAGTGATTCGCATATAACATCATATGCAAGATATCATAAGGTTTATGAGAGTTTCTATGTTGCTTTATGCAACATTTCCAATCAAAGCTCATATCTTTCTATGCACAAGGTCAAGGTGATAGCTTTACAAACATGCATAGAACAAATCTATGCATCACATGATAGAATCAAAGCACAAATCATACTTAGGCCCAAACTCAACTTGCAACATGTCATATTTAACTTTATAGTTAGAATCTAAGAGTAGTATAGGGCTTACAATGCTATGAAGACTTATAAAATAAAATAAGATTGAGACGAAGCCACTAGCAACTCTAAAAACCCCCAAATGATAAGCTCCAATGAAAACCCAAGAAGAAGATCCTTGCTTTGATGAAGAAAGATTGAACTTTGGCCTTGAATCAAGCTTAGAAACTCTCAAACAAGCTTAGGAACTCTCATATGAATGAAGGGGGAGGTAATGACAAGAGGGTGGAGGCCATGATTAAACATTTCGGCATAATCTAGTTGTAGGATTGATTTATGATGGTTTAGGCTAGGTATTAGGGTCCTTTTATAGAAGTTTAGGTTAGTTTAGGCCATAGGATTAACCCTAATTCAAATCTGGGCCATTAAAATCCGTCACAAGCCTCCAAACATGTCTTGAGAAACAAGTCAGGTGCACCCAGGCCAGAATGGCCGACCACCCAAGTCGATAGGGGCGTCGACTGGGCAGTCGACATAGCCTGGGGTGTGTCGGCTCCCAAGTCGACTTGGGGTGGCGGGAACTTTTCCCGTCTGTCCTGCCCAGCTGAATTTGAATTCTGAATTCAAATTTGAACTTGAAATTTTCTGAAAACTTTGACGGGCCATAACTTGGTCATACGGACTCCGATTTTCGAAAACTCGGACTCAATTTCGCGTATTTTCCTGAGACGACCGCAATGGCACAGCCCGTTTCCCTTGATTTAGATTTTATCATTTAATTCTGCCTTGATTTATGTTATAACATGTTGTCTAAAACTACGGGTTATTACATTCTCCCCTCCTTAAAGGATTTAGTCCCCGAAATCTCTAAGTTAGGAAAAACGTATCCTACCATCCATCATCCATCTACTCAAAACATCATCCACGAGCAGTCATTGTCCTTAAAAGATTCTAAATGCTGTATGATCATATGCGAAAGGTGTGTGTATATGTTCTTATCTAATGCGAAAATCAGGCGGTTACTGATTCAGTAAACCTCCTTAATGCAAAGTATGTTAGTGAAATGAGTCCATATGTTTGCAAATTCCTAACATAATTTCATAATCTCTACATGAGTGCACATAATATTCATCCATATGCAACATCCACGTGATAGCATAACAAGTTTCAACCATGAATAAGTATAAGCACTCATGCATATGTAATATGAAAATGTGTGAGCCGATCTTAGTGCCTAATGTGTATAATGCATCCACGAGTATCCACTTGCAAACACTTGCAACCACTTGCAAACATCAAGTATAACATGTTTCAAATACATGTTTCATCCAAAGGTTTTCTACCTAAGGTTCTCATGACAAGGTTAACGAAGTTACAGGATAAACATGGATAGCAAAAAGGAAGATATGCTAAAAAGGAAAAGAGATCGAGAATGTACCCTCAAAAAGAAATGGATAAAGCCCACGCATCTTCTCCTTGGTTTCCCAAGTTGCATCCTCTTCGGCTTCACTCCACTGAACTTTCACCAATTTGACTTCTCGATTTCTTAACTTCTTGATCTCCGTTCCCAAGATACGAATCGGAGCTCTCCTCAAGGTTGCCTCTTTCTCTATCTCCACATCTTCAAGAATGCTAGGTTCAACCACCTCAGCGGACTCATGTAGGCACTTTCGGAGATGCGAGACATGAAAGACATTATGCACTCCAGCCAGCTTCTCGGGCAATTCCACCTTATAAGCCATCTTCCCAATTCTCTCTATGATAGGGAAGGGTCCTACGAACCTTGGTGCCAACTTCCCAACTGCTCCAAAACGAACCACATTACGCAAAGGAGAAACCTTCACGAAAACCATATCTCCAACCTCGAATTCCAAATCTGTCCTTCGCTTGTCAGCATAGGATTTCTGTCTGTCTTGGGCCGCTTTCATCCGCCTTCTCACCAATTCAACTTTCTCGGATGTGTCCCGTATCATATCGGGCCCAAGTATAAGCCTATCTGTTGTATCCCACCAACAAGATGGTGACCTACACGGCCTCCCATACAGAGCTTCAAATGGTGCCATCCCGAAGCTAGCTTGATAGCTATTATTATAAGCAAACTATACAAGAGGGAGGTGGTCTTCCCAAGTACCACCAAAGTCAAGAACACAAAGCCTCAAGAGATCTTCTAGCACTCTATTCACCCTTTCGGTTTGGCCATCCGTCTGGGGGTGATAGGCTGTACTTAGATTCAATCGCGTACCCATCGCTTCTTGCAAACTATTCCAGAACTGGCTAGTGAAGATTGGGTCACGATCGCTAACTATGCTAGAAGGAACTCCATGCAACCGCACTATCTCTCGAAGATAAACAGATGCTAGCCATGATGCGGTCCTCTTGCTCTTCACTGGAATGAAATGAGCACTCTTCGTAAGTCTATCAACTATGACCCATATGCTCGTATTCCCTTTCCTTGACCTAGGCAATCCATCCACAAAATCCATAGAGATACTTTCCCACTTCCATTACGGGACCTCCAATGGATGTAATAGCCCACCAGGTTTCTTCGACTCGGCTTTCACTTGTTGGCACACCATGCACTTTGAAACATACTCTGCCACATCCTTCTTCATTCTAGCCCAAAAGAAAATACGCTTCATGTCCCTATACATCTTATCTCCTCCAGGATGTATAGTCATCTTCGAGTGATGCGCTTCTTCGAGAACTTTATGCACCAAGTCTCCTACTTGTGGAACGCATAGTCTTCCATCACGCCTTATCCAACCCTTGTCATCAATAGTATATCTAGCAAGGTGACTAGAAGTCTCACCACGTATCAACTTGTCTATGATCTCGACTATCTGCGGATCTTCCTTCTGCGAAGTCCCTACTTGATCAAGAAGTATTGGTCTAAGCTCAAGAGATGCTAACGAACCCGTCATCGACTCAACAGCTGTTGTGAAATCAAAGGTTGCCAAGAACTCTAGGCTCCTCATCTCAACCAACAAGGGACTCAGAGTCAACCTACTTCTGCTTAGTGCATCTGCCACAACATTACCCTTGCCAGGGGTATAATCTATCTCGAAGTCATAAGATGCCAAGAATTCCATCCACCTTTGCTGCCTTAGATTCAGATCTTTCTGCGAGAAGAGGTACTTGAGCGACTTGTGATCAGTATATAACTCAAATCTTTCGCCTAGAAGATAGTGGCGCCAGGATTTAAGTGCAAAGACGATCGCCGCCAACTCCAAATCATGAGTGGGATAGTTCTTCTCATGAACTTTAAGTTTCCTACCCCCATAACATATCACTCTTCCTTCCGGCATCAGAACAACACCAAACCCCGTGCCACATGCATCGGTGTACACGGTGAACATCTTACCGCCATCGGGTAATGCCAAAACTGGAGCTGTGGTATGGGCCCTCTTGAGCCTTTGAAAAGCAAGCTCACACTCTAAGTCCCATGCAAAGACTAAGTTTTTCTTCGTCAACCTAGTAAGAGGGGCTGAAATCTTAGCGAAGTCCCTGATGAACTTCCTATAGTAGCCCACCAGACCGAGAAAGCTTCTTACCTCGGTTGCATTCCTAGGAGTCTTCCAGTCTTGAACCGCAACCACTTTCGCGGGATCCACAGCTATGCCTTGCTTAGAAACTATATGTCCTAGAAACCGAACTTCCCTTCTCCAAAAATGGCATTTGGAGAACTTGGCTTTTAACTGATGAGCTCTCAGCGTATCCATCACTTCCTTGAGGTGTCTAGCATGTTCTTCCTCATCCTTTGAGAAGATCAGAATATCATCCACGAAGACAACTACAAACTTGTTAAGGAACTCCCTGAACACCCTACTCATCAAATCTACGAAGTAGGCGGGTGCATTAGTCAAACCGAATGGCATGACTAGCCATTCAAAGAATCCATCTGGAGTCCTAAACGCGGTCTTATCAATACTATCCTCAGCCACTCTAAGCTGATGGAATCCGGTGGCTAGATCGAGCTGAGAGAAAACAGAAGCACCAACAAGCTGGTCAAAGAGGTCATCTATCCTCGGTAACGGGTGCCTACTCTTCTTTGTCAGCTTGTTCAACTCTCGATAATCAACACATAGACGAAGCGAACCATCCACCTTAGTAGCGAACGCCACAGTAGCACCCCATTCAGAAATGCTTCGCCTAATAAAATTCTTCTCAAGCAGCTCCTTGATTTGCTTACTGAGCTCTCTTCTTTCTCGCGGGGCAATGTGCCTAACGGGCAATGAAACTGGCTTGGCATTATCAACAAGAAAAATGCGGAAATCTATCTCTCGTTTAGGGGGTAACCCCTTAACCTCTTCAAAGACATCAGGGTATTCTCGGACCACCCTTACAGAATGCAGATCATCGATGGACGAGTCAAGAGATTCAAGATAACATAACATGACAGGATCCAGCGGGTTGCAATAAATCTCTAGGGTATTACCGAGGCGAGTCATGAGCCTCACCACCCTATGCTCACAATCGAGGATGGCTCCATAACTGGACAACCAATCCATGCCCAAAATCAACTTGTATCCCGTGAACCCGGGAACATAAACATTACACGTGAATTCCACGGTCAAGATAGAAATCTTCAAATCCACACAAATCATAGATAAATGGGCGGAACCCCCAATTGGATTTGAAACACTAACGGGATCTTCAACTAGACTAGTACTTAGGTGCAAACTTTCAACAATGTCAGAAGAAATAAAGGTATGCGATGCGCCAGAATCAAATAAGGTGCGAACAGGAAAATCAGAAATATAAACAAGGTTTTCTACATAAATACTACCTCGGTCCTGAACTGGAGCAGTGTTGAGAGCATGCACTTGCCCTCCAGAAGGTCCTACCCTCTGAGTCTGCCCTTGCCCTTGTCCTTATTTCTTGGGGCAATCCTTTCTAAGGTGTCCAAGCTCTCCACAGTGAAAGCATTCGCCCAACTTCCTCTTCTTCTTTGTGCAATCTTTGGTTATGTGCCCAACAATCCCACAGAAGTTGCATTTTCTTGGGTCCTTTGCCTTGTTGTTGTTGGCCTTATTGCCCTTGTTGTTCTTGTTGTTCTTGTTGTTCTGATTGCTCTGATTCCCTCCCCACTTGGGGTCCGCCTTCTTGGTTTGGGTCTCGTTAGGCTTGACTTCTTTCTTGCCATTCTTATCGTCTCCTTGAAGCAATGCCATGTCCACTAGACCTTCAAAAGTGGCCCCCATGGGTGTATGAGACAGGGCTAAACCTTGTAATGGCTCATTCAACCCTCGTGTAAAGCGTAAAGCCTTCTTCTGGGGAGTATTAACCATGTCCAAACCGAATCGAGCAAGCTGGTTAAACTTATTCACATACTCCCTCACTGTCATGTCCCCTTGCTTCAAAGATATAAACTTCTCCAATTGCAGATTTGCCTCAGTAGATGATAGAAACTTAAGCCCAAACCTCGTCCTAAAGTCGGCCCAAGTCTCTATAGGCCTAGTAGCATTGGTGACCTCCCACCAATAAGCAGCTTCTTCTTTCAATAGCCATGCTGCCAACAGAACTTTTCTATGGTCTTCCACATCAAAGATGGCAAAGAGATCTTCAGTTTCTTTCAACCAATTTCTCGCCTCCACAAAAGTCTCCGTCCCAATAAAATTCTTGCCACCCATTGCCTTAAAGTCTTTGCAAACCTTTGCAAAGTCTGCTTGTGTATGCTGAGGAGGAGGAGGAGGAACCTTAGTTACGGTGGGGGTGTTTGCTGGGCCCACATCATTGGCCCTAGCTTCCAAGTACCTCCGGAACCAACCGGGAATGGTTACTCCCTCGGGAAGACTAAGATCGGCCATGCTGAAAAAGAAAAAGATAGATTCAGAACGAGGAAACGAAGGATAGTCCTAATGGCTTTTGGGGAATAGCCTTTTTAGAATAAACTAGACTTTTCTTGGAAAATACTTAATTGGTTTTGAAAATAGTTTCAAAAAGGGTTTTAAAACTTGTGTCCGGTCTAGTAAAACCTTATGCTCTAATACCAAATGTAACACCCCACCTCCACCAATGCCACTCTTGCAAGCACACTAGCTTTGGAGGGGCGCTAAACAAGGTAAACATGCATGTAGATATCACAAGGCATAACATATAAGTAAAACAGAGTAAATAAAGCAGCGGATAAAACTAACATTTCAAAACCATAGTCAAGTTACATCAAAGTACTTGGTCATTGTTTTCCACAAAACACAGTCAAGAAACATCAACTGAAAACTGGAAAGAAAATCATAAAGTAATTATCCCCAAGGTAGAATAAAGCCATAGCAAGCTCAAGTCCAAACCGTACGTGAGCTATCCAGAAAAGCAGCTAAAGATCCAAGCTAGGTGATAGTGTTCCCACCCTGTAAACCTGGGGGGGGGGGGGGGGGACGAAAGAAAAGAGGCGAAAGAAAATGGGTCAGTCAAAAGACTGGTAAGTCCTATCTACTATTAGTATAAAAACTAATAAAGTTAACTGGACATGTAAACGGAGATGAAACATAGGGTGACAACTGGCATGGTGAAAAGTTAACAAGATAGATCAAGTGTGGCATCACATATACAAGGTTAAGTTTCTGCACCAAGTGTACTAGCATTCCAACTCATGTCAAGTATAAACAAGAAGTGATCCCTTGGCCCAATCTTGGCCCAATATCACGAGATGACCTAAATCAAGGTCCAACAACACGGTCTAGTCGATTGGCTCCCTAAAAGCCTAACTCGTCAAGTGTCGGTGTCATACAGCCCAATCCACAAAGTGTAGTCAAACTGTGCTAGGTCCACCCTAGGGTGTATCAAGCCCTAGGGTGCCAACCATGGACACACATCAAGCACGCACAGTCTAAACCTACTGGTGCCCGTGTCTGCTTTTTCAACTCCGGATTATGTGCACGACCATAGCCCGCATGAACCTACACCAGCGCACCTACTCAGCCGTCGTTTTGGTCGCTTACATGACAGCCCAGTAATCGTGCCCCACCTTAGCCTAGTCCCTAGGGTACCATGATACAACTAAGAGGGTTACTGGTGAAAAGGACCACGTAACTAGGGTTTCTAACGGGTTAAGCATGGTTAACTCTATCCAATCAAGTACCAAGTCGGTTAAGTGTACCCAAGGTTCATGACTTAACCCCATTAACCCATCGTGTTTAATTGGTTAAGTATTCAAGCGGTCCATGACTTAACCCTATCATGTGGAATTAATTAATTTAATGCACCCAACCTCTCACATTAGACCTTGTTGTGGTTACTAGTTAAGCCGGGCGGGTCCGGGTAGCTTTACACCACAACTTAGTCTAACCTCGGGTTTCAAGTGCGACATGACCAACTACTCACATTGGGTCCTATTGCTTGTAGCCACTAGTTAAGCCGGTCGGTTCCGGGTAGATTTATGCTACAAACTCAACCCAACCTCGAGTTGGCCATTCTCATGTTTTCTAGAAGTCATGTCCAAGTTCATGTTCATGTTTCAAGCATAATCACATGTCATATTTCATGTCATCTTTTCAAGTCATGTTTTTATGTCATTTTAGTTTACCCATAACGTAACCCCATCGCATGTAAGTTCGCATAAACGCAAATAGATCTCAAAAAGGGAACTTAGAAGCATGACATAATTAATAAGGTTTGGCCACAAGTTAAACATGGTGGCATATGAGGCAAATGTGTTCATAAACTTGCATATTACATTATAGGCCTCAAAACATGCATGATATCAACTTTAGCAAAATAGATGAAACATGGTCATAATGACATAGGATGATAGCAAGTGATTCGCATATAACATCATATGCAAGATAACATAAGGTTTATGAGAGATCATAAACTTGCATATTACATTATAAGCCTCAAAACATGCATGATATCAAACTTTAGCAAATGGGTGAAACATGATCATAATTGACATTGGATGATAGCTAGTGATTCGCATATAACATCATATGCAAGATAACATAAGGTTTATGAGAGTTTCTATGTTGCTTTATGCAACATTTCCAATCAAAGCTCATAGCTTTCTATGCACAAGGTCAAGGTGATAGCTTTACAAACATGCATAGAATAAATCTATGCATAACATGACAGAATCAAAGCACAAATCATACTTAGGCCCAAACTCAACTTGCAACATGTCATATTTAACTTTATAGTTAGAATCTAAGAGTAGTATAGGGCTTACAATGCTATGAAGACTTATAAAATAAAATAAGATTGAGACGAAGCCACTAGCAACTCTAAAAAACCCCAAATGATAAGCTCCAATGAAAACCCAATAAGAAGATCCTTGCTTTAATGAAGAAAGATTGAACTTTGGCCTTGAATCAAGCTTAGAAACTCTAAAACAAGCTTAGGAACTCTCATATGAGTGAAGGGGGAGGCTATGACAAGAGGGTGGAGGCCATGATTAAACATTTTGGCATAATCTAGTTGTAGGATTGATTTATGATGGTTTAGGCTAGGTATTAGGGTCCTTTTATAGAAGTTTAGGTTAGTTTAGGCCATAGGATTAACCCTAATTCAGATCTGGGCCATTAAAATCTGTCACAAGCCTCCAAACATGTCTTGAGAAACAAGTCAGGTGCACCCAGGCCAGACTGGCCGACCACCCTAGTCGACAGGGGTGTCGACTGGGAAGTCGACACAGCCTGGGGTGTGTCGACTCCCAAGTCGACTCCCCAGTCGACTTGGGGTGGCGGGAACTTTTCCCGCCTGTCCTGCCCAGCTGAATTTGAATTTTGAATTCAAATTTGAACTTGAAATTTTCTGAAAACTTTGACAGGCCATAACTTGGTCATACGGACTCCGATTTTCGAAAACTCGGACTCTGTTTCGCGTATTTTTCCGAGACAAACGTAATGGCAAGCCCGTTTCCCTTGAATCAGATTTATCATTTAATTCTGCCTTGATTTATGTTATAACATGTTGTTTAAAAATACGGGTTATTACATTTACATAAATATGACAGCGGAATCATAATATGTCACAACATAAGAGAGCATAGTGTAGGATACAACTTAGTGCATAAAAGTAAAAGATCAGTCTACATCGCCATAAGCGGTACATATACATAAGAGAGTACATAAAAGAAATATCAGTCTACATCGCCATGAGCGGAATCATATACATAGATAATAATGGCGGAATATCAATAGCCAAAACACTGAGAAGTCAAGCCTCGCCATATAAGCCAAAAAATGCACTCCCTGCTGTAGTGCAAAAGCCAAAATATGTCCTGCTGCCTGTCACTAGGCTACCCGTGTGAAAATAAGGGCACCCGAGTTTGCAAGGTGAAACAAACTACGAGTCAGTCAAGGGACTAGTATGAGAAATTTACTTAACTAATTAAACAACAATAATAAGGCAAATCATAGGACCACGCCACTTTCGCGGAACGGGTTTACTCCAGTGATTGCCAGTGCATGAAATAAAGTAAATTATTAAATCATCGCAATGCTTTTTATAAAAATGAAGCCATTATAAGACTCAGGTCCCATCACACAATGCAACGCAAGCCGGAGAATAGAGTTTTACCTTATAATGGCCAAGAAATGCTTGATACGTATAAAAAAAAGTGTTTGACATTATTACTAGTGCATATATGTTTCAAAAGCAACTTCCATCATAAATATCAATCACAGACGACATGAGCGTCCCATGCCACTATGTCGCCATATATAAGTTACAATCAAATCCGTAATTTCGTATTGGAAATTGGATTCCATCATGAGTCTAGGCAAGCTCCTCCCCCTTCGAGACACTCTAGCAAATGTTTGAGGACCACACACAACGATCCTTGGATCCTCCAAGGCCGGTCCTCTCTTACTTTTGAGGATTGGAAATTACTGCACACACGTTTGTCGGTCCTATCAGAGCTATATTCGAAGCGCCTCACATTCCAATAACCACAGAGGTAAAAAAAAATGCCAGGGCTGATAGGTCACTGACATCACCCATAGAAAAAAAGAAACGTCGTGCGCTCCTTGGGTCCTTATCCTGTTTTTGATTCATACCGAGGTGTGAGGTTGGCGAATCAACGCTATACACAAACCTACGCCACGTTGGCCATGCTTTCATCATCAACCACAAGATTTTGCTTTTCAACAGAAGTCTTGACCATTTGCCACTTAGGCATGCCACACAGGCAATTCACTCCATGCGACTAATTTCTATCGATATATAACCTCTGAGCTCGTACGTCTCAGAGAAGGGCATTAAGCAAGAGAATAAATTCCCCGCCGCCAAACAGATATATATTTAATAGAGATCAATCAGCACAGAGCAAAATCCAATGTCAGACACGCGGTCCATTTACAAGTTCGTTCTGGGTCTGAATGAAACTGGAGGCACCATATTCCTCTCATATCTGTACAATCAACAAATATGTCCGGACGGCTACCGCTTCAGCCCCTTCAAGGTAGCTACTCCAATCATGAGCATCAGTAGCGCTATCCATCCGATGTGAAGATCGTCGGTCTTGATCCATCTTCATCTCTTCGGCTTCTAATCGTCGATCAATTATTTAAAATGAGAATTAACTCGGTCTTTTCAAACAATTCACGTATATTTAGATTTCAAATCAATTCTTCCCATGGATAAATTATTCGACATTCACATTTCAGTTCTTTAGAATAATTTTCATGTCAAACACATTCAACCATCCAATGACAAGCAAACCAAGTATAATCGGTTTATTTCCAATCCATATCGTCTATAATATTTTATAACGATATATCGACATTTTTATTTATTTAAAAATGGCCTTATTTAATTAAATGATGTTTCAGGTCGTGCCGAGGCACTGGCGCTGTTTTTCTCCAAATTCGTTTTACACATATCTGAAAATCTAACCATTGGATCTCAACAAAGTTTTTATCGTCGAAATGATATTTCCAAAGCGAACCCAACGGTTCTAATTTCGTGAAAATCCGACGATCGGATCTTTCGGTATAATCGTTTAAATTACGATTTCAAAACGCGAACGGCAGGTGCTCGATTCATTTTATTTAATTTATGTTTATATATATATATATAATTTATTTGATGATTTCAATATCGTTTTCACTTTAAATATTTCACTAACGCCTTTAAATTTCAGAAAATTTCGCCATAACCTCCTTTGTACGGGAAGGGGTTTGGAAATTTATTGGGCCGTATTAGGTACCCAATAAATCCTAATAAGCATGCACATATTTATAGTTATATATTCCGGTGTCCACAGGGGAGTGTGTATAGATCATAACTCCAGAGAATAAATTCTCGTCACCCTATAAATGGTTTTTGTGCCTTAATGACCAGAGAGACGTGTTTATTGTCATCTCCAGACCCGTGTGGGGTTTTTATTAATCTTGAAATTTTACGGTTACATTTTATATAGTCCAGATCAGTTCTCAGTTCAACCTGTAATATATAGGCACCGCCATACAAGCCTCTCGCTCGTATGGTAGATCGTCAACCTCGTCACACAAGCTCCAAATGCTTATGTGGTACATGATGAAGTATGCCTATCTTCAAGAAGTATGCCATGTAGTGTAGTTCAAAATTAATTGTTACTATCCTATGGTGACGTTTATTATTTCACATAGAACAACCAGCACTCCGCATCCAATGGCATTCACAGGAGTTGATATAATAATAAAATTGCACATCCAACTCATTAAGGTTTACCTATTTGTCGGACACGCAAATAAATTCTTTACTCAACAGCTAATCCATTTTCTTGTTCAACACATATATATGTGTGTGTGTGTGCGCGCGCGCGAAACTAAGCTAAAAATAATATTTCTAGCGAACAAAGGTTTATTTCTATACATGGTTATTTTTACACTTCCTACACATGTTAAAAATTATATTTTCAACCCACACATATTTATTTGAACAAGTGGTTATTTTTAACACTTCATATCTCTTATAAAAATGATATTTTTAGCGAACAAACATATATTTCAACACATAACTATTTTATTTAGTTCACATACATGTTAAAAATAATATTCATAGCAAAAGAATATTTATTTCAACACTATTTTTAACAAGTCATTTACATGATAAAAATGATAATTTTATCATCAAAAATATTTGTTTAACACATGAACATTTTTAGCACTTCATATTCACAATAAAAATATAATGTTTATTGTTAACTCCATATATTCAACACATGAATGTTTTCGACTTCACACATTTGATAAAAATAAGTTGTCCTTTATTCAACATATGAATGTTTTCTATAGTTTATATATATAATAAAAATGTGATTTTTAGTGTTAAAACAATTTATTTAAAACATGAATATTTTATATATGTGATAAAATGCTATTTTTATCTTTCAAAGAATTTTATTCATCACATGAATTTCTATTCAACACATGAATTTCTATTCAACACTTGAATATGATTTCAACACATGAAAATAATTTCAACACATGAAAATAATTCTAACACATGAATATTATTGAAACTTTCGGCAGCATAACGGCAGGGTATTTAAAACCGGCACCGTCCCGAGTACGGCTCCTTGCTCTACCTTAGAACCTCGCGGTTTTTGACAATAGGGATTTCATACATCTTGTTTGCACGCAGGCGAGTATGTTTTTATTTTCCACAACATATTCTAATTTTGTTTCAACCACAAACGGGTATTTTTCAACCACAATCAAACAACATCAACAACAAACAATTATCAACCATTCGCATTATTCACCAAAATTTTCACGCCAATTCACAATCAATAATTATCGTCCATGGTTTGTGGACGAGGGGAGTGTGTATATATATATATATATAAGTATATTTCACTTCCATTTCAACACATTTATGATTTATACAATGCATGTATAATTTATACATCGCTCATATAACTTATACAACACACGTACATGACGTAAACAACGCGTATATAATTTATGATTCGCTTATATAATTTATACAATGCATTTCCATTCACCATTTCAGTTTAGAAATCTCACATTGGTTTGTTGCTTTGCTAAAAATCGTAGCGAGTTCAGAAAAATCCCCGGACTCTTCTAGAATGTAGAGAGCGTCCTTATGAGTCTGATGTCTCCTGTTTCAACGAATTTCGTCAAACATAGCAAAAATATACGATTTTTATAAGTTTGCAACACTTTTAAATGTTAAAATCAGTTCAAAATACCAAACCCGTTACCTTTCAGTAGTTTTTTCTAAACTAGGGTCGCGATTTTCTGCAAATCCGTAGCACGTTGACACGATCGGAGTATACCACCTCGAAGAGGGGCGAGAGGCGCTCCGGCGCAAGGGGGTGTGATCTGGTTCGGTGGTCTATAGCGTACGTGACAACGGTGGAAAGATCTATGCATTTAGGAGGTGATTCGCGAGCTACAGGCCACGAAAAAATCCAATCTTTATATGGATGTGAAGATCGTGAGGAGCACTACAAAATTCTCCAAAGGGCCATGGGTTTTTATGGAGTGGATTAAGAGAAAAAGAAGAGAGAAGGTGAGGAGGTACTTCCGTCGTTCGCGGGGGGGGGGGGGGGGGGGGTAGCGGGTTTTATCCGTTGACCGAGAAAATAGAAAGTGAAATTCTATTGATCCAGGAATTTTATATTTATTTTAAATTCTTTTAAATCCAAAAATACCCTCCACAACATATGAACTCCAATCCAAGCCCAACGACTGTCGCTCCTAGCTAAATACCCTCATTCCGAACACAATGGGATATGTTTTGTAGGCTCATTTGACTGTTTCGATCAGTTTTCCTTTAAATTAAAATATAAAACATTCAATATTTGATTTGAACGTACATTTCAATTTGCCTGTGCCACATACTGATCCCAAAAATTCCAGAAAAATAAATCAAGCTATGTTTTGATGATACCGTCCCAACAAAACGAGTTTCGTCGAATTCTGAGACCGTTTGAAAAATGACCATTTTCTGGTCGACCCGATTTAACAAAAATTGACCAAACACATTTTCCTTCGCCACGCTCACATATTAACTTCAAAAATTGTGGAATTTGAAACCTAGCAATAATTTGACATCCTTGGTCCAACAAAAGTGGTTTCGTCGAATTCTAAAGTCGTTTGCAAAATGTCTATTTTCAAGGGTTATATATTCTCTATAGCGACCTTTCTGAAAATTCATTTGGCCATAACTTTTGATTTCCGCTATGAAACTTCGATTATTCAGATTCGTTAGAAAGATAATCATAAACATATTTAAATATTTTTGGTTTCACTAAAATCCGTTTTATTTTGCACCCGTTACAGTCAGTCAAAGTTTGAATTCAAATTTTCAAACTGCCGCACCATTTCTAACTCATTATTTTATTGAAATATTATATTTCAATTGCTCTAATTTCTTTAAAATAACAAATTTTTTTAAATTGGCTCGTATTTTCTGGGTTGTTACAATCTCCCCCACTTAAAAATTTTCGTCCCCGAAAATGAAACAACAATACAGTAGGAAACAAAAGCGGAAATGCAAAGTATTGTAAAGGTACCTTGCACCGGAGTTAGTCAGAGATGTCCACTCTGCATTTGGGGTAAGCTTACTTAATGCTTTCCTCAGTCTCCCAAGTACAGTCTCTAGGATCACTACTCCACTGCACTTTAACTAAATGAACCTTCTTGTTCCTTAGCTCTTTACTTTCTTTGCTAATAATTTTTAACGGCTCTCTTCTAACTGATAATTCTAGAGTAATTTCCAAGTCATGTTGCGTTGCTTCTTCTACAACAAGATCTGGATCATGCACATGTTTTATAAGTTGAGATACATGAAACACATTATGTATGCCAGGCAACCAATCGGGTAATTAAACCCTATAAGCAAGAGTTCCAATTCGTTCAAGTATAGGAAAGGGACCTATAAATTTGGGTGCCAACTTCCCAGTTTTACCGAAATGGATTACTCCTCTCATCGGAGAAACTTTCAAATATACATAATCACCAATAGCAAATGCTAAATCTCTTCTTCTAGAATCTGCGTAGCTTTTCTGTCGGCTTTGCGCGGTTTTCAATCGTTTCTTGATGAAATCGACTTTGTCTGATGCTTCTCGAATCATATCGGGTCCCAACATAAGTCTGTTGCAAGCTTCTACCCAACATGCGGGAGATCTGCACGGTCTACCGTATAATGCTTCAAATGGCGACATTTTAAAACTTGCTTGATATATGTTGTTGTATGAGAATTCTGCCAAATGCAAGTGATCTTCCCATGACCCGCCAAAATCAATAATAGAAGCCCGCAGTAAATCTTCTAGAATTTTGCTCACCCTCTCAGTTTGGCCATCTGTCTGAGGGTGATAAGCGGTGCTCAGGTTTAGTTTTGTTTCCAATTTTGTCTGGAATGCTTCCCAGAAATTGCTAGCAAATATTGGATCTCTATCACTGACTATGCTGATGGGAACTCCATGCAGTTTAACTATTTTTTTGAAATAAATCTGCGCTATACTTTGGGTGGTTCTATTGGATCTGACAGGTATGAAATGGGCGGTCTTCGTGAAGCGATCTACGATCACCCAAATACTGTCATTTCCTTTCTTGGTTCGAGGCAAACCATCTATGAAATCCATGGAAATCTGTTCCCACTTCCAACCTGGGATTTCCAACGGTTGCAACAATCCGGCCAGCTTTTGTTGGTCGCTTTTGACTAGTTGGCAAGTAGGGCACCTGCTAACATTTAAGGAAATATCTCTTTTCAACGACTTCCACTAGAATGTGCGCTTGAGATCATTGTACATCTTACTCACCCCTGGATGAATGCAAAGCTTAAACTTATGACATTCATCAAGAACTTCTCTTTGGAGCTCAGGGATTTCTGGAACATAAATTCGCCCCTGTAATCGCAAAACCCCTTTGCTGTCTAGGCTGAAATCTGAAGTCTTGCCTTCTCGGATTCGCTGGCTAATCCTTTTAATAAACTCATCGTCTTCCTGGAGAACAACGATCTTGTCGATTAATGAAGGCGTAATTATAAGATTGGAAATGATTGCGGTTTTTCTGCTAAGCGCATCCGCTACTACATTAGCATTTCCCCGCGTACACAGGATATCCAGATCATACGCTGCAAGAAATTCTAGCCAATGATGTTGTCTCAAGTTCAAATCTTTCCGGGTGAACAATTACTTCAATTATTGATGGTCTGTATATAACTCGAATTTCTCACCCAACAAGTAATGTCTCCAGATTTTCAAAGCAAACACGATGGCTAGCAACTCAAGATCATGAGTTACATAATTCTTCTCATGCAGTTTCAGCTGACGGCTTGCATAAGCGACTACTTGGCCTCTTTGCATTAATACTGCACCAAGACCTCTAATTGAAGCATCCGTCCAAACCGTCAAATCCTGATTGCCATCGATAATGGTTAATACCGGAGCGGTTGTCAATTTTGATTTCAGTTCCTGGAAAGCTTCCTCATAGTCGGAAGTCCACTTAAATCTCTCGTGCTTCTTTGTAAGCTTTTTTAATGGACCGGATATCTTCGAAAAATCCTTAACGAATTTTCGATAATAACTCGCCAATCCAAGAAAACTTCGAACTTCTATGGGTGTAGTAGGCTGTTTCCAGTCTTGAATTGCTGTAATTTTGCTCGGATCTACAGAAATTCCTTCCTTTGACATGACATGGCCAAGGAACTTCACTTCATCTTACCAGAAGATACATTTAGAAAATTTGGCTTTAAAGACGTTCTTTCTCAGAATCCCTAATACTTATTCTAAATGTTTTTCATGCTCGCTTTCTGATTTGGAGTAGATTAAAATATCATCGATGAATACCAGAAAAAATTTATTCAGAACCTCTCTGAACACTCTATTCATTAAATCGACAAAGTATGTTGGAGCGTTGCATAAGCCAAACGACATTACTAACTACTCATAAAATATGCCTGGACCTCTGAAAGCTGTCAAAGAAACACACTCTTCGGCAATTCTCAGTTGATGGAAACCTGTAGCTAGGTCCATTCTGGAAAATACTCTCGCTCCATTTAATTGGTCTAACAGATCATCGATGCGGGGTAATGGATATTTGTTTTTGAGTGTCTGCTTGTTGAGGTCTCAGTAATCAACACACAATCGGAGAGTACCGTCTGATTTAGGAACAAACACTACAGTTGCACCCCAACTAGAAAAGCTAGGTCTGATCAGACCCTCCCATAGCAGGTGACAAGTTTGATCGCCTAATTCTTCTTTTTCTTTTGGGGTCATTCTTCGAATTGGATGTACCACTGGTCTGGCATTCGGAATTAGATCGATTCTGAATTCAATTTCTCTTTGCTAAGGTAAGTTTTTGACTTCTTCAAACACATCCGCATAGTTTTTAACAACAGGAATCTTTTCTAATGAAGTGGGAATAACTTCTAGCGCAGACCAAAATTCTTTTCTATCCGGATCTGAACCATGGCATGGTATAGTAATATATCCAAGCTTCGTTTTAATTTTTACTATTCTTTCCGCACAATTTACTTCGGCCTCATATTTCGTTAACCAATCTAGTTCGAGAATGATATCTAATTCGGGAAAATTCATGGTGATCAAATCAAAAGAAAACTTATAGAAAGAATAGGAGATGGGTACTCTACAATATGTGTTGAGAACAAGAGATCCTCCTACTGGGTTATGAACTCTAATTGGTTCTTTAAGGTCTCTTACTTTTAACTTTAACTTGTGAACAATGTTAGTTGCAATAAAACTACGTGATGCACCAGTGTCAAATAGTACAGAAACAGGAATATTTTTAATTGTAAGGGTACCTCCCAAAATGTCGGGTTTACCTGCTCCATCTGAAGCAGCTGGCGGGTTCGCCCCATCATAAACATGAGAAACTTCTGCCTTCTTTAGCGATGGACAATCTTTGATGAGATGTCATGTTCGGCGGCAGTTGAAGCATGATCCAGAATTCTGAGAGTTCTGGCTTGAGCTTTGTGAGTTTGTCCTCTGCCTCTTTGGAGCTGTGCACACATTGGAGTAGTGTCCCGTCTTACCACAATTAAAACAGCTTCCCTTAGGTGGCTTACTAGCTTGCTGATTTGTGGATGCTGCGTTGCTGGACTCAGGTTGGTTCCCAGAAGTCTTCCGTTTGTTTCCCGCTTGACTCTTGGCGCGGTCTAGATCGAGGTTCCTTTGGTCCAAATCTTCATAATTACAGGCCATTTCCTGCAAGTCTGCAAATGAAAGTTTGATGTGGCTCATGGCTCTATCCTGATACTTATTCTTAAGCCCATGTATGAACCTTTTGTTCTTTTCCTTTACAGTCGTGATAAGCTCTGATGCGTAACGAGATAGCTGCGTGAACTTGTTAAGGTAGTCCTGGACGGAGAGGTCTCCCTATTGGAGATTGGCAAATTCATCATGCATACGCTCCATCGTTTGTTCTGGGATGAACTTCTCCTTAAACATTGCCTTGAACTCATCCCAAGTCCTCACTACATTTTGGTCCTCAGCGGTGATGGCATCCCACCATAATTCTGCCTCATCTTGTAAAAGCCAGACGCCCATAAATGCCTTATCGTGATCTCCGAGTCTTAAGCCACCTAAGATCTTTACACAAGTTTTCAACCAAGCCAAGGCTTCTATCACTGTGCCTGTTCCTTAAAAGGTTTTGTCCCCGAGATTCTTATATCCCTTCGCCACTCGGTCTAGTTCGAATGGATGCGGGGCTGGTGGTTGTATCAAAGGCCCTTCTGCAACAGGGACATCCCCTCGTCCTCAACCTCGGCCTCCTTGGCCTCCTCAGCCTCCTCTAGCTGCAACTGCTCGGGTAGCCATCTATCAAGTTTTGTATAAGCAAGAAAAGGGTCAAGCTCACAGAAACGATAATTTTGATATATGGTAAAGCAGAAGAACTTAAGGAAAGACAATGATATACTGATCAAATTATTTTTGCTATTCTGCTTAGCTCATTCTAGGACATTACTAATCATATATCTAATGAGCTACTCGCCTTTGAACTCTACTGATTCTATTCTGACGAGGTGTTTAATGTGTTAAATTCCAGAACTAAGATTAACCAAAGCTTTGATACCATCTGTGACGATCCCAAAACCCAATACGACGGTGTTAAGGATAATCATTGGAATATAACACATTAATCATCATTAGCAGAGTACAGATAATAGCATAAGCAGCAAATAGAATAATTTACATAAATATGACAGCGGAATCATAATATGTCACAACGTCAGATAGCACAGTGTAAAATACAACTTAGTGCATAAAAGTAAAAGATCAGTCTACATCGCCATAAGCGGTACATATACATAAGAGAGTACATAAAAGAAATATCAGTCTACATCACCATGAGCGGAATCATATACATAGATAATAATGGCGGAATATCAATAGCCAAAACACTGAGAAGTCAAGCCTAGCCATATAAGCCAAAAGATGCACTCCCTGCTGTAGTGCAAAAGCCAAAATATGTCCTGCTACCTGTCACTAGGCTGCCCGTGTGAAAATAAGGGCACCTAAGTTTGCAAAGTGAAACAAACTACGAGTCAGTTATGGGACTGGTATGAGAAATCTACTTAACTAATTAAACAACAATAATAAGGCAAATCATAGGACCACGTCACTTTCGCGGAACGGGTTTACTCCAGAGATTCCCAGTGCATGAAATAAAGTAAATTATTAAATCATCGCAATACTTTTTATAAAAATGAAGCCATTATAAGACTCAGGTCCCATCACACAATGCAACGCAAGCCGGAGGATAGAGTTTTACCATATAAATGCCAAGAAATGCTTGATACGTATAAAACAAAAGTGTTTGTTGTTATTACTAGTGCATATATATTTCAAAAACAACTTCCATCATAAATATCAATCATAGACGACATGAGCGTCCCATGCCACTATGTCGCCGTATATAAGTTATAATCAAATCCGTAATTTCGTATTGGAAATTGGATTCCATCATGAGTCGAGGCAAGAGGCAAGCTCCTCTCCGTTCGAGACACTCTAACAAATGTCTCAGGACCACACACAACGATCCTAGGATCCTCCAAGGCCGATCCTCTTACTTTTGAGGATTGGCAATTCCTGAACACACGTTTCCCGGTCCTATCGGACCTATATCTGAAGCACCTCGCATTCCAACAACCACACAACAACCACACAGGTAAAAGAAAAATATAAATGTCAGGGCGGGTAGGTCACTAACATCACCCATAGCTAGAAAGAAACATCGTGCACTCCTTGGGTCCTTATCCCGTTTTTGACTCATACCGAGGTGTGAAGCTCGTGAATCAACGCTAAACACAAAGCTATGCCACGTAGGCCATGCTTTGATCATCAACCACAAGACTTTGCTTTTCAACAGAAGCCTTGATCATCTGCCACTTAGGCATGCCACACAGGCAATTCACTTCATGCAACTGATTTCTATCAATATATAACCTCTGAGCTCGTACGTCTCAGAGAAGGATGTTAAACAAGAGAATAAATTCTCGGCCGCCAAACAGATATATATTTAATAGAGATCAATCAGCACAGAACAAAATCCAATGTCAGACACACAGTCCATTTACAAGTTCGTTCTGGGTCAGAACGAAACCGGAGGCACCATATTCCTTGCATATCCGTACAATCAACAAATACGTCCGGACGGCTACCACTTCAGCCTCTTCAAGGTAGCTACTCCAATCATGAGCATCAGCAGCGCCAATCCATCATATGTGAAGATCGTCGGTCTTGAACCGTCTTCGTCTCTTCGACTTTTAATCGTCGATCAATTATTTGAAATGAGAATTAACTCGGCCTTTTCAAATAATTCATGTATATTTAGATTTCAAATCAATTCTTCCCATGGTTAAATTATTTGACATTCACATTTCAGTTCTTTAGTATAATTTTCATGTCAAACGCATTTAACCATCCAATGACAAGCAAATCAAGTATAATCGGTTTATTTCCATTCCATATCGTCTATAATATTTTATAACGATATATCGCCATTTTTATTTATTTAAAAATGACCCTATTTAATTAAACGACGTTTCAGGTTGTGCCGAGGCACTGGCACTGTTTTTCTCTAAATTTCTTTTACACATATATGAAAATCTAACCGTTGGATCCCAATAAAGTTTATACCGTCGGAAAGATATTTCCAAAGCGAACCCAACGGTTCCAGTTTCATGAAAATCCAATGGTCGGATCTTTCGGTATAATCGTTTAAAGTTACGATTTCAAAACGCGAACTGCAGGGGCTCGATTCGTTTTATTTGAAGCAAAAGGTAGCGAATCAACTGATTCACGCCTACATATATAACATCATACAGTCCAGTACATCATCATCGTATATTTACAACATATATACATGCATATCTAGCCCAAAAAAGCAACGCCATATTATATTTTCCCCCTAAAATTGTAAAGGCTTAACATACATCCATACACATAACATAGATACATACAAAACAGCAACATAAAAAGCAGCCCAAAGCAACATGCCCAGCTAGTCACCAGTTCGTCTTCTGCAAGCACGGTCATGGACTCTTGCGGCAATGGTGTCAACAAGTTTTACTTCCCTACTGTCTCCTGTCCATAAAAACATATTTGAGGATGGCGTATATGGTTTTATTAGGCGATCTCATTTTGCATTTAAACTTTCTAGTGTTACGCTCATGCCACAAAAGCCAAGTGTAAGCAAAGTTTAACAAAGCAAAAAGGTGTCGGGAGGGTGTGTTTTCAAGTGTAGGAAAAATGTTCTGTCAAAAATGCAATTGATCAGTGATGAATTCACGCCAATGTAGATCCAACGCCAGAAAAACCATGCATTTCGTCCATACATAGAATGCAAAGTCACAGCTACAAAACAAATGCACATAATCTTCTTCCATCTCCTCACAGAAAATACATCCATCAACCACAGCTAGACCCTTGCGACGTAAGCTGCTCACTGTGTTTAACCTTACATGCATGACAATCCACATATGTAATTTTACTTTTAGCGGTACCCTTTTAAAGCTCCACATAAGGTCGAATCCCATCCAACGTCTACCCGTAAAGTTCATCATTTTATACACCCCTCTAACACGAAAAAAGTTCTTTTCCCCTTCTAATTTCCATATGAATTCGTCGTTTCCTTCACTCAAATGAACATTTTCCAACAACTTGAACAGATGGCACAGTCGAATAAGAGCATTACCCGTGACAAATCTGTTGAATGAAAGTCTCCATCTAAAATCGGGGGCATCTGCAATATACATGTCTCCAACTGAAGCAAGTTTATGTCGTGAAATGTCGAAAAGTTCAATGTACTCATCTTTCAGGGGAATCGGTAGGATCCAACAATCATACCGTACTGAAGCAAGTTTATGTCGTGAAATGTCGATTCGTTTTATTTAATTTATATATATATATAATTTATTCGACGATTTCAATATCGTTTTCACTTCAAATATTTCACTAACGCCTTTAAATTTCAGAAAATTTTGCCATAACCTCCTTTGTACGGGAAGAGGTTTGGAAATTTATTGGGACGTATTAGGTACCCAATAAATCCTAATAAGCATGCACATATTTATAGTTATATATTCCGGTGTCCACAGGGGAGTGTGTATAGATCATAACTCCAGAGAATAAATTCTAGTCACCCTATAAATGATTTTTGTGCCTTAATAACCAGAGATACGTGTTTATTGTCGTCTCCAGACCTGTATGGGGTTTTTATTAATCTTGAAATTTTACCGTTACATTTTATATAGTCCAGATCAGTCCTCAGTTCAACCTGTAATATATAGTCATCGCCATACAAGCCTCTCGCTCGTATGGAAAATCTTCAACCTCGCCACACAAGCTCCAAATGCTTATGTGGTACATGATGAAGTATGCCTATCTTCAAGAGGTATGCCATGTAGTGCAGTTCAAAATTAATTGTTACTATACGATGGCGACGTTTATTATTTCACACAGAACAACCAGCACTCCGCATCCAATGGCATTCACAGGAGTTGATATAATAATAAAATTGCACATCCAACTCATTAAGTTTTACCTATTTGTCGGGCACGCAAATAAATTCTTTACTCAACAGCTAATCCATTTTCCTGTTCAACACATGTGTGTATATATATATATTTGTGTGTGTGTGTGTGTGTGTGTGCGAAACTAAGCTAAAAACAATATTTCTAGCGAACAAAGGTTTATTTTTATATATGGTTATTTTTAACATTTCCTACACATGTTATAAATAATATTTTCAACCCACACATATTTATTTGAACAAGTGGTTATTTTTAACACTTCATATTTCGTATAAAAATGATATTTTTAACAAACAAAAATATATTTCAACACATGACTATTTTATTTAGTTCACATACATGTTAAAAATAATATTCATAGCAAACAAATATTTATTTTAACACTTGTGTATTTTTAGCGAGTCGTTTACATGACAAAAATGATATTTTTATTATCGAAAATATTTATTCAATACATGAACATTTTTAGCACTTCATATTCACAATAAAAATGTAGATTTTATTGTTAACTCCATATATTCAACACATGAATGTTTTCGACTTCATACATACTATAAAAATAGGATTTTTATCGTTCTAGTCCTTTATTCAACACATGAATGTTTTCTATAGTTTTTATATATATATATATATAATAAAAATGGCATTTTTAGTGTTAAAACAATTTATTTAAAACATGAATATTTTATATATGTGATAAAATGTTATTTTTATCTTTCAAAGAATTTTATTCATCACATGAATTTCTATTCAACACATGAATATGATTTCAACACATGAAAATAATTTCAACACATGAAAATAATTCTAACACATGAATATTATTGAAAATTTCGGCAGCATAACGGCAGGGTATTTAAAACCGGCACCGTCCCAAGTACGGCTCCTTGCTCTACCTTAAAACCTCGCGGTTTTTGACAATGGGGATTTCATACATCTAGTTCGCATGCAAGTATGTTTTTCTTTTCCACAACCTATTCTAATTTTGTTTCAACCACAAACGGGTATTTTTCAACCACAAACGGGTATATTTCAACCACAATCAAACAACATCAACCACAAACAATTCTATCAACCATTCGCATTATTCACCAAATTTTTCACGCCAATTCAAAATCAATAATTATCGTCCATGGTTTGTGGACGAGGGGAGTGTGTGTGTATATATATATAAGTATATTTCACTTCCATTTCAACATATTTATGATTTATACAATGCATGTATAATTTATACATCGCTCATATAACTTATACAACACATGTACATGAGGCATACAACGCGTATATAATTTATACTTCGCTTATATAACTTATACAACGCATTTCCATTCACATTTCAGTTTAGAAATCTCACATTGGTTTATTACTTTGCTAAAACTTGTAGCGAGTTCAGAAAAATCCCCAGACTCTTCTAGAATGCAGAGAGCGTCCTTACGAGTCCGATGTCTCCTGTTTTATTGAATTTCGTCAACATAGCAAAAAGATACGATTTTTATAAGTTTGCAACACTTTTAGATGTTAAAATTAGTTCAAAATACCAAACCCGTTACCTCTCAGCAGTTTGTTCAAAACTAGGGTAGTGATTTTCTACAAATCCGTAGCACGTTGACACGATCGGAGTATACCACCTCGAAGAGGGGCGAGAGGCGCTCCGGCGCAAGGGGGTGCAATCTGGTTCGGTGGTCCCTAGCGTACGTGGCGGCGGCGGAAAGATCGATGCTTTGAGGAGGTGATTCGCGAGCTACAGGCCACGAAAAAATCCAATATTTATATGGATGTGAAGATCGTGAGGAGAACTACAAAATTCTTCAAAGGGCCATGGGTTTTTATTGAGTGGATTAAGAGAAAAAGAAGAGAGAAGGTGAGGAGGTACTTCCGTCGTTCTCGGGGGGGGGGGGGGGGGTAGCGGCTTATATCCGTTGACCGAGAAAATAGAAAGTGAAATTCTATTGGACCAGGAATTTTATATTTTAAATCCAAAAATACCCTCCACCGCATACGAACTCCAATCCAAGCCCAATGACTGTCGCCCCTAGCTAAATACCTCCATTCTGAACACAATGGGATATGTTTTGTAGGCCTATTCGACTGTTTTAGTTTAGTCAGCTTTCCTTCAAATTAAAATATAAAACATTCAATATTTGGTTTGAATGTACATTTCAATTTGCCGGGGCCATACACTGATCCCAAAAATTCCAGAAAAATAAATTTAGCTATGTTTTGACGATATGTTCCAAACAAAACCAGTTTCGTCAAATTCTGAGACCGTTTGAAAAATGGCCATTTTCCGGTCTACCCGATTTAACAGAAATTGGCCAAACACATTTTCCTTCGCCATGCTCACATATTAACTTCAAAAATTATGGAATTTGAAACCTAGCAATAATTTGACATCCCGGATCCAACAAAAGTGGTTTCGTCGAATTCTGAGGTCATTTGCAAAATGTCTATTTTCAAGGGTTATATATTCTCTATAGCGACCTTTCTGAAAATTCATTTGGCCATAACTTTTGATTCCCACTATGAAACTTCGATTTTTCAGATTCATTAGAAAGATAATCATAAACATATTTAAATATTTTTGGTTTCACTAAAATCCGTTTTATTTTGCACCCGGTACAATCAGTCAAAGTTTGAATTCAAATATTCAAACTACCGCACCATTTCTAACTCATTATTTTATTGAAATATTCTATTTCAATTGCTCTAATTTCTTTAAAATAACCAATTTAAAAAATTATAAATTGACTCGTATTTTCTGGGTTGTTACAGTATGCCACTCGTATTTGAATATAAAGTAGTTAGGATCGACAAGGTCGTTGTATGGATGCAAAGTTGGAGGAGTGAATTTCTTCGGGCACTCGGTTTCTCGGATTCTATCGGTAAATGAAGTCTTGCCGAGAGAGAAATCCCATTCCCTCTCATCGTCATTGCAAGCTTAATTCCTTTCCATGATTTTCTCTATCATATCTGAGATGTATTCTTCGGTGCTATGCAGCTCTGTGAGGCTGAGTTCTTTACCAAATGTTCATCTAGGCAAGCGATCTTGGCTAGAGAGCTTAGGTCCTTTACCTTCCCGACGAGGAGGTGCCCTCGTGGCGGGACTGGTAACCTTTCGAGTATTCCTCTAGGATTGATTCTTAGCTTTTGGCTTCGAGTCTTCAAAGTTAGCCTCGTCCTTGTCGCTCAACCATTCATTATCGTCTTCCATGTTATCATCGCGATCATTGTCAAAAGAGGACGAATTGTCATTTTCTTTGAGGTCAACATGGATCTTTCAAGGTGGTGGATTTGGTCGAGCATTAAGGATAGAGTCAAGTTTTTCCATAATAGCCTTGGTGGAAGCATCCATTCATTGATTCATGTTGGCAATAGCGGCATCCAACTCATTCTTAGTCACACCAGCTCCACCTACCGAGTTTTCACCAACTTCAAAACGGTTAGTAAGCGGTGTAACTTCGTTGTTAGCAACGTTGTTGGTTTCTTCATTGGTTTTACAAGCGTTCTTGTTAGATTTAGCCATGATCTTAGATTCAAAGAACTAGAAGCAGGCTTAGAACTTCGTTGCAAGGCTCTTACGATTAAGCGAATTGTGAACGTGGCTTCACGGTGGGCGCCAAATGTTTAAACCAAAATTGATCTACAACACCAAAGGTGTTATGTAAACACTTCACGAAACGGTTAGAATAAGGCCATAATCACAAAATAAAGAGAAAAAATGGGGAACAAGGAATTTTTAGAGTGGTTCGGTCAATTTAGACCTACGTCCACTGTGAAATCATTTCTCATTATCATACTTTGCTTTACAAAATACACGAATTCTCTCATATTGTTCATCTCTTTTTTTTTTCTCTTTGTATGATCTAGATTTCACCTGAATTTGCACAGGAATCAATGAGATCTCTTGCTTTGTGATGGTCGATGTGTAGATCATTGGTCACTTTAGCAATTGAATGATCTTTATGGATTCCATGATGATTTAGAGTTAGATCTAGGCTTTAGAGAAGATTAGCGGAGATTAGCGTAGCTTGAATTGGACTTGAGAGAGAATTAATCGTGTTTGGAGAAGATGAGATCCACTTGATCTTGGAGGAAGATGGAGTGAGCTTGGGAGACCATTAATGGAGCTTAAAATGAAGTTTGAAGTGTTGGAGAAATGATTTGACGGCCCTTCAGGGTAGAAGAATCGGTCCCTTGAATGGTGGTAAAATAGGGTATTTATAGGTAGAGTTGGTATGGAGTGGCGAAGTTGTAATTACGGTGCACGAGACCATGTGAACACAACTGGCAACGCTCTCTTTCCAACTGGCACCAGACCCGCATTTAGCTTGCACGAGCGAGCCTTCAGACTGAATGCACGACCCCATATATATTAAAATGTGTCCGACCTCATATTTACCCGAATTCCATTTTGTCCTTTAGTTTTTTCATTTCACTGATTGAACTATTTACGCCTTTGCCACAAAATTAGAATTATGTCCAACTCATGTGACTCTTGCACGCAGTTTTTTCTATTATATTAGCTTCGTCACCCTTACTACTGTCATGTATCCATCTCTATACAATACATTGCTCATATATAGCAATTGTATTTATATTATAATATCGGACAGGCCCCTCTTATTTATTGCATGACCATGGAAATTGCTCGATTCTTTCAGCAACAGGACGTGCTCGACTTCATGAACAGTGCTCGAGCACCGGTGCTTGACCTGGAAATGTGATGCGCGACCAACAAAGGAGCAGCTCGACCACTCAGCTAATGGTCGACCTAGTCAGCAGCATATTTCTGATCGACCACTATATTTATATATTAATGGCACTACTTGTTCTATTTGTGTGACTGACCTGTTGTGAATCATAAAGCAAATGTCCTGCTTCATTAAACTCACTGTCCATATCTATATACCCATTGGAACGAACTTGCATATACGAATGTGGTTCACGCGGTATGATATCTGAACATTTCTTATATTAATGCACATCGACCTATACTGCACACGTGGCATTATTATGCTCAATCCCTCCTTTTGTATTCACACCATATTGGCTATATATATATATATATATATATATATATATATATTGTTATGATTGCATGGCACGTGGAAATATATGACTATCAGATCATCAATCCTATAAGCAACGTGTATGTAAATGTATATTGCACGACTCAGAATTTTGTGCATGCGCTGGTTATGTGCGACCCCTTACATGAATGATGAACGACCAGACTTTAACGTGCAAGTGACCATATATAATGTATTATAACATGTCGTGTTTCATCCCCTCACGTGTGGAATTTGGGATTAATATTTACATTTGTGCCATCCATGTTATTATCACATAATATGGCATATGCTTAATCCATGACAAGAAATCATTCCTTAAGCAGAAAATATATGTGAGTTGAAAATATGCACGATCGGGAATAGGTGCTCGAGCAGGAAAATGATGCTCGACTCCTTGATGTAGGTGACGACAGCTTAACCCCACTGATGTCCTTTGCTCGATCGACCTGGCAAAGCTGCTCAACCCATGTTAAATGGAGATGAGCGAGCGGGATGGGCTTTGTCGATGTGAAATAGCGAGCTAGTGAAATGAGCGAGCTAACTGAGTGTGCGACTCTATTTGGATGAGTGTGTTAGCGCATAGGAACGAATATGGCTTAAGAGCATGTTATGTTTTCATGAGGGACTCCATGCATATGTTGTATTTCATCAAACGCAGATGTAAGCTTATTTGTTCTTTCTTGAGCTGCATTGAGCATGGTTTATATGGCTTCATGGTGTTTGACGATCAAATGCAATATTTGAAACCACGTTTTATAACGAGGTTAACTGATTTATATTTAGAAAACCCAAATTATACAATAGAAATTCAATTTAAATTTAGCTAAAATCTTGGGTTATTACAATTCGACAAGGGAAGTGGGCTCAAATGGTAATCCTACTGCTCTAATTTCACGTCTAAAGGGGTTAAATGTGCCAATAGACGCTATTTGTAAAGTAGTAGAGAAGAATATTTAATTAGGCATTGAGCACTAAGCTTGTCTTGATCAGACTGATGACAGTTTGCCCCGCTTGATGACAACATTTGTTTTAGATTCAGATGGTGGTCTTCCTGGTTTTTTGCAAAAATGGAAGCAAGACATACTGCTAAATATTGAAAGTGTTCCATCAACACAAGAAGATTAGAAATCCAAAAGACTTGATGAATTAAGATCGAAAGTTGTAATGCTGGTTGTTGCTGCGGGATGGTTGATGATTGTTGCAGTGATGAAATTGCAGTAGTTATAATGCTTATAATGTGTGGCATGTATGAACAAAAAATATGAATGCTTGTAGCCTTGTAATGCTGGGTTATAAACTTGTAATGGTAATTGTAAGATTTCAGTGCTTGAAGACTTGTAGTTGTATTTGTATGGTTAAGTTTGTCTTTTTTATTATATGATTGTATTAGTAATAGTTGATTTCAGTTGGTTTGTATTTGTATGGTTGTATGGTTAAAAAAATTAAGGATAGCACTAATTATAATTTATTATAATTGATTTAAATCAATGCAAAATTCAATAGTTATGTTGTTAACATCGTAACAAATGGTATAATTTCAATTGTCATATTGTTATGCATGTAAATAAGGGTGCAAATTTTGGAAATAAGCGAGTCACTGGTATAATTACGTATCCAAATATGAAGAAAGTGTTGGTCCTTCAATATTAAACCAACCACATATAAAGGTATATTGCTCATAACAACCCAAATTCGATCTTGCACAAAACAAAATGATAAATTTTATTTTCAAATATTTCCCCTTTCAACTGTTGCTATCGTATAGGATCCACCAAAAATACTTACCCCCATGGATCACCAAAGCTTCCCTAAACTTTACCACAATAAATAACTTTCGTCACTTACCAGCAAAGGTATCTTTTACATTAAAACCCAGGGTTCCCAAGCATATCATTATGATATAAGGGATTAAACTTTTTTTTACTTTAGCCTTTGTTAACATCGAAAATACATAACACTAGCCACTGTTTGAAGAAAGAATGCGATCGATAGTTTGAATTGTACAAACTGTACTTATTATTCAACACTAAGCATGGATTATGCTATGATAGATTGACAGAATGTTTAACGTACTCCGATGAAATTTATGAAGAAATATCTTATTACGAACCAAGAATACATGACATTAAGTATGAAATTTTTTTGAGTCATCGATTTTTTCTCGTTGGGCAGATGTATTCACTCCTCGATCAAAACCTTCAACGTCAGCAGACTATGATGAGGCTCAAATTTGCGAAACCTGTGATGCGATAGAACCCTTCAGTTGGTTATCTAGGCCCATCAAGTCGAAGCAAGTCTTGTAGCTATAAATATAGAAGACTAGACTCGATAAGGGAAGTGGACTCAAATGATAATCCTACTGCTCTATTTTCACGTCTAAAAGGGTTAAATGTGCCAATAAACGCTATTTGTAAAGCAGTAGAGAAGAAAATTTCATGAGGCATTGAGCATTCAACTATTCATGATCAGACTAACGACAGTTTGTGTGACGATCCCAAAATCCGAGGGACGGTATTAAGGATAATCATTGGAATATAACACATTAATCATCATAGCAGAGTACAAATAATAGCAAAAACAGTAAATAGGATAACTTTACATGGATATGACAGCGGAATCACAACATGTAACAACATCAGAATAGCATAGCGTAGGATATAACTTAGTAAATAAAAGGGAAGTGACCAGTCATCATCGCCAGAGGCGGAATACATACATGCAGTGAGACATAATAAGGGTATCAGTCTACATCGCCGAAGGCGGTACATATACATACAATAAGAAGTACGGAAAGTAAATCAGTCTGCATCGCCCGTGGCGGAATCATAATATAAGTACAATAATGGCGGAAAATGTCAAAGTCGTCTCTGTGAAGTCAGTCTCTCCATGAGCCAAAAATGCACTCTATGCAACAGTGCAGAGCCAAAAACAACCTGTCACCTGTGAACTAGGCTGCCCGTGTGAAAATAAGGGCACCCGCGTTTGCAAAGTGAAACAAACAACGAGTCAGTCATGGGGACAGGTATGAGGAATCTATTTAACAGTTAAACAACAGTAATAAGCAAATCATAGGACCACGCCACTTTCGCGGAACGGGTTTACTCCAGTGATTGCTAGTGCATTTAAAACAAAGTAAATTCTTTTAAAACAATGCAATGCTTTTAAAAAGAATGAAGCCGTTATAAGACTCAAGTCCCATCATACAATGTAACGCAAGTCGGAGGATAGAGTTTTACCTTATAATGGCCAAATATGCTTGATACGTATAAAGCAAAATCATTTGATATTATTACTAGTTCGTATATGTTTCAAAAACGAATAACATCATAAATATCAATCATAGACGACATAGTGCCCCATACCACTATGTCGCCATACTAGTTCTACAATCGAGTCCGTTATTTCGTATTGGAAATTGGGTTTCCGTCATGAGTCGAGGCAAGGGGCAAGCTCCTCTCCGCTTCGAGACATTCTAGCAAATGCCTCAGGACTACACACTCTGGGTAACCCTGGATCTTCAGGGCCGGTCCTCTCTTACGTTTGAGGATTAGTACTCCTGAACACACGTTTCCCAGTCTTTACAGACCTATAATCGAGGCGCCTCGCATTCCAACAACCACATAGGTGAAAAATAGATATATATGTCAGGGCTGGTAAGTCACTGACACCACCATAGCTAGAAAGAAACGCCGTGCTCTCCCTGCAGTCCGTATCCCATTTTTAACTCATACCGGGGTATGAGGCTCGCGAATCTACGAAATACACAAAGCTAGGCCACGTAGACCGTGCTTTGATCATCAACCACAAGACTTTGCTTTGCAACAGAAGCCTTGATCACAGCATCTTGGCATGCCACATAGGCAGTCCACTCCATACGATTGATTTCCATCGATATATAACCTCTGAGCTCGTACGTCTCAGAGAAGGGCGTTAAGCAAAAGAATAAATTCTCCGCCGCCAAACAGATATATATTTAACAAAGATCAATCAGTATAGAACAAAATCCAATGTCAGACACACAGTCCATTTACAAGTCCGTTCTGGGTCTAAACGAAACCGGAGGCGTCAAATTCCTCGTATATCCGTTCAATCGACACATACGTTCAGACGGCTACTACTTCCGTCCCCTTCCGGTAGCTACTCCGGTCAGGAACCTCAGCAGCGCCCATCCAACCGATACGAAGATCGTTGGTCTTGAATCGTCTTTGCTTTTCCAATTCGAATCGCTCGATAAATTATTTGAAATGAGGGTTAGCTCGGCCTTTTCAAATAATTCACGTAATTAGAACTTAAATCGATTCTTTCCATGGTTATATTATTCGACATCCATCTTTTAGTTCTTTAGTGTTATTTTCGTGTCAAGCACATACAACCATCAAATATCAAACAATTCAAGCCCAATTGGTCTATTTGCAAGCTATGTTGCTTATAATATTCTATAACGATTTTTCGCCATTTTTATTTATTTAAAAATGGCCATATTAAATTAAACGACGTTTCAGGTCGTGCCGTGGCACTGGCGCTGTTTTTCCCCTAATTTTTTTACACATATCGGAAAATCTAACCGTTGGATTTCTACAAAGTCTATATCAGTGGGAAGGTATTCCCAAAGCGAACCCAACGGTTCCAGTTTCGTGAAAATCCGACGGTCGGATCTTCCACACTAGTCGTTTGAAGTTACGGTTTCGAAATTCAAACTGCAGCATCGTTATTCGATTTAATTTAATTATATTTATATTTATATATAAATATAAACGATTCTGGCACTGTTTTTCTTCAGATTTGAATTAAACATTCCGGACAATCCAACCATTGGATTTTTACAAGGTTGGTGCCGTTGGAAAGATATTTCCAAGGCGAACCCAGCGGTTGCGGTTTCGGAAAAATCTGATGGTCGGATTTCTCGCACTAATCGTTTCAAATTACGATTCCGAAACACGAACTGCACGGCTTCGATTCCTTTTAATTATATTTATTTTTATATATATAAATATAGTTCATTCTATAATTCCAACTATAGTTCATTCCATATTTTCAACTTTGTTTTCACTTCAAATATTTCACTCCAGAGAATATATCCTTTGTACGGGGAGGGGTTTGGAAATTTATTGGGCCGTGTTAGATACCCAATAAATCCTAAAAAGCATTCACATATTTATAGTGATATATTCTGGTGTTTACGGGGGAGCATGTATAGATAATCACTCCAGAGAATAAATTCTCGTCACCCCGTTTCCGTGTGGAAATAAATAGTCCATGTGCCGTATTTAATAACTAGAGAGACGTGATTATTGTCAACTCCGGACCCATGTGGGGTTTTTATTAATCTGGCAATTTATCGTTATATTTTATAGAGTCCATATCAGTCATCAGTTCAACCTGTAGTATATAATCATCGCCATACAAGCCTCTCGCTCATATGGTAAATCTTCCACCTCGTAACACAAGCTCCAGTTGCTTATGTGGAATATGATGAAGTATGCCTATCGTCAAGAAGTATTCCATGTAGTGTAGTTCAAAATTTATTGTTACTATCCTATGGCGATATTTATTATTTCACACAGAATAACCAGCACTCCGCATCCAATGGCATTCACAGGAGTTGATATAAAAATAAAATTGCGCAGCCAACTCATCAAGGTTTACCTATTTGTCGGGCACGCAAATAATTTCTTTACTCTACAGCTAATCCATTTTTCCTGTTCAACACATGTATATATATGCAGAACAAAGCTAATAATAATATTTCTAGCAAACTATTATTTATTTCAACACGTGTGTATTTTTATCAAAGCATATACATGATAAAAGAAATATTTTTATCATCAAAAAAAAATCTTTATTCAACACGTGAATGTTTTTAACACTTCATATTCACAATAAAATGTAGTTTTTATTGTCTATTCATTTTATTTTAACATACGATAACATTCAACACATGAATTTCAACTCGATGAACGAATTTTGATTCAACACATGAATATTCTCAATAGTTTGTATATATATAAAAATGTGATTTTTATCGCTAAAGTTATTTGTTTAAATTCAAATAATATTCAACACATGAATTTCAACTCAACGAATGAATTGCCACTCAGCACATGAATATTCGCTATAGTTTTAATATATGTAAAAATGTGATTTTTATTACTAAAGCTATTTGTTTAAATTCAAATAATATTCAACACATGAATTTCAACTCAACGAATGAATTGCCACTCAACACATGAATATTCGCTATAGTTTGAACATATATAAAAATGTGTTTTTTATTTTTAAAGCTATTTGTTTGAATTCAAATAATATTCAACACATGGATTTCAACTCAACGAATGAATTGCCACTCAACACATGAATATTCGCTATAGTTTGAATATATATAAAAATGTGATTTTTATCGCTAAAGCTATTTGTTTAAATTCAAATAATATTCAACACATGAATTTCAACTCAACGAATGAATTGCCACTCAACACATGAATATTCGCTATAGTTGTATTTTATTTCAACGAATGAAAATTAATCTAACACATGTATATTTCAGAAAATTTCGGCAGCATAATGGCAGGGTAGTTAAAACCGGGACCGTCCCTAGTACGGCTCCTCGCTCTACCTTAAAACCTCGCGGTTTTTGACAATGGGGATCATGCATCTAGTTCGCACGCAGGCGACATGTTTTATTTTCAATTCCTCAATCCTATTCTAATTTGTTTCAACCACAAGAGGGTATTTTTCAGCCACAAAGGTATTTTACAACCACAAAGGTATTTTTCAACCATCATATCAACCACAAACAATTATTTCCAACCATTCGTCATACCATATAATATCACGTCAATCACAAGCAATAAATATCGTCCATGGTCTGTGGATGAAGGGAGTGTGTGTGTATATATATATATATATATATATTATATGTCACTTGCATTTCATCACAATTCAAAGCATATATGTTTCATTCAACACTTGTATAATTTATACATCGCTAATATAACTTATACAACACATGTACATGAGGTATACAATGCGTATATAATTTACACTTCGCTTACATAATTTATACAACGCGATTTCATTCACACAATTGGTTTAGATTCCTCACATTGGTTTCTGCAGTGCTAAAAATCGTAGGAAGATCAGAAAAATCTGCGGCTTCTTCTAGGATGTAGAGAGCCTCCTTGCGGTCACGGTGTCTCCTGTTTCATCGAATTTCGTTAACGAACGAAAAAGATATTATTTTTCAAAGTTTTGCAACGCTTTATAGTGTTATTTCCAATTCTGAATAATAAAGGTCGTACCTTTATTTTTGCTTCGAAACAAGGTTTGGGATTTTTGCAAAATCCGTGAAGTATGGGGATGATCGGCGGTGCTGACGTGGAAGGGGGTGGCGAGGGCTTCACGACGCTGGAGGTTTGAGGGGTTGCGATGGAGAATCGGGGCGGCGGCGGCACTGGGAAGTCGACGACTTCCTCGACGTCGTTCAGGCGATTCCGGCGAATGTAGGGGGCGGCGTTTGGTCGGATGTGGAGAGGAGGCGAAGGGCTGTCGACTGGTGGTGGTGGCACGGCCTAGCATCGCCTGTAGCGGTCGGAAAAGGGAAGAGAAGCGTGGAGCTTCCTGGATCGTCCAAATCGGCTAAGGCGGCTAGGGTTTTTCGATTTTTTTTTTAAAAATAAAAATTCCTATTGGTCGAAGCTATATAGGAAATTTTAAATAGTGTTTTCACAAACGGACTCGAAATCAAACCTAACGACTGTCGCCTGTAGCTAAATACCCCCATTCCGGACACAATGGGATATGTTTCGTTAGCCAATTTGACTGTTACAGTCAGTTATTTCTCAAATTAAAATATAAAACATTCAATATTTAATTTGAACGTACATTTTAATTTGCTAGGGCCACAAACTGAATCGAAAAATTCCAGAAAAATAAATCTAGCTTTGTTTTGACGATACGGTCCCAACAAAACCAGTTTCGTCGAATTCTAAGCTCGTTTGAAAAACGGCCATTTTTAGGTCGACCCATTTTAACAGAAATTGACCAATCACATTTTCTTTTGCCCCGCCCACCTACTAGCTTCAAAAATTATGAAATTTGAAACTTAGCAATTATTTGACATCCCGGACCCAACAAAAGTGGTTTCGTCGAATTCCGAGGTAGTATGCAAAATATCAATTTTCACGGGCTATATATGCTATATAGCGACCTTTCTGAAAATTTACTTGGCCATAACTTTTGATTACCGCTATGAAACTTCGATTTTTCAGATTCGTTAGAAAGGTATTCATTAACAGATTTTAATATTTTTAGTTTCGCTAAAATCCGTTATATTTTCCACCCGGTACTGTCAGACAAAGTTCGTATTCAAAATTTCAAACTACAATACTATACCTGTGACGATCCCAAAATCCGAGGGGCGGTATTAAGGATAATCATTAGGAGATAACACATTAATCATCATAGCAGAGTACAGATAATAGCAGAAACAATAAATAGAATAATTTTACATGGATATGACAGCGGAATCACAACATGTAAGAATATCAGAATAGCATAACGTGGGATATACTTAGTAAATAAAAAGGAAAGTGATCAGTAATCATCGCCAGAGGCGGAATACATACATGCAGTGAGACATAATAAGGGTATCAGTCTACATCGCCGAAGGCGGAATACATATACATATAGTGAGAAATACGGAAAGTAAATCAGTCTGCATCGCCAGTGGCGGAATCATAACATAAGTATAGTAATGGCGGAAAAAGTCAAAGTCGTCTCTGTGAAGTCAGCCTCGCCATGAGCCAAAAATGCACTCTATGCAGCAGTGCAGAACCAAAAACCATCTGTCACCTATGTACTAGGCTGCCCGTGTGAAAATAAGGGCACCCGCGTTTGCAAAGTGAAACAAACAACGAGTCAGTCATGGGGACTGGTATGAGGAATCTATTTAACAATTAAGCAACAGTAACAAGCGAATCATAGGGCCACGCTACTTTCGCGGAACGGGTTTACTCCAGTGATTGCTAGTGCATTTAAAATAAAGTAAGTTCTTTTAAAACAATTGCAATGCTTTTAGAAAGAATGAAGCCATTATAAGACTCAGGTCCCATCACACAATGCAACGCAAGCCGGAGGATAGAGTTTTACCTTATAATAGCCAAATATGCTTGATACGTGTAAAGCGAAATCATTTGATATTATTACTAGTGCATATATGTTTCAAAGATGAATAGCATCATAAATATCAATCATAGGCGGCATAGCTACCATATACTATGTCACCATACTAGTACTACAATCAAGTCCGTTATTTCGTATTGGAAATTGGATTTCCGTCATGAGTCGAGGCAAGGGGCAAGCTCCTCTCCGCTTCGAGACACTCTAGCAAATGCCTCGGGACTACGCACTCTGGGTAACCCTTGGATGCTTCAGGGCCGGTCCTTACTTACGTTAGAGGATTAATTATGTCTGAACACACGTTTCCCGGTCCTTACAGACCTATAATCGAGGCGCCTCGCATTCCAACAACCACAAAGGTGAAAAGTAGATATATATGTCAGGGCTGGTAAGTCACTGACACCACCATAGCTAGAAAGAAACGTCGTGCTCTCCCTGCAGTCCGTATCCCGTTTTTAACTCATACAGGGGTGTGAGGTTCGCGAATCTACGAAATACTCAAAGCTAGGCCACGAAGACCTTGCTTTGATCATCATCCACAAGACTTTGCTTTGCAACAGAAGCCTTGATCACACCATCTCGGCATGCCACATAGGCAGTCCACTCCATACGATTTATTTCCATCGATATATAACCTCTAAGCTCGTACGTCTCAGAGAAGGGCGTTAAGCAAGAGAATAAATTCTCCGCCGCCAAACAGATATATATTTAACAGAGATCAATCAGTACAGAACAAAATCCAATGTCAGACACACGGTCCATTTACAAGTCCGTCCTGGGTCTGAACGAAACCGGAGGCGTCAAATTCCTCATATATCCGTACAATCAACACATACGTTCAGACGGCTACTACTTCCGTCCCTTTCCGGTAGCTACTCCGGTTAGGAACCTCAGTAGCGCCCATCCAACTGATACGAAGATCGTCGGTCTTGAATTGTCTTTGCATTCTCCAATTCAAATCGCTCGATAAATTATTTGAAATGAGGGTTAACTCGACCTTTTCAAATAATTCACGTCATTAGAATTTAAATCGATTTATTTTATGGTTATATCATTCGACATCCATCTTTCGGTTCTTTAGTGTTATTTTCATGTCATACACATACAACCATCAAATATCAAACAATTCAAGCCCAATTGGTTTATTCTCAATCAATATTGCTTATGATATTTTATAACGATACTTCGCCATTTTTATTCTTTTAAAAATGGCCATATTTAATTAAACGACGTTTCAGGTCGTGCCGTGGCACTGGCGCTGTTTTTCCCTTAATTTGTTTTACACATATCGGAAAATCTAACCGTTGGATTTCTACAAAGTCTATATCAGTGGGAAGGTATTCCCAAAGCGAACCTAACGGTTCCAGTTTCGTGAGAATCCGACGGTCGGATCTTCCACACTAGTCGCTTGAAGTTACGGTTTCAAAATTCGAACTGTAGCGTCGTTATTCGATTTAATTTAATTATATTTATATTTATATATAAATATAAACGATTCTGGCGCTGTTTTTCTTCAGATTTGAATTAAACATTCCGGACAATCCAACCGTTGGATTTTTACAAGGTTGGTGCCGTTGGAAAGATATTTCCAAGGCGAACCCAGCGATTGCGGTTTCGGGAAAATCCGATGGTCGGATTTCTCGTACTAATCGTTTCAAATTACGATTCCGAAACGCGAATTGCACGGCCTTTATTCCCTTTAATTATATTTATATTTATATATATATATATAGTTCAATCTATTATTTCAACTATAGTTCATTCTATATTTTCAACTTCGTTTTCACTTCAAATATTTCACTAATGCCTTAATATTTCGAAAAATTTCGCCATAACCTCCTTTGTACGGGGAGGGGTTTGGAAATTTATTGGGCCATATTAGGTACCCAATAAATCCTAAAAAGCATTCACATATTTATAGGGATATATTTTGGTGTTTACGGGGGAGCATGTACCGATAATCACTCCAGAGAATAAATTCCCGTCACCCCGTTTCCGTGTGGAAATAAATAGTCCATGTGCCGTATCTAATAACTAGAGCGACATGATTATTGTCAACTCCAGACCCGTGTGGGGTTTTTATTAATCTGACAATTTATCGCTATAATTTATATAGTCCATATCAGTCATCAGTTCAACCTGTAGTACATAGTCATCGCCATACAAGCCTCTTGCTTGTATGGTAAATTTTCCACCTCGTCACACAAGCTCCAATTGCTTATGTGGAATATGATGAAGTATGCCTATCATCAAGAAGTATGCCATGTAATGTAGTTCAAAATTAATTGTTACTATCCTATGGCGTTGTTTATTATTTCACACAGAAAAACCAGCACTCCGCATCCAATGGCATTCACAGGAGTTGATATATAAATAAAATTGCGCAGCCAACTCATCAAGGTTTACCTATTTGTCGGGCACGCAAATAATTTCTTTACTCTACAGCCAATCCATTTTTCCTGTTCGACACATGTATATATATGCAGAACAAAGCTAACAATAATATTTCTAGCAAACTATTATTTATTTCAACACGTGTGTATTTTTAACTAAGCGTATACATGATAAAAGGAATATTTTTATCATCAAAAATATTTATTCGACACATGTGTATTTTTAACTAAGCGTATACATGATAAAAGGAATATTTTTATCATCAAAAATATTTATTCGACACATGTGTATTTTTAACTAAGCGTATACTTGATAAAAGAAATATTTTTATCATCAAAAATATTTATTCGACACGTGTGTATTTTTAACTAAGTGTATACTTGATAAAAGGAATATTTTTATCATCAAAAATATTTATTCGACACATGTGTATTTTTAACTAAGCGTATACATGATAAAAGGAATAATTTTATCATCAAAAATATTTATTCGACACATGTGTATTTTTAACTAAGCGTATACTTGATAAAAGAAATATTTTTATCATCAAAAATATTTAATCGACACGTGTGTATTTTTAACTAAGCGTATACTTGATAAAAGGAATATTTTTATCATCAAAAATATTTATTCGACACATGTGTATTTTTAACTCTTCTTATTCACTATAAAAATATAGTTTTCATTGTCGATTCCTTTCATTTTTTAAAAGATGATAATATTCAACACATGAATTTCAACTCAACGAATGAATTGCAATTCAACACATGAATATTTTATATAGTTTGTGTATATATAAAAATGTGATTTTTATCGCTAAAGCCATTTGTTTAAATTCGAATAATATTCAACACATGAATTTCAACTCAACGAATGAATTGCAACTCAACACATGAATATTCGATATAGTTTGTATATATATAAAAATGTGATTTTTATCGCTAAAGCCATATGTTTAAATTCGAATAATATTCAACACATGAATTTCAACTCAACGAATGAATTGCAACTCAACACATGAATATTCGATATAGTTTGTATATATATAAAAATGTGATTTTTATCGCTAAAGCCATTTGTTTAGATTCGAATAATATTCAACACATGAATTTCAACTCAACGAATGAATTGCAACTCAACACATGAATATTCGGTATAGTTTATGTAAATAAAAATGTGATTTTTATCGCTAAAGCCATTTGTTTAAATTCGAATAATATTCAACACATGAATTTCAACTCAACAAATGAATTGCAACTCAACACATGAATATTCGATATAGTTTGTATATATATATAAATGTGATTTTTATCGCTAAAGCCATTTGTTTAGATTCGAATAATATTCAACACATGAATTTCAACTCAACGAATGAATTGCAACTCAACACTTGAATATTCGATATAGTTTGAATATATATAAAAATGTGATTTTTATCGCTAAAGCCATTTGTTTAAATTCGAATAATATTCAACACATGAATTTCAACTCAACGAATGAATTGCAACTCAAAACATGAATATTCGATATAGCATATGTAAATAATTTCAATGAATGAAAATTATTTTAACACATAAATATTTCAGAAAATTTCGGCAGCATAACGGCAGGGTAGTTAAAACCGGGACCGTCCCTAGTACGGGTCCTCGCTCTACCTTAAAACCTCGCGGTTTTTGACAATGGGGATCATGCATCTAGTTCGCACGCAGGCGGCATGTTTTATTTTCAATTCCACAATCCTATTCTATTTTGTTTCAACCACAAGAGGGTATTTTTCAACCATAAAGGTATCTTTCAACCATAATATCAACCGCAAACAATTATTTCCAACCATTCGTCATACCATATAATATCACGTCAATCACAAGCAATAAATATCGTCCATGGTCTGTGGACGAGGGGAGTGTATATATATATATATATATATATATATATATATATATATATATATATAATATAATAATTCACTTGCATTTCATCACAATTCAAAGCATATATGTTTCATTCAACGCTTGTATAATTTATACATCGCTAATATAACTTATACAACACATGTACATGAGGTATACAATGCGTATATAATTTACACTTCGCTTATATAATTTATACAACGCGATTTCATTCACACAGATAATTTAGATTCCTCACATTGGTTACTGCGGTGCTAAAAATCGTAGGAAGGTCAGAAAAATCCGCGGCTTCTTCTAGAATGTAGAGAGCCTCCTTGCGGTCACGGTGTCTCCTGTTTCATCGAATTTCGTTAACATTGCAAAAAGATACGATTTTTACAAGTTTGCAACGCTTTATAGTGTAAAAAATCTGTTGAAAATGGTTTCAGCCGTATACCTCCTTCGAGATCGAAAACTAGGGTTGAACTTTTCGGCAAAACCACGAAGTTTTAGGACGAACGGCCAGCGCTGCGTCGAAGAGGAAGGAAAGAGCTTCCCAAAGCTACCCGAGATGGTCAACTCGGTGGCCTCCAGAACCCACGGCGGCGGCGCAAAGTTCGGGGTTTCCCGATGCTATAACTCCCTCAATACTCAACGATAATTCGTGAAATTACTATGGATATGAAGATCTCTGAACGCTCTTCAAAATGGATCTGAGTTTGCTTGATTTCGTTGAGTGGTTGTGGAGAAATTGAAGAGAGAAGATTCGGAGTTATTTCCGCGTCGCGACAGGGAGATCGATGAGGGAGATGAATTGTGATTGGTCGATGCCCTTTTTATTTTAATTTTTAATTTATTTAATTCCAAAAATACCCCCTTCCACAAACGACCTCGAAATCAAACCCAACGACTGTCGCCCCTAGCTAAATACCCCCATTCTGAACACAATGGGATATGTTTCGTTGGCCATTTCGACTGTTACAGTCAGTTATTTTTCAAATTAAAATATAAAACATTCGATATTTAATTTAAACGTACATTTCAATTTGCCAGGGCCACAAACTGAATCGAAAAATTCCAGAAAATTAAATCTAGCTTTGTTTTGACGATATGGTCCTAACAAAACCAGTTTCGTCGAATTCTGAGCTCGTTTGCAAAACGGCCATTTTTAGGTCGACCCATTTTAACAGAATTTGACCAAACACGTTATCTTTTGCCCCGCTCACATACTAGCTTCAAAAATTATGAAATTTGAAACTTAGCAATAATTTGACATCTTGGACCCAACAAAAGTGGTTTCGTCGAATTCCGAGGTCGTATGCAAAATCTCAATTTTCAAGGGCTATATATACTATATAGCGACCTTTCTGAAAATTCATTTGGCCATAACTTTTGATTTCCGTTCTGAAATTTCGATTTTTCAGATTCGTTAGAAAGGTATTGATAAACAGATTTAAATATTTTCAGTTTCATCAAAATCCGTTATATTTTCCACCCGGTACAGTCGGACAAAGTTTGTATTCAAAATTTCAAACTGCCATACCATACCAAATTCTATATTTTATTGAAATATGCTATTTAAATTATTCAAATTCTTTGGTAATAACATAATTTAAAAATTTTAAACTGGTTCACATTTTTCGGGTTATTACAATCTCCCCCACTTAAAACTTTTCGTCCTCAAAAAGGAAATAACAGCTAAGCAGGAAATAAAATGTAAATGCAAAGTATTGTAAAGGTACCTTGCACCGGAGTTAGTCAGAGATGTCCACTCTGCATTTGGGATAGGCTTGTTTAATGCTTTCCTCAGTTTCCCAAGTACAGTCTCTAGGATCACTACTCCACTGCACTTTGACTAGATGAATCTTTTTCCTCCTTAGCTCTCTGGTTTCTTTGCCAACTATCTTTAATGGCTCTCTACTGAGTGCTAATTCTGGAGTTATGTCGATATCATGTTGCGCTGCTTCTTCCACAATAAGGTCAGGATCATGAATATGTTTTCTGAGTTGAGATACGTGGAACACATCATGTATACCAGGCAACCAATTAGGTAATGAAACCCTATATGCAAGAGCTCCAATCCGTTCAAGTATAGGAAAGGGACCAATAAATCTCGGTCCCAACTTCCCAGTCTTGCCAAATCTGATTACTCCTCGCATTGGAGAAACTCTTAAATAAACATAATCGCCTACGACAAACGATATATCCCTTCTTCTCGCATCAGCATAACTTTTCTGTCGGCTCTGCGCGGTTTTTAATCGCTTCTTAATGAAATCGACTTTATCCGATGCTTCTTGAATCATATCGGGCCCTAACACAAGTCTATTGCCAGGTTCTACCCAACATGCGGGAGATCTGCACGGTCTACCGTATAATGCTTCAAATGGAGACATTCCCAAACTTGCTTGATAGCTATTGTTGTAAGAGAATTCTGCTAAATGTAAATGATCTTCCCATGAACCTCCGAAATCAATAACGCAAGCCCGCAGCAAATCTTCTAAAATTCTATTCACCCGCTCAGTTTGGCCGTCTGTCTGAGGGTGATAAGCGGTGCTTAGATTCAATTTGGTTCCCAACTCTTCCTGGAATGCTTCCCAGAATTTGCTAGTAAATAGGGGATCTCTATCGCTGACTATATTGAGCGGCACTCCATGTAGTTTAACTATTTCTCTGAAGTAAATCTGTGCTAGACTTTGAGCCGTTCTGTTGGATCGGACAGGTATAAAATGGGCAGTCTTCGTGAAGCGATCTACGATTACCCATATACTGTCGTTTCCTTTCTTAGTTCGAGGCAAACCATCTATGAAATCCATCGAAATTTGTTCCCACTTCCATCCTGGAATTTCTAAGGGTTGTAATAATCCAGCCAATTTCTGCTGATCGCTCTTAACTAGCTGACAAGTGGGGCATCTGCTAACATATAATGAGATATCTCTTTTCATTGACCTCCACCAGAATGTACGTTTGATATCGTTATACATTTTGCTCACACCGGGATGGATACTTAATTTGGATTTGTGGCACTCATCAAGTATTTCTCTTCTGAGCTCGGGAAGGTTTGGGATGCAAATTCTACCCTTCAATCTTAGAACTCCTTTGTCATCGAGTCGAAAACTTGTGGATTCACCTCCTTTGACTCTTTGACTGATTCTTTGAATAAATTCATCGTCTTTCTGAAGGGTCGAGATCCTGTCTATTAATGAAGACGTGATGACAAAACTGGCGATGATTTCATTCTTTCTACTGAGCGCATCTGCTACAACATTGGCTTTCCCTGGAGTGTATAAAATTTCAAAATCGTATGCTGCAAGGAATTCTAACCAGCGCTGTTGCCTCAAAGTTTAAATCTTTCTGGGTGAACAGGTATTTCAAGGATTGATGATCGGTAAATAGTTCGAACTTCTCGCCCAGCAAATAATGCCTCAAGATTCTTAAAGCGAACACGATGGCTAATAACTCAAGATCATGAGTTGCATAGTTTCTTTCATGCGGCTTTAGTTGACGGCTGGCATAAGCAATCACTTGGTCTTTTTGCATTAACACTGCGCCTAGCCCTCTAATAGAAGCGTCTGTCCATACAGTCAAGTCTTGGTTGCCTTCTATAATTGTCAATACTGGAGCAGTTGTCAACTTCAGTTTCAGCTCCTGGAAAGCTTCTTCACATTCGGGAGTCCATTTGAATTTCTCATGCTTCTTTGTAAGCTTTGTCAAAACTCCTGATATCTTTGAAAAATCCTGAACGAATTTCCGATAGTAACTAGCCAATCCAAGGAAACTTCGAACTTCTGTGGGGGTAGTAGGTTGTTTCCAGTTCTGAATCGCTGTAATTTTGCTTGGGTCTACAGCAATTCCTTCTTTTGATACGACATGGCCTAGGAATTTAACTTCATTCTGCCAGAAGACACATTTAGAAAATTTAGCTTTCAAGACATTTCTCCTTAGAATTTTCAACACTTGTTCTAAATGTTTTGCATGTTCATCTTCCGACTTAGAGTAGATTAAAATGTCATCGATGAAGACTAGAACAAATTTATTCAACACACCACGGAACACTCTGTTCATAAGATTAACGAAGTATGCTGGAGCGTTGCACAAGCCGAACGGCATTACTAACCATTCATAGAATAAATCGGGACCCCTGAAGGCTGTCAAAGGAACACAGTCTTCGGCTATACGCAATTGGTGGAAACCTGTAGCTAGGTCCATCCTGGAGAATACTGTTGCTCCATTTAATTGATCTAACAGATCATCTATTGGGGGCAAGGGATATTTGTTCTTCAATGTCTGTTTATTGAGATCTCGGTAATCAACGCAAAGTCTTAGAGTACCGTCTGATTTCGGGACAAATACTACTGCTGCTCCCCAAGCTGAAAAGCTCGGTCTGATTAGACCTTTCCAAAGCAATTCTCGGGTTTGACTACTTAGCTCTTCTTTTTCTTTCGGGGCCATTTTTCTTATTGGATGTACTACTGGTCGGGCGTTAGGAATTAAATCTATTCTAAATTCAATTTCTCTTTGCGGCGGTAAGTTTTCTACTTCTTCAAACACATCCGCATAGTTTTTCACGACCGGAATCTTTTCTAATGAAGGGGGAATAACTTCTAAAGAAGACCAAAATTCTATTCTATTAATTTCTGAGCCATGACATGGTATGTATATAGGTCCAAGCTTCGTTTCAACTTTAACGATTCTTTCGGCACACCTAACTTCGGCCTTATATTTTGTTAACCATTCCAAACCGAGAATAACATCGAATTCCGATAAATCCATGACAATTAAGTGGATGGGAAACTTGTAACATGAATAAGAGATAGGCACTCTACAGTATATACTGAGACTAACAGAACCTCCTATCGGGTTTTGAACTTTAATTGGTTCCTTAAGTTTTCTTCGTTTCAATTTTAATTTGTGAACAAGGATACCAGGTATGAAGCTACGTGATGCACCAGTATCAAAAAGTACAGAAACAGGAATATTTTTAATGGTAAGGGTACCTCCCAAGACATCGGGTTTACCTGATCCATCGGTGATAGCTGGCGGGGTCTTCCCGTCATAGACATGAGCCACTTGAGCATTCTGCTTCAGCGGACAGTTCCTGCTATAGTGCCCCTTCTTGTGGCAGTTGTAGCATTCGGGTGAGTCATTTGCCTTTGGCTTCCTTGGGGCTTTGCATACATTAGAAAAGTGACATGGCTTCCCGCAATTGTAGCAATTTCCTTTCGGGATCTTTGCTGGTTTCTGAGTAGCGGCCGCGGTAATGCTCGATTTGGGTTGATCTGTTGAAGCCTTGCGCTTATTTCCAGCTTGGCTTTTGGCTCGGTCTTGGCTAGCATGCCTCTCATCCATGTCTTCGTAATGGCAAGCCATCTCTACTAGTTCTATAAAGGAGAGTTTGATGTTGCTCATAGCTCTATCGTGGTACTTGCGCTTCAGCCCAAATATGAACCTCTTGTTCTTTGCTTTGTTTGTCGTAATCAGCTCTGGAGCATAGCGCGACAATTGGGTGAAATTATTTAGATAATCCTGAATAGAGAGGTCTCCTTGCTGGAGATTAGCAAATTGCTCTCGCATCCTCTCTAGAGCCTGTTCCGGTACAAACTTCTCATTGAACAAAGCTTTAAATTGCTCCCAAGTCCGGATAGTACCAGCGGCATCTTCTGAGGTAATGGCATCCCACCACAGCTCTGCTTCCTCTTGAAGGAGATAAATGCCAAGTCTTGCTTTATTGTTGGTTCCCATACCCATGCCTTCGAAGATTTTCTCACAGGTTTTCAGCCTAGCTATTGCCTCGGTCACTGTGCCAGTGCCAGTAAAAGGTTTTCCCCCAAGATTTCTGTACCTCTTTGCTACTTTGTCAAGCTCAAAGTCTTCTGGTGTTGGTGGCGAAATAATAGGGCCTTCCACTACTACGGGGATACTCCCCCGTCCTCCTGCTGCATCTCCTCGGCCTCCTCTAGCTGCTGCTCCTCGCGTAGCCATCTAAGAGAACTGTATAAGCAAGAAAAGAGTCAAGCTCACAGATTTGATAATTTTCATAAATGATAAATACAAAGAAAGATAATGATGATGTACTGATCAAATTGTTTTGCTAATATGCTTAGCTCATTCTAGGACATTGCTAATCCTATCTCTAATGAGCTACTCGCATTAGAACACTACTGATTCTATTCTGACGAGGTGTTTAATGTGTTAGATCCCGGAACTAAGGTTAACCAAAGCTCTGATACCAACTGTGACGATCCCAAAATCCGAGGGGCGGTATTAAGGATAATCATTAGGAAATAACACATTAATCATCATAGCAGAGTACAGATAATAGCAGAAACAATAAATAGAATAATTTTACATGGATATGACAGCGGAATCACAACATGTAAGAATATCAGAATAGCATAACGTGGGATATACTTAGTAAATAAAAAGGAAAGTGATCAGTCATCATCGCCAGAGGCGAAATACATACATGCAGTGAGACATAATAAGGGTATCAGTCTACATCGCCGAAGGCGGAATACATATACATATAGTGATAAATACGGAAAGTAAATCAGTATGCATCGCCAGTGGCGGAATCATAACATAAGTATAGTAATGGCGGAAAAAGTCAAAGTCGTCTCTGTGAAGTCAGCCTCGCCATGAGCCAAAAATGCACTCTATGCAGCAGTGCAGAACCAAAAACCACCTGTCCCCTGTGTACTAGGCTGCCCGTGTGAAAATAAGGGCACTCGCGTTTGCAAAGTGAAACAAACAACGAGTCAGTCATGGGGACTGGTATGAGGAATCTATTTAACAATTAAGCAACAGTAATAAGCGAATCATAGGGCCACGCCACTTTCGCGGAACGGGTTTACTCCAGTGATTGCTAGTGCATTTAAAATAAAGTAAGTTCTTTTAAAACAATCGCAGTGCTTTTAGAAAGAATGAAGCCATTATAAGACTCAGGTCCCATCACACAATGCAACGCAAGCCGGAGGATAGAGTTTTACCTTATAATAGCCAAATATGCTTGATACGTGTAAAGCGAAATCATTTGATATTATTACTAGTGCATATATGTTTCAAAGATGAATAGCATCATAAATATCAATCATAGGCGGCATAGCTACCATATACTATGTCACCATACTAGTACTACAATCAAGTCCGTTATTTCGTATTGGAAATTGGATTTCCGTCATGAGTCGAGGCAAGGGGCAAGCTCCTCTCCGCTTCGAGACACTCTAGCAAATGCCTCGGGACTACGCACTCTGGGTAACCCCTGGATGCTTCAGGGCCGGTCCTCACTTACGTTAGAGGATTAATTATGCCAGAACACACGTTTCCCGGTCCTTACAGACCTATAATCGAGGCGCCTCGCATTCCAACAACCACAAAGGTGAAAAGTATATATATATATATGTCAGGGCTGGTAAGTCACTGACACCACCATAGCTAGAAAGAAACGTCGTGCTCTCCCTGCAGTCTGTATCCCGTTTTTAACTCATACCGGGGAGCGAGGTTCGCGAATCTACGAAATACTCAAAGCTATGCCACGGAGACCTTGCTTTGATCATCATCCACAAGACTTTGCTTTGCAACAGAAGCCTTGATCACAGCATCTCGGCATGCCACATAGGCAGTCCACTCCATACGATTTATTTCCATCGATATATAACCTCTAAGCTCGTACGTCTCAGAGAAGGGCGTTAAGCAAGAGAATAAATTCTCCGCCGCCAAACAGATATATATTTAACAGAGATCAATCAGTACAGAACAAAATTCAATGTCAGACACACGGTCCATTTACAAGTCCGTCCTGGGTCTGAACGAAACCGGAGGCATCAAATTCCTCGTATATCCGTACAATCAACACATACGTTCAGACGGCTACTACTTCCGTCCCTTTCCGGTAGCTACTCCGGTTAGGAACCTCAGTAGCGCCCATCCAACCGATACGAAGATCGTCGGTCTTGAATCGTTTTTGCATTCTCTAATTCGAATCGCTCGATAAATTATTTGAAATGAGGGTTAGCTCGACCTTTTCAAATAATTCACGTCATTAGAATTTAAATCGATTTATTTTATTGTTATATCATTCGACATCCATCTTTCGGTTCTTTAGTGTTATTTTCATGTCATACACATACAACCATCAAATATCAAACAATTCAAGCCCAATTGGTTTATTCTCAATCAATATTGCTTATGACATTTTATAACGATTCTTCGCCATTTTTATTCTTTTTAAAATGGCCATATTTAATTAAACGACGTTTCAGGTCGTGCCGTGGCACTGGCGCTGTTTTTCCCTTAATTTGTTTTACACATATCGGAAAATCTAACCGTTGGATTTCTATAAAGTCTATATCAGTGGGAAGGTATTCCCAAAGCGAACCTAACGGTTCCAGTTTCGTGAGAATCCGACGGTCGGATCTTCCACACTAGTCGCTTGAAGTTACGGTTTCAAAATTCGAACTGCAGCGTCGTTATTCGATTTAATTTAATTATATTTATATTTATATATAAATATAAACGATTCTGGCGCTGTTTTTCTTCAGATTTGAATTAAACATTCCGGACAATCCAACCGTTGGATTTTTACAAGGTTGGTGCCGTTGGAAAGATATTTCCAAGGCGAACCCAGCGATTGCGGTTTCGGGAAAATCCGATGGTCGGATTTCTCGTACTAATCGTTTCAAATTACGATTCCGAAACGCGAACTGCACGGCCTTTATTCCCTTTAATTATATTTATATTTATATATATATATATAGTTCAATCTATAATTTCAACTATAGTTTATTCTATATTTTCAACTTCGTTTTCACTTCAAATATATCACTAACGCCTTAATATTTCGAAAATTTTCGCCATAACCTCCTTTGTACGGGGAGGGGTTTGGAAATTTATTGGGCCGTATTAGGTACCCAATAAATCCTAAAAAGCATTCACATATTTATATTGATATATTTTGGTGTTTACGGGGGAGCATGTACTGATAATCACTCCAGAGAATAAATTCCCGTCACCCCGTTTCCGTGTGGAAATAAATAGTCCATGTGCCGTATCTAATAACTAGAGCGACGTGATTATTGTCAACACCAGACCCGTGTGGGGTTTTTATTAATCTGGTAATTTTTCGTTATAATTTATATAGTCAATATCTGTCATCAGTTCAACCTGTAGTACATAGTCATCGCCATACAAGCCTCTTGCTTGTATGGTAAATCTTCCACCTCGTCACACAAGCTCCAATTGCTTATGTGGAATATGATGAAGTATGCCTATCATCAAGAAGTATGCCATGTAGTGTAGTTCAAAATTAATTGTTACTATCCTATGGCGTTGTTTATTATTTCACACAGAAAAACCAGCACTCCGCATCCAATGGCATTCACAGGAGTTGATATATAAATAAAATTGCGCAGCCAACTCATCAAGGTTTACCTATTTGTCGGGTACGCAAATAATTCCTTTACTCTACAGCCAATCCATTTTTCCTGTTCGACACATGTATATATATGCAGAACAAAGCTAACAATAATATTTCTATCAAACTATTATTTATTTCAACACGTGTGTATTTTTAACTAAGCGTATACATGATAAAAGGAATATTTTTATCATCAAAAATATTTATTCGACACATGTGTATTTTTAACTAAGTGTATACATGATAAAAGGAATATTTTTATCATCAAAAATATTTATTCGAAACATGTGTATTTTTAACTAAGCGTATACTTGATAAAAGATATATTTTTATCATCAAAAATATTTATTCGACACGTGTGTATTTTTAACTAAGCGTATACTTGATAAAAGGAATATTTTTATCATCAAAAATATTTATTCGACACATGTGTATTTTTAACTCTTCTTATTCACTATAAAAATATAGTTTTCATTGTCGATTCCTTTCATTTTTTAAAAGATGATAATATTCAACACATGAATTTCAACTCAACGAATGAATTGCAATTCAACACATGAATATTTTATATAGTTTGTGTATATATAAAAATGTGATTTTTATCGCTAAAGCCATTTGTTTAAATTCGAATAATATTCAACACATGAATTTCAACTCAACGAATGAATTGCAACTCAACGCATGAATATTCGATATAGTTTGTGTATATATAAAAATGTGATTTTTATTGCTAAAGCCATTTGTTTAAATTCGAATAATATTCAACACATGAATTTCAACTCAACGAATGAATTGCAACTCAACACATGAATATTCGATATAGTTTGTATATATATAAAAATGTGATTTTTATCGCTAAAGCCATTTGTTTAGATTCGAATAATATTCAACACATGAATTTCAACTCAACGAATGAATTGCAACTCAACACATGAATATTCGGTATAGTTTATGTAAATAAAAATGTGATTTTTATCGCTAAAGCCATTTGTTTAAATTCGAATAATATTCAACACATGAATTTCAACTCAACGAATGAATTGCAACTCAACACATGAATATTCGATATAGTTTGTATATATATAAAAATGTGATTTTTATCGCTAAAGCCATTTGTTTAGATTCGAATAATATTCAACACATGAATTTCAACTCAACGAATGAATTGCAACTCAACACATGAATATTCGATATAGTTTGAATATATATAAAAATGTGATTTTTATCGCTAAAGCCATTTGTTTAAATTCGAATAATATTCAACACATGAATTTCAACTCAACGAATGAATTGCAACTCAACACATGAATATTCGATATAGCATATGTAAATAATTTCAATGAATGAAAATTATTCTAACACATAAATATTTCAGAAAATTTCGGCAGCATAACGGCAGGGTAGTTAAAACCGGGACCGTCCCTAGTACGGCTCCTCGCTCTACCTTAAAACCTCGCGGTTTTTGACAATGGGGATCATGCATCTAGTTCGCACGCAGGCGGCATGTTTTATTTTCAATTCCACAATCCTATTCTATTTTGTTTCAACCACAAGAGGGTATTTTTCAACCATAAAGGTATCTTTCAACCATAATATCAACCGCAAACAATTATTTCCAACCATTCGTCATACCATATAATATCACGTCAATCACAAGCAATAAATATCGTCCATGGTCTGTGGACGAGGGGAGTATATATATATATAATATAATAATTCACTTGCATTTCATCACAATTCAAAGCATATATGTTTCATTCAACGCTTGTATAATTTATACATCGCTAATATAACTTATACAACACATGTACATGAGGTATACAATGCGTGTATAATTTACACTACGCTTATATAATTTATACAACGCGATTTCATTCACACAGATAATTTAGATTCCTCACATTGGTTATTGCGGTGCTAAAAATCGTAGGAAGGTCAGAAAAATCCGCGGCTTCTTCTAGAATGTAGAGAGCCTCCTTGCGGTCACGGTGTCTCCTGTTTCATCGAATTTCGTTAACATTGCAAAAAGATACGATTTTTACAAGTTTGCAACGCTTTATAGTGTAAAAAATCTGTTGAAAATGGTTTCAGCCGTATACCTCCTTCGAGATCGAAAACTAGGGTTGAACTTTTCGGCAAAACCACGAAGTTTTAGGACGAACGGCCAGCGCTGCGTCGAAGAGGAAGGAAAGAGCTTCCCAAAGCTACCTGAGATGGTCAACTCGGTGGCCTCCAGAACCCACGGCGGTGGCGCAAAGTTCGGGGTTTCCCGATGCTATAACTCCCTCAATACTCAACGATAATTCGTGAAATTACTATGGATTTGAAGATCTCTGAACGCTCTTCAAAATGGATCTGAGTTTGCTTGATTTCATTGAGTGGTTGTGGAGAAATTGAAGAGAGAAGATTCGGAGTTATTTCCGCGTCGCGACAGGGAGATCGATGAGGGAGATGAATTGTGATTGGTCAATGCCCTTTTTATTTTAATTTTTAATTTATTTAATTCCAAAAATACCCCCTTCCACAAACGACCTCGAAATCAAACCCAACGACTGTCGCCCCTAGCTAAATACCCCCATTCCGAACACAATGGGATATGTTTCGTTGGCCATTTCGACTGTTACATTCAGTTATTTTTCAAATTAAAATATAAAACATTCGATATTTAATTTAAACGTACATTTCAATTTGCCAGGGCCACAAACTGAATCGAAAAATTCCAGAAAAATAAATCTAGCTTTGTTTTGACGATATGGTCCTAACAAAACCAGTTTCGTCGAATTCTGAGCTCGTTTGCAAAACGCCATTTTTAGGTCGACCCATTTTAACAGAATTTGACCAAACACGTTATCTTTTGCCCCGCTCACATACTAGCTTCAAAAATTATGAAATTTGAAACTTAGCAATAATTTGACATCCCGGACCCAACAAAAGTGGTTTCGTCGAATTCCGAGGTCGTATGCAAAATCTCAATTTTCAAGGGCTATATATACTATATAGCGACCTTTCTGAAAATTCATTTGGCCATAACTTTTGATTTCCGTTATGAAATTTCGATTTTTCAGATTCGTTAGAAAGGTATTGATAAACAGATTTAAATATTTTCAGTTTCGTCAAAATCCATTATATTTTCCACCCGTTACAGTCGGACAAAGTTTGTATTCAAAATTTCCAACTGCCATACCATACCAAATTCTATATTTTATTGAAATATGCTATTTAAATTATTCAAATTCTTTGGTAATAACCTAATTTAAAAAATTTAAACTGGTTCACATTTTCCGGGTTATTACAATACCCAATTTCCTATTTTATTGAAATATGCTATTTCAACTATTCAAATTCTTTAGTATTAACCAATTTTAAAAAATTTAAATTGGTTTACATTTTCCGGGTTATTACAGTTTGCTCCGTTGGGTGGCAACATTTGTTTTAGATTCAAATGGCGGTCTTCTTATTTTTTTGCAAAACTGGAAGCAGGACATTCTGTTAAATATTGAAACTGTTCCACCAACACAAGAAGATTAGGGATCCAAGAGACTTGGTGAATGATGACCGAAGTTGTAATGCTGGGTGATGTTTGATGATTGTTGTAGTGATGAAATTGTTGTAGTTATAATGCTTGTAATGTGTGGGATGTACGAACAAAAAATATGAACGCTTGTAGCCTTGTATTGCTGGGTGTTGTGGTTATAAACTTGTAATGGTCATCACAAGATTTCAGTGCTTATAGACTTGTAGTTGTATTTGTATGGTTAAGTTTTTCTTTTTTATTACATGGTTGTATTTGTAATAGTTGATTTGTATTTGTCCCTTCACAATGATATGCTTGGGTACCCTTGAAATTAATATTAATGTAAAAGATATTTCATGATAAGTGACGAGAGTTGTATATTTACAGTGAAAATAAATACGGTAATTCGGTTCCTTAGCAGGAAAGACACTAATTTGAAATCAAACTTTGTTTAAAACTGATTCAAATATGCATGCAAAATCAATTACTCAGGTGCTTAAATTTAGAAAATAATATCGCATAAATTATTTCATATATTTATATAAATAGCTATTTAACCGTAATTCTTTCCAAAAACTGAACTTTATTTGATCTCCTAATGTGAGTTAGGAAGAAAAATAACAATGGAAGCTCCAAACGAATTTCCACCCATATCAAAAAGGAAAAAAAGTCTATAGGACTACTGGTGCCAATTTCATATCTTCCAAAAGGTTATCTAAAAAGATGAGCGTTGAAGCTTTAAAACCTGAAGAAGAGGTTAAAGTTTTGATTGGTCGTAAAAGGGTTTCAGTTTTAATTGTGAATAGTAAAACTTTCAATTAAGATTGTTAATTTCTTATTTGTTTTTCCTTTTTAATTTAGTTTAGTGACATGTTTTTTAGTAACTTATTTGGTAGTTTTTTTACTTCTTTTTCGTTCTTTTTTCATATGGTTAAAGAACCATTTCCTTTTTATTTATGTACGTTGATTATATGATCTCTTAATCGAATCCGATTTTATGTTGCATTGATTATATGATCTCCTAATTTATGTTGAAAATTGACAATAAAATGTGCATCTATAATTGATTTCCTAATATTTCTAAAAGGGTTATATTTCTAAAAGGGTTATATGATCATAAAATCCGATTAGGAGATCATATAATCCAACATGGATTATGAGATCATATAATTAATGTAACATAAAATCGGATTCGATTAGAAGATCATATAATCAACGTACGTAAATAAAAAGAAAATGGTTCTTTAACCATATGAAAAGAGAACAACAAAAATGAAGGAACAAACAATGAAATAAGTTGCTAAAAAACATACCACAAAACTAAATTAAAAAGGGAAAACAAATAAAAAATTGACAATCTTAATTGAAAGTTGCAGCGTCCACTTTTGAAACTGAAACTCTTTTACGACCAACCAAAACTTTAACCTCTTCTTCAGGTTTTAAGGCATCAACTCCCATCCTCTTTAGATAACATTTTGGAAGGTATGAAATTATCACCAGTAATCCTACAGACTTCCCTTCCCTTCTTGATATACGTGGAAATTAGTTAGAAACTTTCATTGTTATTTTTCTTTCTAACTCAGAGCAGAAGATAAAAATAAAGTTGAGTTTTTGGAAGGAATCAGAGTTAAATAGTTGTTTATATAGATATATAAAATATCTTATATTATATTATTTCCTAAATTTAAGCATTAAGTAATTGAGTTGGCACGCATATTTGTATCAATTTTAAACAGGACTTGATTTTAAATTAGTGTCTTTCCTGCTACGGAACCGAATTACCGTATTTATTTTCACAGTAAATATATATCTCTCGTCACTTATCTGAAAGTATCTTTTACATTAAAATTCATTTCAAGGGTACCCAAGCATATCATTATGATATAAGGGATTAAACCTTTTTTTTTTACTCTAGCCTTTGTTAACATCAAAAATACATAAAAACATCTAAACCGTACTATATCAAAATATTCATCTTAAGGTTTGTCGTAAAAACATCAAGGATCTACAGCATATAATATATGGGAGAAATTTTAGCAAGGTTGGATCAGAAATTAAAAATGTATATTTTTTATAAATTATAAATTCTAGGTTATTTACCTATTTTCTTTCATGCTTTTGAACGTACGTTATCTTTTTTAAATAAAATTACTTATTCAAGCATTTCAAGTACACGCTCTACCTGGATGGTGGACACGAAGCATGTATGTAGATTATGCGGCATGCATATATGTGCCATCTGGTCTTTATCAACTTATACACACTAACATATATGTAGAAGGGCAATTTTGTTGCTTTATCAGCACAATATGGTTTAAGGGAGGAAATTATATCTACTAGTAATACAAAATACAGTTAAAATATAGGCAGTGGGTGTTATGTAAATAAGTTCGATTAAGTTTTCTAATCAGGTTATACTTCTTGTCTATCTAATAACTACCACAATGACTTTAAAACTAATTACACTGGCATTTATATTAAATCATCAGATATTAATACACAAAGTTTGGTTTAAATAAGCCACTAAAACATATTTTGTTAGTGATAAATAAAATTATTTGAATTGAATTCAATGATAATAGTTGCGACGAAATGGAATTGCTCACTACAGATTTGAAGCATATAAGAAGGCACTGCCAACTGTGTAATACAAACAGTAGTAAGAGGGAAAATGACTGAATAACTTACCCCAATTGAGTCATTCTATCAAGTTGTTTCACTTTAATTAGCAATGAAGCAGTGGATCTCTTCTTATCATCACACCGGCCGTTTGCAAGACTTGATCACTTGATAATTTGCAGCTCCAGGCAAATTGATTGAAAGAGCGATAATTATTATATAAGTAGTTTTTTTTTTTTTTTTTCAGATATCGCTTATGACTGATGGAGGAAATTTGCATACTTTTGATTTGCGTTTCTCAGAATAGCTATAGGCAAGCGTTTGTAGAAGAAAGGAGTGGTACATTTATTATTTTTTGGAATCTGTCAGTGAGAGACACAGTGTGCCTTGAAAATTGTCTCAATAGCTGGAAGTTTCATAAATGGTGGCATGCCTTTTTAGTCAAAAGGTTCTTTTTCCTATTCGAAGTCCGTGACCAGTGCTTTGACCACGATTGACTCAGTTTGCTACGGTTCGCCACGCAAAGAGCATAACGTTTAACCGAAAATTTGCATATCATGTATCGTAATGTAGTTGCAAATCAAACAAGACAATGTTTCGATGTATATATTCAGCCTTCAATTGAACAGCAACGTCAAGTTGTTGACACATCACATGCATGCATTGCGTACCCAATAAGCAGAGTCCATTCTTCGGTTGGACACCATTCATCCAGCCATATGTATATCAGTATATCCTGTACACATTCCTTTTTAAATTTTTATAATGGGTTCCTAGCTAATGCACGGAGCATGCTTGTTTTCTTTCTAAAATGATTAATTCCAAACAGAAAAATCAATGCCTTACTATAAAACACCGATTTTTTAAACGTTTGGAACCAACTCTAAATTTAGAATTAGTCCTTGTATATTAGCCTGAATATTACAAGATTGAAGAGTTGTTGGGAGGCTTTTTGCCTTTTTAGAATTCAGAAACTAATGGTGCGTTTGGTTCACCATTTTTAGTTTTCGATTTTCACCAATACAAAATTGCAAGCGATGCATACAAAACATGGAAAATAACCGTTTTAGAAAACAAAGTTAACAAATAAAATGAAAACAACTTTTTTTTGTTTTTCATGTTTTTGGAAACAACGAATAAACGACATACAATTCATCCTTACGTCGTCCTCCAACCTCTCCGCGGTCCCCTCCATGTTCCTTCCATCCACATTATTATTCATTTACTCTCTTCATCTTACATAGCTATCGTTGAAAACTCAAAATGCAAAACAAAAAATAAACCAAACGCCACCTTAAGTTTCTGTTGGAGATGCTCTCCAAATGTGACTATTAACGTTGTTTTTGCATATTTTGACTTATACAAGTTATTCATTCTTTTTGCATTTTAATAGATGCTACATTCGTGTTATATCCACTGTGAAACTGTCATTTGAATTGATACTACACTCATTTTAATAGATGCATTTTAAACCTTTAATGATTAAACCATTGCTTATATTTTTACTATATTTTGTATTAGTAATAAATTATATATATGGGAAATGTTCCACTACAGCTCTTAGGCTACACCTTTATTTTCTCCTGAATTTCAACCACTCATTACAATTTTTTCGCTGGAATTATAGTTTCAAAGGTATAAAGGTGTAGCATAATAGATGCAACGGAACATCTCTCTCTCTCTCTCTCTCTCTCTCTATATATATATATATATATATATATATATATATATATATATATATATATATATATACATACACACACACATTACATACATACATATGTGTGTGTGAGCGTGTGCACCGAACAAAATATGTATTGCAATAGATACTACAAATAACCCACTCATTCCGATTTTTTCTACTTTGTTCGAAGTATGGTTCAAATGATTAACACACCAGAATTGAAACTATAGTTTATGGGTTTATTAGAGAATAACACGGCTCACAATCTCTCATTCTTTTTATCTACTGCAATAATATGTTGGGCCTGCATGTCCATGTGCTTATCCCATTAAATCTATTATTACATATTATAAATACTGCTCTATTTACATTCTCCTGTACATCGTTTTAACAATTACAATCAATACATAGTTTCTTTCTTCCAATTCAATAGTTATCTCACATTTCGAAATATATTTCTACCTTAAACTCTATCATGGTATCAGAGCATATGATTACACTTAACAGTCGTACTGAAATTACCGCCATCCTACCTCTCAGTTCATGATCTTGTAATCTCATTATCGAGGGGTTGCAACATCTTAATCATCAAAGAAATTTTATTTTTCTCATCATCTGATTCACCGTACCTTTCTCTCTTATCGATCTGGTGTTGTATCTGTTCCTTCTGTTGTGCATCGCCGAGCCTCTTCTTTGTGCCTCACCAAAAGAATCGTTGTCAGAATATTCTCGTCGCTCAGTGATTCAATGATTGCATCAGATGAATGAGGATCTTCAATCTCTAAGACACTTGATGGGGAAATAATCGGACCAGCGGAGAAATGATGAGAAATCTTCAAATGCAAGGAAGATGAAGGAGGATCTTCAATCTCTAAGACACTTAGTTGATCTCGATGGAAGCCATGGTAGATTAGCTCTATGATCTTTGCTTGGAAGTGGTAGATGATGTTAGGATTATTTAGAACGAGAGAGGAAGCAATTTAGCATCCCTTCGAGGTGGTGGAAATCCCTCCCTTTAGTGGTGGAGCCATGACCTATTTATAAGTGAGCTCCCATGAAGAAATGAACTGAAATCCATGTATGCAGGCTACGGGTCGCTTGCCCTTTTAAAAGAACGTCAGTCTACTATTTTAAAATAGTGGATTCAAAGCAACTATCAGCAACAAATGGTGCTTTTTTCTTCTTTTCTTCCCCGTACTATCTGACATGGATAGAGGTATTTTAAACAAAGCAAAGAACCTTAAAGTTCAATGAAATGAGAGTGGAACTACAACAAAAACACCCTTTTACAACATTGATTCTGCGACAATTCATCAAAGTGTTGTAAAATCATATAACTTTTCATAACATTTGTTAAGAAAAAAATCGTAATAGATTTTTCCAAACAACATTCCTAATATAAATGTTGTAAAATAAAACTATTAACAATGTTTGTTTAAACTGTCTTCAAAAAACATTTTTAACGATGACGTTTGTACATTGTTTTATAGTTACTTTGATCATAAAATTTATGTAATATTATTGAAACATGCATATAAAAAACGTTTTTTAAATATTGTAAGTTTGTAGTACTCAACGATATTTACCAAAGTTGTAACACTACAAGCAGGAGGTAAATTAGCGTCGGCCTCTCGCGACGGCTTCCGACGGCCGTCTGCGGCCATCGGAAGCCGTCGCCTATATACGGGATTTTTATCCCAGCCGAGACCTGTCTTCCACGTTATTTTGTTTCCCCCAAAATCATTCCAGCTCCGAATCATACCCTAAACCCACCCCCAAAATCGATTTTTCACTTCCAATCTTTAATTTCTTCGCGTATAATCCTCCTCGGCTTCATCTCTAACCTCTTGGGCAAGCAATCTCAGGTACAATCTCCTTATTTCAAAATCCATTTTTTTCCTAAACCTATTTATGTCTTAATTCGAAAATTAGGGTTAATTGTTGATGGTAATTAATTCCAATAGCATAGTAGTGGGAAATAGTATCCTATTATGTGCATATTTCATGGTATATTGTGAAATTGAAAATTTATGTGCAATATTTGGGTATTTGTGGATATGTTTTCATTTAGCTTGGTTTTTTCAATTGTATAATTTAGGATATTTGTGTACATGCACACCATTTTGCGCTTGTCATTCTTGTATGTGTTAGTTGACATACGAAAAAAATGAATGGACCAAATAGGAATAGTACATCGTGCAAATTTTGACTAAATACACAAAAAAGATCATGAGTATAAATTCTAGTTGTGCCTATTGAAACGAAGATAATGGTAAATTGGCTTTAAGTTGATTGAAATGTCAAGCATATGTGAGAAGATAAAATATTTTTGTGTAGCAATAAAACGTATTTTTATAGCAAAATGCGCATATCTAAATGACTAATATCCCCTAGAGTGTTATCGGCCCTGTCCGACGGATGTTGTACGTGATCGTTATATAAATAGTCGTTTTTGTCAAATTAAAAAACGGCCATCTATATTCATCTGGTACAATATTTGTTGGATTTGCCCTTGTATTGGACAAGTTATAAACGCAGTAAACATGTACATTTTGTATACTGCTTCGTTTCAAAAGATTCACAAAATTTCGGTGTAATTTTTCTTTTTGTTTCCTGCGTACATGTGTACAATGCAGGAAACAAAAGGGAAATGTTGCCAAAATTTTGTTGAATCGTTTAAGACGAAGTAGTATACAATTGTAAATGTTTACTCTGTTTATAATGGGAAGTAGGATGCCTGACCATGTAAAATCTAGCCATTAATTATTATTTTAAAAGATTACTATGAAAAATTGCCATAAAAAACTTATATGTGCTAAAGAAATCAAGCTCCATCTTAACTTTCGATTAGGATCAAGCGCAGGGCACTATCATATCAAAAGCAGAAAACCCTAAGAAACAATATTTGTCATAGCAATATTGTGATATTGTGATATAAGATAAAGGTGTGTATGATATTTTTGTTAAACGGGTCTTAATTGTCATACAGTTTAACAGAAAAGTATACTATTACCCAATTATATAAAGGGCGTCTAGCTAATATGACAATAGTGGTGAAGGTGTCTAGCTGAATGACGTAAGGATAATTAGTACATTTCTAGGTCTTATTTTTCTCATTCAATGTACCATAACAATTGATTTTATGTATCAATATTTAAAAAGAACTTTTGATGTGAATACCTTAATTGATTAACACTGATTTGTGAGTAACTTCATATTCACATAGATCACAACATATTCCCTCAACATTTAATGGATCACTTTTATCCAAGAAATATTCATGTCACCATATAAAAAATACAAACTAAGATTCCTTTACATATAAAAAATAAATAACGCACATATAACTTACTCAACATATAAAAATAAAACTAAGATTCCTTTACATATATCATTTCAAAGTGTTCCTCGAAATGACGAAGGAGACGTACAAGAATCGTCCCAAACAGTTTTTTCTATTTTTAGACAACATGGTCAACCTTCTGGGAAATGTGTAGACGTATGGCTAGACGATACAGATCTCCATGTAGCACACACTTATATTCTTCTAAATTGTGCTGAAGTTGCACCATTTGTTAGGTAATATGAAATACCAATTAGTGTTTTATTCATTTCTACATTTTTGCTTATGTATGATAATTAATGTAAAATTTTATTTCTACTTACAGCGTTTATGAACGTGAACATCCAAATGGAGATATCGGTAAAGAATTTTCTGCATGGTTTACAAATTATGTTTATGAACCCAAAAATTGTGTTGTTGACGAAGGGTTGAAACATCTTGCAATGGGACCGAAAAGATTGGTCAAGACATATCCAATATATTTTGTTAATGGATATAAATTTAACACCAAAGAATACGGTGCTGAAAAATTAACGAACAATACAGGTGTATTCGTTAAAGGCAGCGACGATCCTGAAAATCACATTAATGATTTTTATGGCATTTTAACACAAGTATTGCAACTGACATATTTCTCACGACCCGCGGAGGAGGTGTTTCTATTTAAATGTGATTGGTTTAGCACTGTTCCAGGATCTGGGATTAATGTGCATAAGGATTATAATCTGATTAAAATTAAGCGTACATCGCACTATTACAAGTATGATCCTTTTGTACTAGCCAAACAAGCATTTCAAGTTTATTACGCTCCTTACCCGTCTTTAAAAAGAGATAAAGCAGATTAGTCGGTAGTTTTTAAAACAAAGGCTAGATTTACGTTCGACGGGAAGAATATTCCAGACGAAGGAGCCTATCAGGCAGAACTCGAACAAAACAATGAAATTCTAATTGAAGACAGCCATGCCGATTTCGGTCCTCTGGTCGATGAGACAAATGTTTTAGTAGAAGCGTTTGAGAGTGGGGAGGAAGATAATGTAGAATCTGAGGCCGAATCTGAATCAGAAGAAGATGATGACTAATGTGGATCATGATGAGTATTATCTGTCTAGTTGTACTGTAATTATGGAGTATACGACGTACATTCTGCAATTCATGTAACTCTGTTTAATTTTCTAATATTATGATCATTTTTTTTACATCTTTAATGTCATATGCAATTCATGTAACTCTGTTTTTCCTATTTATATTAAATCTGCAATGTAATATGTTGCTCCTTGGAATATGAAACCTAATGAAATACAGGTATAAATTATTTCATTATGTTTTATGTTGTTTATTTAGATGCTTATATCGTTTGTGTAAGTTATCCGTAAAATAAATTTGAATATGATGTTACTGTTATCTTTTAAAATGGTTTGTATGTGATAGGTATGTCATCTAGAGGGAATTCTTCGGGAGAGGGTTCTGGATCGCAACCCCCTGATCAGCGTCCAGTCATCTCCTTGGTTCCTACGAGTACAGGGTAAAAATTAATCTTTATTTAGAATATTAATTATTATTTTTACTATAACTCATGTATATTATATTTAACGCAGGATTTTCGATCTGCAACCTTCGACGGGTTATTTTGGACATTTTGAGAGCTGCATATAAGGCTCGGATGTCGAGATGTTGGCCTAAGTGGGATCTAATCCCACCTCACATACAGGAGGTCATTTGGCAGGATGTGCTAGTAAGTGTTTTCTTATATACTTTTTGCATTTTAATTTCTTTTACTCAATGATATACTGTACATGTATCATCTTTATTAAGCACCAAATTTTGTTTTAATTGCCAACTTAACAAAATGCTCTTTGTATATAACATATTAAATTGTTATTTTAGATTTGATCCATTGAAAGAGTTTTGATCCATTAAATATTAAATATTAAATTTAGTTATGTGGATGAAACCAAATTACTTCCCTTGAAATTGAACTGCTACTTTGAAATGAAATCACTACGTTTAAAAATTGAATTACCGTGTATCAGTGCAAATGATGGCTTGGCAATTAACTTACTACTTTTCATTTGTTGACTTCTTGTATTTAGTTATTGTAGAAATTGAATTAGTGTCTAATTTTGATTTTGCAATCAAATTACTGTTCAAGTTTTTTATACTTTTATTTGAAATTCAGTTTGCATTATATGCGCTCAATCTGTACTTACCATTTGGACTAAATTATAAAAAAAAAATCTTCGACTATAAAAATGGTTATAAATTTAAATTTTGCATTATATATTTATAGCGTTGGTTCAACTCAATCATTCTTCGCACACTTAGGTAAAACTAATGTCTTTCTCAGCTGCGTTTTCACTAAATAAAAATAAACTGCTCCATGTTATGTTTAACTTAGGTAAAACTAACTTGTCCATTTTTAATACGAATCCTGATTGATCTTTGAAAATTGTTGCAAAATTATCTGTATTGATTATGTAACATTCATTTATGAATTTAGCAGGGTTTGATTTGTTTGTACAATAGTATATACATGATGAGCAACATATCCTTAATAATGGCATTAATATCATATAGCAACCCCCATGCAGTTTACCTGAATTATCAATAGGGAATTGATGAGTACATAAGGTTCTTTCATGCAGAGTCGGCCCAGACAATTAGCCTTCCAAGCTAATGTGGCAAATCTCAAAGAAATATACAATCAAAAATTAAACTATTGATCCTAAACCAACATTGAAACTATACCATCTCACACTAAGCTAGTTTACTATTCCACTGAGCTATGCATTCCTGAAGAATCCACTTTACAATCCATATATTAACTCATTTAGGTCAGATTTGCCTTCATGAACCCAACCAACATGTAACGACAATCAACAATTTTGGATTAGCTCGAAACCGTAGTCAATGTTGGACTAGATCGAAACCATAGTATTTGAACTCTTCAAATTGAATCTAAAGCGATATTAAAATTGAATCTAAACCTTTTATTTTTTGAATGTTTTTATGGACATTGAACTTCAAACCTGATGTAAAAAGAAATGGTTACTTGTATGTTTGGGAATGACAGCCGATAGTGGTCTACCAATGTAACATCATTTGTTGGTAATAATTATTATTAATCCAATCAAAGATTGTATATTTTAAAAAGATGATTGGATGGTATATGATGTAGGCTGTGGATTTCGGCAAAAAAACAATTGATGGTGATCGAAAAGATTGTATATTTAAAAGTTTATAAAACTTGGGGTTGTATAACATTTTTCAAGGGTTATGCTAAAGAACCATAACTTTTTATCTATTTCATTTTTTCTATTTTTTATTTTTTTATGCAAAGCGCTGAATTGTTTATATTGCTTAAAGCGAAACCGGAGTTTACAAAACTTCTCATTGACTATAAAAAAGAAAAAATAACAAAATAAAGCTGCCTAAGTTCTTTGCACAAACGGATCATTGTTTTGAACTATCCTTTTGACAACGTAGAAAAAATCAATCTCTAATGTTTTTATATTTTGAAGTTGTGGTTTTAAAGGAATGGTGATACTGTCGTCTCCAAAAATGGATTCCTTTTTCTGTTGATCTTCTTTTTCTGTTTTTCTTTTTCTTTTTTGGGGTGGCGTCTTTGCATTTTGCTATTTTTTTGTTTTAAACGGAAGTAAATTTGAATATGGTTGTACCATTTTTATGCTGTTGGCTTTTTAAGCTGTAAATCACTCAACAGTTTGGTTAGAACTTTTCACTTGTTCTAAAATGTTTTGTGACTCCGCAATGAGGATTTTTGAAAAAGGTTGTTCCTATACTTGAATGGAAATGGTCATAGATGACAAAATAAAACAAGCAACTGAAAATTGAACCTTTCAAACAGCATGGGAATCAGGATGGTCCAAACAGAATTTTCTAATGTGTAATGCTGTTAATTTGCACATTAGCTTTTCTTATACAACCCACTTCCTACTGAAGCCTTGTAATCAGTCTGTTATAGAGCATATCTTTCAACAAGCGTGTATATTTTGGATTACAGGCCCACTAGATCTGCATTGAATGTGGTGTATGTATGGGGAAACACATGTAAATTCTTTTGTTTGTGTTTCGCTGTCACCCGTACCTTCGCTATTCAGCTCATATGTCCCCAATATTTAATAATATGTATAAATTTTTGTTGCTAATTCTTGCACTTCTAAAATCGCTTTGCACAGCACTTGCGCAGGTAAATGGGGGTGTATAGCCCCTGCGTTTTCTTTTAAAGCCTAGCACATCACTGTCTTGTTTTAGTTTCCTTGGTTATGGGCGTTTTTCAATAACATATGGCACTTATTACAATAAAATAATAATTGATATGTTTTTGTGCACTGATATGTTTTTGTCTTGCTACCATTGCACTGTCTTTTAATTTAACATAAACATTATTCTACAATTGCACTGTCTTGTGCACTGATATGTTTTTGTCCGACTTGATGACTTGGCCTACTTGCCGTGATTTGTTTTGTTAAATTTTAGTAACCTTAAACTGGAAACTATATGCAACAATGTCTATTTTCTTTCGTGTGGGACTGTTTCTCATATCCTATAGGGAAATTTGGATCACATTTTTACTTTATTTGCATATTATGCAAACTGATTATGCTTTTATTAATGCTATGCATTATTTTTTATGCTTTTGTTGTCCCGGGTTTTAAGCCAAAACTACTTTGTTTCAACCGCCGCCTTAATCAATATGTTATCACTTATGCATGCCTTAAACAAGGAAAACAAGCCATGCCTGTAGCATTTGCATGACTTATATGTAGTTCAGTAGTTGCCACTATTTGCATGCCTTGTTACACTACACGCGACACTGTTGGAAACTCACACATATGCATACTCCCTTGTTTATATATGTAAGTTATGGTAAAAGGGGATTGAACATGTTTTTCAAGCCTTTGTTGAGCTTGTTTTGATTTTTTTATTGACCTACTCGATGCGTTGATGGTACCACATATATTAGCATTTCGTGCATTTGCCTAACTGCATCAGTCAGCAAAAAATTATGACCAAAGCATTGCTACACATCACCATGACGTGCGAAGCATTGCTGCACATCAGCCAGCCGGCTTCTCTTCATGCTTCCATTGGGCATCAGATGTATAATATTTATCACAATAAAAATTAAATATCCTATTCATCTTATATAGCATGCACACTAATACAGTAATTAAAATTTATACTTCTCTCATGAATTTGTTTACATTTATACTTGTGTGTGTTTTATTCCAGTCCAATGCTTACATATTTAATAGTAATGTTTCTTTAATGTGAAATACAGGCTGAGGTGGATTTTGAGACAGATGATTTACAGTTGGCTCGGACGTACTGGGTGCAGAAAATGAGAAAATGTTATAAAGATGGCATATCAACAATGAAAAAAAACATGAAAAAACCTCCATGGATGGGAGCAGCCGTTTGGGAAGGATTTCTAATGTATTGGGATAGTGATGAAGCGAAGGTTAGTGTACTAATTTTTTTTAAAATATAAAAATTATTTACTCGATAAGTACGTAATGTATCAAATTTTGAATGAACAGACGGAGTCAGAAAGAAACAGCGCAAATCAGAATAAAAATTCAGTCACGCATCGAGGAGGATCGAAGTCCTTTCAGCAGTATCGACAGGAATTGGTAAAAAAAATGCGACTTATATAAAAATTAATATACTATATAATTTTTAAAATGTAATAATTGCGCGTAATAATCAAATTCAGGAGGCTGAGGGACAGGGTCCAGTCTCATATATGGATGTGTTCACCGGTACGCATGCCATCGAGAGTCTTGATTTAGAAGGGAACACCATATACACATGGCATGACGACAAGTCTAGGAAGAGTCACGTAAGTTTATAGAACAACGTCAGTAGCGTCTAGCAGAGACTAGACAGGAGCAGCTCACTACCGACGAGGAGGATATCATCTTCCAGTCAGTGATGGATCCGATGACGTGGAATAGACGTTATGGATTTGGAAATCAAGTGGTAAAGGCTTTTTTTACCTTAATTTAATTCTCAGTTTAATTTTCAGTGCAATGTTCCATCAAACGCCATTCTCCTCTTCACATTGATATAACTACATTGTATATACTTGTCAAAACGTAATGGTTGATGCTCTTTTTTTAATAGATTTTGTGGGGTTCATTTGGTTTTACCTTAGTTTAATTTTCACTTGGTATTTAATAATTAGATCAAATATGAATATTCTATTTTTATTTTAGTTAAACCATTATATGTTAATCATCAAGCCATCATAGTACGTGATTACAATTATTTTAAATGATTGTTACAGTCCACCAGTAAGCAAGCACGGGGTAAAAAGAATAGAGCTGATACCGCAGAGATCGAGGAGCTGAGAGCTAGGGTGGCACAGCTTGAGGAGCAAAATCGTCGTCAAGCAATTGAGACGACTCAACTTCTAGATCGGCGCTTAGCGGAGTTTGCGCAAACATATGGACGCTTCCCCTCATCAGCTGGATCTGCTGAAGAAAATGATGAAGATAACAATCAGTGATGGTTAGATAGGTACGTTTTTAGTTGTTCGGACCATATGAATGTATTGATATGACTATGGTATGGGTATGACTTTGGTTTGCATGTATTATGATGCTAGACATGTTTTGGTAACTTATGCATTTGGTTGATGTTGTAGACTTGTTGGGGCTTTTGTTAATGTAATGGTAACTTATGTATTAGGTATGTATTTTTATGTTGTTTGGTAGATATGTTGTGTTTTGCATGAATTTGTGATTGCTGGGTTATAGACTGATGGTCTAGTATGATGATTTGAGATAAATATGTGCTGGAAGGCTAAGTAGCAGAAGAAACAAAAAAAATTATGCAGTTTTTACAACGGCTTCCGACGGCAGCTGGGTTAAAAAAACACAACGGTTTCCGATGGTTGAGGACGGCTTATTGGTTAATCGTAGTAACTGCTTCCGACAGCTACCGATGGTCGTCGGAAGCCATTAGTAGCCGATTCAAACCGTTGGAAAACTAAATGACAATTTGTGTCGGAAGTCGTCGGAAAAACTGTTTACCGACGCCTTATTTTGCGACGGCGATTTCCGACGGCCGCCGACAGCAAAAAGCCGTCGGAAATCAGCATTTTCCTTGTAGTGTAAGCTCAACGTTAAACAACAACAACAAATAATTGTAGATTTTATTTTTTATATAATTTACAACGTTCGTATAATGCTATAATAATTCATATTTATGACGATGTCTATCTTACGTTGTTAAAGATATTTTATTTAACAAATTTTTATCAATATTGTTAATTCTAATATTTGAACTTCTTGTTGTATATTTTTGGTTGTTGTAGTCATATATTTTACATTTGATGATGTATGTTCGAAATTGCAAAGTACATCATATTTAACAAAGCTAATTCATATTGTAAAGCTTCTTTTCTTTTACAACAGAAGTTTTTTATCACTCGTTCAAATAGTTATAGTTAATATTTATTAATGATATTTTATAGTAAATATTTTTTTAGTAATTATAGTTAATATTTATTAATTATATTATAATTAGTAAATTATAGTAAATATTTTTTTAGTAATTATAGTTAGTATTTATTAAATATAGTTAATATTATTTAGTAATTATAGTTAATATTTATTAATTATTTATATTTTATAGTAAAATTATTTCTTACATTAATAAATAAATTGAAATGTGCTTAACATTTATTATATTTTATAATGAATGTTTTTTTAGTAATTATAGTTAATATTTATTAATTATATTATAATTAGTAAATTATAGTTAATATTTTTTAGTAATTATAATTAAAATTTATTAATTATAGTTGTTGTCTATTATGGCTGACGTCCCGGATGGGGGTTGACCTGCCCGGTCAGGTTGCGGGGGTCCGGGGGGCAGCGCCCCGTCCAAAAACGGTATATTTTGTTTCTTAGCAAAATACAAATTAGAAAAAATCTTACATTAATAAATAAATTGAAATGTGCTTTAACGTCAGTTTCTATGCATCATTTACATCTGCTTCTTGCGTGATGTTGAATGTCTCTTTGTCAATCTGCACCCTCTATAATTGGCTATATCTAGTCGTTGGTCGTTTCTTTAATCCGCAACTATCAACACCCTCCAATCAGCCTCTTCCACGTATCATCCATTTTCCTCCTCACGTTCCCAGACTCCGGCTTCACTTTTCACCCCTTTCGTTGTTTTTCCCCCAATTCAGAATTTAGGTTTGCTCGTGGAATCTGCAACCATGGAAACAAAGAAGTAGTTCTATTCTGAAAGAGGGAATGCGCTTCCAAACAAGGTTTGCTCATGGAATAAGAAACCCTAAGATAAGTAAGTCTTTGCCTCTCCATCTTCACTATAGATTCGATTTTACAAAACATCGGGCTCATGGAATATACCACTTACATCTGCAAATTGAAGATCTGTGCTCCATACAATCCACGCCTCTTTGGAATTCGGAAACCGCGATGATTCTATGAAGGTATGTAATTTATCTCAAATCCAGGATGCTTAGTTGCTTACCCCTTTAACCAAATCATTTTCTGTCCTCGTCGTGATATGTTACCTAAAATACCACTGTCCGTCATATAAACTTGGATTTGCATCAGTTCAATCCAATTGAGTACCTATTCACCTTGTTAGTTATTTCTAGGATGAACTTATAAAACTGAAGTCTGTTCGATTTAACATAACTTTGTTCAGGGTCGCTTAAGTTTTGGTATGAGCGAAGCAAGATAGATTATTTGACATCTAATTTGGCTGAGTGGAACGATGATGTTGTTTCTTCTTCACTTGAAAGCGCAGCTTTCTGGGTCAAAGGTCTACCTTTTGTTGAGTCAAGTTAGATTTCTTCTCCGGTGATTGTGACTGCTTCAAGTTAAGGCATTGCATCCCTCTCGATGTTGCATCTATACTTGCAAACAATTCCTTCGTTGTTCATCTGCTGTACAAACATGCTCATTGTGTTGCATCTATACAACACATGTTCAAACTCATGTTTTAAGCTTTAAGGCAGTTCAGATCATGCTCTCATGTAAGGTCTTCATTTGAAGTAGGGGCATCACTAAGAAGAGTCTAATTTACAACTTCATCCAACTCAAACAAAGTTCTGATTTTCGATGCTCTATTACACCACAACTGGTCAGTTCTGATATTTAAGTGTAGGATAGTAGCTAAACAATTCACTAATGAGTGAATAGACGCACATTTTATGCTAGTATAGATGAAAACAATTAATGTAATTGATTATTGCACAGTTAGTTTGAAAAGCGTCAAAGGATTATGTAGCACCATGAAAATACATTTTTATTTTCCTGCGGACAACCACTTTTTTAACGTGTCCTATGGAGGTGCAAGAATAAAAGTTTCACTAATTAAGCTATTTTTATGTTACAAAATTTTATTAAGAAACTCGTCCGACGCTTGGCTTGCAATATTATACATTGGGAAGCTTGAATGATATGAATACATCTAACTGTTACTGTAATGTGTGTCTATTTATTTATTTAAAGATGTAATTTTCAATTTAAACATCAATAAATATGAAGTTCTTTACATTAAGGATTGGAACTGAATAATGGAACCACTAGAAAATGATCATATATATAACTTACACCAGTTGAATTTCATGTATAATAGTAGTACTTTTCATACGACTATGATTAGGGTGACGATAAGGATTGGTCACTATAATTAAATTAACCAATATGCATGTAGATTTTTGGAGCATAGAAGCGGCGCTCTAGTCACCCACCAAGGCTTCAGATGTTCTGAATGTATCCCGGAAAAATTTCAAGATATTGCTTTTGACGATTCAAGTTGGGATTCATTAGCAGGTAAGTTTATACGACTTCATTTGTTTACAATTTAATTATGGTCTAGTTTCTGTTTCCAAAACAACAAGTTCTTGCAGCATTTATTATCATTGTCGGAAGTACCTTCTCACCCATCCTTATATTGTTATAGCATAAAATAAACATGTGCCTAGATAAACTGTATGAACCTTTTCTGATCATCGGACTGACCAATATTTGCTTGACCATGTTGATGTCTAAATAAAATATTATGTTTCTATCTGCAGGTCGGTGCCTTTTGCAGGAAACAACGTCTTAAACCCAGTAGAGAGCACAGAACTCATGCCCCACACAGTCACAGCAGCGACAACAACACTCCTGCTTGTATGCTTATCGGTTATTTTCAGCAAATATTTATTGTCCACCTCTGCTTGTTACTAAATGCTTTTACTATTCTAGTTTCTTAAGCTCCTAAGAGGAACGAGTTGGTTCGGAAGGCTAATAAGATCTACTAGGCAATCATCTACTTACATAGTCTACTTACCTTACATAGCCATTTGCTTTCCGCCTACTACTAATGAAGAGGTCATATTTTCAAGAAACTTCTATTAAACTACATCTTATACTGCTGTATTCAGGACCAGTCACGAGAAACTGCTATCTGGCCTCCTCCTTTATTGTACACTTGCGCGTTTTACTCAGCTTGAGAGGTAATTTAATGACATGTTATTGATATTAAAGTAATCTTATAAGACTAAGGATTCTGGTCCAAATCATTATATGGTGTAGTCTACTAATCAATAATATCACACTAGTCGTTTACTTTCCGACAAGGTTATTCCCTTATCAATAAACATCACTATGGTTTTTATCTAGAGTCTTGAAAAATAATTTATAACACCATCACAGATGGATGAACTGGCATGCTTTGCTCTTGGAAAGCTAGCTTTAGGTTCATCAGGATATGAACCTGAAAAGGTAGGGAAAATTCTAGAGCTCGCCAAGGAGGTGTGCTATGTCCACTCTAGCTTTTAACCTCAAAATGGTTATGCCACATTTTGTCTATCGTGCATGTTAATAAATAAGTCAACTAGAGTGATGAGTGTTGTAACGAGGTGGCAATGTAAAACTAATTGTGTAATGTATTGAATTGTGTATGAAAAATGTGAATAAAATATATTTAATTAAATAAAAATATTGTTTGAATATTAAATTCTATGCAATAGTATTTCATTTAATAAATATTTATTTCTGTATATGAGATGAGAAAACAACATAAACAAGCCATCATATATATTAGTATAAAGCCATTTATTGATATCAATCAAAAGTCAATATGGTAAAACACTTATTACAACAGTTAATTAGTTAAATTATGAAGTCTTACTATTGCTTTGACATCATTTTTTAACCGATGTAAAAAATTTGGCACTTTAGATTATATTGATAACATATAAGTATCATCGTAAAAAAACATCTCCTAACATTTTAAATATGTTGTAATTGACTATTTCACAACTTTCTAACAACGTCGTATATAATTCTTTAATTTTTTTTCCTTGTGTTTTCACTATATTTGTATTTTGTTATAACTAACTATTCTACAACATTTTGTACAACACTTAGGTAAATGTTGTAAAAAAGACCCTATCTTTCATAACTGTGGATATAACAACATTATGATAAATGTTGTCGAAATACATTGACAACATTTATTCAATGTTGTAAAATATAATATTTGTTGTAGTGGGATTTTCATACCGTAGCATGGACATCGGAAATGGAATAACTGTTCTTATTAATTTTTTGTTTCCTTTTGCATCTCCAACGTAATATCACATTTCGCAACATAAAGTTAGAGATATAAAAATCCAACAAGCACAATGTGATACTGACACCAATTTTATCGACGTCTTACGGTTATGCACCAATAAAATAGATGTCTTACGGTTATGTAGATAGTTAGGAAGGGAAGTAGAGTGCCTAAAAAGTCGGCGCTCTATAGTACAAAGTTGTTCTTTTAGGTGTAGCCAAAGAGGTGTAGCGGAACATATCTCTCTCTCTCTCTCTCTCTATATATATATATATATATATATATATATATATATATATATGAGTCGCTATTGGGATGCAAAATTAGACGCAAACTTATAGACATTAATAATGGAGCACAAGATTTGTTTGTCTTTGTACTACGTGAAATTCTGGGGGGAATCTAGTGGTTGACATTCTTTGTGCCTAATTTGTGTTTATGTATATACACACACATACATATGTGTGTGTGTGTGCGCGCGTGCGCGTGCACCAAACAAAATATGTATTGCAATAGATACTACACTACTTTGTTCGAAGTATGGTTCAAATGATTAACATATCAGAATTGGAACTATAATATAAGGGCTTTATTAGAGAATAATACGACTCATAATCTCTCATTCATTTTATCTATTGCAATAATATGCTGGGCCTGCATGCCTATGTGCTCATCCCATTATATCTATTATTACATATTATAAATACTGCTCTGTTTACAATCTCTTGTACATCGTTTTGACAATTACAATCAATACATAGTTTCTTTCTTCCAATTTAGTAATTATCTCACATTTTGAAATATATTTCTACCTTAGACTCTATCACGGTATCAAAGTGTATGATTGCGCTTAAACAGTCGTACTAAGATTGTCGCCATCCTAACTCTCAATTCATGATCTTGTAATCTCATCATAGAGGGGTTGCAACATCTTGATCATTAAAGAAAATTTATTTTTCTCATCATCAGAATCACTTGTACCTTTCTCTCTTATCGATCCGGTGTTGTATTTGTTCCTTTACTGCGCATCACTGAGCCTCTTCTCTGTGCCTCACCAAAAGAATCATTGTCAGAATACTCTCATCACTCAGTGATTCAATGGTTGCATCAGAGTTTCTTGATCAGCAAATATCTGGTCTCGTGTTTTAAGTAATCTGAAATTTCCCGTGCCTCGCCGAAAAGACCTTCATCTCTCAAGGTCATAAGACTGCATCAAGTTTTTTGTGATCCACCCAAATTATGTTCTTATGTGTATTATCCGTGGCCAACAGAGACATGAATGATTCAAGTTTAACCCTAACATCTAAGAACACTGACCAATTAACATCAAGAAATGCCACCTAAGAACTAATTAAAACCATTAAACCCCAAAGCCAACTATCAACATTCAATTGGGTAAATACAATTATTTACTTCGAAAGTTTTAAATTGAAACTACAGTCAGAGGTTGTGGCCTCGAACGGTATGTTCTTGGCACTGTTATAACACCACCTAAAAATATCATTAAAGAAGGAAAACTAATCAATAATTAAGAATACATGTTACATTAGAGACAAGATAGTACAATATCCTTATGATTACTGTCTACTATTAGAGTCGATCTTTTGCCATAATTAATAAGCTGTAAAAGTTCTCATGATATTTGGTCAACAATTGAACTAGCGTTCAGTCGATAGTGTGCAGCTAGTGTCATGCATTACAAAAGACAACTTCAAAATATCAAGAAAGAAGAATTACCTATGCGTGGATACTTATCCAAAATCAAGATGTCGTGTGATCAACTGAGTTCAGTTGTCCACATACTACCTGACTCATATCAAGTATTGTATATCTTTAGTGGTCTCGACGAAGAATACGAGGTAGTAGTTGTTGTTATCTCCACAAAAGAAACCACCCCCAAAATTCAGTTTGTTCACTCTATTCTCATTTCTCATGAAGGAAGAATAAAACAAATGAAAACTATTGCAAGTGAGTTTTCATCCAACTATGTAAGCAACAACAAAGGAAAAAAAAATCAAGAAAGAAACAATATTGAAAAGAAATAGCTCAGCAATCAAAGGGGTAGCACTGCTTCCAGAGGCAGAGGAAGGAGAGGTAGATTCAACAATAATCATGTTAGACGCCAAATATGAGAAAGACTCGGTCACACTACTAACAAATGCTACTTTAGATTTAATTCTAGCTATTTTCTAGCATAACAAAACAATGCAATAAACTATCAACCCAGTGTTAACATAGCAAAACAACCTGAAGCTCAATGTCCAGGCAGAGAGTCATACAACACCCCCATTGGACACTCTAAAGCTACTAAACCACTGAACAATGACACATGATCATCCAGTGGAGAAGAGGAAGAGCATCTCTGTTGTGATGATCAAAACACATAAAGCCTAAAGAAAATGGTCGTCATATGATAACCAGGGAGAAAAGTGTAATCTTTAAGCCAAAAACTTATAATGTTGACCTCGAAAACAAAGAACCGGGTAATAATCATGAAGTTGTTCAACATGGAAAATGGAGAACAACCATGAAGGAAGATCTTAATGCTCCAATGAATAATAATACCTGGACTTTGATTCTTATGTAAAAAATAAGAATATAGTTGGTTGTAAATGGACATACGTGGTCAAAAGAAACCCAAATGGCTCAATTTCTATGTACACAGTTATGTTAGTGGCAAAAGGCTATACACAGCAAAGTGGATTTTATTTCAATGAAACATTTTCACCTGTTGTGAAGCCAACAACCATAAGAATAGTTCTCACAATAGCCTTACATAAAATTTGGACATAAAACAATTAGATGTTAATAATGCATTTCTAAATGGTGACTTGCAGGAGGAGGTGGTTTTGGAACAACCAGAAGGATTATGTTGACGTCGAAAAGTGGTTGTCAACGCCCATGATTTCCACATGAGTCAAATTAAGCATCTAGCAGTGGAAAGTAAGTAAGTAACGATAAAGTGTGCAAGGGGAAAAGTACAAGTAAACGATCATACAAAATTTATAGTGGTTCGTCCCGCTAGAGCCTACATTCACTCTAAATGGTTTTGCACTTTAGTTATTCTCGTAGTATGAGTTACAACATTGAATCGGGATGTTTCCAAATGTGCATTAGATTTGCAGATTTTCGGTACATGGTTGATATTGAATCTTCGGGTGTTCGAGAATTCCAAGCGTTAGTCGAGTAAGGATAGCGTGGTTATGAGGTCTGCATGTTACAAGCATGGCCATGGTGGCAAGGAGGTCCAAAGATGCTTTCCTTATCTTCTTCCCATATGCCAAAACAACCCAAAAAGGGATTAATCTCCAAGAGTGTATTCAAACGTCCAAGAGCATGTTCATGTTCCAAGAATATGCTTCTTCTTCTTCTTCTTAGGGTGAAGGAAGATGTTAAGGATACTTTGGGAAGATTGTCTTCTTCTTAGGCAGCCTTTAGAGCTTGGATGGGAGCTTCCACCAACTCATGTCACGTTGGAAATGAGAGGGAATTTATAGGAGTGGGTTAGAAGTGGAGTAGGTGAAAAATAGGTACAAGAAGAAAAATTTCGTAACCCACGTGCACTGTGGCAAAAGATTTCGCATCCCCCTAGGGATGCGAAATTCGCATCTAAAGGGATGTGAATTTCACATCCCGAGAGGATGCAAGATCACATCCGACAGACGTAGCGCGATGCAAACTCCCATCTCAGGGATACGAATTCATATCCCGTGACGGATGTGAATTTGCGTTACATAAGGGGGATGCGAGATTCATGTTGTCTCAGCCTATGGGGGTTATGATGCTATATGGTGAGCTGATGGCGAGGCCAAATGTTGATCTTGGGACCTTGGTCCCACATCGAGTGGTTTAGTCGAGTTAGGTCGAATATTATTGCTTCTGTCTAGACTTGGGCTCTGGATGTCTTAGCCACGCTTCTGATCTGTTGAGCCATGCGACGGGCCGAGTCGGTTGGTCTCGATTCGTCTTGGGAACCGGTCTAAAAAGCTGGTTAATACTTGCCCTCGAAAAGAAGTCTTGTGTTAGCATGATCTGCTTTGAGATGAGTCAGGTGTTGGTCAGGGAAGTCTTTGAGTTACGTCGGATGGCTTGGAATTCTTGCATTGTTGAGAATCCTGGTTTCCCGGACAGAAATCCTATGATGTAGCCAGAATTGGCGCTCGTTTCTTGTTGACTCAAGAAATCAAATGTTAGACGTCGACTCTTGTTTACGCTGGGATGTAAAAGAGTCGTTATCGACATAGACAGTCGCTCACACTCACACATTTGCACGTGGTTTTGTGCGATGTGATCGGAACTGGAAATAAATAACATAATAGATAAATATGTAATCGACTTACAATTGCGCGAGTCGGTTGTTGAAAACAATATCGGACATGAACTCAGGTGACATACATCTTGAGATTTTTAAGTTCATAAACATATGATTATTTAGTGAATCGAATTGATCTCGATGGTCGTTGTTTTGAGAACACATACGTGTGACCTTGGCCGAAGTCGCGAGTCACGAATTTCATGAGATATGGAAATACGATCCCCGGTTCTCCTCCTTGCTTTTTTGATAGGAAACAAAAATTTCATATCCCAAAGGATGCGAATTTTCACATACGGAAAGGGTGCGAAATTGTGATCTCTTCAGCTCCCCCTGAATACATGCTAAGATATGAAACGAAACATTCTCTACCTTCACCGAACATATTTCTACACCCTTAAGGCTTGGAAATTCTCCCAAACAACAGCCGAACTCAAATCGAATTTCAGGTGGGTTCCATAACTTGTTCTGTTAACTCGCCTTCGTAGTGTTTTGGGAGTTTGCTCGAGCTGTGTCGCCTTGTGGCATAGTCCCATATGGAGGTGACCGAGCTCCGGAGGAAGGGGTGAGAAAGAATGAGGTTGGCTGGGCACGCCTCCCCGTATTTCAAAGCGGGTTCGAGTAAGAGACGGAGCAGAGAAAGAGATGGGGAGAAGAGGAAGTGGAAAATGGTTCGAGGCTAGAGAATTTTGCATACCTGGCCCTCGTTGGGGTACAAAAAATTTCGTATCCTCAAGGGATATGTTTTTCGTGTCCCAAAAGGGCCTGGCAGGGATACGAGAATCCCCAGGCTCCCGGATACGAAAATCGTGTCCCTCTAGGTACGGTAATTTTCACATCCCCACACGATTGTATGGGATATGAAATTTGTATTGTGAGGACTAGGATACGAATTTTCAAAGGAAAAGGGGAAGCAATGTTGCACCAACATGGGATACAAATTCCTTTGATCTCGGGGAGGCTAAGGCATATCTCCGAGTCTTAGTTGACTTCGAATCTCCAGGCGGTGTTGTATCCCGCTATTCCTAGATAAGAGTTTGAGTCCTGGGAGAACCACCGTTGGATTTGCATCGTTATCATGGCGTTACCTGGTTGAATCGGACTTGTGATTGAATGCATTGACTATTGATGCCTTCACTCTCGAACCAAGAACCAATAAATCTAAATTGCACATAGGATTAGAGCATAAACTCAAACCATGGACACATGACTAAATTACCAATCTTTGGGATTCATCACTGAACCCGATCATGACATAGCAATGACTTAATGCAAGTCTGATGACATTGACAGTGATGATATAGTTTTAGAACTAATGATCGCTGCCATGTTCCAAGTTCATTCAATATAGTCATATCAACACCTCATGACACTGCACGTTTCTTGTTAGTATACACTAACACGAGGGGTATAGGGTCTTATGTGTGGTTTCTAACACCACTGTGTTATAAGTATAGCTCTAAAACACAAGGAGAAGCTCAAGACGACAACAGGGCTTGGAAGATGAGCCTGTAGAAACATCTCTGAGTCCTGATGGATCTTCCAACCATTTAAGTTCGTCAACGAGTGGTAACGGGAAATCTGGAACCTCTACTTCATCTCAACAAGTGGACCGGTCTAGCGCATAAGAGAAAACCGTGCAACTTTAAGGGTCCTCGCATCCAAGTGTAGATATAGATGAGCCAGCAGTTGAAGGTGAAGTGGGAATTACCGAAAAGGGCCCAATTGAAGGAGCGAATGGCAGTGGTAACCAGGAGGATGTCTCCATAGCACTAGACAAGGTGGGAGATACATAAATTCTTGAGAATCACACTCGGATTTGATCGCTTCACGGATAGATGAAGCCTCGTTGTGGTGAATCTGTACAAAGTACGGAAGACCCTACGACAATGTTAGAGTTCTTGGAAGAGAGGACAGGGCGCACGCTTCCCTAGAGGGGTACATTTCCTGGAACAGTCATATGTGTGACGCTGGGTGAGTGCCCTCATGGTGTGTGTTCACCCTGGACATTCTATATTTCTTTTGATTGGCACCAATGCAACTTCATTTGAACGTGTGTCCCCTTCTGCTTGGCACCTACATCCTTTATGTTGAATAGCTGCAAACTGATCGTCGGGGAAAGACATCAGATACCTCTACTCTCTTAAGAAAAGAAGTATTGTGCCGCCATTTCTATTATACATGGAGGCACAACCTAATTGTCAGTTATCTTAGGGGAGTGGAGCAAGCTTAGCTATTTTAAGAGTGATTGGTTCTTTGTAAATTACCCACCGGGATTTGCAAGAAGGTGGCTTGCCGGCATTAAGTGCTTAGAGATTTACCTCGTTACTTGGGTTAATTGTATCGTAAATTCAAAACTAACTTGGGGTTTTATGTGGCAGGGTTTCTGCCGATCTCAAAGAATGGAGAGTATTTGCAATGCATTCTGGCTTTGAGGAATGTTCCCAACGAGTATCGCCTTTTCCCGACCCTTGTGTCAGATAGTCTTTTACATTTGTTATATTTGCTCCCGGGGGGTCATTCAATGGGTTGACCAGATTATAACAGAGCAGTAATGGTGGTGGAAGCTGAGGGAGAAGCTGCTTCACTGGGCTTGTAGGATGAAATGTCCCCTCTTGTGCCTTCTGACGTGCCTACGGTTGAGGAGGAATTTATAAAGGCTCAAGGAAATGTTGGTGGTCATGCTGGCGGTGAAGATGTATGTACTGGAGGGGATGGTTCACTGCTCACTCCCATCCCTTCTCCGACCGGGGATGCAAGTCTGAGGGAAGCTGCTGAATCAAGTTCTCCGATTACGACATCTGCAACTGTTGCGTTGTTGGAAGCTGTGGACTTCAAGCATGTCGTAGTATTTTACGTATCGACCGATCGTAAAATAATTATGTTTTATTCCCTAGTGGTCGAATCATTCTCAGATTTTAGTATGTCATTCATGGGGCTGTGAGACATGTCCATGATTTTTACCAAACTTAATAATGACCATTTTACCCTTGAGTTTACTGTTTGGGCTATAATTTTTGGTAGGAATCAAATCAAGTGCTGAGATCGATTTCTTTGGATCGTAATGTTGGTTTACAATTCCGTAGATTTGTCATATGAAGGATTTGGTTTTGTGATTTGGGAGGAATCGATGTTTTAAGTTTCATCTTGCATTTAAGTAGACTGCTCAGTAGCTAATGGGTTAGTTAGCCAGACCCATTAGACCTAGGCCAGCAGATATAAATAGGTGGAGTTGGGGAGAAAACTAGGGTTACTCTCTTTATTATAAATTTTTGGTTGGTCGTCAGTGATTCTCCAGGTTCAGCCTAAAACCCTATTTCTCCATTCTTTTAAATCAAATTCATTATATATTGCGTCTACAAGATAGATCATCATCGGGGAAGAGTAGATCATCATCGAAGAGTGTTAGAGTTAGGCATGTCAATGGGGCGAGGCGGGCACGAGTAGTAACCCCCCATCATTGGCCGTGTTAGGTAATTTTTTGCACTGTGCTAGCCCTATACCTACACGAGTATCCATTAAATGGGTTTAAAACAAGTTTCGGGTATTTGCGGGTATCCATGATATTTAATTCAAATAAATTTTTAACCATATATTGAAATTGTTTAAAAATACATACATTTGGCCAAAAAAAATAGACCAGGCGTGAACTTTGACAACACATTGCTTAGATTTGGAAACGTATTGATATAATAACCAGTGAGGAGGAGTGAAGCAAGAAATTTGGCAGGATGTGTTGAATTTACAAAAGAAAGCAGATAATTTGGAGAGAAGAAAAGACGCGTTGCTTGCTGGACTAGAATTTGAAACAGTCAGTGAGAAATTTGAGAATTTCTAACTAGGTATATATAGGATTTTAATTAGCAGCATGCACATTAATTACAATTATCAAAAGCCGCTTATAAATGGTTAAATAAAATCATGCGCACAAATACCCAATAGTCAACAACAATGATTTTCGCATTGGCAATAGATCACGCTCAATACGGGTATGGTTACCCACGGACATGGATATCATAGTACTCGTACCCGCCCCATTAATTAACAAATATTAAAAAACCATTTATTTTAGCCATGGGTATCCATTTAGCTATCCGTTTCATGCCCATAACGAATTTTATCCACGGGTAACCACAGATACATATTATTTTGGCCATCACTAGTTAGAGCACATCATATTGCATCGAATTCAAGGGGTTTCGGCGCTATGCAAATCTGATCTCATTGAATCTTCATCAAACCTAGAAAATGGGTGAGTGACAGATATCTCTCACATGGAAGCTACGGATTGTATAGATAAATTAGGATCACATTCATATGTTTTATGTTAAAATTACCTTAAATCTGATCATATATGTTTAACTCAGATTTAGAAACTCTAGGAAACCTAACTTGATTATATTAACTGGATGATTGCTAGACTAACATGTTTACTCATATGTTTAGATCCAAATCATGTTAGATCTTATGATCATGACATGGTTATGAATTGTTCATGTTTGTATGATCATTGTTGTATGGATTGATGCTTTTTTTGGTTGAATTGATTGCATTGCTTGAGTTGTATGTTAGATTGTTTGCCTTAGAATCATAGGATTGAAGAACAGTGCAAATCAAAGGTTCAGATGTTCGGATTCAGACGAAACTTGGCGGAGGTGCTCTGAAAGACAAAGGAAGGGGACACAAAAATTTTGGTGCTCACATGCACTAAGTGCATGGGTCGGTTAAGTGTGAGGGTTCACACCAACCTATGTGGGTTGGTACCGACCCATGGGGAGGTCGGATGTGGAGCCGTGGTCTTGAGGGTGTGATTGTGACGGTTCTGCGGGGTTGCTAGTGAAGTTTAGTTGGAAATGGACTTCGCATGATCGATGTGCGATTCAAAGATGAATGGTGCTTCAATTGTGAACTTAGGCAGGAGTGGTCGAAGCTAAGATGATGTGACACTGATCATGCGATGGTATACGATACAATTTGATGAAAATGGTTGACTCGGGTAGGAGTTAACCACGGATGATAGTGGAATTAATTCAAGAGGCATCTTGACTAAAGAAGTGATGTCTCCCAGGAGAAAGGCTTGATAAATTTGATGCGCCAAGGAATTGTTGGTTATCAAAGTGTTCTAGCGGACTCAAAGCAGAGGTATCACGGGGACGCCCATAAGGATTAGGCAGGATCGAGTGCCTTGAATCGCTCAGGTAGGAGTGGTCTATTTGTCTTAGGGAGGATGCAAACATACGAGTCACAATAGCTTACGGTAGTTTGTCTACAACCGGGGTTTTCGATTTGCCCTTTTGATCGGTGAAATGCAAGTTTGATAACTGATGGATTCACGGCTATAGTTGGTGATGGCTAGGACATAGGTTGATATGGTTGATTTTGTGTTTTCTTCTCTATTTTCTCTGGGTAGTCCGTCACCGTAAGTTGTTGAAGAGAAGTAGGATTGGGGGTAGTTCTTTCTTATTTCTGATGTGACATGTGATGGATTATTTTCACGTTATTAACTTAATGGTTTTTGGGCAGATCGGAGGGTCGATCCGCCTATACTCATATTATCCTGCATAACTATTTGTAATCTATTTATCGCTCACAAATACTATTGTCTGACTCAAGGTTTAATGTTTCCTTCTTATTACCATGGACTGTTCACCAATTTGATGGTGGGCAGATTGAGTAGTAGGTAGCAGGACTATTGTCGGTGTTGTTGTGCGGTGACGAGCAGAAGGCTGACGTATTATTATTATCTACTATTTTAGCTATTTTTTCCTATATTCGTTGTATGCCGATGTTATTGTGACTCTAAGGGATGTAGTGACGCATACTATAATCAAAGATTCATGTATCGAGAAGCATTGTACATAAGAATTTATGGTTTTATGGCAATTTGATTCTCTGCTCAGTTGTGCTTCATGACTATTTCCTATTATTTTATTATTATATATTGTCCATGTGCTGTGAGTTATACGAAAGGTTCTGTTTTTCAATTATTCTACCCTGACGGTCATTCTGTATCGGCCTAGCACATCACACATCGCACCTTTCCCCGGTTTGTGCGGGAGGTACGGGGAGGTCGTCACATTTGGTATTAGAGCCAGGTTAATCGATTTTACCCAAAGTTCGCGAGCATATAAACGTGTGAGAGACGTATTTGTGATTTTATTTTGTTGAATACTATATCATATATGTGTATAGTGTAGTATGATAGGTTAGTAAGAACTTGAACACCAGTGCAACTTTCTCTAATATGAATTGACTCTCGTTTCTAAGCAAGGATGAGTCGACGAACTTCGAGACATGCTGCTAGGAATGAGCCTGCAACTGGAAGGGTAGGCGAGGGTAGCCAGTCGGGAGCTACAGCTGTTATGCCCGATTAATCTACCATGTTCGAGGCCATCATGTCAGCGATCATGAGGAGGATTCCTACTCCAACAACGGAAGTTGATGGTGGTGTTCTTGTGCAGGTACCTAGGGTTATTGATTTTGTGAAGCTTTGCAAGGATTACACTGCTTTAAGTGATAAGTAGTTTGTTGGAACAGAACCGACTGTTGAAGTTCAGAATTGGTTGGATACTTGTGTTCGGATTTCTGGAGATTCGGGGATTGATGATGCAATTATGCGAAAGCTTGCATCGAGGCAGCTGTAAAGACGAGCAATGGATTAGTGGAACTCTATCACGTTGGAAATTTCGGAAGACCAGATCACTTTGATGAATTTAGAACTAAGTTTGAAGAAAAGTTTATTTCTACGATCCAGAAATCGATGTTGTTTAAGAGGTTTGTTAAGATTAAGAAAGGAGGTTGACCAGTGTCCGAGTATGTGACTAAATCTGAAGCATTATCCAAATATGCACTTTCGTATATTGAGACTCCTTACGAAAAGAACGGGAAATTTGTTTTGGGATTAAATGAGGATATTGGAAAGCAACTTATCAACCCTATTGATGATTCTTTTGAGAAATTGGTCAAGAAAACTTTGGGGAAGGGGAGTTTATTTCCTCAAAAGGCGGAAGCTGTTGTTGGGGGTAAGGAGGAAGCGAAACCATAGCAAAGTGGTGGTAATAAGAAAAAGTTGAATGGAAAACGGAAACAACAACAAGGAAAGAATGACCAGAAGAAGCCTAAGGGTGAGATTACTTGTTTTAATTGTTAGTAGAAGGGCCATTATTCCAATGAGTTTAAGAACCCTAAGGTGGAGGGAAAGTGTTATAACCGTGATAAACCTGGGCATATTAGGAAGAACAGTCCAGAACCACCAAAAGGTAAGCATATTGTGAGGGTATATGGTTTGGATGTTGCCCCATCGTCTTTGAGGGGTTCGACTACGGAGGAGACGGGGAAGAATGTTATGGCGCAAGGTACGCTTTCTTTTAGAGGCATTTTAGTTCGAGTTTTGTTTGAAATTGGAGCATCGCATTCTTTTATCTGTAATGAACTTGTTTGCAAGTTAGGTTTAGAAGCAGAGATGGTTGATAGACCATTAGTTGTGACTTATACAGTAGGGGGTTCATGTAACACCCCTCTCGAAAAGCTAACACAAAGATCTTTTAGCACAGTGGTTAGTGTGTGGTGTTGCTTTCCGGGAGGTCGGGGGTTCGAATCTGGGTTGTCACATTTGGTATCAGAGCCTATACCCAGGCAGAATTGTGGGTGTAATGCTGCAGATGTCAGTCGGTGTGGTACCGATGCGGGTTACATGCACAACGCCTGGGTGGTGAGTGACATGAGCCAACGAGGACGTTGGGCTCTTTAAGGGGGGGTAGTCTGTAACACCCCTCTCGAAAAGCTAACACAAAGATCTTTTAACACAGTGGTTAGTGCGTGGTGTTGCTTTCCGGGAGGTCGGGGGTTCGAATCTGGGTTGTCACAGTTCGTCCAAGCTTTATATGCTTTGTCGTGATCTACTTTTATCAAGTCATGGTTGCTCTTTTATGTGTGATTGTTTTTTTTTAAATTTCGCTGGGTTTGGGATTATTTTGGGTATGAACCGACTCAAGAAGTATGCGGCTATTGTTGATTGTGAAAGGCTGGAGATGACAATCGGGAATGTGGAAGGGCGAACAATTGTGATATGTTGTCTACCAGAGGATGGAGTTCTAGTTAGCTTTTTATATCCGATTGTGATTCCATGGGATGAGCTGTCATATGTGTCAATCGTACGAGGGTTTTTTGACATGTTTGATGAAGTCAGAGGGTTGCCGCTGCAACGAGAGATAGAGTTTCAGATTGATTTAGTGGATGGAGCCAGAACTATTATTTTGCCTCTTAGGCGGATGACACCTAAGGAAGAATGAGAGTTAGAGGTGCAAGTTAACGATCTTTTAAGTAAAGGATTCATTTGGAAAAGCGTATCCGAATGGGGTGCACCAGTTGTGTTTGCAACCAAGGCAGATAAATCATTGCGATTATGTGTGGATTATCGTGAGCTGAGTAAAATGACCAAGAAGAACAAGTCCTCATTGCCGAGAAAAGATGACTTGTTTGATCAGCTTCACAAAGCCAAGTTGTTTTCCCAAATGGATTTGGTGACGGGATTTCACCAGTTGAGAGTGGCTAGGGATAGTGTGCCGAAAACTGTTTTTGGAACACCATCCGGATTTTATGAGTGGCTAGTGATGCCATCTGGATTGACTAACGCGACAACATATTTTGTGGATCTTATGAATCAAGTTTTCAGAGATCAGTTGAACAAGTTTGTGCTTGTGTTCGTTGGTGACATATTAGTTTACTTAAGGGACCAGGAAGAACATAAGTTGTACTTAGGAATTGTTTTGGAAATCTTGCGAAAACAAGGGTTGAGAGCTAAGTTTTCAAAGTGTCGCTTTTGGAAAGAAGAAGTAAGGTTCTTAGGTCATGTTGTATCGAGACGAGGTATAACAATGGATCCCGCAAAGTTAGCAGCAATCCAAGATTGGGATCGAGCAAAGAATGCGACGGATGCTAGAAGTTTCCTTGGTTTAGTTGGATATTATCGACGATTTATCAAGAATTTCTCTAAGATAGATGCACCGTTAATTGGTGATGCGCACATAAATATGCACATTTAAATTCACACATTTATTCATAAGTGGGCTATTTTTACATGTTTTAACTAAAAACCCAAAATTCTCCAATTAACATGCATTCATCTTCATATTGGGGTAAAACGGTCATTTGTGCATGTATTTAGTTTTGATAAAATTTACTTATTCATTTTCATGTGTTTTGTAGGAATTTAGGAGCAAAAATGAAGTATGCACATGAAGTTTACATGGAGATATGCATGCACAAAGTGGATACAAATGTACGAAGATGGAACTAATTCACACACAATTTAGTGGAGGACCCTACCCATTATCACTCTTTCTTTAACGCAACAATTAGAGGCTAATATATTGGCAAGTGGAGACAAAAAAGGCTTTATACAATTCTAATGAATTATTAGTAGCTAAAGACAAATGGAAGCTTTATATAGGGGGTATTTTTGGTAGTCCCCAACAAAATGGATTAGGGTTAGAGTTGTATAAACATGTATAAATACCCCACACATGCCCATGTAAATATCATCTCTTTTAGTTAGTTTAGTTTGGAGGATTAATGCCCTTTTTCCTCTTTAATGGCTACTTAGCCATTTTCTCTTTTGTATTATTTTTTAGTGCAAGTTAATTAGTGTTTTTTTATATTTAATGCTCTTTCCTTTATGTTGTAGTGTAGATCTCTTTTATTTTACGCAAGTAGAATAGATTTTAGTTAATTTTGCTCTCTTTTTCCTTTGCTTTTTTGTTCAGTGTTGCAATCTACATTTATTAGCAATATATTAGAAGCTAAATCCCTTTCAACTTAGGGGTAATGAAGCTCTCTAATGATGTAGAGTCAACATAACTTGAATTTATGTTCTCTTCTTATTGCTTAATGAAAATATGATTATGGCAAAGAAATGAATGTTTAGATTGAAATTTGATGGCCTATATTTCTAAACAACTGTTAATAGGTCATGCTTGAAATAGATTTGATTTTCATCTTCTTTTTTTTGGTCATATTCATGAGAGTTAAACCAGTGGGTTGGTGGTAGTATTAAGTTTGATGGCTTATGTTGGGATAATCAATAGAACAAATATGTCATGCTTAGGATAAACACATCAACTATTCACACTTATGACCAAAATAGAGGGATCATAATTTCATAACTTGTTGATCTACATGGTCTAGAAAGTGGATTTGCTTCAAAGTTGATATTTAACTCTCTTATTTTTATCTATCTTAGTTTGTTAGTTTAGTTTAGTTGTAGTTGTAGTTAACGATTTTAAGTTAGGTTTAATTTGATTGAATAGACTCTAAAATTATTTATTCCCCTATGGATCGACCCGTATTCGCCACGTACTACAAGTGTACGTCATGTGCTTGTGGTCATTTTATTTCAGTTTGTTCGACGATTTTCTAAACCAATAGAATTTCCGTCATCGAACAAGTTTTTGGTGCCGTTGCTACGGAGAGAATTCAATTTTGTTTTTATTCTTCGGATTAATTTTCTTGCTAGTTCTTCTTTGCTTGTTGTTTTCATTTGCATTTGTCGTTTGTGTGTGCTTGTTTGATTGAATGTTCACTTTCTTGTGTGTTAGTTTTCATTGAAAAAAAGGTGGGTTGTGCGTTTGTTATGTTTTTGTTCACTTTTGTTTGATTGTTTGTTTGTGTGTTTGTTCATTTTATTTAGTTTTAAATTCTATTAGTGTTTTATTGCTTTGAAACAAACTGCATTTTTGTCATAAAAATTGCATTATGTTTCTCAAGTTTGTTGTGGGTCTATGTCAGTTTCATCATTCCAGCTGCTTACATCTGAATTGCAATTTGTTTGAAAGACAGAAAGAAACATCACACAAGCATTTTTCTTTCACAAACATTCTTTGTTTATATTTCATAACATTCTTATACATACCAAACCAAATAAAAAATGGTTCATTACAATTTGCACTAGTTTCTGTTCTTGTTGTTTTCTGTCCCCTGTGTTACCACTATTAAGCCACTGTTTGCCCTTCACTTTCCTCACGAAACTTCCCTTCACCCCAACAACTTCAATTACTTAACATCGACTTCGCTGCAACCTGAAACACCACTTATCATTCCATTCCATTCAACAGCTACCTCCATCACAAGCAACATCTTAACAAACCAGAACCGCAATATTGAACCGAAGTCACCGACTACACATCCTCCATCACCACAACATCACTTGCCTTCCCCATTCGCTGCTATACCCATTCAAACACACCTCCACCCAAACATTCCAGCAACTCAAAGAAAGACCAATTGCACTTCAATAACACCCACATTTCTTCAATCCACATTTATTCAATCTCAAACTTCCCCGCAATTTCACCAATTCCAACTACACTAACCTACTCCATCAACATCTTCTGACCATCATTTTCCTACTGTCATCCAAAAACAACACTATATTATGCACCTAACTACATCAACCATACATCGTTTCCCCCCAAAGTACATACCCCACATGTAACAACCCAGATTTTAGTAGGAGGTTGTAATAGCTCAGAAAATTTTAGCGTTTAAAAATAAACTAAAGTAAGAATTTTCGTTAAAATAAATATTTATTGATGGTTTTGAGATAGAATCTGAAATTTTATATTTGGATTTCAATTTAGAATTTGGACTTTAAAATTTTGTTTTGAACGAATTTGTACAGACTTACATAGGGAAACTCCTTCTGTTAATTTTTAATATGAGCATTGTTAAAAGAAATATATGGATTAATTTATGGTTAGCGGTTGTTAAATTTACAACGCGTTTAAATTAAGCAAACAACGATGTTTGTTTCAGCTGTGTACCGCTCATTAGAAACGGTCATTCCATTTATTTCTCTCATTCAGCCCAACATTAAAATATAACAATATCAAGATCAATCTATAAATCTCAACACTTGTCTGTGTTGGTCTGTGTGCATAACATGCGTTGTTTTTTTATCTGTAAATATCTAGATTGTTCCGAAAATCTCATCGTTGGGTTATAAAAGAAGCGTACCCCTTTCTGTTCGGGGAGGACACAGAAGGTTTCTCTTCTTTATGATTAACACAGAATCGTTCTCCATTATAGGGGAAATTAAATCCCATCCCGAATTCATTTTTCCCAAATCCCATATTTGCTACGACCGCCATCAATAGCCACCCCATCTCGCGAGTCCACCTGGGTCCCTTTTTGTCATCGTCCATTTGCCGCCGGCTTAGCCGAGCGGTCCTTCAATGCTACCAACGGTGAAAATTGCAGTCGTTACCCCGAAGCGGTTACCACAACATCGGAGAATAGCGAAGCACTGGAAATTGCCACTAGCCTCCAAAATCCCCCAATTGAATACACTGCTACTGTTAGTTGCTCGCGTTTCCTTCAGTGCGCCTGAGTCACCAGTCGCACCCATTTTCCGCCTCCGTTTGTTGTAGGTGAGTTTTTATAGCTCACGATTTTTGTTCAAGAATCTTAACTTCGGTGTTCAACTAGAATAGCATACTCGCATTTATGTTTTATTGCAAAGATTTTGGGCAGCTTACTCGGATATTTGGCACACTCAAAACTAATATATACTAATGTCTGCCCGGTAGTTTCCTCTGTAGGTGCCTGTGTATTCATTCATGCTTGAATCGTACAAAATTTGACATAAGTGGGTTATATTTGGGTTATGTTGTTAGGTAATATCGCAGTGTACTTAACACACAGTGATGATCGTCTGCATTTTAGCTTGGATTCTTTTATACTGCTTCACTGCGCACTTTCTATTGTGTAAGCAACTGAAATGGTGAAATTTGAATATAAATGGCACTGTAACTCGTCACCACAACAATGTCATTATCGTGCTACCTGCCTGGATATTTTAAATTGTAAATGAGAAGAAAGTGTTTCAATTAATTTTAAACTGTCTATTTCATTTGCTTTGTTCGAATCCACTTGATCACCTTCTTCTTTTCAGTATGTATAATCATTAATGTTATGCACGGAGTTCGTGCAGTGTCTTTGGACCTACCTACTGATATGTTTTAAATCCCTAAATGCATGTGAACCTTGAAGTTGGCACAAATTACTTAATATCCTTGACATATTAACTTGTTCTTAGTCATGAAGTAGTACTATCCATGCATTACACCTGTAGATTTAAAGATAGTCAGTCTAACTTTGTCTGCATGTTGTAGCTTGGCTCCTTTATTGTTCCACCTCTCATTTCGTATGGTATAAGCTACCTAATTTTCCTTATTTATGTATAAGGGTTGGATACATCACTTGCCATATGTTTATACTATTCTGGCTCCAACACTAGATAGCATTCCGAGTAATATATTCAACTTTTTTTGGAGTATATGAACTGCATACTTTCCATTCTCCCATCATGATTAATAAAATTTTGTAGTATCTGCATTTTTATGGTGATGCTCTTATGCTTAGCAGTTGATTTAATTTCAATACTGCACATGTCTATTTATCGCAGGTTTACAATTCATATGCTTTTAAATACTTGTGTACATTACTTGTGAAATCAAATTGTTATGATACATATTGGCCTTAAATTTACATGTCAACCCCTTACATGAATGCGTGAACCCGTAGAAATGGTTTCTTATACATTCATTATTATGTTGTGGTCATGGTTATTTACCCCTATGGGCAACTTAATTTACTTTTGTTGGAAATGTTTTATTAACATTAGTGAATTATTGAAAATAATGGAATAAGTGTATGAATGGCTCCTATATGGGAATAGTCCCACATCATGGGATTATATGAAAGAAGCAAATATTTATACTTGTTTCTAAGAAATCATGTTGGGGCCTTGGGCTCCCAATACATGCATTGTTGTGAGGAGGGAGACCATGCATCATGACCACCACACACGCGCGACCGACCGACTCGACTCGACCCGGTCCGGTTCGGGCTTGGGCTTGGGCTTTGTGGTGTAGACACTTATATTTTTGGACCATAAAACTTAGCCTTTTTCCACTAATCAGCAACCCTAATTCTCGTCCTATATATTATCATTACTTCAGACGAGAATACCTACCGAATCGCAATTTCTCTTTTTCTCTCAGCCGCCGTTAAAAAATTTCTCTCAGAAATTCTCGAGCAGTATTTTAATTCAAAAAGTGCAAATCTGCACTAATTTGTTGTGCAAGCAGATCAGTTATTGTATTAGAGGCTGTTTTATCCTAGAGGCGGTGGCGAAGGAACGAACTGGTTTGCACCTCTGACCAGATCGTCGAATCGTCTTCAAGAAAGCGACCTAGTCCGCGACTCAGCCATTGTTTCCCAACAATTTGAAGACGATCTGAAACAAAGGCTTCCAACTCAACCCTAGACGATTCCGCTCCACCCTCTGCTTTCCAGAACCCTCTCGTGACTGCTGCTCCATTCAAATTTGAAGGCTTGCATTTCAAACGATGGCGTCAGAAGATGGAGTTCTTCCTCACCATCAGAAAGGTTGTGGCTGTGCTGACTACTGACAAACTGCAGCTTCCAGATAAACCTGACGAGGCTGATGCAGCGAAAATGGCATCATGGACTGAACAGTCAAAGCAACTGCAGACCTGGACTGAACAGGATTACCTATGCAAGAACTTTATTCTGAACGGACTGAGCGATGATCTCTATGATTACTATAACTCAGATGAAAAGACAACAAAGGAGATCTGGGAAGCATTGAAGAAGAAGTATGATACAGAGGAGGCAGGTGCAAAGAAATATGTTGTGAGCCATTACTTAAAGTACCAGATGACTGATGATAGATCTGTAGAGATGCAATCTCATAAGCTGCAGAAAATAGCTCATGAGATCATCTCCGAAGGTATGGTCTTGGACGAACAATTTCAAATTCCTGTTATCATTGACAAATTACCCCCAAGCTGGAAAGATTTTAAGAATGTCTTGCGACATAAGACTAAGGAATTTTCCTTAGAGAACTTGATTACACGCCTCCGTATTGAGGAGGAGGCACGCAAGTAGGACCAGAAAGAAGAGGTGCTGACTGTGAATAACAACAGTACTAAGAAGACCACTCCCGCTGTTCTGAAACCAAATCAGAAATCTTTTAAGAATCAGAACAGGCACAACAAACAGAATGGGAATCCGCAAGGAAACCCAAAAGAACAACAGAAACCAACCCAAAAGAATGACTCTAGCAGTTGTTTCTATGTTAAAACTGTGGAAAACCAGGTCATATGGCACGTAAGTGTCGGAACAGGCCAAGCTCTGCACCGCAGGCTAACCTGACTGAGGAGCCTCTTACGGCTATGATTACTAAGATTCACCTTGTTGGTGGATCAGAGGGTTGGTGGGTAGACACTGGTGCTTCTCACCATGTCTGCTATGATCGTGGCATGTTCTCGACATACACAGCTGTTGAAAATCAGAAAGTGCTGTTGGGAGATTCTCACACCACTAGAGTTGCGGGTATTGGCAATGTGGAACTCAAGTTCACCTCTGGAAAAACTGTAATTCTGAAAGATGTTATGGACACTCCAGAAATAAGGAAGAATCTGGTCTCTGGCTTCCTCCTTAATAAGGCTGGTTTCACTCAAGTAATTGGGGTTGATTTGTACACCCTAACTTATGGGGGAACTTTTGTGGGAAAGGGTTATGCTTGTGAGGGTATGTTTAAACTGAATGTTGAATCTAATAAAATGACTACTTCTGCTTATATGTTGTGTGATTTTAATATCTGGCATTCTAGATTATGTCATGTTAATAATCGAATAATCCGTAACATGAGCACCCTAGATATGATACATAAAATGACAGAATCTGAACTTGATAAATGTGAATTCTTTACACAAGCTAAAATCACAAAGAAACCTCACAAATCTGTTGATAGAGTTTCTGAACCCTTAGACTTGATTCATTCTGACATATGTGAACCAGATGGCACTTTAACTAGACAGGGACATCGTTATTTTATCACTTTTATTGATGACTGCTCTGATTTCACATATGTATACCTTATGAAAAATAAAAGTGATGCTTTTGACATGTTTAAAACATTCAAAACTGAGATTGAGAATCAAGAAAATAGAAAAATTAAGAGACTTCGTAGTGATAGAGGAACAGAATACGAATCTAATTCAATTCTGGATTTCTACAAACAACATGGTATAGTACATGAGAGAACTGCACCCTATTCTCCTGAAATGAACGGTAAAGCAGAAAGGAAAAATAGGACCTTTACCGAACTAGTAGTTGCCATATTATTAAATTCTGGTGCAGCAAAACATTGGTGGGGGGATATTTTATTGACTGTATGCTATGTTCTGAATAGAATCCCCAAATCTAAGAATAAATTTTCTCCTTATGAAATTTTAAAGAATCATAAACCCAATGTCTCATACTTTAGAACTTGGGGTTGTTTAGCTTATGTTCGCGTTGCAGACCCTAAGAGAATAAAATTGGCAAGTAGAGCATATGAATGTGCATTTATAGACTATGCTACTAATAGCAAAGCATATAGATTTTATGACCTTAATGCACATAATATAATTGAATCAAATGATGCCGATTTTTATGAAACTAAATTTCCTTTTAAATTAAGGAATAGTGGGGGCACTTCAAATATGCCAATTAGAACAGAATTTAATGAAAATTCTGAAGCTGAACCTAGAAGAAGTAAAAGAGCAAGAACCATAAAAGACTTCGGTTCAGATTTTTGTGCTTTTACTATTGAGGAGGATCCCATAAACCTCCAAGGGGCCTTATCTTCTTTAGATGCCGATTTTTGGGAAGAGACTATAAATGATAAGATGGATTCTTTAGAATCCAACAAGAATTGGCACTTGGTAGATTTACCCCCTGGTTGTAAATCTATAAGCTGTAAATGGGTACTTAAAAAGAAATTAAAACCTGATGGCACTATAGATAAATATAAAGCACGACTAGTAGCTAAAGGTTTTAAACAAAAGTTCTTTAATCTAAATTAGTATAATATTGTTCAAAGAAAACTAAACATGTATACTTGCCCTATAATGAAGTATTCTACTTACCGTTCATCTTTAAAACAATAATGCAATATGTAGTTTAAGTTTTGGGAAAAAGGAAAAAAAAACTAAATTCAGCTCACTTTTTCCAAAAGTATATGCTATTTTTACATGATTTCAGATCGCACCAATAGAAATTCATATGAAAATTTTACGGTAACATTATTTGACACAAGATTAATGGATGATACTGACTATGTTATGAAAATAGGTCTGTAAATATGGCTGATATATGGTTTAATTGTTGAAGTTCCAAATATCAATTTAGGAGCATAATTTTGTAAATTATAGATGAGAAAATTTTAAGTTATAAAGTAGACTTACATGATGAATCGCTAATACAGTAAAATAGCTTAAACAACACAAGCTGCTCCGAGAAGATGACTAGTGATGGTCTAAAGTTAGTTAATGTTTGTTCTTGGAAAAAGTCAATTCATGTGTAATAGATTTGACAAAGTACGAAATTAAAGAAAAATTTAGACAAAATGACAATAGGTCAAAAATTTTATTCTTGTACTTATAATTTTGTTTAATTTTGTCCTTCACACTATTTTTCTATTTATTTATTGTATTGGTATTATTATATACTACCTAAACGTATACATAAAAGATTCAATTTCTCAACAACAAAAAAAAAAAAAAAAAAAAAAAAAAAAAAAAAAAAAAAGAGAGAGACAAAGAGAACAACAATAGCTAGCAAAACATGTCCTTAACTGCTGAAATTTCCCCGTATTGATTAATAAAAGACGTGGCCAAAATGGTAGAAGGGCTAAACTATATTGAATAACTGAACATTGGCCATGATTGCTGCGCCATAGTTCACCGTCCGTAAATAAACCTAGCGGCAAAGGAAGAATACATTGCCATTTTCTGTTGCACCTTCATAGCTGATTTAATTTGTCCAACAACACACGGATTAGAGCGAAGAAAATGAGTGGACTAACACTAATCAGGCCGACCCAGGCCCAATAAATAAAACATAAGCAGAACAGCTCAGTGAGGCGGGCACCCGAACATCAATCAGGCGGATCCGGCCCAGTAAAAAAATTGGAAGATGGCTTCGCCCGGGTTCGAACCGGAGACCTTCAGTGTGTTAGACTGACGTGATAACCAACTACACCACGAAACCAACTGCTTAAACTTTACGATAAATAAATGAACTAGGGATTACACGCTAATGACTGACTGGTACTGTAACCGATGGCTTTACCCAGATCTATAAGCTATTTATGCATGTAGAAATTCACTAACAAAAAATGTTATTCTGAAATCATACTTTGAGAACACTAACAACAAATATCATATTTGCTACACGTTATTCTTCGTTGAATTTGAATGCATGCAAAACGCATAATCAGTAATGGTTGTTTATGTTCATGGCTTTAGAGTAAATAATTTAATTAATGTGAATGCATGCAGTAAATTAAGCAAAATACTAGCATATAACCATATGTCATATTGTATTATTTTATGAGAATTAATTTGAAATTTTATACATAAAAAATACGTTATTATGAATGGATACGTTACATAATACTATCATTACTCATCAAACAATAGGCGAATTAATTTGGAGTTTTATCTGCATCATGTCCATTATATGCTAGTGTCGCGCTATGCATATGCACCAACTTACACACTTGTACTAGGTCATACATACGTGTATGCATTAAGGATGAGCAGGAAAACCGATTACGAATCGAAACCGAACGGAAACCGCAGAAAACCGCATCTTAAAAAACCGCACCGAAGTAAAACCGCAAAACCGATGAAACCGCACCATTAGTATGGTCCGGGTTCGGTTTTCATCCTTTTTCAAACCGCAAAACCGAAACCGCACCGAATGTTACTTATACGTAAATTTTAACGCTACCTTCTCAAATTTAGCTTCAGGCAAATCTGTACGTTCACTACTTGGCAATCATGGAAGCAAAAGAGCAGCAATACATGTTGCAGTACTCTAACTGCACGGCTATATTGACTCAAGTTGCCAAGATTAATCATGACGTGTTGATGGAAATGTCTGATCATAGAAAGGATCTACAAAAGAAAACAAAACTAATATTGAACACCTTGAGAAGCTATCAAGACCTGCCACCTGACAAAGCTCTTACTGTATTAGTTATAGAGGTTAAAAAGAGGCGGTATGCTACTGCTGAGAAGTATCTAGAACAAGTTCTACATACTGCTTTCGGTCCATCAGAATTATGATTTGGATTACATCCTTTGCCTTGATGTCATTTATAGCAAGATGGTATTAGGATTGGATCGATTGGTCATTACAGTAAAAGAGATTTCATTTGCATATGAAGATCAATATCACACACTGGACAAATAAAAAAGCCCCTGTCTCAGCTTTAAACATTTCATGTGCATCACCATCTAAGGGAACGATGTTTTTTTTGTTAATTGGTTTTTAAACCGAAACCGCACTTTTAAAAACCGAAACCGCACTTTTAAAACCGAACCGCACCAACGGTTTTTGGTCCGGTTCCGGTTCCTACTTTTGAAAACCGCATGCTAGCGGTTTCGGGTGCGGTTTTAAGTCGAAACCGCACCATGCTCATCCCTAGTATGCATCCACTGATCCACAGCTACTCCAGTCAAAATTCTATACATCACAACGTCATATAGCACAACCAACAAGGATACCTATCAAGAAATAAAGTAAAGTGTGTGGCTGTGTTGTTTAATAAGGGGATTGTTAAAAGGGAATACATATTTTATTTGGTTAAGGGGAGAATCAATTTTGATTTATTACATAATTGTTATGGGGAATACAAAATAATTTAGCCTTTTCCTAAACCTATAAATAAAAATTCTGATACTAACCCTCAATAATCATCATTAATAAAAACCATAGAAATCTAAATCTTAATTAAAACTTACGATGCAATGCTATATGCAAAATAAAAAAATGAATATAATTAAAGTAATGGAGACATAAGAAAGTTTCATAGGAGATCGAAAGGCATCGAATCAGGTAATTAATTATAATTTCATATTGGAATTGATATGTTCAGTTTAAATTAAATGCAGAAAAGAAAATTTTGATCTAACATACTGTGTATTTTATACTACTGTTTATTTTGTCAAAGATTTTTTTTTTGTTTTCAATTTTTTTTTTTTTTTTTTGAAAGCATGTGTTTGTATTTGGCGTTAAATTTAATATGTTGGTTTTAACACAAGTGACGAGCCAAGGGCATTTAGGTCTCGTTTTGTTTTTCTTTTAAAATATTCTATACCCCCCTTAACAAAAAAAAAACAAAAATAAGCTGGAGTCCCGTAAAATTATCCTCCTTTAACCAAATTTGAAGTCCCTTTTAACAATCCCCTTTAATAATCTGTTTTATTTTTTGTTTTGTTGTTGGGCCTTTGAATACTATCGGCCCAAATGTGCCTGTATGTAATAAGCACTCTGGCCATGCTTTATTTGTATTCATTGTACAAATAACGTTTTTCTTCATTTGTTTCTTCATGGCTACTGAAACTAGGGGTGGACATAAACTGCACCGCAATGCGGAAACTGTCCAGACCGGAGCGTAAAAATGATGCAGAAAACCGCACTAGATTCTCTTTTTAAAGAAAACAGTCCAAACCGAACCGACTCGCAACGATATGATTCAGTTGCCGTTTGAACTGTTACCAAACCATATTAAATTGAACCGAACCGCATAGCTACTCTAATAATGTTTTGAGAAAAAATTAACAAATTTCTATCTAACTTTTTATTTTAACGATATATATTTTATTTTCAGTGTATGTTGTAGTTATATCAATTAAAGATAACACTATGTGTTTTAAACTTCAGGTGACACAGTGTCATACAATCGTATTGATTGTTGATGGAAGTAATTCCCTTATTTCATATTTAATACGAGTTCAAACCTAACCGAACCAAAATCAGACTGTAAATTAAGCAAAACCGTTTGATACGGTGCAGAAGCGGTTTGACCTTCAAACCGCACCGAACCGCACCCACCTCTAATTGAAACATCATAGGCAGCATCAGGCAATGTATCAAGACAGCAAGAAACTGCTAAAGACACCCATAAATTGATCAAGACCGTGGTCAGTCCCCAATCCCAATTGATTACTATGCAACTTGATGAAGGAAATTATCTGCTATGGAAGCTGAAGATTGAGACAACTATGCAAGGCTATGGCCTTGCAGAGTTCATGATCATGGGTACAAATCCTGTTCCCTTTAAATTCATCACAGATCAAGAAAATAAGATCATCATCAATGATGAATATGTGCAATATCATGGACCCGACATACTTATAAGTTCATGACTATTATCATCAATTAGTGAAAAGTTACTAACCCAAGTTATTTAATGCAAAACCACAAATGATATATGGGTTACTGTCGAAAAGGTGTTCAACTCCTAATCTGTTGCAAAGATAATGTTCTATAAAAGGAAATTACAAGAAACCAGAAAGAATAATATATCTATGAGAGAGTATCAATCACAAATCAAGTCAATATGTGATATGCTTGAAGCCGTCGGACACAAAATATCAGAATCTGAACAAGTCTTCCCTATCTTAAATGGTTAAAGTGAGGAATACGAGGCTGTGGAAGCCATTATCTCCTCTCAAAAAGAGTTCTCATCGATGGATGATATACAATCAATTTTGTTATCTCATATAGCGAGAATTGAAAGCAAAAGATCACAAGAAAGTGACATAAGCATAAATTATGCTAACGGTAATAACAGAAACAAAATTTAGAACAAGTCAGGACAAACCGTTCAAAGAGAAGACAGTTCATCCAACTGGGGCAAAGGAAGAGGCAGGTGGAGCAAAGCCAACAATAAACCAAAATGTCGGATATGTGAAAGAATTGGGCATACAACAATCACATGTTGTTACAGATTCAACCCCAACTATGTTGCAAATCAAAACAGCAACAACCAAAGAGACACAAATCGCAGTGGCAATGTTGCCTAAATTCAGAATGAATCAAGCAGTCAATCTGACAGTTCAAGAAGCAAAAATGAAACCGCCATACTGGAGCATATTCAAGAACAAATCTGGTATCCAGATTCCGGTGCAACTAATCATATAACTAATTCCCTTGATTATCTAAATCTTGGTAATAGGAAATACAAAGGTAATCAAACTATATCTATGGGAAATGGTAAGTGTGTAAATATAACACATATTGGTAATGCATGCATCAAAGGAAAAAGACAATTGTTTTTCAAGAATATGTTGAGATCCCCTAAAATTAAGAAAAACCTGATTAGCGTATCTCAACTTGCTAGAGATAAAAGTGTATACTTCGAATTTTATCCAAAATACTATTTAGTTAGAGACATACTAACTAGAGATATACTTTTGCAGAGTGATGCAGTAAAGGGTTCATACAAGTTAAGACTTGGAGATTGCATGAGCAATGCAAAAGATTAACCATATTGTAATATGTATGAAAAGACTATAGTGAATGATCATAGTAGTAATAATTATGAAAAGGTCATTATTAATGATAGTAGAAATGACTTTGATTTGTGGCACTATAAACCAGGACATCATAGTGCTAGTGTTGTTAAAAGAATTCTAGTTGATAACAATATAACATGTGATGATACATACTGTCAAATGGGCAAAAGTCACAAAATATCTTTTAACAGCTCTTTGACATAGTACACAAATCCTTTTGAACTGATTGCCACTGATTTATGGGGACCATCTCGAATGTTTTCTAATTTTGGGTATAAATATTATATTTCCTTTGTTGATGCATGCACTAGATATACATCGATTTATTTTCTGAACTCCAAATATAAAACTGATAATGTTGTTCTAAATTTCATAAAGCTAGTAGAAAATCAATTTAGTGTGACTGTCAAAATTATCCAATTTGATGAGGGAAGTGAATTCAAACTACTATGTGAATTATTTTCAAAAGAGGAATAATACATAGAACCACTTGACCCTATACCTCTGAGCAAAATGGTTTGATCGAGAGAAAACATAGGCACATAGTTAAATCTGGTTTAACTTTGCTAGCACAAGCCTCTTTACCACTAAAATTCTGGTCTAAGTCATTTAGCATGGCTATTTATCTAATAAACAGAATACCAACAAAAGTACTAAATGACTCAAGTCCAATAGAGAAACTGTTCAAAATTAAACCATACTACACTAATCTTAAGTAATTGGATAGAGGTGGTATGTGAGTAGTGGGCTTGAATGAATGGAATGATGTTCGGGTTTGGTGTTGTTGGTTTTGAAGAAGATGTAGTAGTTTGTGGTGGTGACAATGGAGTATAGCAGTTTGGTAGTGCAGCTCTCTTTGTTTGTGGAGTATGGCATTATGAGTGTTAGTGTGAAGCCGATACAGGAAGGTGGTGGTGGAGGCGATAGGTAATAGAAGGCTTGCTGCTGGTGAAGCAGGGGCGTATGGTTTGAAGTGTGACGTGTACTGTCAGGTTGGTGGTCGTTGATTTGTATGGCGGTTTAGAGGATTGATAATTTGAAGAGGCTAGTGTAGGGGATAGTTTTGTGCGACTTGTGGTGTAGCAGCCGCCATTTTGACCGCCCCAAATCGGTGATTAAACTAACTCAAAGCGTTCAAAATGACGGATTGTTATTGGCTTACAGGATTTAAAAATGGAATATAACAAAGAATCACGGTACACGTATCTTTATAAAAAAATATCAGAGTTTTACAATATTTATACAGAGGAAAAAGAAATTTTATACATAGATTTCTTTTAATAAATTATAATTTTTGTCGAGCGTTGCGCGCACATGCGTCTTCCTGTGCTTCTCCGGTTTATGAGTTGAAAATTTTAAAATCTGCAACGCTCGTATTTTTTTAAAAAAACAAACAAAAAACAAGGTACATTTAATAATAACGATGCTACATTTTCAAGACTCAAACTCAAGAGCGGAATCCCAAGTTATTTCTATTAAGCCATACAATAATGAAATATCATGCAAGCACACCGCATGCATATACATCATCTTCAGTGAGCATCCTTATTTTTTTATATACAAGTAGAATCATTTCAAACTCTCACAAAATAAATACACTACTTAACTTATCAATCTTTAATCACCCAGCACTATATGGCTATTGTTAGAAAGGAGGCGTTATAACTTAGGAAAAATATATGTGCACACCCATTAAAATGTAACAAAAGCCTAGAAAAGTTTAACATGATAAATGGTACAGCAATATTAACTCATTCTAGATTATATAATAGATATAGGCACAAGAAAGAAGCAGCAAGTCAATATGTTCTGCCAATAAGTATGTTGTAGGAGAGAATGCTTACAGTTGGTTATGCTGGGGTGTAGCCATTCGGTAGTTATGGCCTTAACTGTAGACATTCCTACAGGATCACCAGACGCACCAAGGCAATGTCCAATCATAGACGTCTGGCTTCTTAAAGACATGCAAAAGAGCTACTAAGAGGAAACTAACGCCAGGTTGGTTGAATGTATTAAGGGATGAGGAGGAGAGTTATTAGAGAGAAACAATTGCAATTTTTATTGATGCAAAACATGATACAAAGAGCACATATATATAGTGCTATGAGCCCAACGGCTAGTACAAAATATACCAAATATGTATGAGCATAACGGCTAGTATTAAATATACCAAGTATGCATGAGCCTAACGGCTAGTAGATAATGACAAAGCATGCTAAATGTGATAAAAACGTGTTCACACCCTAACGGCTCTATTGTAACGGCTCTATTGTCTTCATTATGCCCCCTCAGTTCGAACTGGGGTTTCCTTGCTCATTCTGGCTTCCGCCTGCACTGATAACGCGAAGTTCCTCTCTCATTCTGATAAAAAAATTGGTCGAAAGGGCCTTTGTGAGAGCATCTGCTCTCTGATAGTATGCGGGCACATGACATATTGCAAGTCTTCCTGATTGCGTTCTTTCTCTCACAAAGTGGAGATCAATTTCAAGATGTTTCGTCCTTGAATGTTGAATAGGGTTTAGAGATAAAGATACTGTGCTCTTATTATCGCACCAAATGACCGGCTTTCATCTTGGAGTGAAACCAAGCTCCTCCATCAGTGATTCTATCCACATGATTTCGGCTGTAGAGCTTGCCAGTGCACGGTACTCAGCCTCTGTGCTAGATCTTGATGTGGTCTGTTGTTTCTTCGTACACCAGGAAATGATATTGGAACCGAGGTAAACGCAGTATCCTGAGATAGACTTTCGATCGTCAATATCGTTGGCCCAATCGGCATCGCTAAAGCACTGTAGGTTAAGTTCCTTTTCTGAATTTAGGCGTATACCGTAATGTTTTGTGCCTTGTAAGTATCGTAACACTCTCTTTAATGCCATCCAATGTTTTGATAAAGGGTTCTGCATGTATTGACTGAGTTTATTGACGCTGTAGCATATGTCTGGTCGAGTAATAGTTGCGTATTGTAATGCTCCTATTATGCTTCTATATTGTTTGGCATTGTCGATAGCTTCTCCTTTATGCTTAGATAGTCTTAGGTTACTAATCATAGGTGTAGGTAATGGGTTTGCCTTGTGCATATTTGCCCTTTGCAGTATTTCAGTGATATAATGTAACAACCCGTATTTCAATAACATGTTAAAACGAGAATCAAGGCAGAATCTAATCTTAAATTCTGAATCAAGTAAATCGGGCTATGCCATTGCGTTCGTCTCGGAAAAATACGCGAAATAGAGTCCGAGTTTTCGAAAATCGGAGTCCGTATGACCCGGTTAAGGCCCAAAGAAGATTTCTGGAAATTTGAATTTCGGGAACAGGTTTTAGAAATCAGATCTGGGGCTAGGCGGGGAGTTTCCCGCCTGGTCCATGTCGACAGGGCTGTCGACAGGCCTGTCGACTTGGGCCCAGACCAAGTCGACAGCCCTGTCGACTTGCCTGTCGACAGGGGGTGGTCGGGGCATATGGCCTGGCGCACCTGTTTGTCTCACCTAGTCTTGTGCTTGGGCTGGGTCTGGAAGCTTCCGAGATCTGATAGTCCTAATCTATCCTAGGGTTAATCTAAGGGCCTAAAACTATCCTAATCTCTATAAAAAGACCCTAAACCTAACCTAAATCCCTAAAAAATCAAACCTAGTAACTAAATGCAGCCAAAATCAATTTTGGTCATGGCCTCCATCTCAAATCCCTAGAGCCTATGCACCCAAATCAAGTTCAAATCAAAAGGTGCAAGCTTGCTACACCAAATCAAGGCCAAATCAACGTTGCTATGCGAGTTTCATGACGGATCTTCATCAAAGGAGCCACCTTTCTTCGTCAAAATGATGCATGATCCCTTTCCTAAGCCTTGCCTAAGTAAGTTCTAGCTACTTTTGGGTCAAAACGGTATTTTAATGTTGACATGGGATAAAATGAGGCTAAACATGATTATGTGAACCTATATGAACCTTACCTTGCCTCTTGTGTTCATGTTTATGATCTTAGGCCATGTGAGTGACTTAATCATGCCTCTCATGCTATGCATAACCTAGTTTAACTTGCAAGTTTGGATCTTTATGCATGAAATGCTAGCATGAACCTTTAGGAACCATTTTACTTGTGAAACATTGGCTAAGACTAGATTTTGGGGCTTATGCATGTTTATGAACCCAAACCCTTTTATGCTATCATGCAAGTTTGTGGCCAAGTCCTTTATGAGATTATGCATGTTTATGGCCAAACCCTTTGTGATAATATGCATGTTTGTGGCCAAATTACCTTATGACACTATGCATGTTTATGGCCAATCCCTTTACGATGTTATGCATGTGGAAGCCAAGCCCTTTTTGGCATCATGCATGGTTTGAGACCAATATGTGACATAGTATCCTTACTATATTGACTCGATTTGCTTGCGTTGGGAAAACCCGATTTTGGGTAGTTAGATAAACATGAACATGTCGCAAAGTCTTAACTTGAATATGACACGCGTTTATACTTGAAAATATGACTTGAAAGATAACATGGAAGATGACATGTAAGTATGCATAAAAACATGAGCTTGGGAATTTACCTATTAAGTTAGGTCTACCCTTTGGGAATTTACCTATTAAGTTAGGCCTACCCAAATGCTCGGAAACGTGTAACATGTTTTGGAACATGATGAACTTAGATAATATGAGTATGGCTAACTCGAGGTTGGGTTGAGTTTGCAACGTAAAACTACCCGGAACCGACCGGCCTAACTAGTAGTTGCAAACAATAGGACCCAATGTGAGAAGTTGGTCATGTCGCGCTTAAGACCCGAGGTTAGACTAGGTTGTGGTGTAAATCTACCCGGACCCGCCCGGCTTAACTAGTAACCACAACAAGGTCTAATGTGAGAGGTTAAGAGTGCATTAATTAAATTAATGCCACATGATAAGGTTAAGTAAATTTGACTAATGACACTTAACCGATATGATACAAATGGGTAGGTTAAGTGGGACCGGGCTTGATTTCCTTAATGACACTTAACCATGCAAGATGATTAGGAGATGAGGTTAAGTAATTTACACTTAACTAATCCGACTGGGTAATTAGATGAGGTTAAGTAATTAAGACTCAACTAACCTAACCACGGTAATTAGATGGGGTTAAGTAATCCACACTTAACTAATCTAAAAACGGTAATTCGACGGGGTTAAGTTAAACACTTAACCAATTAAAACTTGGTAATTCAATGAGGTTAAGTAACCAATACTTAACCAACTTAAAGTGGTAATTTAATGGGGTTAAGTTAAACACTTAACTAATTTAACACGATGATTTTATGAGGTTAAGTGACCTATACTTAACCAATCTAACTTGTTAATTTGATGAGGTTAAGTTAACCCATACTTAACCAATCTAACGTGAAAACATGATAAGGCCAAGTCACGAACCACTTGAATACGCTTGACCGACTTGACTCGGAAATTTGACAAGGTCAAGTTAATTTATAATTAACCAATCTAAAATGATAATTAGACGAGGTTAAGTTATGGATTGTTTGATATACTTAGCCAACTTGACACATGGTTTGTAGGGTTAAGTCTTGGACTTGGATACTTAGCCAATTTTGACATGGTTTGTAGACGGGCTAAGTTATGAACTTAAGTGACACTTAACCCATTAGATAAACCCTAATTCTGAGGATTAGGTGAATAACCACAGTTAACAAGGGTAATGGAAATAAGGCTAAGTGGTAAACCTTAGTTAAGGGCAACTAAGTAATAATTCTTAGTCAAGGAAATCTAGACCATTTCTTAGATAGATTGGTAACCCGATACGTTAGGTCAACGTTTAAGTATGCGTGAAGGAGCAGGCTATCTGATTTAGATAAAGGCTCCAACGAATTGGGTAACGAAGCATCGGCTTCGGGGAACGTGAGGATATTCTTGGGATCCCTCTGTGAGCTGCCAGGTCATTATACTAGGCTCACGAGAGGTTGAGGTCTGCGGTAGAAGAACCAAGAATATGCCTTGGTTGCTATGCGAGCGACCTAAAGACTGGGGTGGATAGCAGTGAGTCGACGAATACATAAGGTGCCCGAGATAGCAAGTTCGTCGATCATCTACCATCTTGAGTCAAGCGTGTACGTACGGAAAGGCAGGGAACACCTAACAGACCATAATTGCTATCTAATTATGGGTGAGGTAGGCCGTAGGATGTGGGCTGGCCGGAGTGTAGTTCTCATGCGAGATTTTCTCTTGTGTTGCCTTTCACTAGTTGAGGGAGGGGTCTCGTGGGACCATAGCCACGTGTAGAAAAGCAGACCTTAGTATCTGCATCGGCAGATAAATCTAAAGCTCCCGACCGAGTCCTGTATTTCTTAGTTTGCCCTGTGACAGGACTCGGATGGCACGATGTGATACATGTGCATCCAGTTATAGAAAAACGATTCACGATGAATGCGTGGGAAAAAGGGCGCGGTTGAGGGTTAGCGTAATCCCTAGTGGCCTAGGTGGTTTAACCCAAACCAAAATACGAAAACGTGCAATAGGTAAGCGTAATCCCTAGTGGTGCTAGGTGGCGTAAGTCCTAAATAGTTCAAACGATGATTCATATGGAAGAGCCTAGCTAGAACAAGGGTGACAGTCCAAACGATTTCAAGGATAATACGACATGAGGAAGCCCGTACGAGGTACGGCAAAGGACTGAACTTATATACATGGAAAGAAGCATGTGATTTGAGTAACCTATATATGCGATATTAGGTCGACATGGACCATTACACGACTTTGAGCACGGGACATTCATGGTTAACACATGACGCGGGTAGGGATACTAGTACGAGAGGTGCAGAGCAAATATGCATGTTAGAACTAGGAAGAATATACATAATAGATACCGTGGGATGTTAGACGGGGTAGATACCTTGGGATAATGTACTCGATAGAAATCTGACGATGTGATACCTTGACTTATCATAACACCGTAATATATCATGATACCTTAGTTTACCTTGCCGCAGTAGTTCAACCGGCTACCCTGGTTTATCTATCTGGTAGTTATCCTTATGTTTACTTTCAGTTTATGCATGTCATGTTACCTTTACCTGTTTTTATACTGGAAGTAGATAGGACTTTTTCAGTCTTTTTGACTGACCCGTTTTGTTTCGCCTCTTTTCTTCCGTTCCCCCCCCCAGGTTACAGGGAGGAAACAATGCTGTTTAGTTCGGACTTCTTTTGCCTGAAGGTCATCATGGATGGCTTGGACTTCTCTTGGCTATGGCTACTTTACTGTTTTACTTGGGGAATAATTTATGAAAAGGTTTTTCTGCTTCTTTATTATTGCAAGACAGGTTTTGATGTACTCTGATGTAAAAGGCGTTAGACCTTATTTATTCATGTTATAAAGTTTGATTTTACTTCCGCTATTTATATATGTTCTGTCTTGTGATATTTCTGTGCATGTTTACCAATAATGCCCCTCTAAAGCTAGTGCATTCCTTTACGAGTGACCCTAGCGGAGGCGGGGTGTTACATTTGGTATCAGAGCAGAAGGTTACCAGACTGGGCAAAAGTTTTTAAAGACCTTCTGAAAACTATTTAAAAATCGTTTATAAAGAAGCATTTTTCAAGAAAATTTTCTTTTAAAAGAAAAAGGCTATTCCCCAAAGGCCATTAGCACTATCCTTGTTTCCTTAATTGAATCTCTTTTCCTTTCTTTCCTCCATCTGTAGTCACAGTAGTTTTAACTGCGACTAGTCTTTTCTACCTACGAAAGTGTTTTCCTTACGATGGAGGTGGTTCTCGAAAGACCAGTGGTCGCGTTATAAGAGAGGATAGTGAGGAAGAGGATAAAGGATACGAGCTTAAGGATGAGCAACTTGTTGGTATGGCTTAGTCCTCAAAGGAGGGAGAAAGATGAACAATGAAACCCATGACGAGAGAGTACCTTTGGCATGGTGAAACGGGATGGATAGTTAAGTATCATGGAACAAGGACAAGATCATTCGGAGGGCAATAGTATGCTCTCATTTCTAGGGTACCTCGGAAGGAGGGTAACGATATTGTTAAAGGTTTAGTTTTTCTTCTCTATCATCCCGTCGGGACTTTGTTTTGATCACCGCATCTTTTAAGTCCGCTTCAATAGTTGAGTCTCTGCACCTTAGTACTAGCGTAGTAGAGAATCCCGCTTTTGTCTCAAGTCCTATTGGAAGATCGGTCCATTTATTCATAGCTTGTTTGGATTTGAGAATGTCTATATCAAGTGTTGAGCTTGGAAATAATGCTTATGTTTATAAGTTGTGGATGGATTCTAGGGATGAAGTGGTTATCCAGTAAGGGGTGCCACTCTCGGTTTTAGAAGGAGGGTAGTTAGACTCTTGGCTTGCTTTGGTAATACCCTCGAAGTCTCGTGTAACCTTTTAGGTTCTGTCATGGCTAGTTACCTAGAATCCCAGGATGCAGTTGTTGGTAATCCGTTGGAATAGAATTCGCCGCTAAGACGGATGGTTCGTTTCGATTATGTATAAGTAAGACGGATGGTTCGTTTCGATTATGTATGAGTTATGGGAATCACCCTAGTAAGGACTCTTGGCAATATTGGATGGGCATCGGAAAACGAGATCCAGAATTCACTAGTGAATTTTTGGAGAGCTGGCTTGAGTACGTAGACATGGTTGAGCCAAGTATACTAGGGAAAGAATAAGTGCAAGGGAACGAGAAGCGACGAGGAAATGAGTTCCAACTCATGTTATGGAAACAGGAAGTAAGAAGCTGCGAAATCGTGAAGTAAAAGGGGCGGTCAAGGCACGATGGAACTAAGCTCAAGGTAATGCGACGCAGGAGACTGAAGACCAAATACGTGCATGATATCTCTTTTGGGAATATATCCTCGATCCCTGTTTTTCTATTGAGCTTGCTTGTAGGCTATCTTTTATGGATATCCTCTCGGTCCTGTCTCTGTTACAAACCCCATAAGGAGTTTGCCTTGTTTATCTTCTCGACCCTGTTTCAGGGGATCCTCGGTAGAACCCTATGGATGAAAACATGTATTTGAAACATGTTATGGTTGATATGATTGCAAATGGTTGCAAGTGGTTGCTCGTGGATGCGCGAATTTACATTAGATATTAGCTCGACTCGGTCACATTTCATATTGCATATGCACGAGTATTTATACTTGTTTATGGATGAAATTGAATGTGTTACCATGTGGACGTTGCATATGGATGAATGTTTGTGCATGCATATAGTATCTATATGACTAGGACTATTTGCATACATGTTGGATTCATGGCACTAAACATATTTTTGCATTCAAAAGATTTTTCAGGCCTGATCATTAGCATTAGCTAAGGAACATGTACACACACGTTTTGCATATATCCATACAGCATTAGAAATCATCTAAGGACAATGGTTGCTTGTGGATGATGTTTTGAGTAGATGGATGATGGATGGTAGGATATGTTCTTCCTAACGTAGAGATTTCGGGGACGAAATCCTAAAAGGTGGGGAGAATGTAACAACCCGTATTTCAATAACATGTTAAAACGAGAATCAAGGCAGAATCTAATCTTAAATTCTGAATCAAGTAAATCGGGCTATGCCATTGCGTTCGCCTCGGAAAAATACGCGAAATAGAGTCCGAGTTTTCGAAAATCGGAGTCCGTATGACCCGGTTAAGGCCCAAAGAAGATTTCTGGAAATTTGAATTTCGGGAACAGGTTTTAGAAATCAGATCTGGGGCTAGGCGGGAAGTTTCCCGCCTGGTCCATGTCGACAGGGCTGTCGACAGGCCTGTCGACTTGGGCCCAGACCAAGTCGACAGCCCTGTCGACTTGCCTGTCGACAGGGGGTGGTCGGGGCATATGGCCTGGCGCACCTGTTTGTCTCACCTAGTCTTGTGCTTGGGCTGGGTCTGGAAGCTTCCGAGATCTGATGGTCCTAATCTATCCTAGGGTTAATCTAAGGGCCTAAAACTATCCTAATCTCTATAAAAAGACCCTAAACCTAACCTAAATCCCTAAAAAATCAAACCTAGTAACTAAATGCTGCCAAAATCAATTTTGGTCATGGCCTCCATCTCAAATCCCTAGAGCCTATGCACCCAAATCAAGTTCAAATCAAAAGGTGCAAGCTTGCTACACCAAATCAAGGCCAAATCAACGTTGCTATGCGAGTTTCATGACGGATCTTCATCAAAGGAGCCACCTTTCTTCGTCAAAATGATGCATGATCACTTTCCTAAGCCTTGCCTAAGTAAGTTCTAGCTACTTTTGGGTCAAAACGGTATTTTAATGTTGACATGGGATAAAATGAGGCTAAACATGATTATGCGAACCTATATGAACCTTACCTTGCCTCTTGTGTTCATGTTTATGATCTTAGGCCATGTGAGTGACTTAATCATGCCTCTCATGCTATGCATAACCTAGTTTAACTTGCAAGTTTGGATCTTTATGCATGAAATGCTAGCATGAACCTTTAGGAACCATTTTACTTGTGAAACATTGGCTAAGACTAGATTTTGGGGCTTATGCATGTTTATGAACCCAAACCCTTTTATGCTATCATGCAAGTTTGTGGCCAAGTCCTTTATGAGATTATGCATGTTTATGGCCAAACCCTTTGTGATAATATGCATGTTTGTGGCCAAATTACCTTATGACACTATGCATGTTTATGGCCAATCCCTTTACGATGTTATGCATGTGGAAGCCAAGCCCTTTTTGGCATCATGCATGGTTTGAGACCAATATGTGACATAGTATCCTTACTATATTGACTCGATTTGCTTGCGTTGGGAAAACCCGATTTTGGGTAGTTAGATAAACATGAACATGTCGCAAAGTCTTAACTTGAATATGACACGCGTTTATACTTGAAAATATGACTTGAAAGATAACATGGAAGATGACATGTAAGTATGCATAAAAACATGAGCTTGGGAATTTACCTATTAAGTTAGGTCTACCCTTTGGGAATTTACCTATTAAGTTAGGCCTACCCAAATGCTCGGGAACGTGTAACATGTTTTGGAACATGATGAACTTAGATAATATGAGTATGGCTAACTCGAGGTTGGGTTGAGTTTGCAACGTAAAACTACCCGGAACCGACCGGCCTAACTAGTAGTTGCAAACAATAGGACCCAATGTGAGAAGTTGGTCATGTCGCGCTTAAGACCCGAGGTTAGACTAGGTTGTGGTGTAAATCTACCCGGACCCGCCCAGCTTAACTAGTAACCACAACAAGGTCTAATGTGAGAGGTTAAGAGTGCATTAATTAAATTAATGCCACATGATAAGGTTAAGTAAATTTGACTAATGACACTTAACCGATATGATACAAATGGGTAGGTTAAGTGGGACCGGGCTTGATTTCCTTAATGACACTTAACCATGCAAGATGATTAGGAGATGAGGTTAAGTAATTTACACTTAACTAATCCGACTGGGTAATTAGACGAGGTTAAGTAATTAAGACTCAACTAACCTAACCACGGTAATTAGATGGGGTTAAGTAATCCACACTTAACTAATCTAAAAACGGTAATTCGACGGGGTTAAGTTAAACACTTAACCAATTAAAACTTGGTAATTCAATGAGGTTAAGTAACCAATACTTAACCAACTTAAAGTGGTAATTTAATGGGGTTAAGTTAAACACTTAACTAATTTAACACGATGATTTTATGAGGTTAAGTGACCTATACTTAACCAATCTAACTTGTTAATTTGATGAGGTTAAGTTAACCCATACTTAACCAATCTAACGTGAAAACATGATAAGGCCAAGTCACGAACCACTTGAATACGCTTGACCGACTTGACTCGGAAATTTGACAAGGTCAAGTTAATTTATAATTAACCAATCTAAAATGATAATTAGACGAGGTTAAGTTATGGATTGTTTGATATACTTAGCCAACTTGACACATGGTTTGTAGGGTTAAGTCTTGGACTTGGATACTTAGCCAATTTTGACATGGTTTGTAGACGCGCTAAGTTATGAACTTAAGTGACACTTAACCCATTAGATAAACCCTAATTCTGAGGATTAGGTGAATAACCACAGTTAACAAGGGTAATGAAAATAAGGCTAAGTGGTAAACCTTAGTTAAGGGCAACTAAGTAATAATTCTTAGTCAAGGAAATCTAGACCATTTCTTAGATAGATTGGTAACCCGATACGTTAGGTCAACGTTTAAGTATGCGTGAAGGAGCAGGCTATCTGATTTAGATAAAGGCTCCAACGAATTGGGTAACGAAGCAGCGGCTTCGGGGAACGTGAGGATATTCTTGGGATCCCTCTGTGAGCTGCCAGGTCATTATACTAGGCTCACGAGAGGTTGAGGTCTGCGGTAGAAGAACCAAGAATATGCCTTGGTTGCTATGCGAGCGACCTAAAGACTGGGGTGGATAGCAGTGAGTCGACGAATACATAAGGTGCCCGAGATAGCAAGTTCGTCGATCATCTACCATCTTGAGTCAAGCGTGTACGTACGGAAAGGCAGGGAACACCTAACAGACCATAATTGCTATCTAATTATGGGTGAGGTAGGCCGTAGGATGTGGGCTGGCCGGAGTGTAGTTCTCATGCGAGATTTTCTCTTGTGTTGCCTTTCACTAGTTGAGGGAGGGGTCTCGTGGGACCATAGCCACGTGTAGAAAAGCAGACCTTAGTATCTGCATCGGCAGATAAATCTAAAGCTCCCGACCGAGTCCTGTATTTCTTGGTTTGCCCTGTGACAGGACTCGGATGGCACGATGTGATACATGTGCATCCAGTTATAGAAAAACGATTCACGATGAATGCGTGGGAAAAAGGGCGCGGTTGAGGGTTAGCGTAATCCCTAGTGGCCTAGGTGGTTTAACCCAAACCAAAATACGAAAACGTGCAATAGGTAAGCGTAATCCCTAGTGGTGCTAGGTGGCGTAAGTCCTAAATAGTTCAAACGATGATTCATATGGAAGAGCCTAGCTAGAACAAGGGTGACAGTCCAAACGATTTCAAGGATAATACGACATGAGGAAGCCCGTACGAGGTACGGCAAAGGACTGAACTTATATACATGGAAAGAAGCATGTGATTTGAGTAACCTATATATGCGATATTAGGTCGACATGGACCATTACACGACTTTGAGCACGGGACATTCATGGTTAACACATGACGCGGGTAGGGATACTAGTACGAGAGGTGCAGAGCAAATATGCATGTTAGAACTAGGAAGAATATACATAATAGATACCGTGGGATGTTAGACGGGGTAGATACCTTGGGATAATGTACTCGATAGAAATCTGACGATGTGATACCTTGACTTATCATAACACCGTAATATATCATGATACCTTAGTTTACCTTGCCGCAGTAGTTCAACCGGCTACCCTGGTTTATCTATCTGGTAGTTATCCTTATGTTTACTTTCAGTTTATGCATGTCATGTTACCTTTACCTGTTTTTATACTGGAAGTAGATAGGACTTACTCAGTCTTTTTGACTGACCCGTTTTGTTTCGCCTCTTTTCTTCCGTTTCCCCCCCCCTCCCCCCCAGGTTACAGGGAGGAAACAATGCTGTTTAGTTCGGACTTCTTTTGCCTGAAGGTCATCATGGATGGCTTGGACTTCTCTTGGCTATGGCTACTTTACTGTTTTACTTGGGGAATAATTTATGAAAAGGTTTTTCTGCTTCTTTATTATTGCAAGACAGGTTTTGATGTACTCTGATGTAAAAGGCGTTAGACCTTATTTATTCATGTTATAAAGTTTGATTTTACTTCCGCTATTTATATATGTTCTGTCTTGTGATATTTCTGTGCATGTTTACCAATAATGCCCCTCTAAAGCTAGTGCATTCCTTTACGAGTGACCCTAGCGGAGGCGGGGTGTTACATATAATTTTGTTGGGATAATATTAATTCACCATTGTTTTTCCTAATCACTTGTATTCCAAGAAAAAACTTTAGTTCCCCCAAGTCTTTAATGGCAAAATTTTGATCCAGCTTGTGAACGATTCTGTTTATTTCTTCGCTGTTGTCTCCTGTTATTAGCATGTCGTCAACGTATACTAGAATGAACACAGTTCCATGTATGCCCTTCTTCATATATAGAGAATTGTCCGATTTAACTTGTGAGAAACCCATGTTAGACAAAGTTGACTTTAGCTTTTCATACCAAGCTCTCGAAGCTTGTTTTAAGCCATATATTGCTTTTTGTAGTTTGCATACTTTATCACCAGTACCATATCCTTCAGGCTGTTGCATGTATACCTCTTCAGTCAATTCCCCATTCAAAAAAGCATTGTTGACGTCCAGTTGCCTCACATTCCATCCTTTATTTAGAGCAACGGTCAGTATAATTCTGATGGTTGTGGGTTTTATGACTGGGGAAAAAGTTTCATTGAAATCAAAACCAAATTGTTGCGCGTAACCTTTTGCAACCAGTCTGGCCTTGTATTTGTCAATAGATCCATCTTCTTTTCTTTTTATTTTGTATGTCCACCTACAACCAATCACATTTTTATGTTTTGGTTGAGTCACTATGCTCCAAGTGTTGTTTTTTATGAGAGCTTTATATTCAGTGTCCATTGCCTCCTTCCATTTGTTTGATCTTATAGCCTGAGTGAAATTCAATGGTTCGATCTCTCTGGCAGAAATATTATATACTTTGGGTTTGAAGATGCCTCTCTTTGACCTGGTGATCATGTGATGTCCAGTTGATTGTAGTGATGTTTGCTGCTGTGTATCATTGTTGCTGGTATTGTCAACATGGTTGTTATTTTCTATATCTTCACTATGCTGCATGTTTTGATGTATGTTTGTATCTTCTGAGTCATTGTGTGTCTCATTGGTTTGCTCGTTTGTTTGATCCATAGTTTCTTCCTGGGTGTTTAAATTGCTTGTGCGTTGTTGCTCTTCATTTCTATCAATTGAAGGTGGTTCAGTAATGAATGGCTCGAACCGTATGTTATTGTTTATGCTTTGTTCCCCATCCTTTTTGCCGATTTGCTTTTCTGCATAAGGAAACTTGTTTTCATCAAATATCACATGCCTAGAAATGTATATTTTTCCATTTTTGTCCATGCACTTATAACCTTTTTGGTTTTGTGCATACCCAATGAATGTGCATGGGCTTGATCTCATACTTAGTTTATGATTGTTATAGTCTCTCAAACATGGAAAACATAGACATCCATAGGCTTTCAGAAAACCATATTCTGGTCTAACACTGTATATCATTTCATGTGGGCTTTTATTGTTTAAGACTTTGGTTGGCAACTTGTTAATGAGGAATACAAATGTGTAGAAAGCTTCATTCCAATATTTCATGGGTAATGAGCTTTGTGATAACAAAGTTAGACCAGTCTCTACTATGTGTCGATGTTTTCTTTCGACTAAACCGTTTTGTTCGGACGTATGCGGGCAAGTTAATCTATGTTTGATCCCTCTTTTGAGAAAGTAATTAGTTAGAGGTTTAAACTCAGCTCCCCCATCTGTCTGAATAACCTTAACAGTACTGTTCATTTGTTTTTTGACATGAGTTATAAATTGCATAACTGTATTGCAAGCTTCTGATTTAGTTTTCAGCATGTATATCCAAGTATATCTAGAATAAGCATCCACAAAAGAAAGATAATACCTGTGTCCCTGATATGAATTTAGAGGCGCGGGTCCCCACAAGTCGGCGGCTATAAGTTTCAGTGGCTTATTATAGCTGGTTTCAGAATCACTAAAAGGGAGCTTGTGGCTCTTGCCGAGTTGGCAATGCGTGCATGTGTGTTTGATAGGTACATTTTTATAATGAATGTTATTATTACGCAGAACAGTCTTAACAGTTTCCAGATTAGGATGTCCTAATTTTATATGCCAAGAATTAATCACGTTACATTCATCGCTATTATTGTCATAATCAACGTTATTGCAACTATTCCTAATACAGTCATTGTCACTACTAGCATCTACATTATTGTACCAGAATTCTCCATTTGAGTTTGCAGTCTTGAATTTGTATAAACCATCGTATAGGTTACCTCGAAGTAATATTTCATGATTTAGGGAATCTTTAACTAAACAAAACTTAGGATGAAATTCAAAGTTAACATTATTGTCGTTGGCAACTTTTGATACACTTAACAAATTTTTATTAATCGTAGGTACCCTAAGAAGATTGTTTAATTTGAGTTGTCTTTTCCCAAAGATAGTCCCTTTGCCTATGTGTGTGATACTAGCAGTACTACCATTACCCATATGCAAATTTCTCATACCTGAGTAATTTCTGCTCCCAATGTTTAAATTTTGAAGATTGCTAGATATGTGGTGAGTCGCTCCTGAGTCAGGGTACCATTCTTCGAAGCCATTGTCTTCATTTTTTACTTCATCATTATATGCAGCATTATGTCTTCGGTTTGCGTTATTATTATTTTGAGTTGAATTCCCTGTTGTTGTCATATTTGCTTGTGCTCTTCTTTGTGAAAAGTAATTTTGTCTTGCATGTTGTCTACCTGTGTCTGAATTATACCTGAAGTAACATTTGTTCGCCATGTGACCAAACTTTTGGCATATTTGACATTTCACACGATAGTTGTTGTTATCTCCTTGTATCTGCTTATTTCTGACTGTGGTATAATTGGCAGAGAACTTATTTAGTGCTGTTTTTCTTTGGTCAATTCTGCCTTCATGAGCAAGGAGTGCTGATCGAACGAACTGTAAATCAGATAAAGTTTGTTGTGTGGCTAACACAGTTACTAGAGATTCATGTTCTTCATCTAATCCACCAATAATAAATATGATTTGCTCATTGTCGCTGATCTTATGACCAACAGTATTTAGCTTGTCACACAGATTTTTAATTTTTCCTAAGTATTCTTTCATGTTTGCCTCCTTTTTTCTAGAATTTTGTAATTCCCTTCTATATTGCATGATTCTAGCAGCTGATTGTGAACTGAAAATTTGTTCAACTGTTTTCCATATTTCATAAGACGTGCTACATCCAACTATTTGTGATAATAAATTCGAACTTACTGACGATAGGAGCCATGAGGAGAGGAGGATGTCTTGTTTTTGAAACTTTGTGTAGTCTGTGTTAGGCACAATTTCTCCTTTCGAATTGGTTATCGTCACTGGTGGGACTGTTATTGTCTCATTAATGCACTGCAGTAAATCATACCCTCTTAAAGCGATCTCTACTTGATATTTCCATAGAATGTAATTGTCTTCGTCTAGAGATGTGGTGATAATTTGGCTTTTTGGTTTAATCAGGTCATGATGGTTAGGTGGAGCACTGTACCTCAAGCTTCCTGAAACAGCGGAGGTTACTTCATTGTTGTTGGCCATAAAACAAAAACAACTTTCTGCTTGATGATTAAGCCTTTCGGCAATTTGGCTCTGATACCATATTAAGGGATGAGGAGGAGAGTTATTAGAGAGAAACAATTGCAATTTTTATTGATGCAAAACATGATACAAAGAGCACATATATATAGTGCTATGAGCCCAACGGCTAGTACAAAATATACCAAATATGTATGAGCATAACGACTAGTATTAAATATACCAAGTATGCATGAGCCTAACGGCTAGTAGATAATGACAAAGCATGCTAAATATGATAAAAACGTGTTCACACTCTAACGGCTCTATTGTAACGGCTCTATTGTCTTCATTATGCCCCCTCAGTTCGAACTGGGGTTTCCTTGCTCATTCTGGCTTCCGCCTGCACTGATAACGCGAAGTTCCTCTCTCATTCTGATAAAAAATTTGGTCGAAAGGGCCTTTGTGAGAGCATCTTCTCTCTGATAGTATGCGGGCACATGACATATTGCAAGTGAATGAAAGGGTTCGATTGAAGCACCCTTTGTTTTATGTAATTGCTCTGATGCTAGACCAGTACATGTTGGTGGAATAACCCTTGTCTTCAAGTCGGTTTCTCCGTCTAGAGCAGCAGTCTCAATAAAGCATATGCCAAAAAAAATACAAAAAAATAAACAACTATTAGAGGTTCAAAATGTACAGCAAAAATAATAAAATTATTTCCCTTTTTGGTGGACACAAATTCCCGCATAACGTTGAACTGCACAAGACCAAATCAACCATATGCGCATCTAATATACAACAAACAAATGAACATGAAAAATTGACTAAAATCCAGTCTAACTCCCATGAATTTGATATTTATTTTCACCTCCTTTCTCTAAGTAATGTTGAAAATTGATTCAGCAGTTAATGGTGACATGCAAGGAAAAAGGATAATTGACATTACCTTTGATTCGCTGCTCCAAAGTAAATTAAGTTGCCCGTAGTGGTGAATAACCATGACCACAACATAATAACAAATGTATACGAAACCATTTATACGGGTTCACGCATTCATGTAAGGGGCTGACATGTAAACTTAAGGCCAATATGTATCGCAACAATTCGATTTCACAAGTAATGTATGCTAGTATTTAAAAGCATATGAACTGTAAACCTGAGACAACAAAACATGTGCAATATTGAAATTAAACTAACTGCTAAGCATAAGAGCATGCACCGTAAAAATGCAGATACTACAAAATTTTATTAATCATGATGGGAGAATGGAAAGTATACAGTTCATATTTCCAAAAAAGCGTTGAATATATTACTGGGAAATGATGTCTAGTGTTGGAGCCATAGGGATCTGCTACCAACAGTCGCTTAGAGCGACTGCCCTTCTCACTCGCGCTGCTAAAAATACTCGCTCGGGAGCGACTGTGAATTACAGTCGCCCATGCGATTGGGCAATGTAAGTATAGTGGGTCCCCCAATTATTCTGAATAGCAATAAAAAAATAAAAGTGTCAGGCCTTGAGCCAATAGCAGCGCGAGTGAGAAGGGCAGTCGCTCTAAGCGACTGTTGGTAGCAGATCCCATAGTATAAACATATGGCAAGTGATGTATCCAACCCTTATAATTAAATGAGGCAAATCTGGTTGCTTACACCATACGAAATGAGTGGTGGACAATAAAAGAGCCAAGCTACAACATGCAGACAAAGTTAGACTGACTATCTTTAAATCTACAGGTGTAATGCATGGATAGTACCACTTCATGACTACGCACAAGTTAATATGTCAAGGATATTAAGTAATATGTGCCAACTTCAAGGTTCACATGCATTTAGGGATTTAAAACATATCAGTAGGTAGGTCCAAAGACATTGCACGAACTCAGTGCATAACATTAATGATTATACATACGGAAAAGAAGAAGCTGATCAAGTGGATTCGAACAAAGCAAATGAAGTAGACAATTTAAAATTAATTGAAACACTTGTTACCCATTTACAGTTTAAAATATCCAGGCCCTAACCCTAATTCAGTAATTCTAGTGGTGTAGACATTTATATTTTTTGGACCATAAAACTTAGCCTTTTTCAAACCGTTTTTTTTTTGGAAAAGATTTCTGCAACGAAAAAAATTGTTAACCTTCATTAAAGCGGCCCACTAATCAGCAACCCTAACCCTAATTCTCGTCCTATATATTGTCATTACTTCAGACGAGAATATCTACCGAATCACAATTTCTCTTTTTCTCTCAGCCGCCATTAAAAAATTTCTCTCAGAAATTCTCGAGCAGTATTTTAATTCAGAAATCTGCACTGATTTGTTGTGCAAGCAGATCATTTAATGTATTAGAGGCTGTTTTATTTTAGAGGAGGCGGCGAAGGAACGAACTGGTTTGCACTGTAACAACCCGTATTTTTCGATAACGTGTTAAGACGAGAATCAAGGCAGAATTTAATTTTAAATTTTGAATCAAGTAAAATGGGCTATGCCATTGCGTTCGTCTCGGAAAAATACGCGAAATAGAGTCTGAGTTTTCGAGAATCGGAGTCCGTATGACCAAGATATGGCCTCGCGAAGTTTCACGAAAAATTCCCAAATTAAAGTATACTTAATTAAGTGAAATGGGTTGCGCAGAGAAATATATATATATATTGATATATATATATATAATTGAAAATTAAATAAATAAATATGCAAAAATGTTCAAAACAGCGAATTGGGAGAGGGAAATAACCGAACCGGCCGATTTTTGAGGTCGACCCGAGCTCGCTGGGTCGACTAGGGGTTAATCCAGGGTGTTTGGCTGTCAACCCGTGGGCCGATTCGCTCAAATGCAGATTTTGCATTTGGATGGTTCTCATGGTTCATCTTTAATCTAAAGGCCCTAGATGGTTCCTACACTTGACTTCTTCCCCAAGACATGCTTTGATGGCTTGGATTGAATCTAGGTTTAATCCTATGGCCTAAAACACTTGCCTAATCTATAAATAAGACCCTAACCTATCCTAAATCCTCATTATTCATTCATGCAACTAAACTATGGCAAAATTTTACCTCTCATGGCCTCCACTCTCTTCATAAAATTTCTAAATGGTTTCTATGAGAGATTTTCCATGCATACAAGTGTTTTCAAGCTTGTATGAGTGTCATTAGCTTGCATTCAAGTCAAGTTTCTATCTTTGCATCATAAAGCAAGGGTTTTGATCATTTTGGCTCAAGGGTTTTTAAGTTAGAGCTTGCATTTTGGGTCTATTTGATTGCATAAGGGCTTTGTCATATCTTTTGTGCCTTCATAGCAATGTAAGCCCTTTCCCTACTCTTAGATATTAACTATGAAGTTAAATGTTCATGTTGCAAGTTTGGGTTTGATCATTGAGTATGATACATGCTATCATGTCATGCAAGTTTATGAAGTCATTATCTTGATCTTGTGAGCTAAAAGCTACAACCTTTATGTTGAAATGTTGCATTAGGCAACATGAGAACCCTCATAACCTTTATGTCAACTTGCATATGAAGTCATAACCCTTATATGATGATATATGCGAGTTACTAGTCATCATTCCATATCTTTTGTCACCATGATTCGCTTATGTGCCAAGTTTGGGTTTATGCATGTTTTGAGGCTTAAGAATGTAACATGCAAGTTAATGAACACATTTGTGCCTCATTTGCCACCATGATTAACTTGTGGCTTAATATCCATTTTTGTCATGCCTTTGCCAAGTCTCTTCTTTTAATCCATTACGTTGTCGCGAACGTATATGCGAGTTTAAAAGCGTTGGGTTATGTTATGGGTAATTTCTAATGACATGAAAATACAACTTGAAAACATGACTTGAAATATAACATGGAAGTTGACATGTAAGTATGCATAAAAACATAAGCTTGGGAATTTACCTATTAAGTTAGGTCTACCCTTTGGGAATTTACCTATTAAGTTAGGTCTACCCAAATGCTTGAAAACTTGTAACATGTTTTGGGAAACATGATGGACATGACACTTAGATAATATAAGTGTGGCCAACTCGAGGTTGGGTTGAGTTTGCAACGTAAAACTACCCGGAACCGACCGGCCTAACTAGTAGTTGCAAACAATAGGACCCAATGTGAGAAGTTGGTCATGTTGTGCTTGAACCCGAGGTTAGACCAAGTTGTGGTGTAAAGCTACCCGGAACCGACCGGCTTAACTAGTAACCACAACAAAGTCTAATGTGAGAGGTGAAGGTGCATTAAGTAATTAATGCCACATGATAGGGTTAAGTTAATTTGATTAATGACTCTTAACCAAATATGACATGGACAAATGGGTTAAGTAATTTGATTAGGCTAATGATACTTAACAAAACATGACAAGGTTGGGTAGGTTAAGTAACTTGATTTGCCTAATGACACTTAACCATTTTTATATGACTAGTGGATGGGGTTAAGTTAACCAACACTTAATCAATCCAACGCGATAACTTGGTGAGGTTAAGTAAGTTTTCTTAATGACGCTTAACCGAAAAATACGGTTAACGAATGGGGTTAAGATTAGACTCAACTAGTCTAAACATGGAAATCGGATGGGGTTAAGTTAGCCTAGACTTAATTAATCCCACTTGGTAGTTTAATGGGGTTAAGTTAAACACTTAACTAATCTAAACATGATGAATTGATGTGGTTAAGTGACCTATACTTAACCAATCTAACTCGTGAATTTATTGAGGTTAAGTTAACCTATACTTAACCAATCTAACGTGAAAACATGATAAGGCTAAGTCACGAATCGCTTGAATACACTTGACCGATTTGACTGAGTAAATTGATAGGGTCAAGTTAATATATACTTAACCAATCTAGAATGATAATTGGACGAGGTTAAGTCGTGAATTGCTTAATACATACTTAACCAACGTGAGCATGGTTTGTAGGGTTAAGTCTTGGACTTGGATACTTAGCCAATTTTGACATGATTTGAAGACGGGTTAAGTCTTGGACTTGGATACTTAGCCAATTTTGACATGATTGGTAGACGGGTTAAGTCATGAACTTAAGTGACACTTAATCCATTATGTAAACCCTAGTTCTGAGGATAGGGGATAACCGTAGTTAACAAGGATAACGGGAATAAGGCTAAGTGGTAAACCTTAGTTGAGGAATAACTAAGTAATGATTCTTAGTCAAGGAAATTTAGACCAGTTCATAGATAGATGAGTAACCTGATACGGTAGGTCATCGTTTAAGTATACGAGTAGGAGCAAGTATCTGATTTAGATAAAGGCTCCAGCGAACTGGGTAACGAAGCAGCGGCTTCGGGGAACGTGAGGGTATTCTTGGTATCCCTCTATGAGCTGCCAGGTGATTATACTAGGCTCATGAGAGGTTAAGGTCTGCGTTAGAAGAACCAAGAGTATGCCTTGGTTGCTATGCGAGCGACCTAAAGACGGGGATGGATAGGGGATAGTCGACGATACACGGTCGTACCCTAGATAGCATTTCGTCAGACTACCTACCATCTTTGGTCAAGCGTGTACGTACGGAAAGGCAGATAACACCCAATAGACCATAATTGCTATCTAATTATGGTTGCGGTAAGGCTAGGATTGTGGGTTGGCCAGTAGTGTGTTCTCATACAGGATTTATCCTGTCTTGTCTTTTACTAGTTGAGGGAGGGGTCGCGTGGGACCATAGCCACGTATAGAAAAACAGACCTTAGCATCTGCATCGGCAGATAAATCGAAAGCTCCCGACCGAGTCCTGTATTTCTCGATCTGCCCTGTGACAGGACTCGGATGGCACGATGTGATACATGTGCATACAGTCATGGAAAATGATTCACGATGAATGCGTGGGAAAAAGGGCGCGGTTGACGGTTAGCGTAAATCCCAGTGGCCCTGGGTGGTTGAACCAAAACCGAGATACGAAAACGTGCAATAGGTAAGCGTAATCCCTAGTGGCCCTAGGTAGCATAAGTCCTAGTTGTACAAACGATAATTCATGTTGGAAGACCCTAGCTAGGTTTAGGGTAACAGTCCAAACCGATCTTAAGGATCATGGAACTATGTTAAAGTAATGTAGAATCTCATGGGAAAGCCCGTATGGTCTACGGCAAGGGACTGAACATTTACATGGAATAAAACATACAAGTTTAGTAACCTATATATGCGATATATTAGGTTGACATGGACCATTACACGACTTTTGAGTGAGGGTCATTCTTGGTTAACACATGATACGGTGGGGATACTAGTACGGTAGGTGCAGAGCTAAAATGCAGGATAGATATCATGGGACGTTATACGTGATAGATATCTTGGGGATATTATACTTGATAGAAACCTGACGATGTGATACCTTGTTTTATCTTGACATCGTAATTTATCATGACACCTTAGTTTATCTGAGTTCAGTAGTTCATCCTGTTATTTTGATTTAGCTTATCTATCTTGTCATCATGCTTATGTTCATCTCAGTTTCTCATGTCAGTTAACTTTACTAGTTTTTATGCTAATAGTAGATAGGGCTTACTCAGTCTTTTTGACTGACCCGTTTTGTTTCGCCTCTTTTCTTCCGTTTCCCCCCCAGGTTACAGGGAGGAAATACTGTTGTTTAGTTCGGACTTCTTCTGCTTGAAGGTCATCATGGATGGCTTGGACTTTTCTTGGCTAATGGCTACTTTACTGTTTTTACTTGGGGAATAATTTATGAAAATGTCTTTATGCTTCTTTACTATTGCAAGACAGGTTTTGATGTACTCTGATGTAAAAGGCTTTAGACCTTATTTATTCATGTTATGAAAGTTTGATTTTACTTCCGCTATTTTATATGTTCTGTCTTGTGATATTTCTGTGCATGTTTACCAATAATGCCCCTCTAAAGCTAGTGCATTCCTTTGCGAGTGACCCTAGCGGAGGTGGGGTGTTACACGTGGTATCAGAGCAGAAGGTTACCAGACTGGGCAAAAGTTTTTAAAGACCTTCTGAAAACTATTTGAAAATCGTTTAAAAAGAAGCATTTTTTCAAGAAAATTTTCTTTTAAAAGAAAAAGGCTATTCCCCAAAGGCCATTAGCACTATCCTTGTTTCCTTAATTGAATCTCTTCTCCTTTCTTTCCTCCATCTGTAGTCACAATGGTTTTAACTGCGACTAGTCTTTTCTATCTACGAAAGTGCTTTCCATGCGATGGAGGTGGTTTTCAAGAGACCAGTGGCCGCGTTATAAGAAAGTATAGTGAGAAACAGGATAAAGGATACGAGCTTAAGGATGAGCAACTTGTTGGTATGGCTTAGTCCTCAAAGGAGGGAGAAAGATGAACAATGAAACCCATGACGAGAAAGTATCTTTGGTATGGTGAAACGGGACGGATAGTTAAGTATTGTGGGACAAGGACAAGATCATCGTTGTATACCCTCACTAGAGTACCTGAGTAGGGGGATAACATCCTTGTTGAAGATCTAGTTATTCTTTTCTATCATCCCGCCAAGACTTTGTTTTGATCCCCGCATCATTTAAGTCCGCTTCGGTAGTTGAGTCTCTGCACCTTAAGTACTAACGTAATAGAGAATCCCATTTTTGTCTCAAAGTCCTATTGGAGAATCAGTCCATTTATACATGACTTGTTTGGATTTGGGAATGTCTATGCCAAGTGTTGAGTTTGGAAATAATGCTTATGTTTATAAGCTATGGATGGATTCTAGGGATGAATTGGTTATCCAGTAGGGGGTGCCACTCTCGGTTTTGATAGGAGGGTAGTTAGACCTTTTGACTAGCCTTGGTAATGCCCTCGAAGTATCGGGTAACCTTTTTGAGGTTCTGTCATGACTAGTTACTTAGAATCCCTTGATGCCTTTATTGGAAATTTGAAGCCCGATCGAGTGGTGTTCGCCAATAAGACGGATGGTTTACTTCATTTATGCATGGGTTATAGAGATCACCCTAGTAAGTGCGCATGATAACCTAATTGACATCTCTTTACTTTCAAGAGAAAGTTCTTCTACATGGAATGCCTTATAGTATATAAACGAGATCCAAGATCCACTAGTGAATTTTGGAAAGCTTGTATGAGATCATGAGTACGCAGTCATGTTTGCGTCAAGTATTCTAGGAAAATGATAAGTGCAAGTGGAACGAGAGGCGACGAAGAAATGAGTTCCAGCTCATGTTATGGAAACAGGAATAAGAAGCTACAAAATCGCGAAGTTAAAAGACGACTTTGATGGTCAAAGACTAGATACGCGCATGATATCTCTTTTTGGGAGTATATCCTTGATCCCTGTTTTCCGTAGAGCTTACTTGTAGGCTATCTTTTGTGGACATCGTCTCGGTCCTATTCTCCGTTACAAACCCTGTAAGGAGTTTGTCCTGTTTATCTTCTCGACCCTGTTTCAGGGAATTCTAGGTAGAACCCTATGGATGTAAACATGTATTTAAAACATGTTATGATTGATATGGTTGCAAGTGGTTGCAAGTGGTTGCTCGTGGATGCGCGAATACACATTAGATACTAGCTCGACTCGGTCACATTTCATATTGCATATGCACGAGTATTTATACTTGTTTATGGATGAAATCGAATGTATTATCATGCGGTTGTTGCATATGAATGAATGATTGTGCACGCATATAGTATCTATATGACTAGGACTATTTGCATACATGTTGGATTCATGGCACTATACATATTTTGCATTAGAAAGATTATTCAGGCCTGATCATTAGCATTAGCTAAGGAACATGTACACACACGTTTTGCATATATTCATACAGCATTAGAAATCATCTAAGGACAATGGTTGCTTGTGGATGATGTTTTGAGTAGATGGATGATGGATGGTAGGATATGTTCTTCCTAACTTGGAGATTTCGGGGACGAAATCCTAAAAGGTGGGGAGAATGTAACAACCCGTATTTTTTGATAACGTGTTAAGACGAGAATCAAGGCAGAATTTAATTTTAAATTCTAAATCAAGTAAAACGGGCTATGCCATTGCGTTCGCCTTGGAAAAATACGCGAAATAGAGTCTAAGTTTTCGAGAATCGGAGTCCGTATGACCAAGATATGGCCTCGCGAAGTTTCACGAAAAATTCCCAAATTAAAGTATACTTAATTAAGTGAAATGGGTTGCGCAGAGAAATATATATATATATATATTGATATATATATATATATATAATTGAAAATTAAATAAATAAATATGCAAAAATGTTCAAAACAGCGAATTGGGAGAGGGGAATAACCGAACCGGCCGATTTTTGAGGTCGACCCGAGCCTGCTGGGTCGACTAGGGGTTAATTCAGGGTGTTTGGCTGTCAACCCGTGGGCCGATTCGCTCAAATGCAGATTTTGCATTTGGATGGTTCTCATGGTTCATCTTTAATCTAAAGGTCCTAGATGGTTCCTACACTTGACTTCTTCCCCAAGACATGCTTTGATGGCTTGGATTGAATCTAGGTTTAATCCTATGGCCTAAAACACTTGCCTAATCTATAAATAAGACCCTAACCTATCCTAAATCCTCATTATTCATTCATGCAACTAAACTATGGCAAAATTTTACCTCTCATGGCTTCCACTCTCTTCATAAAATTTCTAAATGGTTTCTATGAGAGATTTTCCATGCATACAAGTGTTTTCAAGCTTGTATGAGTGTCATTAGCTTGCATTCAAGTCAAGTTTCTATCTTTGCATCATAAAGCAAGGGTTTTGATCATTTTGGCTCAAGGGTTTTTAAGTTAGAGCTTGCATTTTGGGTCTATTTGATTGCATAAGGGCTTTGTCATATCTTTTGTGCCTTCATAGCAATGTAAGCCCTTTCCCTACTCTTAGATATTAACTATGAATTTAAATGTTCATGTTGCAAGTTTGGGTTTGATCATTGAGTATGATACATGCTATCATGTCATGCAAGTTTATGAAGTCATTATCTTGATCTTGTGAGCTAAAAGCTACAACCTTTATGTTGAAATGTTGCATTAGGCAACATGAGAACCCTCATAACCTTTATGTCAACTTGCATATGAAGTCATAACCCTTATATGATGATATATGCGAGTTACTAGTCATCATTCCATATCTTTTGTCACCATGATTCGCTTATGTGCCAAGTCTGGGTTTATGCATGTTTTGAGGCTTAAGAATGTAACATGCAAGTTAATGAACACATTTGTGCCTCATTTGCCACCATGATTAACTTGTGGCTTAATATCCATTTTTGTCATGCCTTTGCCAAGTCTCTTCTTTTAATCCATTACGTTGTCGCGAACGTATATGCGAGTTTAAAAGCGTTGGGTTATGTTATGGGTAATTTCTAATGACATGAAAATACAACTTGAAAACATGACTTGAAATATAACATGGAAGTTAACATGTAAGTATGCATAAAAACATAAGCTTGGGAATTTACCTATTAAGTTAGGTCTACCCAAATGCTTGAAAACTTGTAACATGTTTTGGGAAACATGATGGACATGACACTTAGATAATATAAGTGTGGCCAACTCGAGGTTGGGTTGAGTTTGCAACGTAAAACTACCCGGAACCGACCGGCCTAACTAGTAGTTGCAAACAATAGGACCCAATGTGAGAAGTTGGTCATGTTGTGCTTGAACCCGGGGTTAGACCAAGTTGTGGTGTAAAGCTACCCGGAACCGACCGGCTTAACTAGTAACCACAACAAAGTCTAATGTGAGAGGTGAAGGTGCATTAAGTAATTAATGCCACATGATAGGGTTAAGTTAATTTGATTAATGACTCTTAACCAAATATGACATGGACAAATGGGTTAAGTAATTTGATTAGGCTAATGATACTTAACAAAACATGACAAGGTTGGGTAGGTTAAGTAACTTGATTTGCCTAATGACACTTAACCATTTTTATATGACTAGTGGATGGGGTTAAGTTAACCAACACTTAATCAATCCAACGCGATAACTTGGTGAGGTTAAGTAAGTTTTCTTAATGACGCTTAACCGAATAATACGGTTAACGAATGGGGTTAAGATTAGACTCAACTAGTCTAAACATGGAAATCGGATGGGGTTAAGTTAGCCTAGACTTAATTAATCCCACTTGGTAGTTTAATGGGGTTAAGTTAAACACTTAACTAATCTAAACATGATGAATTGATGTGGTTAAGTGACCTATACTTAACCAATCTAACTCGTGAATTTATTGAGGTTAAGTTAACCTATACTTAACCGATCTAACGTGAAAACATGATAAGGCTAAGTCACGAATCGCTTGAATACACTTGACCGATTTGACTGAGTAAATTGATAGGGTCAAGTTAATATATACTTAACCAATCTAGAATGATAATTGGACGAGGTTAAGTCGTGAATTGCTTAATACATACTTAACCAACGTGAGCAAGGTTTGTAGGGTTAAGTCTTGGACTTGGATACTTAGCCAATTTTGACATGATTTGAAGACGGGTTAAGTCTTGGACTTGGATACTTAGCCAATTTTGACATGATTGGTAGACGGGTTAAGTCATGAACTTAAGTGACACTTAATCCATTATGTAAACCCTAGTTCTGAGGATAGGGGATAACCGTAGTTAACAAGGATAACGGGAATAAGGCTAAGTGGTAAACCTTAGTTGAGGAATAACTAAGTAATGATTCTTAGTCAAGGAAATTTAGACCAGTTCATAGATAGATGAGTAACCTGATACGGTAGGTCATCGTTTAAGTATACGAGTAGGAGCAAGTATCTGATTTAGATAAAGGCTCCAGCGAACTGGGTAACGAAGCAGCGGCTTCGGGGAACGTGAGGGTATTCTTGGTATCCCTCTATGAGCTGCCAGGTGATTATACTAGGCTCATGAGAGGTTAGGGTCTGCGTTAGAAGAACCAAGAGTATGCCTTGGTTGCTATGCGAGCGACCTAAAGACGGGGATGGATAGGGGATAGTCGACGATACACGGTCGTACCCTAGATAGCATTTCGTCAGACTACCTACCATCTTTGGTCAAGCGTGTACGTACGGAAAGGCAGAGAACACCCAATAGACCATAATTGCTATCTAATTATGGTTGCGGTAAGGCTAGGATTGTGGGTTGGCCAGTAGTGTGTTCTCATACAGGATTTATCCTGTCTTGTCTTTCACTAGTTGAGGGAGGGGTCGCGTGGGACCATAGCCACGTATAGAAAAACAGACCTTAGCATCTGCATCGGCAGATAAATCGAAAGCTCCCGACCGAGTCCTGTATTTCTCGATCTGCCCTGTGACAGGACTCGGATGGCACGATGTGATACATGTGCATACAGTCATGGAAAACGATTCACGATGAATGCGTGGGAAAAAGGGCGCGGTTGACGGTTAGCGTAAATCCCAGTGGCCCTGGGTGGTTGAACCAAAACTGAGATACGAAAACGTGCAATAGGTGAGCGTAATCCCTAGTGGCCCTAGGTAGCATAAGTCCTAGTTGTACAAACGATAATTCATGTTGGAAGACCCTAGCTAGGTTTAGGGTAACAGTCCAAACCGATCTTAAGGATCATGGAACTATGTTAAAGTAATGTAAAATCTCATGGGAAAGCCCGTATGGTCTACGGCAAGGGACTGAACATTTACATGGAATAAAACATACAAGTTGAGTAACCTATATATGCGATATATTAGGTTGACATGGACCATTACACGACTTTTGAGTGAGGGTCATTCTTGGTTAACACATGATACGGTGGGGATACTAGTACGGTAGGTGCAGAGCTAAAATGCAGGATAGATATCATGGGACGTTATACGTGATAGATATCTTGGGGATATTATACTTGATAGAAACCTGACGATGTGATACCTTGTTTTATCTTGACATCATAATTTATCATGACACCTTAGTTTATCTGAGTTCAGTAGTTCATCCTGTTATTTTGATTTAGCTTATCTATCTTGTCATCATGCTTATGTTCATCTCAGTTTCTCATGTCAGTTAACTTTACTAGTTTTTATGCTAATAGTAGATAGGGCTACTCAGTCTTTTTGACTGACCCGTTTTGTTTCGCCTCTTTTCTTCCGTTTCCCCCCCCCCCAGGTTACAGGGAGGAAATACTGTTGTTTAGTTCGGACTTCTTCTGCTTGAAGGTCATCATGGATGGCTTGGACTTTTCTTGGCTAATGGCTACTTTACTGTTTTTACTTGGGGAATAATTTAAGAAAATGTTTTTATGCTTCTTTACTATTGCAAGACAGGTTTTGATGTACTCTGATGTAAAAGGCTTTAGACCTTATTTATTCATGTTATGAAAGTTTGATTTTACTTCCGCTATTTTATATGTTCTGTCTTGTGATATTTCTGTGCATGTTTACCAATAATGCCCCTCTAAAGCTAGTGCATTCCTTTGCGAGTGACCCTAGCGGAGGCGGGGTGTTACATGCACCTCCGACCAGATCGCCGAATCGTCTTCAAGAAAGCGACCTAGTCCGCGACTCAGCCATTGTTTCCCAATAACTTTGGAGTAGCGAATCAAAGGTAATGTCGATTATCCTTTTTTCTTGCATGCCACCGTTAACTGCTGAATCAATTTTCAACACTACTTAAAGAAAGGAGGTGAAAATAAATATCAAATTCATGGGAGTTAGACTGGATTTTAGTCTATTTGTTATGTTCATTTGTTTGTTGTATATTAGATGCGCGTATGGTTGATTTGGTCTTGTGCAGTTCAACGTTATGCGGGAATTTGTTTCCACCAAAAAGGGAAATAATTTTATTATTTTTGCTGTACACTTTGAACCTCTAATAGTTGTTTTTTTTTTTTTTTTTTTGGCATATGCTTTATTGAGACTGCTGCTCTAGACGGAGAAACCGACTTGAAGACGAGGGTTATTCCACCAACGTGTAATGGTCTAGCGTTAGAGCAATTACATAAAACAAAGGGTGCTTCAATCGAACCCTTTCATTCAACCAACCTGGCGTTAGTTTTCTCTTGGTAGCTCTTTTGTATGTCTTTAAGAAGCCAGACGTCTATGATTGGACATTGCCTTGGTGCGTCTGGTGATCCTGTAGGAATGTCTACAGTTAAGGCCATAACTACCGAATGGCTACACCCCAGCATAACCAACTGTAAGCATTCTTTCCTACAACAGACTTGTTGGAAGAACATTTTGACTTGCTGCTTCTTTCTTGTGCCTATATCTATTATATAATCTAGAATGAGTTAATATTGTTGTACCATTTATCATGTTAAACTTTTCTAGGCTTTTGTTACATTTTAATGGGTGTGCACATATATTTTTCCTAAGTTATAACGCCTCCTTTCTAACAATAGCCATGTAGTGCTAGGTGATTAAAGATTGATAAGTTAAGTAGTGTTTGTTTTGTGAGAGTTTGAAATGATTCTACTTGTATATAATGAAATAAGGATGTTCACTGAAGATGATGTGTATGCATGCGGTGTGCTTGCAAGATATTTCATTATTGTATGGATTAGTAGAATAACTTGGGTTTCCGCTCTTGAGTTTTTATCTTGAAAATGTACATCGTTATTATTAAATGTACCTTGTTGGTTTAAAAAAAAATAGATACGAGCGTTGCAGATTTTAAAATTTTCAACTCATAAACCAGAAAATAACGGGGAAGATGCATTGTGCGCACAACGCTCAACGAAAATTGTAATTTATTAAAAGAAATATATGTATAAAATTTCTTTTTCTGCTGTATAAATATTGTAAAACTCTGATTTTTTTTATTAAGATATATTTCAGACATTGTGTGCCGTGATTCTTTGTTATATTCCATTTTTAAACCCAGTAAGTCAATAACAATCCATCATTTTAAACATTTTGAGTTGGTTTAATCACCGATTTGGGGCGGTCAAAATGACGGGTTGTTACACCACAAGTCGCACAAAACTATTCCCTACACTAGCCTCTTCAAATTATCAATCCTCCAAACCACGATACAAATCAACGACCACCAACCTGACAGTCCACGTCACACTTCAAACCATACGCCCCTACTTCACCAGCAGCAAGCCTTCAATCACCTACCGCTTCAACCACCACCTTCCTGTATCGGCTTCTCAATCACACTCATAATGCTGTACTCCACAAACAAGGAGAGCTGCACTGCCAAACTGCTATACTCCATTGTCACCACCACAAACTTCTGCATCTTCTTCAAAACCAACAACACCAAACCCAAACATCAGTCCATTCATTCAAGCCCGCTACTCACATACCACCTCCATCCAATTACTTTAAGATTAGTGTAGTATGGTTTAATTTTGAACCGTTTCTCTATTGGACTTGAGTCATTTAGTACTTTTGTTGGTATTCTGTTTATTAGATAAACAACTGTGCTAAATGGCTCAGGACAGAATTTTAGTGGTAAAGAGGCTTGTGCTAGCAAAGTTAAACAAGACTTAACTATGTGCCTATGTTTTCTCTCGATCAAACCATTTTGCTCAGAGGTATAGGGTCAAGTGGTTCTATGTATTATTCCTCTTTTGAAAATAATTCACATAGTAGTTTGAATTCACTTCCCTCATCAAATTAGATAATTTTGACAGTCACACCAAATTGATTTTCTACTAGCTTTATGAAATTTAGAACAACATTATCAATTTCATATTTGGATTTCAGAAAATAAATCCATGTATATCTAGTGCATGCGTCAACAAAGGAAATATAATATTTATACCCAAATTCAGAACACATTCGAGATGGTCCCCATAAATCAGTGGCAATCAGTTCAAAAGGATTTGTGTACTATGTCAAAGAGTTGTTAAAAGATAATTTGTGACTTTTGCCCATTTGACAATATGTGCAAACATATGGAAGTTTTGTATCATCACATGCTATATTGTTATCAACTAGAATTCTTTTAACAACACTAGCACTAGGATGTCCTAGTTTATAGTGCCACAAATCAAAGTCATTTCTACTATCATTAACAATGGTTTTTCATAATTATTACTACTATTATCATTCACTATAGTCTTTTCATACATATTACAATATGGTTAATCTTTTGCATTGCTCATGCAAGCTCCAAGTCTTAACTTGTATGAACCCTTTACTGCATCACACTGCAAAAGTATATCTCTAGTTAGTATGTCTCTAACTAAACAATATATTGGATAAAATTCGAAGTATACACTTTTATCTCTAGCAAGTTGAGATACTCTAATCAAGTTTTTCTTGATTTTAGGGACTCTCAACATATTCTGTAAAAACAATTGTCTTTTTCCTTTGATGCATGCATTACCAATATGTGTTATATTGACACACTTACCATTTCTCATAGATATAGTTTGATTACCTTTGTATTTCCTATTACCAAGATTTAGATTATCAAGGGAATTAGTTATATGATTAGTTGCACCGGAATCTGGATACCAGCTTTGTTCTTGAATATGCTCCAGTCTGGCGGTTTCATTTTTGCTTCTTGAACTGTCAGATTGAGTGCTTAATTCATTCTGAATTTGGGCAACATTGCCACTGCGATTTGTGTCTCTTTGGTTGTTGCTGCTTTGATTTGCAACATAGTTGGGGTTGAATCTGTAACAACATGTGATTGTTGTATGCCCAATTCTTTCACATATCTGACATTTTGGTTTATTGTTGGTTTTGCTCCACCTGCCTCTTCCTCCGCCACAGTTTGATGAACTGCCTTCTCTTTGAACGGTTTGTCCTGACTTGTTCTGAATTTTGTTTCTATTATTACCGTCAGCATAATTTATGCTTCTTGTGATATTTTGCTTTCAATTCTTGCTCTGTGAGATAACAAAATTTATTGTATATCATCCATGGATGAGAACTCTTTTTGAGAGGAGATAATGGCTTCCACAGCCTCGTATTCCTCACTTAAACCATTTAGGATAGGGAAGACTTGTTTAGATGCTGACATCTTGTGTCCGGCGACTTCAAGCATATCACATATTGACTTGATCTGTGAGAGATACTCTCTCATAGATATATTATCCTTTCTGATTTCCTGTAGTTTCCTTTTATAGAACATTATCTTTGCAACAGATTAGGAGTTGAACACCTTTCCGATAGTAACCCATATATCATTTGCAGTTTTGCAAATAACTTGGGGTAGTTACTTTTCACTAATTGATGATAATAGTCATGAACTTATAAGTATGTCCCATCCATGATATTGCACATATTCATCATTGCTAATGATCTTATTTTCTTGATCTATGATGAATTTAGAGGGAACAGGAGTTGTACCCATGATCATGAACTCTGCAAGGCCATAGCCTTGCATAGTTGTCTCAATCTTCAGCTTCCATAGCAGATAATTTCTTTCATCAAGTTGCACAGTAATCAATTGGGATTGGGGACTGACCACGGTCTTGATCAGTTTATGGGTGCCTTTACCGGTTTCTTGCGGTCTGGATACATTGCCTAATGCTGCCTATGATGTTTCAGTTAGGGGTGGGTGCGGTTCGGTTTGGTGCGGTTTGCAGCTCAAACCGCTTCTTCACCGCATCAAATGGTTTTTCAAAAATACAAACCATTGTACTAACCTTTCAAACGGTTCAGTTTCGGTTCGATTTCGATATAATACGGTCTGATTTTGGTTCGGTTAGGTTTGAACCCGTATTAAATATGAAATAAGGGAATTACTTTCATCAACAATCAATACGATTGTATGACACTGTGTCACCTGAAGTTTAAAACACATAGTGTTATCTTGAATTGATATAACTACAACATACACTGAAAATAGAATATATATCGTTAAAATAAAAAGTTAGATAGGAATTTGTTAATTTTTTCTCAAAACATTACCAGAGTAGCTATGCGGTTCGGTTCAATTTAATATGGTTTGGTAACAGTTCAAACCGCAACTGAACCATATCGTTGCGAATCGGTTCCGTTTGGACTGTTTGCTTTAAAAAGAGAATCTAGTGCGGTTTTCCGCATCATTTTTGCGCTCCGGTCGGGAGGGTTTCCACATTGCGGTGAAGTTTATGCCCACCCCTAGTTTCAGTAGCCATGAAGAAACAAACGAAGAAAAACGTTATTTGTGCAATGAACACAAATAAAGCATGGCCAGAGTGCTTATTACATACAGACACATTTGGGCCTATAGTATTCAAAGGCCCAACAACACAACAAAATATAAAACAGATTATTAAAGAGGATTGTTAAAAGGGACTTCAAATTTGGTTAAAGGAGGATAATTTTACGGGACTCCAGCTTAATTTTTTTATTTTTTTGTTAAGGGGGGTCTAGAATATTTTAAAAGAAAAATAAAACGAGACCTAAATGCCCCTGGCTCGTCACTTGTGTTAAAACCAACATACTAAATTCAACGCCAAATACAAACACATGCTTTCAAAAATAAAAAAAATATTGAAAAAAAAAAATCGTTGACAAAATAAACAGCAATATACACTACAACAAAAAACACTTTTTGCAACAGGCGATATCTGGTGCAGTAGATCTTTTGCAATAGGCCTGCACCTGTTGGTATGGCCGAAGTTGCAAAAAGTCCACAACATTTTCTGCCTGTTGCAGTAAGATGTTGCAGTATACTTTTTGCAACAAGCTTTTGCTGTTGCAACAATATATGCCTGTTGCAATAGATCCATAAAATTATAAAAAAAATATTACAGCATACAAATATTACATATTAAATGTACTTGTTTTAGTAATAGTGTATATCACAAAATAAAATAAACAAAAAAAATTTTATTTTAACAAAGTTTTAATAGTACAAACAATTACAAAAAAAAAATCTACAATTTTCATACACCATTCATGTATAACAATTTCTGTTGTGATGGATGACAAAGCAAGCTATAATCCTGCGTACACCAATCAAGAATCATGCTCCTCCTTAGTAGTTTGTGTTGCTGCATTGGCAGCATCTGGAACCGTGCTAATCTCCTCCAGTCTCTTTTTCATCTCATCGAGCTCCTGCATCTTGTGGATTAGCATGCACTGAATAGCGTTTCCACTCATGTTGCGCTTGAAATAATGCACATTTGCATTGAATAGCGTTGAGTTTGATAATTGGATGATTTGTCCACTATGAAACATTAAGATATACAACGAATAAGGAGAATGGAGTTTTTTTGCACTTTGAGAGAGAAGAGAAATAACATGAGAACTCATTCCTTACCAAACAGCCTCCTTCGTATTTCATCCAAGACATGAATATTAGCATACCATGCAGCAGTAAATGTTGTTCACGAGCATGTTAAGACTACCTACATAAATGGCATGTGTAACAAACTCAGATAAGGAAATACTCCATGCTGTAAACAAGTATAAAGAGGAAAAGTTAAAAGGAAAGAGAAAAAAAAAGTGAAATATTGAGGATTGAAACAAAGATTTAAATTTAGATGGCAGAAATCAACTAAGCTGCTCATGCTTGTTCTTGTTTGGAAACTGTGGCCGGTAGGATTGGCACATGGAGAATGAAGGCAAGGTGACTCCAAAGGATATGGAAAAATCAACCTACAATGACAGAAGTTAGAAGTAAACAAATGAAAGAAGGAAAAAAGAAATCTCCATTCTGGGAACTTATACTTTATAAGTTTTACCCGTTCCACGTATAAGAATGTTGCACTGAGATCATACATTACCCCTTCCTATCGAACCATTGCTGATTGGCCCTTCTTAACTTGTGATGCTTATAAGTTATAACATGTCTAGGATTAGCACACCACATGATGCATATTGATGAAACTAAATGCATGCATGCTAATTCACAAGAATCAATATATAGCAGTAATTCACAAGATCGCAACTAACATCTATAATAAGGATGAAGCATAGAATCACAACTAACATCACTATTAATGATGCAGCTCTTCAAAATGATGTCACCAATAATTATAAAAATGATGATGATCGTCTCCACAAGTCGCTATACTAAAATGTATAAAATGACTCATTAACCATATAACATGGTATTGGATTCCAAAGGTAAGCAAAAACCGGACATATTTAGCATGAGACACTCTATGGCCTAACCAGTTAAAAACCAAACTCCAATATAACATTCTTACAAATTATGGAAGAAGTCATTTGTGGGATGATTGTTTAAATGACTTGATGACTTGCTATGCTACAGAGACTTCAAGCGTTCGGCACTGTTCCAGCTACATGATCCAAGTTCAGACCAGATTGTACCCTATTATATAGTAATCAATAGAAATATGATGATAATCCCACACATTATATAGATCTCATGGGAAATAAATTCAACAGAATCACGGATATACAAAACATAATTTAACATCAATAATCAATTACCAAAGATAGCTGTGATGCTTACAATTGCTTGTTCATTTCTGTTTTCATCGTATAGATTTTCTCAAACACTTCTAGGGTATTCTGCAAAACAGGTTAAAGAACAATAAAATAAAAATGCATACGCATAATTAGATTGCTACGAGAATGTTTTTTAAAAAAAAATCACAACCAACAAGCACTACATAAACACTTACTATCTACAAGCACTAAATAAAAATGAATTCTGCTAGTATTTTTTGGAAGCCACGAGAATGTTTTTTTTTTAAAAAAAAAAAAATCACAACCAACAAGCACTACATAAACACTTACTATCTACAAGACAACATCAACATCGGCATTGAATATCACGCTTCAAAACAAGGCCCATCACAACCAGACCACAACTAGAAATAGAGTCCCACGCTACTCACCATGCAAAGGCTAGGTACATGAACATGGTAAATAAACTACTGCATATCAATGAAGTAGGCGAGACATGAAACCGTACCAGAAGCCAGAAGTTGCTGCCAACCGCCAAAGCTCCACGTAGAAGGCAAACAAACCACTTTGAGCAAGTCGAAACCAACCATACACATCCAAAAACACAACAGTAAATCTCACTGGAGTTCGCAGAAAACCAGATCCGAACATAGAGTGCCCAAAAGTACAAGAATGCCACCACGCCGCAAAGCATAGAGGTTGAGGTAGTACAAGGGGTTACGACCACTGAAGCAGAAGGGTGAAGTTTATGGGCAAGAGGGATCTAGGGTTCAGATTTGAAATTGATTTAGGGCTTTCGAATGGCGCGACGCAGGTGAAAGCATGCAGAGTAGAACAGAGTGAGGCTGAGAGAGAGAGGCGATGGAGAGACATAAGTAGATCTGAGGGAAAGATGTAAGAAAACGAAGAATTAGGAGGCAGAAGGACAAAAACATGTCGCCATTAACGACGCTGTTTGAAAGCCCGAACCCCTTTTTTGGGAATTTGAGGCCACGAGAAAGTTTAGAGCGTTTGAGCCTGAAAATTTTCAACCCTCACAAAGCGGGATAATGAAAATCATGACGGGATAATGAAAAGTACAGCGAGAAGTCGTGAATTGGTAAATAAAGTGGTTTAGGTAAGCACCGCATGCTCAATTTCTAGAGATATTTTTCTACCCAAGTCAGGATGGAATATTTTGCACTCACCATATTATAATGTTTGAAATTTATTGTTAGCTACAATTATCAGTTGCCTATCCATTCAAAAACTTATTTTATCTCGAACTTCAAATTCAAAAAACAACTAGGTATAGCGTGTGACAGGTCGATCGACCAAACTTAAACTTTAAGTTTAAAATTTTATTTTATTTCTAGCATACAAATTGGACTAGCTCCCGATTGATTACAAATTCAAAAGAATATTAAATATTAATTCCTTATTCAAAAATAGTAAATATTAATTTCCTATTAATTATTGGTTACTAAATATTAATCTTAATCATTAATTGATGATTATTAAATATTAAAAAATACTATATTATCAATTTATACCGAGATACTTATTATTTTTAAATGTTTATTATTATTGTTATTTATTAATTATTATTATTTAATTATCAAATATAAATATCACTTTATAATACTTAAACTTTTATTATTAACTATTAAATTGAGTACTATATATATATATATATATATATATATATATATATATATATATATATATATATATAGTAGTTGTTTAACATTAAATACTAATATTAATTATATTTGCCTATTAATTGTGTATATATATATATATATGTGTGTGTGTGTGTGTGTGTATGTATGTATGTATATATACTATTATGCTTATACTTCTTATATTATAACCGAATATTACTTGGGGAAAAATAATTTTTAAAAGTACGTTTTTTGCAAGTGGCTTTACCTATTGCAAAAAAATTACAGTTATTGCAACCGGTGAAAACAGTTGCTAAATATATAATTTTTGCAACTGGTTTGAAAGTGTAGTTGCAAGTAATATGTCTATTGCAATAGGAATGAAAGAGCAGTTGCTAAAAGTATGTTTTCGCAATAGGCATGAAAGCCCTGTTGCGAAAAATATGCTTTTCGCAACAGGAAGGAAAAGCCTGTTGTTAAATCTTATTTATTGCAATAGCTACGAAAGGCCTGTTGCTAAATATCATTTACTGCAACTGACATTTGAGGCCTGTTGCAAATTACTAGTTGCAGTAGGGTATTTTTTTTTGTAGTGATAAAATACACAGCATGTTAGATCAAAATTTTCTTTTCTGCAATTAATTTAAACTGAACATATCAATTCGAATATGAAATTAAAATTAATTACCTGATTCAATGCCTTTCGATCTCCTATGAAACTTTCTTGTGTCTCCATTACTTTAATTATATCCATTTTTTTATTTTACATATAGCGTTGCATCGTAAGTTTTAATTAAGATTTAGATTTCTATGGTTTTTATTAATGATGATTATTGAGGGTTAATATCGGAATTTTTATTTATATGTTTAAGGGAAGACTAACTTATTTTGTATTCCTCATAACAATTATATACTAAATTAAAATTGATTCTCTCCATAACCAAATATATAGTACCTTTTAACAATACCCTTATTAAACAACACAGTCGCACACTTTATTTTATTTCCTGATAAGTATCCTTGTAGGGAGGCCAGATCCTCTGGTCCCGTTTACCCTGGTTCCGGTGGACTAAGAGGATCTGGCCCCTTGATTTCCGGTGGATCCCACCGGAATCAAGGGGTCAGATCCCCTTGGTCCACCAGGACCAGGGAAAATAGGACCAGGGGATTTAATCCCCCTTGTAGGTTGTGCTATATGACGTTGTGATGTATAGAATTTTGACTGGAGTAGCTGTGGATCAGTTGATGCATACACGTATGTATGACCTAGTACAAGTGTGTAAGTTGGTGCATATGCATAGTGCGACACTAGCATATAATGGACATGATGCAGATAAAACTCCAAATTAATTCGCCTATTGTTTGATGAGTAATGATAGTATTATGCAACGTATCCGTTCATAATAACGTATTTTTTATGTATAAAATTTCAAATTAATACTCAATAAATAATACAATATGACATATGGTTATATGTTAGTATTTTGTAATTTACTGCATGCATTCACATTAATTAAATTATTTACTCTAAAGCCATGAATTAGCCATGACATGAACGTAAACAACCATTACTGATTATGCGTTTTGCATGCATTCAAATTCAATGAAAACAGTGTAGCAAATATTATAGTTGTTGTTAGAGTGTTGTCAAAGTATGATAAGCATTCTAATAATTTTCGAAAACGAAAAGAGAAGTTAAAATATATCCAAGAAAAAAAAAAATTCAGAACGTACGTTTTTCTTTGGGAAAACCAAATCAATTTCTTTTGAAAAAAAGTTCATGTTTAGAATAGTCAAAATAATGTGGTCTGTAGCTTTTTCTGAAGTTGAATGATTTCAGAATAACATTTTTTATTAGTGAATTTCTACATGCCAGCATAAATAGCTTATAGATCTGGGTAAAGCCATCGGTTGCAGTTCCAGTCAGTCATTAACACGTAGTCCATAGTTAAGATATTTATCGAAAGTTTGTTCATCTGGTTTCGTGGTGTAGTTGGTTATCACGTCAGTCTAACACACTGAAGGTCTCCGGTTCGAACCCGGGCGAAGCCATTTTTTGTAGTTTTGTTTTTGGGTCGGATCCGCCTGATTGAAGTCATTTCATTTACAATTTTGTTTTTGGGCCGGATCCGCCTGATCGATGTTCGGAAATCGGATGCCCGCCTCACGGAGCTGTTTTAGTTGTATTTTACTTCTTGGGCCTGGGCCGGCCTGATTAGTGTTCGTACACTCGCTCTAATCCGTGTGCTGTTGGACAAATTAAATCAGCTATGAAGGTACAACACAAAATGGCAATGTATTCTTCCTTTGCCGCTAGGTTTATTTACGGACGGTGAACTATGGCGCAGCAATCATGGCCAATGTTCAGTTATTCAATATGGTTTAGCCCTTCTAGCATTTTGGCCACGTCTTTTATTAATCAATATGGGGAAATTTCAGCAGTTAAGGACATGTTTTGCTAGCTATTGTTGTTCTAATAACCTTCTTTTTTTTTTCTCTTTTTTTTCTCTTTTTTTTTTTAAATTGAATATTTTATATATAAGTTTAGGTAGTATATAATAATACCAATACAATAAATAAATAGGAAAGTAGTGTGAATGATAAAATTAAACAAAAAAATAGGCACAAGGAAAATTTTTTGATCTCTTTCCACTATGTCTAAATTTTTCTTTAATTTTGTCCTTGGTCAAATCTATTACACATGAATTGACTTTATTTAATAATAAACATTAGTTAACTTTAAACTGTCACCAGTCATTTTCTCGGAGTAGCTCGTGTTGTTTAAGCTATTTTACTGTATTGGCGATTCATCATGTAAGTCTACTTTATAACTTAAAACTTTCTCATCTATAGTTTACAAAATTATGCTCCTAAATTGATATTTGGAACTCCAACAATTAAACCATATATCAACCATATTTACAGACCTATTTTCATAACATAGTAAGTATCATCCACTAATGTTGTGTCAAATAATGTTACCGTAAATTTTTCATATGAATTTCTATTGGTGAGATCTGAAATCATGTAAAAATAGCGTATACTTTTGGAAAAAATTGAGCTGAATTTAGTTTTTTTTCCCCCAAAATTTAAACTACATATTGCATTATTGTTTTAAAGATGAAACAATAAGTTGAATACTTCATTATAGGGTAAGTATACATGTTTATTTTTCTTTGAACAATATTATACTAATTTAGATCAAAGGACTTTTGGATGATGAGTTTAGAAGTAGAAACTAATTAGATGTTCCAAATTTTCGTTGATTGTATTATTCGTATTTTTTGTAAGATTATATTTAGTTATTTGAAATTTGTATTAGTGGATCATTGGAATATCAAATAATTTAGTATTATAAAAAAAATACCAAATTATCTAAGTTTTATAAACGTTAAATAGTTAATAATAATAATAATTAACTAAGTTTAAAATAATAGTAAATAATAAATTATAAAATATTAACCAAATTAAGTAAGATTTATAAATATCAATTAAATTTATAATAATAACAAAAACAAAAAATTAGATAAGTTTAATAATAATAATAATAATAAACGAGGTACGAAGCATTGTTCTGGCCATTAATGGCGTCAGGGGTTACGAAGCATTGTTCTGGCCATTAATGGCGTCAGGGGTTTCTCCCCTTTTCTTCATTTCATCGCTTTCTTTTTTGCTTATACTTCTCCTCCCTCATTCAAATTGTTCCATCGTTCTTCTTCCCTCTCCACTTTCTTCCCTATTTTCACATATGTGGCCTCAACAATGTTTTCGCTCTTAAATATCTTAGATCTGAACCTTTTATTTCCAAATTCCCCTTCTTTTCTCTAACCCTCTCCTTGGCTGCTATCAGGTTCTCATGCTCGCTTCAACATCGCTTTCTCTTCCCAAGCGCGGCGGCTACCTCCTGAACCTCACATGCCTTCTTTCTTGGCTCTGCTGTGTTGATTTCGCGACAAACATGTCGAACGATCCTATAATGTGTTGCGCCAGGTTTCCTCACGAGTAAGATCTATACATTTCTTGGTGTTCCTTATCCAGCGTTAGTCTGACTTCGTCAGGAGGTGGAGTCGGTGTTGATTTTGTTGGGTAACCTGTTTTTGGTTTTGAGTGTTGATATGTTCTTTGTTTTGGTTGTAGTTTCGGCTTGTTTAGGTGATGGAGGTTTTTGGCTCCAACGTGGAGTTTCCAAGCAAGCAGTAACTTCATATCATTTGCTAGTGTGGTATCCTATGTTTGTTTGGATTCGTCTTGCAAGAGTTGAACTGTGCACCGTTTTATGTGCTTTGAGAATGTGTTTTGTAGCTTGAGGGGTTATTGGGTTGTTTTTATGGGTGTTTGGAAAGTTGAAATGGAGTTGAGTTCTGGGTGATATCCTAGGCTTGCTATCTTCCTTGGTCATTTTGTTGTGTCAAAGAGAAAATGTAATCCCTGGTTTTTAGGTCTGCCAAGTGATGGTACCTTGTACGTAGCGCCCTGCCTGTTTTAGGGGTTGTGGCTCGAGATAAGGCTATTGCCTACTTGTTGTTTGGTCCTTTTTGCTAGGAACACGGTGCAAAGAAATTTTACTGCTTTGTTTGGTGTAGCATGAAACGTAATTTGTTATTAGACATGTTTTCCACTCCTTGCGAGGAGTATAGAAACTAGCAGTCTAGTTTAGTGACTAGCTTTTGTGTTGTAACCTTGATTTGGCGGTGCTGGACGGTCCACCTTAAAAACCGTATTTATAGTAGGTTGACATTTTGTCAGCCTGATGTTATACTATAATTATTATTTGTTATAATAATAAGTGTTTGCGGCCATTTTAAAAATCGGTCGGCTCTACCAATAATAATAATAATAATAATAATAATAATAAATAAATAAATAATAAATAAAATCAAATTTTATGAAAATTAACCAAGATTCACAAAAATTAACTAATTATTATAAAAACCAAACTATGATAAATAAAAGGTAAATAAGTTTAAAAAATTAACTAAATATTTTAAAATTTAACTAAGTTAACCAATTTTACAAAAATTAGCAAGTTTATACTACTAATAATAAAAATAACTTAGTCTATAGTAATAATAAATTATAAAATATTAACAAGTCAACTAAGTTAAAAAAATAACAAATTTGTATTAATAATAATACTAATGATTGACTAAGTTTATAATAATAATAATTTAATGAAGTTAGTTATGTTTATAAGTTAATAATTGTAGTAAATTAAATATGTTATACAAATAAATTAACTAACTATTATAAATATATAATAATAACGATAGTAACAGTAATTGTAATAATTATATAACTAAGTTAACAAAATTTTATTAAAAAAATCTAAGATTTATAAAAATTTAGAAAGTCGATAAAAATTTAACTATGTTAACTGAGTTTTATAAAAAATAACATGTTTATAATAATGATAACTAACTAAATTTATAGTTGTTGATGGGCCTTTCGGGCAGCCCATCAAGGTGTAATGATGCAACAGAGCCACACCTGAGATGTTCGATTTGGGCCGAGCAATGAGGCCCGACGTCAAAGCTCTCTTCCCTTGTCAGATGCGGCCCGGGAGAAGTTCGATATGACCAAATATGATTAGTCACGTCACATTCGGTTGAGGTCCGAAAAACTAGCCTGAAGATTAGCTCGCCCCATATCTTTTCTTTTAAGCTATCCAAGTTACAAGGATCCAGTGCCAGCTCACGCCGATAACTTACAGAGAATACCAATTCTTTAGGAGATACCAATTCATTCAGTAACGACTATTCTTTCGGATCTCACAGTACGTGTCCAAGGTGGCCAGATATTGTATCATCTATAAATACCTCTTTTCAGTTCAGAGAGATGGGATCTTTTTGAAGAGGAGAATTACGGAAACTGTAACTGTTTGTAGTCTTAATTCTCTCATTCCACCATCGTAATCATTCTGTTTGATAGCAGAGATCATATACAAAAGCATATAAAGTGGACATAGGCTCATTAACGCCGAACCACTATAAATCTGTGTGTGCAATTTTTTCCCGTTTTACGTTTCTTTTAATTGTTAATCTTCATTTAATCTCCACACAACTCAATCTTTGGGTGTTGTACCAATTTTTGGTGTCAACATTTTGGTGCTTTCACTAAGGATTGTAATTCTCAGCCTAGTTCAGATTTTTTCTCTGCTTTCAGATCACCAAGTCCGAGACGAAAATCTCATCTCCATCTCTGCTTGTTAAATCTATGGCTGGAAAATCAGCTCGCAATACTGGAAAGCAACCGCAAGCTGGAAATTCTATGGAAGCGGTCGGCGGATCGGCCGCACTTGAAACTGCTCGGGATCAACCCGCCTCGCTCCCCACGGTAGATCCAACTCCTTCCTCAACTTTTGTCACTCGGGACGAGTTTATGGCTGTGCTGAATCAACTTCAGGAGACAACGGAGGCTCTAAAGGCCCATGCTCGAGAGAATGCCTCTATATAACAAGATATGACCCACATAACGAGACAATGGGAAGAGCTTAGGAACCAAACCCAAGAAGTCAGTGAACATCAGCTTCCTCCCCCTCCGCTGGATCATGTGTCAGATGGCTCTTCGTTGTCTGATGGTAGCAGAGATCCACAACAGACCCGACGCCCGTTAGAAAGACCCAAGAATGTACAACAATTACGTCTCGAGGAACATCTAGGCCAGCAGGAGGCAAACGAACAAGCCGAGGCCGACCCGGCCAAGGTGGAAATTATCGATCCCGCGGCCCCGCGAAACCAAGGAGCTTCTCCTCAACCACAGAATGCTTCCTGAGGGAATCGAGTCCCTATTCACCTTCCTCGGAATCTTGTGACCGACCGAGATACCCGGGAAGGAAGTGAGACCGCTCGCATACTGGGTCAGGCAACATTCCCTAGCGAAAGAGCCCGTTCGACCAATGAAACCAACCAGGACACCGTCATTCCACCAAACCTGATTGCAATGGTACGACAGATCATGAACGACAGTCGCGGACATAGAAATGAAGACTGGGGGATCGATCAAAACCACACACCATTCACCGACAACATCCTACAAGTGGAGTTCCCTCAAAGATTTAATATGCCCCAGATGAATCAGTACGACGACACCTCTGACGCACAACAGATCTGATGAGGTACTCCTGGCACATGGAGGTGGCCCCCGACACTATCAAGTGCAAAGCCTTCCCGATTGTCCTGAGCGGGATAGCGCTCATGTGGTTCGTGCGTCCCGCGAAATCTGTCCCAAGCTTTAAAAATTTGAGCGAGAAGTTCCTGACTCAATTTCACCTTCACGTTACTAAGTCAAAGAATGTAATGGCCCTCTCGGCAGTTAAACAGGGAAAAGGAGAATCCCTGAGAAATTACCTTAATCGATTTAACCGGGCGACCACCGAGGTTAGTGACCCCAACCATGAAACTATTCTAATGGCCATGGTCGATGGCATCAACAAACGAACTGAATTTGGAAAGTACTTAATTGGGAAGCCGCCAATAATAATTGAGGATTTTTATGAGAAAGCCCATATTCGATTACGGTAAGAGGATGCACAGTTAGAGGAGGAAGATGGACCGAGAAATGCATCTACCCCATCGACCCAGAATAACGTCGCGGTCAAGCAGTTTGGTGACAGCTCTGGAAAAGTGGAAGTAAATATCAGAAACCGTGGCAAATGAAGTGGCGAGGGGCCAAGAGAGACCAATGGAAGCTCGGGACAGAGGGGGAACCATCGAAAGCGACCACGGTTCCAAGCATTCGAGACTTACACTGCCTTGAATGACACGCTAGAAAACATCTATCTTGACACCAATATCACGGTCTAGTATAAGAAACCTCCCCCTCGTGAGCCCACAGAGAGGGAACGAGCGACTGGAAAATATTGCCTATTCCACGATATCTACGGGCATTCGACGAATGAGTGTCGACACCTTAGAGACATCATAGAGAAGCTAATTCGGGAGGAAAAGCTCTACGAATATAAGACGGCCCCAAGGGACAGGAGGCAAGGGCCACAACTCCCAGACAAGGTCAGGCTGCTCCTCAAGCTACTGCACAAGACAAGGGGAAAGGAATGGCCGTCAATGCCATAATCGGAGGACCATACCTCGCCGAATTCAGTATCAAGGCTATGGAGGGATATGTGAATTCCGTGAAACACCTTGATGCTGCTGAAACTAGTGGTCCCGAAAGTATAAACCCGATGAAGTAGAGGAAAATTGAGATAGAGGATGTTGTTTTTCGTGGAAGAGAGGCGATAGGCATAGAAGCTCTGATGGTCGATCCCATGGTAATAACCGCGACTATCGGCCCGACAATAGTAAGAAAGGTGTTGATCGACAATGGAAGTTCGGTCAATATATTGTTTAAGAAAACCTACGAACAAAAGAAATTGGAGTTGCAGGATTTGGAGCCTTGCTCTGGTGAGATACAGGGTTTTAACGGATTTTCCACCGAACCCATTGGAGCAATCAAATTGCCTGTGGAATTAAGAGACGGGGACCGGAGGAGAGTAAGGCCTCTACTATTCGTCTAATGGACATTAACTCCTGATATAATGCATTCTTAGGATGACCAACACTAATGGAGTTCTGGACCTACATTGCCCCATGGTGCCTGCTATTGAAATCCCCAACTGATGGAGGAATTGGTACGATACGAGGAGACCAGGTGGCAGGGTGAGCTTGTTACTTAGTGGAGTGGAAGGACCTCCAGAATAAAGGTAGCAAAAAATCAACAGTCGATCCTCCTCCTACAAAAAAAATGGGAGCATAGCAACTACAGAAAATGTCCTGGTCGGGACAGTCCATCTGTGCAATCGAGGATATCAACCCTAGAGAGGACGAAGAACCGGGATGTAGAAAGACCGCTCCAAATGAAGCGATGGTAGAAATTTCGGTCAATAGAAATGACCCCACCAGGGTCCTAAAAATTGGATCCCATCTCGAGTCCCTCCGGACGAGGGAACTGACCGAGTTCCTCCAAGCAAACCTAGACGTGTTCGCTTGGACCCACGCTGACATGTGTGGGATCTCACCCTCCATTATAACTCATTCCCTCAGCATTGACCTAAAGCATACTCCAGTAAAACAAAAAGGCGAATGCTCGGCCCTGAAAGGTCGATGGCCTTGAAAGAAGAAATTGGTAAATTACAAGCTAATGGGTTTATTCGGGACTCGATCTATCCCGACTGGATAGCCAACTTAATGCTCATGAAAAAGGCTAATGGGAAGTGGAGGACTTGCATTGATTTTTCCGATTTAAACAAAGCCTGCCCTAAGGATAGTTTCCCACTACCTAGGATTGATTAGTTCGTCGACTCGACCGCAGGGCATGAGCTGCTTTCGTTTATGGATGCGTATTCAGGGTACAACCAGATTGCTATGCATGTTACGGACAAGGAACACATTAGCTTTATCACTGACCTTGGGCTGTATTGTTACGTGGTAATGCCCTTTGGCCTGAAAAATGCAGGACAACCTATCAAAGACTAGTCAACCGGATGTTCCACGATCAGATAGGAAAAACGATGGAGGTATATATGGATGACATGTTAGTAAAGTCGAAGCAATCGTCTCAGCATGTGAATGATCTCTCAAGGATGTTTGACATCCTCCAGAAGTACGACATGAAACTGAATTCTTTGAAGTGTTCCTTCGGAGTAGCTTCGGGCAAGTTCCTGGGTTTTATTGTGAGTTCTCCTATAATCGAAATTAGTCCTGACCAAATTTCGGCCCTCAAGGAAATTCAGGAGCCTAAACGAATCAAGGATGTTCAGAGCCTAGCGGGTAAGATAGCAGCTATGGGTCGATTCATTTCGAAGGCGACTGATAAATGTATACCCTTCTTTGAACTAATTAAAAGAGGAAAGCGAAACTTTGCTTGGACGCCCGACTATGTCGAAGCTTTCCAGAACCTAATCGATCACTTGGAGAAATGTGACGGCAAGGAATTTCGCTCGATCTGAATCAGTCGTTAAACCGATCTAGACCGTTCGAAACCCCTAATCGTTTGAGAACAGGACAAATCAGAACGCAGACGGAAGAACATTTCATTGTTATTACAACAATTCCATCAGATACAAGAATATACAGAGTATAATTGAATAAATTACATTCGATAAATATCAGAGATTACAATATATTACATGGCAGCGGAAAAATAATACAAAGCACAACTGAAGGTGATATACGGATACAGAGCTTTCCGGATATCATTCCAGCTGTAAACCAGGATCCTGTGAATATAAATCTGCAAAACCAAAACTACTAACTGCCCGTGCGGAAAATAGGGGCACCCAGAGTTTAGGTTAAAACAATAAACTCCAGGTCAGTCATGTGACTGGTGTGAGAACTAAAACAGTTATTAATCTTTATTTTTAAAGTTAGGTAAATCAAGGGACCACGCCGTATAACACGGAACGGGTTTCCTCCCAAGAATACCAGTGCATAAAACAACAGCGCAATGCTAAATAATGAAAAATGAAGCTGTTATAAGACCCAGGTCCTATCACATAATGCAACGCAAGCCGGGGGATAGGGTTTTCCCTTATAACAGCCAAATCATGCTTGATACGTTTAAAACAAATCATTTGATACTATAATAAGTGTATAGTGTCAAAACATTTCAATCATAAATATAAATCATAGGCGGCATAGCTACCATCTACTATGTCGCCATACTAGTTCTACAATTAAAACCGAATTACACGTATTGGAAATTGGATTCCATCATGAGTCGAGGCAAGGGGCAAGCTCCTCTCCGCGCTCGAGACACTCTAGCAAATGCCTCAGGGCTACACACTCTGGGCAACCCCTGGATGCTTCAGGGCCGGTCCTCACTTACGTTAGAGGATTAGTTATGCCTGAACACACGTTTCCCGGTCCTTACAGACCTATAATCGTGGCGCCTCGCATTCCAACAACCACATAGGTGAAAAGTATATAAATGTCAGGGCTGGTAAGTCACTGACACCACCAAAGCTAGAAAGAAACGTCGTGCTCTCCCTGCAGTCCGTATCCCGTTTTTGACTCATACCGAGGTGTGAGGCTCGCGAATTCACGTTATACACAAAGCTGCCACGTAGGCTGTGCTTTGATCATCAACCACAAGACTTTGCTTTTCAACAGAAGCCTTGATCATTGCATCTTAGCGTTCCACACAGGCAATTCATGCCATGCGACTGATGTCCATCGATATACAACCTCTGAGCTCGTACGTCTCAGAGAAGGGCGTTAAGCAAAAGAATAAATTCTCCGCCGCCAAACAGATGTATATTTAATAGAGATCAATCAACACAGAATGAAATCCAATGTCAGACACACAATCCATTTACAAGTTCGTTCTGGGTCTGAACGAAACCGGAGGCACTTTCCTCGCATATCCATCCATCCCCAAGTACGTCTGGACGACCACCAACTATTTCCATCCTCTTGGGTGTACTGCCCAATCAGGATCGTCAGTAGTTATCCAAACGATGTGAAGACTTCCGGTCTTCAACCACCGTCTTCATCTTCGACATATCGTCGAATCGGTTATTCAGAATGGGTATTAACCCGGACTTTCCGAACGACCCGCGTATATTAAAAACAAATGTTACACAAACACAACATATGCCTCATCCCAATTCAGAATATTCTTTTATTCACAAAATCACATTTTTTAGGGAAAGGTTCCCATTAATTTTATCCAAGATAAATTCTTTAAAATTTATCCTTTAATCTTCCTTTGGATGACATTTCAAACCAAATTATGGTTTTTCAAACTAGTCGAGATTAGCGAACCACATCGAAGTAATTATTTATTTTATTTCCCGATCCCAACCTATTCATCCCATGAAGCAAAACTGGTAATACTCCATATCTAACACCACGGTGTTATCGGTAAAATTAATTACCATTTCACGTTCAAATCTAATTAAAGATTTAACTATCGCTTTGGAGCAAAACTGGTAATACTCCCTTCTCACTCATTTTCTAAATTTGATAATTTAGATTATAGATTCATATTTCAACCTAATTGCAGATTCGTTAAAACTCCTTTTACTGGGTTAAAGAACTAGGTGTTATTTAAAACACAGTTCACGACAAACTCAAATCACATTCTATTTATCATCGGGTTAAAGAACTAGTGTTATTTAAAACACAGTTCACGATAAACCCACAAATCAATTCTAGTTTAATTCAAATCAAATATATTAGGAATTCCGATTATTTAAAACCCCTTTTTAAATCTAATTTATTTATTTAAAAATAAAAAATCGGGTTTTAAATTGAGTTCAAATTAGTTCATTTTGATAAAAATCTATTTTTATCCTTTCAAATATGGAGTTTTTCATCCCAAATTTTCCCAAATCATTTCTTATGATCTTACACAAATTATTACTATTTTTAATAATTTTGTCAAGGCCCGTACAGTCGATTTCCATCAACAGCCATCGAACTGCACTTACAGCGACCTTTTTCAAATTTGATTTGGACGTATCTCCAAATCCAACTGTTAGATTTCAAATTTCTAATATTCGTTAGAAAGCTCTTTTCGATACGAACCCAATGGTTCCGGTTTTAGGAGAATCCGACGGTCGGATCTCCCGTAATGTTCGTTTGAAATAAATGGTCGAAATTTACCAACTGCCGCGGTGCGTTCTATTCAGGTCATTATATTATATATATAATATATATAATATATATTTCATCGATTACTATCTAAAACGAATTATATAAATAGTTTTGAATTCGTTTCAAAAACATTTTCAACTTCCATTTCAATTCGAATCAAAATTGAATTTTTCCCTATAAATTCGTTTTAAAATTCATTTCTATTCAATTCATTTTTCAATTAAATTTGAATTCATTTCACTTCGTTTTAAATTCAATTCGAATTCGTTTTCAATTCGATTCGATTCAAAGTGGTTTTCTATTTGATTCAAATTCATTTTCTTTTCAATTCAATTCAATTCGAATTCGTTTTCCTTTCAATTTGAATTCATTTTGTTTTCCATTCAATTTGAATTCAAATTCGTCATATATTCAATTCAAATCAAATTCGTTATATATTCAATTCATTTCGAAATCGTTTTATATTCAATTCATTTCGAAATCGTTTTATATTCAATTCATTTCGAAATCGTTTTATATTCAATTCATTTCGAAATCGTTTTATATTCAATTCATTTCGAAATCGTTTTATATTCAATTCATTTCGAAATCGTTTTATATTCAATTCGTTTCGAAATCGTTTTATATTCAATTCATTTCGAAATCGTTTTATATTCAATTCGTTTCGAAATCGTTTTATATTCAATTCATTTCGAAATCTTTTTATATTCAATTCGTTTCGAAATCATTTTATATTCAATTCATTTCGAAATCGAATAAAATCGATATAAATATCGTTCACGTCAAAATGGCGTCAATCTAATCAACACGGCTTCATATATTCCTAATTTCAAATATTCTATTTCAAATATTTCTTTTCAAATATTTCTTTTCAAATATTTCTTTTTGTCAACACACGACTAATCTCAATGAATGAGTACCGTCCACGTGTGACTATTTTTGTTAAATTATTTCGTTCAACACATGACTAATCTCAACGGATGAGTACAGTCAATACATGAACCTTTATTTTATATTGATAAAGATGTAAATTTTATTATTAAAATATTTCGTTCAACACATGACTAATCTCAACGAATGAGTACAGTCAACACATGAACCTTTATTTTATATTGATAAAGATGTAAATTTTATTATTAAAATATTTCGTTCAACACATGACTAATCTCAACGAATGAGTACAGTCAACACATGAAACTTTATTTTATATTGTTCTTTATCTTCTAAATTGGAATAAGGCCCAATCAATTACCATATAGCGTTAACTATATGGATTCCATACCACACATGCATATAATAGCATTGAAAAATAATCAACCATCAACCAAAGTGCACTACACTGTATAAGCATCAAATATAGATATCTAACGCTTATAACAGCCTGTCAATCAATCGATCGACATATTTAATCAATCAGGATGAGTGAACTTCAAATTTCATCCCAACACCCGTGAGGTGTTTCAAAGAATCAGACACAGATTTTATTTGTGCAGTTGGGCGATGTGTAAAATTTATCGTCCCAATCAATGTCCTTCAAATAGGTGTACATAAACAAACCGTCCGGTTTGTAAATGAATATTTTATTTTATTTTCATTCACGTTAAAAATTATATTTTTAACGATAAAATATTTTATTTCAACACATGAATTTCTATTCAGTTCATTTATTCAATAAAATTGATATTTTTATTTTTCTAACATTTTTTTTAGAAAATTTCGGCGGCATAACGGCACGATACTAGAAACGGGACGAGGCCTAGCCTTATCCCCGGTCTAGTGAAGGCCCACGCCATTCACACATCAATCAAATTTACCAAACAACCAAATTCAAATCAAAACATCTAACTAATTTATGCAACCAAACAAACAAGTCCATGGTCTGTGGACGATTGTGTCGGGTGCTACTAAGCACCGTCTGCATCCTAGTATATATATATAACTAGAAAAGAAATTGAAGAGTGAGAAATTCTCACCGATAGCTATCCAATCATCTTGACTCTTCTTTGCTAGAAAGCTTCATCGTTATCGCATTTTTGTCATCTTCGTTGCTGTAGCCACTACATATGTAAAAATCGAATTTTTACTTCGCTATTCAATATATATAAATCGAATTTTTATTATACTATTCAATATATAAAAATCGAATTTTTATTATACTATTCAATATATAAAAATCAAATTTTTATTATACTATACTCTACATAAAGATTTCCCTTTTCAAAAATATAGATTTACCTTTCTATAATATAAAATTTATATTTTTCTCGAAGTAAAAAATCATATTTTTACTTCACTACCCATTTAAAAATATCGTCTTTTCACTTTTAAAAATATCGTCTTCTCACTTTTAAAAATATCGTCTTTTCACTTTTAAAAATATCGTCTTTTCACTTTTAAAAATATCGTCTTTTCACTTTTAAAAATATCGTCTTTTCACTTTTAAAAATATCGTCTTTTCACTTTTAAAAATATCGTCTTTTCTTCATACATTCAAAATATAAAAATTATATCTTTATTATCCATACAATATAGAAATAACATTTTTAATATTTCTACTATAGAAAAATTATATCTTTAACATTTCTATTATATAAAAGTATAATCTTCCTTATAAATCAAAATCATAATTTTTTTTATAACACCTCTAACTTATCATTAACTAATAAATTAACACATTAGTTTAAAAAAAAAATCAAACTTTCCTTGTTTAAATTTGAATATTTAATTCGCTGTTCCCTAATTGCTTTAAATTAAAACAAATGAATTTAGATAAGGTAAAAAGTTACTTTGCTTTCAGTTTTCAGAGGAGTGGGAGGGGGTTTCTGCGTCAACCGGAGGAGAGTGGTTAGGGCGGTGGCGTTCAGGTGGCCAGGGGGAGGAGCTGCGGAGGTTGCGGGCATCGGATGTGGGTCAGGGGGCAGGCGGCGGCGGCCGATGAAGTCGAGGGGGGGGGGCTCGCGTTTTGGGGTAACGGAGGGGCTGTAGGGGAAGAGGGACGGCGAGAAGAGGGGGATGGCCTTGGTGGAGCTCCGGCGATGGGGAGGTCGCCATCGATGGCGGCGCGCTAGGGCAGGCGCGTCCTCCCCCTTTTTTTATTGTTTTTTTTTAAACTGAGAATGAATTGAATCGGGGGGGCCTGAGAGGAGGTAAGGGTTTTACTTTTTTTTTTTAATTTTCCACATAAAGCAACTTTTATTTTCGACCTCAAAACGAGGCCCACCGCATGTCGTCCATAGCGTTTTACCCCCATTCCGAACACAATGGGATATGTATCGCAAGCTGACTTGATCGTTTCGATCAGTTTTCGTCAAAATCAACATATAACTCTATATATTGAATTTGAACGAGCATTTCAATTTATCGGGGTCACATACTAACTCGAAAAATTCCAGAAAAATATTTTCTAGCTTCGTATTGACGGTACGGTCCTAACAAAATTATTTTCGTCGAATTCTGAGACCGTTGGAAAAATGGCCCTTTTCCAGTCGATTAAAATCAACTGAAATTGGTCAAACACGTTTTCCTTTGCCATGCTCACATATTGATTCGGAAAATTATGAAATTTGAAACCTAACAATAACTTAACACTGCGGATCCAACAAAAGTGGTTTCGTCGAAATCCGAGGTCGTTTGCAAAATGTCTATTTTTAAGGGCCTGAATTCCATAGCGACTATTCAGAATTTTCAACTGGACATATCTTTTGATTCACGCTATGAAATTTTGATTTTTCAGATTCGTTGGAAAGATATTATCAATTAGATCCTATGATTTTTAGTTTCGCTAAAATCCGGATTGTTTTGCACCCGGTACATTCAATTGAAGTTTGAAATCGAATTATCGAACTACCGCGCCATTTTCAATTCCTTTTATAATTATATATAATTATTTATATTCTAACGACGACATATATAATATATACGTTCTATTTATATTCAAAATAAATTTTCTTATCGATATTATTTAAAATAGTCAAAATTCGCTAAAATTGCCAAAATAAAAATTTTAAACTGGCCCAGATTTTCCGGGTTATTACAAGAAACCTCCTATCCTCTCTAAACCCATTGACCACAAGACCTATTTGTTTATTTAGCAGCATCCGCACATGCGATCAGCTCGGCCCTGATCCGCGAAGAAGAGCAAGTACAACCGCCGGTCTACTACGTAAGCAAAAAGTTGACAGGTGCTGAGCGCAATTATCCGAAAATCAAGAAGCTTGCTTATAGTCTGTTAATTGTATCAAGGAAACTCTGGCATTATTTTCAAGCCCATCTAATTAAGATATTTACCGACCAACCCCTTCGACAAGTTTTGCAAGTGCCCGAGGCCAGTGGGAGAATACTAAAATGGAACATTGAATTAAGCCAGTTCGACTTAATTTTTGTGCCCCGAAAATCAGTTCGGGGGCAGGCCTTAGCCGACTTCATAGCAGAATTCACTACCCCAGAAGATGAAGACCGGAATGACAATCCCGAGCCTTTGAACGTTGAACCTGAACCGATCGCTTGGAAGTTATTCATGGGTGGGGCCCGAAATGAACGTCGTTCGGGGGCCGGCATAGTACTACTTTCCCCCGAAGGGCGGTCAGTTTATTATGACTTGAGGCTTGAATTTCTTGCGACAAACAACGACTCCGAGTACTAAGCCCTGATTGTCGGGCTAAAACTAGCGAAAAACTTAAAGATACCATCGCTCGATATTTTTTTTATGATTCGCAACTTGTGGTACGCCAAGTTTGTAAAGAATATCTCACCAAGGGAGAACGGCTGAGTTCTTACCTTAAACAAGTTGAAAAATTGTTGCAAAGTTTCGGCCGATACAGAATTTTCGACATTCCTAGAAAGGAGAATCAGAAGGCGGACAGGTTGGCTAAACTAGCCAGCTCAGACCATCCGAGTGAAACAGAGCTGGTTCCCATTGAAACCCTGAATGCGCCGGGCAACAAGCAAATGGAGATCGACCAGGTTGACGCCAAAACCGAGAGAGAATCCCGGATGACCCCCATCAAAAATTTCCTCATCCACGGTATGTTACCCGAGAGAAAGAATGAATGACGAGCCTTGGTGCGGCAATCTTCCAAATATGTAATTCAACAAGGACAGCTATATATGAGAGGATTCTCTGTTCCCATGTTTCGATGTGTGGCCACCGATGATATCAAGAAGATATTAAAGGAAGTGCATGAAGGAGATTGCGCAGCACACACCGGGGGGGAAATCTTGGCTAGGAAGATATTGTGCTATGGTTATTTTTGGCCAACCGTTAACAAAGATGCCGCCAATTATTCTAAAAGATGTGACAAATGCCAAAGGTTTGCACAAATTCCGCGAGCTCCATCAACGGAGATTACCCAAATGGCTAGCCCTTGGCCGTTCGCTGTTTGGGGGATAGACATTATCAGAACCTTGCCTATTTCGAAAGGGGGTGCTAAATACGCGATAGTAGTCGTAGACTACTTCACAAAACGGGCAGAAGCTGAGCAGATGACCTCGATAATGACAAAGAAGGTCATCAACTTTATTGTTAGTAACATCATATGCTGGTATGGGATACCTCGAACCATTATCACTTACAATGGAACTCAGTTTGATAGTTCAGAGATTTTTGTGAGAAGTATCGTATCAAGAAGAAATATACCACGGTTGCGCATCCCCAGTGTAATGGGCAAGTCGAAGCAGTTAACAAGATTATCAAAACCATTTGGAAAAAACGGTTAGAATGGGCAAAAGGAAAATGGGTTGATGAATTGCCTCTAGCCCTATGGGCATATCGAACCACCCATAAAACTGCGACGGGTCATACTCCTTTCGCCCCACCCTATGGTTTGGAAGTGTTCTCCCGATAGAACTTGAAGTCCCGTCACATCGAATGACTTACTACGATCCCTTATCTAATAAAGCACTTCTCTTGACGTCGTTAGACTCGATTGATGAAAAAAGAGAAGACACAAACCTTCGTGCAATGGCCCATAGGCAAAGAGTCGCACCGTATTACAACAAAATAGTCCGGCCAAAGACTTTCGAAGTAGGCGACCTTGTTTTGAAGTGGATCTTCCCGGTCCCCATGCATATGGGCCCCCGGTGGGAAGGACCCGACATTATTCAACAAAAACTTGACAATGGTAGTTTAAGGCTATCGACCGTTGATGGCGAGCTTTTCCGAAGAGCATCGAATGCGGAGCATTTGCGACTTTATCTTTCTTAGACTTTCGAATATTTCTATTTCCTAATTTGTTTTAGCATTGGAATAAGCAATAGTTTGTCGATCGTAGCAATTTATGAATAAGAAGCTCCATTCCTGCTCTGATTATTTATTTGTTTTAAACTTGGACTGGTCGATTAGTTTTTGGCTCCTGCTTTGATGACTATAAGTAAGGGAGACGCCATCTGAACACCATGACTAATCACATGGACTTAACTCTAATCCTCACGACTTGAGGATGAGTATAAACGATGAAAGAGCGTGAAAGGTGCACCCCGACTAAAGACCGCTCGAATCTTGACAGAACTCTCCTCGATTCATGCTTAAGATTTCCCCGTGTCTTGACCATGACTGATAAAAACGCTGTCGATTTGAAATGAAAGAACGGAGTCAGATTCAAGAAGAAATTAAATTTGTTCAAGCCATAGAAAGGCGGAAAATTTCTCCACCTATATGGAATAATCGGGTTAACAAGATAAGGCATCATTCGGGGTTTTCCAGGACTAAATCGAATCCATGATCAGGTTCGCTAGAGACCACCGCAATGCCATCAATCCAGGCGAGTCGGCGTTGGAAACCCAAACCACAGACCTCATGGGGCCCAGATTACGGCGAAGTAAAGAAAGGGGGGTCCAATGCCGAAACGACATTGATATGATGAAGATGATATGAAGAAAGGATCTTTACCTGGGAAAGATGGGTTAATGTGAAGGCGATGAACAGTCTTCAATCTTTCACTTTGAGCAAAAAACTAATCTTTTGCATCAGAAGAAATAAGGAAAGTGGGGTAAAAAAGATTTCCCCTTTATAGTGCAATGTGGTAAAAAGACTATTCAGATTTGGATGATGTAACCCTCATGCTAGACATGGCTGACGTGTAAAGCGACTGGTAAACCAAAGGTCAGCCAATGGGATGAATGACAGTAAAAGGTCATTACCATCTGAGCCTGTTGGCGTACCCGAAGCAGTTTATGGATCCATTGCAAATTTCGAGATCCATCGAATGGACTACTTGGTCCAGTCTCTAAGACTCTCTAATCGAGGTAAGAAAGTTTGTTCAGGTCATGTGCTTGCAAAGTATGTTCCGTTTCCAACACGCCATACTTTCGGGGGCAAAGTGTTGATGGGCCTTTCGGGCAGCCCATCAAGGCGTAATGATGTAGCAGAACCACACCTGAGATGTTCGATTCAGACCGAGCAGTGAGGCCCGACGTCAAAGCTCTCTTCCCTTGTCAGATGCGGCCTGGGAGAAGTTCGATATGACCAAGTATGATTAGTCAAGTCACATTCGGTTGAGGTCCAGAAAACTGGCATGAAGATTAGCTCGCCCCAAATTTTTTCTTTCAAGCTATCCAAGTTAGAAGAATCCAGTGCCAGCTCACCCCGATAACTCATAGAGAATACCAATTCTTTAGGAGATACCGATTCATTCAATAATGACTATTCTTTCGGATCTCACAGCACATGTCTAAGGTGGCCAGATATTTTATCATCTATAAATACCTCTTTTCAGTTCAGAGAGAGGGGATCTATTTGGAGAGGAGAATTACGGAAACTGTAACTGTTTGTAGTCTTAATTCTCTCATTCCACCATTGTAATCATTCTGTTTGATAGCAGAGATCATATATAAAAGCTTATAAAGTGAAGGTAGGCTCATTAATGCCGAACCACTATAAATCTGTGTGTGCAATTTTTCCCGTTTTACGTTTCTTATAATTGTTAATCTTCGTTTCATCTCCGCACAACTCTCTCTTTGGGTGTTGTACCAATTTTTTGTGTCAACAATAGTAATAATAAGAAACTTTAAATTATGAACTGAAATCCAAGTCAGTTGTAGTGGTTGTGTATCGACTTGAGTGTAGGTTGTTAGCTGTAGTGGTTGTACTGTTGTGTTTTCTGATTGCGCTGGTAGGTTTCGGTTTTCTGGGTGTTTCTTGGTTGCCTCATCTTTTGATTGTAGATTTGCTGGGATTAGGGGACTTCTTCGCCGTGTCATTGTGCTTGGTGCATGTGTGGTGGGCTTGGTTGTTGTTACCTTTAACGACCAAAAAATTGAACATTTTGAAAATATGCATTTTACAAAATTAGGAACAACCGCGCATGATTCTGGATACATACACTCATTTTTAAACAAGATTCCAAAAAGTATAATGATTAAATAAGATAGTTATACCAGTTTCATCAACTTACCCAGGGTTGGTTCTGTAGTGTCGGTTGTCCTAGGCAAGACATGCAACTATAGAAAATAAAGAGAAAGCAACACCATAAGGTAAAAATATGTTGGCCTAGTCTGTAAAATCGGAAAATGTTACCCTAGTAAAAACCATTATTAATTACTGCATTCCTAGACTGGAACTCTGGAATTCAAAATTCATACCCCTGCGCACAACCAGCAAAGCTACAAGTTTCTATAGAAGCAATTGCCATTAACTTATATTTATATAAATTTACCGTGTATCACCGAAGATTCTCTGGTGGTTGTTGCCTCTGTCCAGGAGGGTTGCCCTAGGCAGTCATCTACTGGGACTAGCTCCTCCACTGGCCCTGAACTTACCATATTTAGCGATTTATCGTATATCATCGAAAATAAAATTTTAACATTAGGGACTTTTAATATTATTTTGATATGATTTTTAAATAATGAATGGTATTTGGAAATATTTCATAATGATAATTAAAATATAATAACGGTTTGACAAATTGTAATCGGCTTGTAAAATAACAAAATTTGTCGTATTTAGTCGATTTTGACAGTTATGTAAAAAGCTATAGAAAATTGAAATTTATGTTATATGACTTTTAAATATGAATAGGCATGTTTTAATTTATATAAGTAAGTAGGAAATTCACAGAATATGACTATTAACTATTCTTGTCAGAAATCAACGGTTTAACCAGAATAAGTTGTGTGAGTGTTCTATGACTTAAATAATGACATGTACATATGTTAAAAAGTATTTAAATCTCTCTTAAGTTAATGTAAAGATTTATTAAGTTCAATGTGATTTGACATAAAGTAAAGTCATAATTACAAATCAAATCAAAAGAAATATAATCACGAGACTCTTTACTTATCCCTTATATGATTAAGACGTAAAGCAAATTATCAATACATGTGCACACTAATTTACGTGAAATGACATATATACATGGAAAAGGAGCATAAAAGAGATGTAATAATTACTTTATATCAAATAACCATTAATGAAATGTACTTGGCCATCATGTCTTGCATGAAAACCAAACATTAACACATGTCATCATTACACCTTTCAAATTCTAATTAATGAATATTGCATCTCTAAAAAGAAAACATCACTTCATAATAAAGTAAATATCACTAGAAGGAGGAAAATATTAATTTATTTTTTAGTAATTTACCCATCAAAATGCAACTATAAATATAACCCCTTCCTTCCACTTTTTCACCATTTTCACTTTCCTTAAGTTCTTTCACCGCTATTTCCTTGTCTTCCTCCCTCCTTCCCCATTTTTTCCCTACATTCCCTCCACCTCCAAGCTCCACCACCCACGGCTACAAATTCTACTACTCACGGCCAAAGCTTCACCACTTAACAAAGTTCAACTATAAATTCCACTCAATTTCACTCAAATTCATTAGTTCTTCTGGATGTCAAATCAGCCCGTTCATTTTCTGATTTCATGTAAAATTTCGACAACAACAATTTATTAGTTCATCACCTTTTCTATTTCCAAGATTAACAAGTTTGAAACACCAATCTTTCCACTGCACTTCTCTAACCAGAATTTTCATCCAAATATACATCATTTTCTGCCGAACATATCTCCTCCAATACAAATCCAAATCATGTGATTCTTTTTTTAAAATCGTGTACAATTATAGTGGCTACAACTTTTGTGTTGAGCACTTCATTAGTTTTAAACCCAGATAGACCAAAATTCCTAATATTTGAACCTAGTTTTCAAATTTACATTTTTTGTTAAATCCGAGAGCGCCCTCTCTCGTTTTGAGCATGACTCACTCAAAACCAAAACATATAAAAAAGGAAAACCTACAACTTCAATGTTCACATCTTATCCAAATTTTAAGTTTAGGATGTCCAAAAACACGAGATAAGTTGACCTATTTTGAGTATAGTATAAGTTCAAAGCTCCACCTAAGTTCATATTCTTCTACACCTAAACCAAGCCATACTCTCCTCCACATAATAAGAAAAAAATGTATCAAACTCAATATTCTATTAAACCATTAAATTCAAGATTGGGTTTCAAATTCAATACTCCAATCTGAACCATGTATGAAACATTTTTCAATTTTTGACTTAAATAAATTCATATTTCAAATTTAAATTTCTAATCAATTGAATACTTAATGGTTTAAATGGAAATTTAAACACAGTGTTCAAACTAGTTAATTAAATTCAAATTCATAATGGTTTCATATACAGTTTTAAAATGTTGGGAACTTGCAGTATGATCACAGGGATGATATCAAAGTAAATAAATATTTTATACAAACATATAAACATGACTACCATTTTAACAATCATAAATCAAGTGCTAAAATGGTTGATTGTTAAGGGAAAAGAAAGGAGATATAAGAATAAAGAGAGAAGATACATAACATAATCCCACAACGGAACGAATAATCTATAATATAAACAATACTTTACATAAAGAGAAAAACTATAATATGCAGACATTAATCAAAGTACAAAACAATGAATCAACCTGAATAGGTATAATAACTTGTTCTTGACAATTTCTGATACATGAAATAACACACACAGCGAAATAAAAAAGAATATGATCATACGTCTCGTCGTCAACTCCTCTTCTGAAGCTCCAAAGCAGTTAAAGTCCGATCTAGAAAATATACTCGGTCTGTACCAAACATTATAATAAAATAATACGGGACCAGGCTAGTAAACTGGCGAGAGATAACTCAACGTATGTGACATATAGCAATACAATCTGAGGCCATACAGATATCTGTAACAGTTTTCCCCTCAAAAGTATCCAACCATCCATTCGGTGAAATATAGTTGTATAGTAATAATGTCTAGGCAGTAGAATATAAATAAATTAAATAGTTGGAATTGTTACATTTGTTACATTCCGAAATTATTAAGGTACAAAAAACCCGCTAAGGTATGTTCGTATATTGGATTTTCTACGGAGATCTCTCTAAATCTAGCTGAATTCAAACTTCATGCACAAGGATCAGAAACCACCTTCCAAGCATCATATATCTCTAGATAAAATATACTATAAAGTAAACATGATTGGCCTTGCACGAAAACACCGATGTGCACCACGTGGAGCTAAGTGTATCCAACTCTTGCGCGCAACTTCGAGGAACTCCCGCACATATCGTTTATAAGAATACACTAGATATGGAATCAACATACCCTGTTGTAGTTTAGCAAAACCTCAGGTCACGCATCATACTCAGCCTTTATCCATTTCCGATGTCGAGGTTTTGTTCGACATCTTTCACATGAGTCTTCATCACTCAAACAGAACAAGAATCCCTAGTTGGATTCCCTCAACTCAATATATCTCAGAATCACACATAGATTTCAATACATCAATAGATCTTGGAATAACACATAGATTCTTCAACAAATCTCAAAATCACTACATGTGTTCGAGCATCTCAGTAGACCTCGAAACGCCATATTGACTTCTTCATAACCACTTCCAAAACATAGAATTCGTAAAATAGTTTCCAAGTGGTCTCTAATAAGTAGAACACTTACCAATCCGATCTCCTCACAACGGATCGTTAGATTTAAGGTCAAGTTCTATAGTTGATTAATCGATTATCAGGTCACACAATAAACCGTTATATACGAAAAACAGCCTTGCTTAATTTCCGTAACAAATGAATAAACATCCAAAGCACTATCAAGTCACATGGTATGGTAAATAGTTAAAGCACGATTACGTCATATAAACGTCTTCTAATTTCTTTACCATTTAATTGATTTTTCATTAAATATAACTTCTTTTATTAGTAGAACTCCTTTTATCTAATAAAACTTCATTTTTACAATAAGACTTCATTTATTAATCAACAACTCCTACTTAATTAATATTCCTTTATATACTTGTGTATATACTCAGTTTCTATATATAAAAGGTATATGTCTATATTCTACTATTTCCCTATCCCTTTATAGTATTCAATAGTTTAAAAGGTATGCATATACTTATTCTTACGGTATAAGTATATCCATATTTCATTTATAAGATCTTCTTCCTTTAAAAATATAATAAAAAATGTTAAAACCATTGTTCAATAAGAACCTTTTCTCTTTTATAAGTTAAAACATATGACCCCCCACCTTGAGACCTAAAGCAATAAAGAGCATAATAAGTAATACCAGCTATTAGAGCAGAGAATAAGGCCGATTAGGGGCGACCATCCGTAATTTCGTATTAGACGAGTACTGAATGCATCAACTGGTGGTATAATTTTTTCTTCTCTTATGACAAGAGGATCGAGTTACTCAATACGTTTAATAAGAATCTACATGGCTAGGATCGTATTCAAAAAATATACAATACACCACATCTTTCATATCACAAAACATATACATATAGATACAATTACTGAATACAACATACAAATATGCTACATCTCGAATAGTTATACATAACATAATGACAATTACAAAATGTACCAAGGAAACACTCTACAATGTCTCAAATACACTGATATACAACGAAGGTATCAACTTCAAAAGATAGTCCCAACTAGATCCACCAACCATGAATAAACAACAGACTGAGCCTGAAACTACTCGGTCCGACCCAAGTATTACATACACGAATCAGTCTAGTTTACATATCAGTTATGGAAATAGATGAAATTAAATATCAACTAGACTCTAATTCCTTTCCATAAGAAAAGGAGTCACAAAACATGGATTTACACATAAACTCGGATACGGTAGTTTCCTTTCTATTAGAAAGGAATGTCATACACTAAGGTCAACGAAGCACCTTCATTTAAAATTCTACAAGATTAGTTTATGTTTATAAGAACGAGAAACTCAAATATGGACTTAACACAGTTTAAGCACAAATTACCTAAACTCCATGGCTAGGGTATTCAACACTTCGAACCGCATAACACAAAATGGAAAAATTAGGATTCACAAGATAGAATCATAAACCACAGAAACCAGAAATTACTAAAACATTGAATCACAGAATCGCTGGAACCACAAGGATTACTAAAAAGGCCATATAAACGCAAATCCTTCAATACAAAAATGCACAAACAATATGAGGCGAATCCGCACAAATTGCAATGGCCTCTACAAGGTCACTGACACCTCCTCAAGTAGTTTCGCCTTATCGGTAATGTCGCTGACACCTACCCAAGTTGTTTTGTCGGCTATAGCAAGTCATTGACGCCATTCCAAGCATTTTTTCCTTAACAACAAGGTCGGTGAAACCTCCCCAAGCAATTTTTCGATCATGACAAGGTTTCCTACACCTTCCACAAGCAGTTTTATCCTAAAGGACCAGGTCGCTGACACCTCTTCGGGAAGTTTTGTCATTTACCACAAAATGTGTTACAAACTCCCAAATATTAACCTGAGTAGTTATAATCATGTGTTCCATACCACACATTCGCACTTGTCGGTTTACATTCCGCAAGTCAACTCCACACTAGAAATCACATGAACACTGAAAAACACAAAAACACGAAGAAACACAAAACATAAGAGAACACCAAAGGTAATGACTTCAATAAAACGGGTCTAGAATTAACCGATCTCATTACCTTCGCGTCCCATACCGCGAGGTTTATGATATCGTTTAATCACAATCACACATTCTCGAAGGGGAGCAAAGTGCGTAGTGTTATATAAATATAAATATAAATATTAGGTTTTCGAAATGAATATATAAAATAATTCTAAAAACATTTTGGAAATCCATGATTTTCAAATACCTTTATATAACAAGAAACGTATACACTAAGGATCTAAAAATGTTTATCATATAGAAAATTATTTTCTTAAAGCAATTATTATTTATATTTAAACCTTCTTTAAAATGGTTTTATAAAACACGTGTTCGTGTATACAAAATCTCATAAAAACTCTTGAAATTATCACGTAGAAATCAACTCCAAAATTCACCAAATTCAAACTATAAATTGGTGATAATTTAGGCTTTTCTATTAAAAAATAAGCCAAAATAAAACTCAAGAATCATAGCCTAAATCTACCTCAAGAGAAGCATGAAAACTCTTAAGGAAAGTCGTCTAGATGAAAACTAAGGCATGAAAATGAACCCAGAAATCAATTCTAGTTGCAACTTTTGGAAAATTTTGGAATGATCAAACGACCTCAGATGGTCTAAAACTTGATAGGGACAAACAAGAACAATATATCTTTTCGTTAAAAAAATGAACCATTCAATTTCTATTTGATATAAAAGATACAAACTCTCAAATTTGGACCCAAGTCTGAATTCTGGCCAGGTCCGAAATCTTCTCCAGGTCCAACATTGAGACCTGGTTTGAATGGGAAAACGACTTCGGAATGGTCTAAAATTTAAAGGCATGGAGATAAACTTTAAAACTTTACAATGCAAAAAGAATCACACAGAATAATATCGAGGGAGATATAATGCCCTGAAGTTGGACCTGGGCACTATTATAAACAAGGAGCAAAGAAAATGACCAACGCACATAATAACACTTGAGTCGACCCCTGTGTCGACGCATAAGTGGTATGGGTCGAACCATGGGTTGACACACCATTACTTGGGTCGATATATCGATCGAGCCAGCTCACGAGAATGTTCTAAGTACTTGTATAGTGTTTGTTTTCATTTAGGTAGTAAACAAGGTCATAGTGACCTTAAACATTGCAAGCACTTAAAAAAATGAAACCAAATAATAGATTGCAACAATATTGACCCAACTTCATCAAATAATGATAAGCGCTATGCTCTCCGTCTCCTCTCTCCGCTTTTGTATTTTATAGTTGAATAACTCCCTA